>RJWH01000026.1:0-720145 GCA_004363575.1 Solenodon paradoxus
AAACAAAGATTAAGTGACATGGGAGTACAGCATAAAAACTACTTGAAAAAAATAATCTCTACCAAATTATTTAGTATCTTTGAGATTGTAGTTGATCTATAAAAGGATGTTAAGGATCAAAAGAAGTAGGTAATAATAATGCCTACATCAAGTGGCTCTTTTGATGATTAAATCAACAGATGTTTATTGAAGTCCTTTACACCCTGTGATGTGCTGCAAATGTCAAGTGGTATGTCTATTCATATTTAACAATCCCAGCCCATAAGGTACTAGATCCTGAAGAATGTCAACTATCCAATCTCTCTTAAAGACCTAGATGACCTCCAGCATGTGTTCATTAAGCACAGTTGGGTCACTATCCGTTGTAATTATTATATTATTTGAAGGATGGAGCTCTCTAAGACATGCCACTTTGGCATGTGGATTATTTCAAATTGAGATCAGTTGAGGCCCTGCAGGTTCATAAGAAATTTTTACAACTCCCTTAATTACCTAGAAAATAAAAATTGGTGGTCTTACCCAGATTTGGTTATTACAAGAAATAGCTTCTCTATTGTAAAAAAATCTCGCTATATGGCAGGACAAACATCTATCCACAGCGTAGCTTAACATGTGACTCACATCTCCCCTCTCCATGAAGGCCCCATTTTAATTCTAGCTTAGGATGTGTGTGTGTGTGTGTGTGTGTGTGTGTGTGTATGTGTAGACACACAACTTTTTTCTAATTTGTTTAAAGACAACTTATAAATTAGTGAGGCTTACCTGGCCTGAAATATTTCATAAGACTTTACTAAAGAGATAAAAAAGGGATATGCTAAAGAAAGTCACATGTTGCTGAATAGTTTAGTTTACAAATGTATCTCCTACTTGAACTCTCCTCATAAATCTTCCTTCATCTCTGGGCCAGGATCCCTATGACAAAGTCTGCCTGCCCCTACAACAGAGTCTTTGGGGAGGAAAAAAGGAAATAATAAAAGTTAATTGTAAGGGACTCCATGAAAAATAGAATTGGTTTGCTTTGTTTTGCTTTTTAAAGAAAAGGGAGAGGCAGGAAAAAGAGCTAGCAGAGGCAAGCAGGTAGGAAGAGAGAGGAGGACAAAGCTCTTTGTTTCATTTAGTTGTTCATCTTGCTTGTTCAACCCAACTCAGGGACACAAACCCAGGTCCTTGGGATGTATGTGGACTGCTCTGGGCAAAGGCAGCTGACCAAACTACTACTCTACCAGGGTGTGTCAAAAAAATTTTTTATTTAAAAACCTGGCATACCTGGCACAAAATAAGTACTCTGTCTTGGTAGTTATTCATGATTTCAGAGGCCTTTGATTTCACCTTTTGCTTTATCATGTCCAAATTCATATGCAAACTCATCTTGAAAGGATTAAATTTTGAACACGAAGCAGAATTTATAGGTCTTTAACCTTAATTTTGACCTGAATCTACACACAAAAAAATACATATCTTCTAAGAAAAATAGTACGTGAATAATATTTATAAATATTTGTAGAATATTGAAGTGCATTTTCACATTTAATGTTACAATATATTTATTAAAACATCTACTAGATATACATTTATTCAAATGCCTGTATCATACCAAAACAAAGTTTTTTGTGTTAGACTTTTAATTTTAAAAAGAAAGCCCTTACATGTATGACATTAATCCTTACAACTACCAGTTGTAATCCACCAAAAGTCAGGATGCCTGGTCCTTTACCAGGACAGAATTCAAAGTCTCTTAGAAAACACCTCTGTCAAGCAATCCTCCCAGACATGTCATCATCTTAGGACTGATATCATTCCCTTGCTTGGAAGGACTGATAACATCTTGCAATTACATTTGCTTGTTAGTGCGGTCTTTTACAAAGAACTAAATTGTGCCACTGAGTGTCATTTAGACTCAGTCAAGCCAGATTTATATAAAGTAGAATGTGTTAGAGATAAGAAGGGAGTGATATTTTTAGATCTTTTAAATTTAAAAAGCTTTATGCCACAATTAACACATTCATTAAAGTAGTACTCAATGGTGAAATGGGGTTTTACGCATAGGTAATATAATATCAAATTAAGCAGAAGAAAATAACTAAGCCTTTTTATTTTAACTGCCTCTCCATTTCACAGGTTTTGGAAGAGTAATTCTTAATTTTTCAATTATTTTTTTTTTATTAAGCACTCCCCATATGAATGGCAGTTCACTGAATACTTTGAGAAAGACAAATAAAGTTTAATATAAATAGTGAAGATGTCCTTTCAGGGTCATTATATTCTTATTTTGCATGACAATAAGCTTGTCTGCCTCCCACCACACTCTTTCTTCTTGATTTCTATTATCTACTATGCTGTAGCTAAGAATCACAAACTCTAAAGTCCAGGGATCAGACAGACAAATCAATAAGGGTGATGTGCCCAGGGTAAGGCAATAGAGATAGGAGACAGTGAACAAGGAAAGAATATGCACTCATCTAATAGTAACAGTTGCTATTTAGCTCCAACCAATTGAAATTGTTGTCCCAGTATTGACAAGTCAGCATATTTATAGAAATTATTTTTAATTTTTAAAGGTTGAAAATGAATCCAAATTCAAGGTAAAATGCGTTTCATAGATCTATTCTGTATGGACAAAGAAGAAAATAGCTACAAGACAGAAGTGTGTCATAGCTTACCAGCTATAACAACTGCCTTAGAATAAAATGACATTAGAAGGCAGAAGTACTAGACACATCAAAAAAAAATTAACAGAAAAACAAGTGTCAGGAATTCTTTGGTCACCAGTGACAGATATTTATGATGATATGTGAGTGAAAAATCCAGATGTAGATGAGATTCTAGCAGAGTTGGATCTAAGAATTCAAAATATTGCATCATCGCTGTCCATTCCTTCCCTTGGCCTTCCCAGGTGTCTGCTGTATCTGCAGGCTATGGTGATGCTCACTGCATTCAGTCCTGTCCCTTAGAGTTGAAAGGCAGTTGTTGTTTTCATATCTTTATGATCTCATATGATGTTGCTCTGAGATGATGTTGAACAAGAGACCCATCTGACCAAGTATGAGTGCCACACCAGTGACGTCAGGGGTTGCCCTCTCTTTCTCAAATTTAAAAATATACTTTCACTTATTCAAAGAGATTTATGTTCAAAGATGTTACATACAGCAGTATTCATGACTAGATAGTCTAAATATTTAGTGACAATAGAAAGGCAAAGTAAATTTTGATTATAACTATACAATGAATTACTATGTAGCTGTGGAAAGTGATGTAAAACATATGCTGATGAAAATGATTCTAAAATATTGTTTTAGTGATAAAGGCAAAGTATAAAATAGCATTTCTTTCTATTTGTGTTCAAAGTCATGTGTACTGAGTACTAAGGACTTCTGTTTCACCCCTCTTCCATCTCCAGGATAAGAATATATTTCCTGACTACTTTTGCTTAAATAGGACCACTCTAGTAGTTTTTATAATAAGAAGTCAGGATACTAAGAGTCCATGTGCCCTGGTGGCCTAGTGGTTTCATTCACCAAAGGCATAGTCCACATACATCTAGGGTTCCTGGTTCAAGGCCTGAAGCCGGGGAACAACCAAGATGAATAAATAAATAAAATAAATGGTGTACTTCTTCCTCCTCTCTCTTCTACCTGCCTGTCTGCTCATCTTCATTCCTGCTTCTGTCTTTCCTTTAAAAAAAGAAAAAAACAGAAGATATGGGTCACTGCTGAATCGCAGCATTTACTTATTGAGCCAAGATCCCTGGTAACTCTCACAAAAGTATTAAATAATGTAATGCTGATAATGCTATACCTGGAAATCTGTATAATGTTTTAAACTAATATTACTTCAATAAGACTTTTTTCTAAATTTGTTTATAAAGTTTATGTAGGTATTTTCTTTGGTTAACACAGTACAAAGGAATGTCAAGTTATCCCTTCAAAAGTAAATTCAGTAGCAAGAAAAGGAAGGCCTGATCAGCACATATAATTAATCAGATTCAAAGGGTGTCTGCAGCTAATCAGCTTCAGTGGTCACACACAATAATCAAGTAAAAGGAGTGTTCAACAGAGTGTTCTAAAATGATAAATTAGCCAAATGTACAAAAGAGTAAAGCTGACTGTGCACACACAATCCCTCATGTCCTAGGAGTTGACAATTCTTGATGGTCAAACTAATTATAATAAAATACTAATAAGAAATACATAAGATTTTAATAGTACTAATAAACCACACTAATTCATCAATATGACAGGCCAATGGATTGGATAAACCTTAAAAGAATTCTTTATGTCTTGGAAAGTTACTAAGTCTCAAAAAATTAAAACTTTTATAAAGAAAAAAGAAGTCTCACGATATAGTGATTAGAATTCTACAATAAGAAGGAATCACTACTTGCTACCACCTAAAATTTGCCAGCTGCTCTGTTGGGCTTCATGCCCCACCCAGAAATTCAACTCTTTACAACCCATATCCAAAACCCAATTTCGCTGAAATGTTACCATTTTCTTAAATATCAGGGGACAGTATTAAAACTTCATGAGGGTTTTTAACGGAAGCCGAGGACAACAGCCCCCAAAATAATAAAACTAAGTATAAGAATAACAAAGAACATTCTTATTTCCAGTTTTAGAGTAAATGTATTCATTAATTTGTAATTGCTGTAATAGTGTGGTACCTTTTTAAAGATGCTTAAAACATGAAAAATAACCTAAAATATAAAGTGTTCAAAAGTGTTTTTAGGTTTGAAATCTTTCAAAGTTGGGATAGATTTACTAATTTCATGAATTTTGTTTTATTAATATCTATAGTAGATATGAATTTTAAAAGAAATTTTAATAAAATATTAAGATTAATAAACTCTTTACTAATAAATTCAAATATTCTATCCAAAACCCCATTATAAGACATCATATAATAATATATTACTGTATTAATATAATATATATTTATTATCTAATAAAAATAATACAATTATGATCATGAGAAAGCAGAAATTTTAAAAGTAATCAAATGAAGAAGCAATTAAATTTAAGGTGTTTAAAAGAAGTAAAGCAGAATGATGCAACTGAGTCATGGAGATGCATTTTTTGGACCAAGTTCGTGGAAGACCTCACTGAACCTATGGTGTGAGGGTGAGAGGAAAGTGGCAAGAAAATATCAGTCATTTAAAGAGCTGTGGACAGTGTTCTGGGCAAAGAAACAGCAAGAACCAGTGACTACAGCAAAAAGTCTTTGCTGTGTCCAGGACTTAGAAAAACGGTTAGCATGACTAGAAAATGATAGATGATTCTGAATGGTAGAAGAAAAAACCAGATCATGTAGGGCTTTGTTGGCCATAGTAAGAGGTGGGGATTTTATTCCTAGCACAGAGATAAGTCATTGAAAAGCTGGATGCAAAGAAGATCAGAACCAATTAACTTATTAGCCACTAACCCTATTTGAAAAACAGATTTGTGGGAGAACAAAAGTGGAAGATGGATACCAGTTCTCTCTTTCTTTGTGCTTTAATTCAAGTATTCCCTTGCCCCATGAAGCCTTCCCTGCTCACATGAATGGAGACAATTTCTCTTTTTTTGTACTTGCTGGATATAATAGAATGATTTTTAGAAATATATATGTTTTAGTTATCTATAATTTATTTCTCATACATATTTGGTATTCATCTGAAGTTCTGGGCTCATAGTGCCCCCAAAACAGTGAATTTCTAACTATTTAAAGCAATGAAGGCATCTCTTGTGTTAAGGTGATTTTACGGTGAAATGACTAAGGAAAGGAACTGGATGCCAGGAGACTCTACTTTCAATCCCTCCCCCCAAGTCCTCTCTACCTGGGATGGGGAAGGGGCTTGAAGTTGAGTTCAGTTGGCAATGTCCAGTGGGGTAGTCAGTGATACTTATAAAATAAACCTCCATAAAAGTGCAAAAGGAGGGGATTCTGAGAGCTTCTGGGTGAGTGAACACGTGGAAATTTGGGGCAAATGGCACACTTGGGGAAGGAATGGATACTCCTCACCTTTTCTCCATACCTTGCCCGTGCCTCTCCTGTCTAGCTGTTCTTGAGTCACAGTCTTTGTAATAAATTGATAATCTAGTGAGTAAACAAGTTTCCTGATTTCTGTGTACCCTTGTAATATGGTAATCAACCCTGAGGAGGCTGTTCTAGGAACCCTTGATTTATAGACAACTAGTCAGAATCACAGGGAATAACCTGGGCTTGAGACTGTTACCTAAAGTCTGAGGAGAGGATTGTGTGAAACACTCATCTGTAGATGCTTGGTCAGTAACACAGGTAGTTAATTGCCTGTGCTTGCAACTGGTTTCTAAAGGGGAGGCTTGCTTTTGCAAACTGAACTCTTAACCTGTGGAATCTGATGCTGGATGGTAGCTAGTGTCAGAATTGAGCACAACTGAGTCTGAATCTCAGACACCAGCAAGATGTCTAAGAATTGCTTGTTGGTGTGGGGACACCCCCACATACTCCCATTGGAGCTGGGTCTGGGAATCCTACAACGCAGCACTGTGTTGCAGCTGTTACATGACATTCATTACATTCAGTCTTGTATTTTAGGGAGTTGGTATGATGCATTTCCATTTGAATATATTAAAAAGTAAGAACCTACAAGGTAGGTATTACACCTGTGTATCTGATTTGTAATGGAGCTTAACTGAGTGGGTAATATAAAATGATTATTCCATGAAAATGAAGGAGTAGGAATTTCTTCTGCTCAGTGACAATACATAGAATCAATTCAGCTTCAGCTTACCTAAGAGTTGAAAGAATTTTTAAAAAACAATGTGTGAAGAAGGTGGGAAAAGGGATTTTATTCAGACCCAATTGAATGTTCTGCATAAAATAAAAAAGATAAACTGTTGAAAATTATAAGGATTTAATTAATTTGGGTAGGTAAAACAAGATTGAAAAAGTTGTCAGTTTGATCATTAACATTCTTTAAACAGAAGTAAAGGGTTCACTCTGATGGAGCAGTGGTTATCAATCGCCCCCAAAGGAGCAGGCCACATACCCTGGGTTTGAGTCCCAGGTCTGGAGGTAGGGGGAAGCAAACAGTATGAACAATTGCATCAGGACTAGGCAGGTGGCAGCAGAGAATGGTGAGCAGGAGTAAGAGGGAAGACTGCAGAGACTCTGCTAATCCAATGAGGATGCTTCCAAACTGACACAGGGGAAATAATCAAGTCATAAAACCATTAAGGTATAAACTTGTAGGTATGGATTTGCTTTCCTGGGAGAATGCCCTATAATTAGAAAAATGCAGTTTTAGGGCAAACAAAAATAAATGGGCATTACACTACAGAAATATCAAACAGTATACTGAGATCACAAAGTTAGGTAAGAGGAACACTGATTTCTTTTTGTTTTTTTTTAACCCTGTCCAGGTATCAAACTTAATTCCATTGGTTTTACATGGTCTGCACCTTAGCTGCCTCAGCTGCCTGAGTCACAGGGGTACACTGAACACTGAAATTTGAACTCAAGCTTTCTAATTCTGGTTCTCTGCTCTTGCCAATATCAACTGTCAATTGGGTGAGGATTACAGTCCATTTCCCCTTATTTTTCTCATAGCACTCAATTCCTTTAGGGAATTAATTCTTGCCAACCATCTACTGTCATGGGTGACTGTTGGTCAAATTTTGAGTGTATCACCAAATGCAAAACAAATCAGAATCACTCCCTGGGACTTTGCCTCGAACACACAGAGTCTAAGAGGCTGATTCACCTCTGTGGCAATAAGTTGACAAACCTGTCAACTAAATTCAGCTGCTTGGGTCTCTGCAGTCACTGCATTCTTGCTCTTAATGAGCCTGTTTTTTTCACTTTTCTTTCCATTTTGAATTATCCCAACAAGTTATTAACATTATTAACATATACTTATGTATTATGTATATATGATTAGCACAGCAGAATCCATTTCTTTTGCTTATACCAAAAACTCATTGATTTTCCTCTATTTGTTGGCATATAAACATGAGGGATATGAGAAGCATCATTAAAAAAGAAACAGTGAAAAAAGAGGGAGGGGGAGATATGAGAAAATAGAAGTTTTAATAAAAAGTCTGCAGCAGAAATCATATTATGGTATACACCTAATCATTCATGTACTAATTCAATACACTTTTATTAAGTACCTGCTCTGTGTCAGGTAGAGGTGAGACTGCAGCCACTAGACATCCAAATGAGTGGAAACCCCACATCGCATGTCAGAGTTGCAATACATGAGCTGAAAAGCCAGAAACATGGAAAGTGGGACCCAAGAGTGAGAAGCAGACTGGAATAGAAAGCTGTCAGAACTGGATTCTCAGGAAGGCTGAGCTGCTTGGAAACCTGGAGTTAACTCCTTCCTGCTCCTGAACCTCGTCTTTCAACTTTCCTTTGATTCTTCTGAATTTCTGAAATTGATCTCTGATTATTAGGGCACAACTACCTACCTATAGACACAAAGAAAGAAGACACAGTGAGATACTATACTGTCTTTCCATCACTTACCTGGACCTTTACCTTATAGCTCTTTTAAAAGGTCAATGGAGAAAAATAGTCCAGGAGATTCAACTAGGATTCTTGCCCTGATGTTTCATTTAGTACCCCTGAGTAGACAGTTAATCTTGCAGGGCCTCAATTTCTTCTTCTATGCAACACCCACTCTGTTTACCTCCTGAGTTGTGAAAAACACATGAGGAAATAAGACGCAATAGCTTAGTAAATTGAGAAAAAAGATCAAGTGGAAAATGTTACTTTCCCTTTGGCATTGTTTCCAGACTTTGTTATGAACAGTCATTTCTCAGCCATGGCAGAGAGATAAGTTTTTTTTTTTTTAAAAAAAAAAAAAAAGAGCTAAAGAAAAAGAGATTGTGAGTCTGCTGCCATCTTCAAAGGCCAGCCTTCAGGTTATGCAGCTCCTAGAAATAAGCATAGAACAGAGGCTTTGGGAAGTTTTAACAAAAAATCAAAGTCCCCCAAAAGGTATACTATGAGAAATTACCACAGTATTTGTTCAGAAAATATATGCATTTCCATGAGAAATAATCATTTTGAAGATGATAATTTATCTCTTATTTCTAAACCCCATGTATCTAGCATAGTTAATCACAAATAAACATTTGTTGAATAAACATGAAAGTTACTCTTGTCTTAGCCCAAATGCATACTCTTGCCCAGCCATAAATTCATATCTTCTATTGTGACAGTCACATACTGTTCAGAATGACAAACTAGATATAGAAGTTTGCCTATTATTCCTCTGGAGTGCTTTAATCTTATGTCATTAAATACAGAACAAAAATGGAAATAAATGTATAGCAATACAAAGTAAGGTATCAACACTTCATTTAGAAGTTCAGTCCCACTAAAGCAAGAATGAGAGAGGAGTAAAACAGAAATAAAAAATTAACGTAGTATATCTCCAAACAGAACAAAAGTTTTTAACTTAGGCAACTGGTTTCTTCAGAGAGATCTTCAACAAGGGTCTCTGAACTATTGTGTCTCAGAATCCAGTCTCCAATCAGGGAAAAAGAGTCAAAATGTTCTGTTAGCTTCTTATCCCACCTCTGTCATTATTCAGATCCGCTCCACATCAGAGCATCTTTCAATTCCTCTCTGGAATCTCTGCAGTTCCAGTCAATCTCCTTGGTCAGGTACTTGGTCAGGTTCTTCCAGCTGGGACCATGCCTGGGTGCCTTCACACTGCGATGTGCAGCTGCAACAGCGATTCAGTTCTATGACTATGGGACTGGATCGAGCCATTGCTAGGACTGGTTTGGGCATGCAGCAAAACAAATGATCAAGGCACACCGGGAAATCAAGAGCGGCTGATTGTATCTGGACTAGTACTACAACTGAGCCCACTGTCCCTCCCAAACACCCTTTGTCAGGAATTTGCTTTAGCCCAGCAAAACAAGGCAATAAATTATAAGAGGCAGGACATAAAGAAGCAAAGCTAGGATTCAATAAAGGGAAAGAATGACAGCAATGGAACAAGGCTGGAGAGCAAACACTGCATATTGGAGCAGAAAAATTGAGGTCTTTATACAAAAATGTTCATAAAAATGATACGATATCAAACAAACTAAAAGTATAATAGTTTTAAAGGAAGCATAGGGAAAAAAATCAGCTTTGATTCTAGAAATACTGTATTTTGATAGACCTAGGGATGTGATGATATGAAGACTATAAATATGACCCAGATTCAAATAATATTTATATAGCTATACTGATAAATGCTCTCTAGGTGGTTTCCACATTGGTTATGCAAGTGTTCACATTTTGCAAGAGTAATTCCTTGCCTAATAGATAGTCTGAGGAAATCACAAGAAGATACAGATGGCAAGGACATGGCCTGTATTGTACTCACGACAGGAGGTTCCAATGGGAGTGTGTTGGACATGTTTCCACCTCCGAGACGGCATGCTTCTGGAAAGCTACCACACCGTCAGCAAGGAGAGGGGTTCTTTTATAGGGGTATCAGCAGAGGGAGGGTAGTGAATTGGCAGGAACAGCCAAGTGTGCAGAACAATGAACAGTCAAGCAGACAAGCAGAGTAGGATTCCAGAGCAGACCATCTTGGGTACAGTCAGTGCATTGCATGCAGAGGCATTTACCATCCCAGAATGTCCATTTGATACATTCCAGTCCGTGCTCAGTGTTGGCCAGCTGCTGAGACCACTTTCAAGTTTGGGGCAAAAGTCATGTTCTCACACTACCCTATAAAAACATTTATAGTCAACCTACAGACAAAGCATAATTAATAGCAGTCATTGAGCCAATTATACATGCTAATAGCCTTGAAAATCTAAAAGCAAAAAGTTTGTTGGAAGTTAGGTTAAGGTAAAGATTTAAAATAAGAAAAAAAAGCTAAAAACACTCATTTTCATCTTCCACAGTGGGGAATGAAATGAATGAGCATTGAAAAGAATAATTTCCAGGGACTTTAAAAAACAGTAATTTATACATTCTTAGCAGATTTTAGTCTAGGAATAAAGAGGAAATCATAAAAACATTGAACAACATTGTATGATATTTTTGTAAAAATATTGGCATCATTATCGAAATAGTAATTCTTTGTTGGAGGACAGAGCAAATAAACAATTGTGTTAATGTTTTTATGAACCGAGGTTTGTAAAATAAGAAAGAGAAATACAAAATCAATGAAGTTAAGTAAAAACTTCATCATGTTTGATTGGAATCTTGGTATGGCTTATTTATGTTTATCTTGTTAAAAATAAGAAGTTTTACACTTGTCTATACAAAAAACATCTAGAAACAATTACAATTTGGTGTCAATAAGCAACCCAAGTGCCTAGATTTTCATCTCTAAATATTGTTTCCCGTTACCAAGATCCAGGCTCCAGGGATCATTTTAAAACTGATTCCAGGCAAGCCCTGGTGGAGTAGAGGTTTGGCCCACCACCTCCAACAGAGCATAGTCCACATACATCCCAAGGACCCAGGTTTGTGTCTTGGGGTCAGAGGGAACAACCAAGATGCACAAATAAATAAAATAAATAAAATTACTTATTTCTCCTCTCTCTTACTTCCTGCCTACCTACTTGACTTCATTCCTGCCAGTGCCTTTCCTTTAAAAAAAACAAAAACAAAAAAAAACAAACTCATTCTGGAACTATGATAGGAAATATACATCAGGATCCTGGGATAATCATGTTGAACTGAAAACAAAGAAACTAGCTAAGACTACTGGGGCCATGTCAAAAGCTTTCAGAAGTCATTGAATAAATTCTCCCAGAGTAAAATAGAAATATTTGGCACTGAAAAGAATGACTGCACTATATAAAACAGATTAAATACGTACAAATCTATGTTCTTCATGAGATAGTAAAAAAAAAAATGCAGCCTCACTGATTTGCTAAAACACCACCTTATTATTCTAAAAATTGACAAATAAAGGAAATAAGTCAAGCACTCTCCTGCCTTTCCTATATGAGCTATAGTGCAAGGTAAAAATTACTTAATGTGGAAGCATTCTTTATGGTAGAACAGATAATTCAGAAGACCTAGGAAGCTTAAGAAAGGCAACATTTTCTGTGAAATAGTAGATCTAGTTAAAGATCATCAGTGCCTGCTAAAACCACTAGTTTAAAGTTGATGGGAAACTTTTAGATATATGGATTAGACTGACATTTATGGAACCCACTGATTAATCTTCCCATCACTCAAAGTGAAACAGGGAATTGGAAGAAAGTGAAGACTTTTATTTACTGAGTCACTCTTAGCTCACAAGCCAGCCTTGAGGCCCCCAAATAAGAAAGTTCAGTTAGGCAATCAGTCCTGAGATAACGGTATGGTCCAGTTTGTGCACAAAACCCCGACACTCCCTGGGACGCAAGGGCGAGCC
Source organism: Solenodon paradoxus (assembly GCA_004363575.1). Lineage (NCBI taxonomy): Eukaryota > Metazoa > Chordata > Mammalia > Eulipotyphla > Solenodontidae > Solenodon > Solenodon paradoxus. Next base: position 12,347 of record RJWH01000026.1, read on the forward strand.
GTTCTGTTCCTGGTGCCTCCCCGGCTGAATCAGACGTGCAGAATGAAAACGTTAGATAATGGAAAAATGTTAAACACGTTACAATGCAAACCTGTAACAACCATAGTTAACAGATTATTAACTGCCTTTGTTCCCTACGCCTCTCTGTGTGTCTATATAATCCCTGAGTTGCTTACACAGATCACTGTATGATTTGGGTGATCACCCCAAACAGTCACTGGCAGAAATAAATCTCCTCTTAAAATTCTGGCATGTCTCTTTGATCTCGTTGGTCACTTTGTAACAAAAGTAGAATCAGACCTGATACCTCTTACTCCATGATGCTCTCATTCTACTGAAGATACACAGCCCGATCCATGCAGTATTAATGCAAAAAGAAAAGTGTTTTTAAACAATATGAATTGAATTAAGCCTCTAGGTCTAACTACAAGTCTTATAGAAAGGATTTAAAGAACCACACATTAAGCAATACTACAATATGACACACTTATTCAACTCTTCTGAATTTCTGTTTTCTCTTTCCTCATGTGAGGAAAAGCTACTAGTTTCAACTACCATGGAAACTATGTAATGATTATTCTCAAGATCACAAATACATTGTCATTGAAGTTCAAATTGATCTCAGGAAGTTATCTGACCTTCATTCATTTACGTATTCAACCAAGATTTATTGGTCATTTTATTGTAGCTCTAGCACACCATTAAGTACTATTGATTCAGAAATGCATGTTACAGTGTGTCCTAGATTTGATCACAGTTCCTTCAAAGCTAAGACTCTATTCTTATGAATTAACTATGCAGAGATACTTGAAAGGGAGTAGTGAAAAAAACTCTGCCCTAGTTATCTAAATATCTGATAGCTAGTAAAAAGAAATATTAGAAATGACCCAAAGTCATAGGTAAGAATGGTGTTTCAATTTGAGAAATGGAAATGCAAATGTTTTGTATTGCATCATATCATGATTTAGTTTCGATTTGTTCCTGGTTTCTTTGATTTGAAAATCAAGTTTATAAAGAATTATCAGAATAAAAGAAAAATTAGAAAACAGCATTTGAACTTGAACTTCTAATGATCAAAGGTTTGGTTAAAAAAAGACTATTGCAGATAAATGGGTTTGGGATAAAAGTAAGCCAAAAGAACAATATATATTTTGTGTCATTAGCACAAATGGATTTCTAGGAGAGTCAGCTAATTCTTAAAAGGTTAAAAAGAAAATGTTTGAAACTCTGGCATTTCATTCTCATATGACAGACCCAACAAGGAACTCCTTTAGTGGTTACTTTCTCCATATTAAGCAAAGAGATTATATTCAGGTTTGTCTTGTAATTGGAATAATACATCACTTCTGCAGAAGGACTTTTGTTGCATCATTCTGTCCAGTAAGCGTTTTTCTATCATCTTGGCTGGAAAGAAAGCTCTGGAGAGTCCCTAGTCTTTGAAATAATTTTGAAAAAGAACCCTTCATACATTATAGAATACATTTTTCAGCAAACGAATTATAGTTAGAAGAGTTTGGGAACATAGTTGCTCTGAACTTCCTGGGGTTATTGAGAGTTTAACTTGCTTTCGAAAAAGAATCTTTCTCTTTCACACCCTCCCCCCAATTTAGGCAGCTTTAAAGACTACTCCCTACTTGTGTCAAAGTCCCACTCTCAAAGGAAAAGACCATTCTAGCTATATGAATCTGGAAGAAAAAAAGAGGGGTCTCTAACTTGTATTAAGGACAATGGCAAACAGCTAAAATGAAGAGAAGACAAAAAAGACACCAGATGGACTTACTGGAGACACTGAGAAACTGTAAGGAAAACTCATGAGAAAGCTCTAAATAGCAACTGTGGCTATGGAAATAGAGTGTATTTTCTTGAAGTTAGCTCCCAACCTCCTTGTTCTGGGAATTTCCTTAGTCCATCCTCTTGGTTATCACAGGTGCCATCACATTAGTACTGTCTTTGAGTGCTTTAGTAGTAAATTGTGAATCTTAAAACTCCTCTGTTCCTAGTTTCTTATCATATACATTAAAAACACAAAGACAGCTGGTGATAGGGAGAAAGAAGGAATCATGAAGCAAAGTCACAGAAAGGGTGAAAGAAAATATACAAGAAAGAGAGAGAGTTCTGAACATTGTTATACTGGAAATTTCTATATGCTCTCTGAGCCATAAAGTAGAATAACTAAGTAGGGAGTGTCAGTGGCTGGGTCAGAAGACAGCCTTAAAAATTCCAAGAGTCCAAAGAAGAGAGGAAATGCTAAGGCCAGTGGACTGGAAGAAGCCAAATAGGAGGGAAAAGGATTCAGGCTCTAGATGCATAATAACCAGAGCTGCTGGAGCAACAACACAATAAAACCAACTGCCTGTTTCCAGACATATTGAATTGCCCCTAACAGTGCACAAGAATAAAAGATGGGAATTGGTTTGGAGGTACAAATTTGCCAGTACAAATAAGCTACCAGGAACTCATAGTGCCTCTACAGAACAGGAGAGAAGGGGGTTGAAAAACAAAGTCTGAATTGATTGAGTAACCTGCAAATGACTCCAGTGCACAGTAGAAGTGATTGAGTTCTCCCAGATGGGTAAAATTTTACTTTCCACTTTTTAGCCATACAGGATTTGTGAACAAAGTCGCATTGTGTTGTATATAGAGAAATCTTAAAGGTTATCTTTTTATACCTGATGTTTGCAAATAAGTTTTATTTTTATAATAATTTTATTAAGTATTTCCGAACAAAAAATTCTGCTTTGATTCAGAGTTAGGAATAGGGATCATAGGATGTGAGACTTAGAGTCTAAGTCTTTCCTTATCCCATTTTCTATAGTGACTTTAATTAAGAAAGTGGAATCTGAGAGCCAACAAAGTTCACCTATAGGTTGTTTATAGTATTTACCTATTGCTTTGGAGCTATATTCTTTTTATATAAAGACCTCTGAAAACTTGCTGGAACACGTTTTCTTTATCCAGTTCTCATATTTCCATCATCCTTTGAAGACTGGAGTAACTACAAAGTAAAATTAAATTTTGTACATTCTAAATATTTTAATCTGAATCCAAGATAAGTGTTGTTTGATAATGCAGTAAATATTATACATTTTAAGAGAAATAAATTAAGAAAATATCATATATGGAGTTTATAAAAATGCAGATTTCTGAAACTTATCCTCAAGGATTCTGGTCTAGATGAGTCAGGAATGTTCATATCTACAAATGTCTTGTCTCTGTAGTTATCTTGAAAAGAAAGGAGCCAATTCTGCCAATTAAAGCACAAAAATAGTTCTTAGTTTTGAGATAGTTTATAGAATTGAACAAGAAGAATTAGAATTTGCAAAGGACAGGTATTTAAAAGCGCTAGTGATCTAAGTAATAGTAATCGGTGAAAACAAAAAAAAAAAAATACATTCCTATTCAGTCTCTGCCTCAGTTTTCTGATGATTCAAATACCAGCAAAAGTATATGATAGGTCAAGCTTGGATCTTATATTCTCTACTTGGCCTAGAAACTATCAGTTCCTGTCAAAAGGGAAAAGTGGATCCCCAAAGTTAAAGTAGGAGCTTTTACCAGGAAAAAAAATGAAGACTTGATGATAGGAAGGGAAAAAAACACAGTTGTTCATTATAGTTCCCAGGTAACTCAGATCCAGTCATGAAAACCACATGTAGAGAAGACTGCCATTGAAAGACAATGTTGACAATTGCATTGGCTTCCTAGGGCTTCCACAAATGGCCACAACTGGTTGGCTTAAAATAAAAGAAAATGAATCTTTCACCATTCTGGTAATCAGAAATCTGAAATCAAACTGTAGGCCAGCCAGGCTATATTTACTCTAAAGACTCTAGTTTAGTAGAATCTTTCCTTGTCTCTTCCAGATCCTATGACTCCTAGGCATTTCTTAGCCTGGGGCTGCATCTTGCAGTTCTGGCAACTTCAAAGGGCCTTCTTCCTTGCATCTTGGTATATATCTCTAATCTCCCTCTACTGTCTTTTACAAGAACAATTGTTATAAACTTTAGGATAAACCTAATCTAATTACATTATAAAGGCTCTTTTTCCAAGTAAATCCACATTCACAGGTTCCAGGGATTAAGACATGGACTTATTTTTGGAGACTCACCATTCAATCCACCACAATATCCTTAAAGACTTTTAAGAATATGTAATAGATTCAGGTATGACATAACACATAGCACATAGCTATAAATCAGTGCAAATTATGATAAGTACCAAATAACATTGAAAAGTGAAAAACCATCCAGCCAGGGTAGAAAGGGTAAAACCACTTTTTGAAGAAATGAGAGAATGTGATATGGGGATTTGACATTTCCCCTAGTAAGATTGTTAGAAAATGCATTCTAGACAAGATAATAACGCATGAACAAAAAGAAGCTAAAAAGAAACATCGATTAAGTGGGTTAGTACAAGTTTTTAATGGAAAGAAATACAAATCACAATTATATTAGTGTTTGTTTTTAATTGAAAGTAACACAAATCCTGGATAATTTCATCATAAAATGAATCTATTAAAAGATAATGAGAATTTCACATGATATTCAGGAAAACCAAGAATGAGTCTTGAAAGTCAAGATTAATACCACATAGAGAGCTGATCTCACAAATAAGTTATCTCCCTCACCCTCTCCACAAATGGGCACAAGTGTCTACTCCTTACAAGGTACTACCAGTGACCACAAATGTTGGACTCTGGGCTCCTCCTCCAGTTCCTTCATCTATAGTCAAACAAAAAGCAGTGATATCAATGATTAAAACATGTAGTATACAGAATTCCATGATAGTGTCTATTTCCCACACTAATATTCAGGAATGTAAATAAGATAAGAAAACATGACCAGGATTATGTTAGATCATATGGCAAATGCTTTATCCTATTATCCTGGTATATTTAAGCTTACTAAGCAGTTGAGCTTAGGGAGAGTAATTCAATGAGTCAGTCTCTCTCTCTCTCTCTCTCTCTCTCTCTCTCTCTCTCTCTCTCGTTTTTTCATTTGGTAGTAGAAGGGAAGTCAAAAAAGCTTTGAATAACCAAAAGGACGTGATGTTCTTTTTCTGCCTTTCAAAATGAAGGGGATATAGAGAAGAATTATAGTGTTTGATAGAAGCTGACTAACAGCAAGAAAGGAACTTGAGTTCTATAACTGCAAGGAACTGATTTCTGTCAGTAATCTGAGACTGAAAGCGTATTTTTCTTCAGTGCTTCTAGATGAGAGCCCAACCCAGCACATATCTTGAGACCCCCAAATAAGTCTACCCTGACTTCTGACCTATAGAATTGTGACCAAATGCATGGTTGTATTATTGTTTTTTAAAGAAAAGTACTGGCAGGAATGAAGGCGAGCAGAGTCAGACAAGCTGGAAGAAAGAGAACAAAGAGGCATTTTATTTACTTTATTTAGTTGTTCATCTTGTTGGTTCCCTCTCACCCTGGGTCAGGACCCCAGGTCCTTGGGATATATGTGGACTACATCCAGTGTACTTAACCACTTAACTCTGAAGCCATCAGGGGACACCTACTTAGGTGAAAATTTAAGCCTAAGTTTGTGGTGATTTGTTGTAGCAACAGTAGACAGCAAATACAGTCATCTTCAAAGATGTTTTATTAGATCCTGGGACTTACATTATTTAAATCATGTCTGAAGTTCTTAAACAGAATTTCAATAATGTAAGCTTTTATATAAACTTCTGTATTTAAGAAATATTTAAATAGCCCATGTCACAATTTCTACTAAATGCATAATATGTCCATTGAAGTCCAAATATTCTTCCAATTTTCATTATTTTGTTCTAAGATCTTCTGATATGTTATTTTATTATTTTTAAAGTTTATCTTATATATGTGAATACATAAATTATTTTCAGAAAATATTTAAAGTGATTTATATCATGCACTGATAATTGACTACAATGAATAACAATGCATAATTAAAACATCTGGACTTTTTTTGAAATTTTGCTGCAACTCTCAAATTTCTTCCAATATTTCATCTAACAGCATCTATATACAATTTAATGAGATTTTTCAGGTAATTTTTTTACATCAGAACTATTTTTCTCAACAAAATTAGATATTACATTAGCTAGTCTTTCAGGCTGTGTAAGTCAACAAAACTATTAAACTATATTGTAAATCATGTATCTCGGATTTGAATTAAATTATTAAAGTATTGTTTGTAAAAGTTGAAGATTCATTAGCAATTTAAAATTTTGAAATTTTATTGTTTGATATATGGTTTCTGAAAAGTGTTAATTTTGCTTCTGTAGATAAATATTTTATACCGAGAGGGACCATAAGTCTACTTGCAGTCTGATGTTCATGTTGATAGTATTCTTTTCTTGAAAGTGTATTAAATAGTTTACATATCTGAAAATACTTTATTGCTTTTAGTTGTCTAGTAGATGGTATTTAATGTTCTTATATACTTTCTAAATATTTTCATTTGTTCTGAAATTCTTTGATAAAAATTCTTTTCTGCAGCTTGTTTTTCAGTTTTTCAAATACTTATTGTGTGAAATGGATGTTCTTTTCTAATGTTGTCCATATTGATAACTACAAATCATTTTTTTCTTTTATATTGAATTTCTTATACTCTTTTTAGCAATTTTTCTTTATTTGAATCATGAACTTTAACCAAACATGAATATGATTAAGAAATATATGGTGGGACACTAGTAACTGGAATAATGCAAACTCAGACACCGTTTATATCAACATTTATGTCACTAACAGAAGTCAAAGTCAAGTTTGGGGTTTTTTTTATTAATATATATATACTAATATTTGTTCACTTAAGTTTGTTCCCTACTTACATAGCACCAAAGTCATTTCGGGTTGTTCTGCTTTCTTTAGTTTAAGCCTGTGATTTCACTTTAATATCATTATTCATGATTAGCCTCAACAGTCAGAGTATTTGGGCTTATAAAATCTGAAATTCACATTAAGAAGTTTATCTAGACTTCGGGGTTCCTTAAAATTACATAAGGGACTATTTGCTCAAATTATTTTAATGTCTTGAATTTAATATATCAAAATATGCTACACACAATCTAGTTATACAATAGTTGTAACACCTGAACAATAAAGTCAAAGTCAAAATTAACCTACTAGAAGTAATAGTAACTAATGTGAAGATAAAAAAATAGTGTAGAGTTCTTTGCAAAGATTTTATAACACAGTTGTGATGTCCACCCTGATTTGGCCTGAAGTGGTTGCAAAGGATTTCAGCTATCACTGTGAGGGAAGTCATTAGTTTGAGATATTTCATTTTCAGTTTAGTATATTATTAAAATCCCAAATTATGGCAATGACCACCATACAATTTACAACACATGTACAAAAGTATTTTGATATTTTAACAACTTTTACAGTCCTACTAGTGTGTTCCTACTGAACACAGATCTAGTTTTTCTTACTGATACAGATGAGATGGGAGAATATGACTTAGGTATATTGCAACAATGCTTTTCCCTACACAGAATATCATGTTTAGACAAACTTATCCATGGAGTCACTGGTAACCACTGAGTCACAGCAAACCACCACGAGAGGGATTGGGGGGGTTGTGGAGCATTGCCCCTGGGGAATTGAATGCGTATAAGAGTAAGCAGAAGAGCAACTAACTCCTAAAAAGGAAAGGAAGAGAGAACTGTAGATTGCCCTGTCACTCCACCTTCACTGTGGAAGAGTGAGCAGCAAAGAGCTCCCAGGAGTGACACTATTGGATATCCTTCCTCTTTGATGGAATACCCGAGGCAAGGAGCAAGAAGTGTTTCCCTGGTAATATGCTCCGAATTCTATTCTCTTAATCCTCTCGGCTTAAGTCTATGACAGCCAGGGGTGTGACTCTCCCCTTTGGGAAGGAATTTACCTAGAAAGTCTTGCTCCCAACCTCCGTGGCTATGGTTCCAATGGCGCCACTGTTCCTTTATAAATCGCCACCTGGAGTGTTACTGAGAGGGTATCTTTGGTATATTTGGTTTGGTTCTGAAATTTGTCAGAACAATAATTCAGTAATTCCAAAGTCAATCTTTTCATAATAGTCTGTCCTAAATTATGTCAAACTATGCTTTTCAATTAACTAATCAAATTTCTACGAGAGAAAGCGATGGCACAAAATAAAAATGCTAACAACATAGAGAGAAAAAGAATTTCAATGTAAATCTCTCCTGCTATGAATTTCCTCTGGGAAAAAAATTAAGTTTCAAGGATTAAATCCTGCTGAAGTTTACAGTCTAAAGACATAAATTCAAAAATCACATGGTCTTGACTTTCCTTCTGAGCTAAGTTTCAAAAAAAAGGTACCAGATTCCCAAGTTAAAGTCCAAGAGAATTAAAATTTTAAAGCAAATGTACTTGTCCCTATGAATTAAATTTCAAATAAATTAAAGTCCAGAATTCATCCTCCTCAACTTCTTTTTCTTCTCAGTCTCAGACAGTAAGGTTTTCATGGTGATTGTTTAGCATCCAATGCTAATGCATTCTTTTACTGGAATTGATTAAGTTCCTTCAGGACCTCAGAGGAAAGAGTTCAAAAATTGAATAGAATACAGAATATTACAACAGTTCTTGACCCAAAAAGTTTAATACATAAGTCATCTTCAGGTTTCGTGCATATCCTCCAGACCCAGTCCTCAGTGTTATCAGCGACCACAGCAGAAATCCAATCACTTACAAAGAAAGTTGGAGAGACAGAGAGCACTTTGTGGATTTCAACCTCACCAGGGTGCTGGTTACTCTATACTCAGTTATGAAGTGTCTGTCACTTGAATCCTTAACCCTGATGAAATAGCTCATCAAGGGGTTAATTTTGAGTATGCTCTTGTGGAGAAGAGGTTTGGTCAATCACCTCTAAATGAACCAGGCCACATACCCCTGGGTTCAAGTCCCGAGTCTAGAGAGGGTAACAACCTAAATAAAAATAAAAAATAAAACTGCTTTCTGCTCATCTGTCTTCCTGCCTGCCTGCCTACTCAACTTCATTCCTGCTGGCACCTTTCCTTTTTTTTTAAAAAAGGGAGATTACTTTTCCACCATTATTATAACACAATGGGCAGGATGATTCACCTATATAAATGATTTTCTCTCTCAGAGAGTGACACTTCTGACATCACTACCTCTTGAAAAATTTAGAAATTCCTTGCAAAAGTCCTAGTTATCAGGTCTTAAATCAAGGTATCCTTTCTTCCTTTTTAAGATCTTGTAATTCCCACTTGCTCACAGAGCCTGGTGCTTCTGACCCTTCAATGCTGAATTGAGTATAAGCGATACCTATGGACATAATCTCCACAATATATTATGTTCCAATATTTTAGTCCTTCTACAGAAAACTTTGATGACTCTTCTTGCTGTGAAATTTCTTAAGTCAAAGAAATCTGCCTCCTGGAAAGATGCCTCCTTTCATCTCCACATTTGTTCCAACAGAAAAATCGTCATCAATAGATTCACGCACTGAACTTCTCTTAAGACTTCTAAGTACTCCTAAAATGGGGAAATTCTCACCCTTACAATATCCTGGATATGAGCAACATTTATCTTATTACTATGTCTTTCTTCTGCTTCAACCGTCTCTCATTTCTTTTCTGGAAGTTGAATCGGCTCCTTAAATATATCCTTTCCTTCTTTAACTAATATAAAACTAGCAACACTTAGATACTCTTTCCTTTCACTTTTACTTTGCTTTCTGCACAGGCATTTGTTTCTCTAAAAATTATTCATAAAATTGTTCCAGTGACAATTTTCATATAGAGAAAGAGGAAATAAGTGGTATCCAGACCTGCCAAAGCAACTAGTTTTTGAATCAATCTTGTCTATGAATTGGATATTTTCATCCAGGATAATGCTCCCATGAGACCAACGTTTCTCCAAGGCCTGACTGTATTTACTTTCTTCTGATTGACTCTCCTTGAATATCTTTGTCGCACCTTCTCTTGGAATCCCAATTACATACATTTCTTAATGAGGTTCCGTGAAAGACAGGTTATAGTAGTCACTCCATTCTACATAGTAAAGTGTCTCATTTCCCTTTGATCCTCAATAATGCTTTGAATATTTTAAGATGATTTTCTGGTCTTCCTTTTGCAGAGGTGTCCAATTTATTTTAACCATTTCTAATAGCTGGCTGTTGAAATATTTAAAGGGTTATTTCCAGATAATTCTAACTATGGTTGCTAATGGTGACTTTATCAGGTTCCTTCCATGATGTGTTTTCCTGACTCTTTATCCCTTCTGGGCAAATTTATTCCAGAGGTTTTCTGAAACATTGTCTCTTTTTCTGCTATGTTCTATCAGACCCTAGCAGAGTTTTCAATCAATCAAATATAAGTAAAACATCAGCTATGTTTCTAAAACACATTTTAAGAATAAGTAGAACCAGATCTATCTCCTTTGTGCTTTTCTCAACTTCTACCCTTCATGATCTCATTTTTTCCATTCATCTCTCTCCATAGTCTGCCACTAAATTTTCAAACTTCCTCCTAAGGAACTTAGAATTCTCCCTTAAGCTTACTTCTTTGTTCTCATCAGTCTGCTGCTCCTCTTCTGATAATGAGATTGAAGGATATTTTTCAAACTAGTTTCTCCTCTCTTTCCTGAATAAAACGGAGAACCAGGCACAAGATATTTGGTTGCTTTATTCATTTTACTAAATTGTTTCTCTGCTTTAACACAAAAGTTGACCCATCTCTTACTATGAGAAGTCAATGTTCTTTTTATTTACTTATTTGGTATGGACACCAAGTACCCCTCTATGTGTGAATTAGCAGTCTGTATCTCTAACATCTAAAGTCATAGTCAAAAAACCCCTCATCATCAAGTTCAAAGACAACTTGGCAGTGCATAATTTAGAGAAAACTGTATGAATCTATAAACAAATTATTTGAATGCAAGATGGTAGCCCATTAACTTGAGCAGAAATCAGATTTTTGAAGCTTATATGGGTTTGTGGACCCACTCTTAAGAAAAAGAATACAAAGTTACATAAGAAAAATGCAGTTATTTAAAATGAGGGGAAAATCACAGTTAATGATACACTTTTAAAATATTTCAGTGTTACCAAATTCAGAAGAAATAGTGTTTTATTAATTCATTATTAAAACATCTTTGTAATAATTTTCTCTAAATTTTTAGCTACATACTCTTTGATCATCTCTTCATGTGATACTGGTGCAGAGGGGTAGGTGTTGACATCCTGAGATTCTTATCAGCTGATCAAGTAAATAAATTAACATCTGATAGAATTAATAGAAAAGACCAAGTTTACTAACATCTGTGTGGAGAATATACATGGTTATAAGTTCTAAGGTAAATGGGATAAACTGAAGGCTTATATTCTACACAAATGGACTTGGTGTGCCAAGGAGAGAAGAGGGAATCTTCACATGAAGAAATGACTTTGTATTTGACAAAACCTGCCTCTAGCCATTTGACCTGCATTCATATAGGTTTTACTCATAGAAAGGTTGTTTCTGAAGACGACTCCATATCAAAGTGTATGTGACAAGGACAGCAGCTTCCGTGAGATATACAGTGCTGTGATGAACCTTTGCTCCACATACTGAGGGTGGCATGTACCAGAAAAAGCCTATCTAGACATCTTAGAAAAGGTCTATCTGAACATTTTATAATCCTATAACAATGATAGAGAATTTTCTATAAAGAGTGTAGAAAGACAATTCAGCAGTTTCTCTAGGGTGGTAGAATTTTGTTGTTCATAGGGCCCATCATGTTTTTTGCTTCATGCACAAATATATGTTTTGCTAATTATCATACCAAGTGTCTAAGTTGTACCCTACAAAGAGGAATTCTGTTATACTACTTTCTACCTGGCTACATTGATAAAAGAAAAATAATTATTGGTATGTTTATGATAATATATCAAAAACAGAGCAAGAATTGTGAAATATATTCCTGATAATTGGGAACTTCCAGTTTGACCAGGCATTGCATGGATGAAACTAGAATATCACATACAATTTTCTATGTCTATAAATAGACAAATCATTCATATTTCAAACTTTGTTTCTCTTTCAAGGCCCAATATTTCCTTTTATATCAAGATAATGAACTTTGGTTCTGTACTTTTGTATCTCATTGCTGGGTGAGTTAGGACAGGGAGCGTTGAAGAAGTCTAAGAAGCTATTCCTACTCAGGGATTCTGGGCAATAATTTCTTTAACAATGACTAGAACTACACAAATATATCTCACTAAATCCAACTCCAATGTATTTCCAAATCAGTTATCCTAAGTAATCATCCAAAGCAGCCTGCAGTCATTTGTAAAAATAACCAGTCTTTAAGCAACTGAGTGAAAATATTTTAATTCTCAGATTCCGTGAACATAATATGTGGGCATATTGCAAGGGTCTCATATAACTGAGAGGCCTGAAAGCAAAAACTTAATTAGCTTCCGGGTATAGTTTTTCTCCCTGAATGCAATGCTGTTGAAAGCATAGGAAAATGGCAGAGACCTAGTGCAGCCTGTCTCTTCTCCCTCTAGCACTAGCTCTAGCATAAATGACAAAGCTAGAGGAGAGCACAAATACGCTGACAAAATACTTTGCTGCTGTTTAAAGCCCAGGTTTACCTAATCTATTTGCTAACATAATTAAATAGAACATATATCTTTGGCTGTGTTATATAAAAGTTATTCTTCAAAACTCTGTTCATTAAGGAAATCAAAGAAGTAATTAAAAGTCTCCTCAGAAGCAAAAACCCATGACCAAAGTGCTTTGGTAGTAAGTTTTACTGAAACTTCAGAGAAGAAATAATACCTAGTCTTCTCAAACGCTTCCAAAAAATTAAAGAACACAGAACACTTTTAAATAATTTCTGATACCAAAAGCATAAAAGGGCATCACAAAGAAAGTAAATTATAGAATAGTACCTTTAATGAACATAGATGCAAAAATTCTCAGCAAAATATTAGCAAACCATATCCAGTGATACAGTCGTCATCCATCACGACCACATGGAATTTATCCCAGGGATTCAAGACTATTTTAACATATGGAAATCTATTGATGGAGTGAGTATACCATATCAACAAAAGAAGGACAAAAAAAACCATTTGATCATATCAAAAGATGCAGCAAAAGCATTTGACAATATTCAGCAGCAATTTGTGGTAAAAACTGTATAGAAGATTGGGATAGAAGAAGCATATTTCAATATAATAAAGGGATATATGATAAATCCACAGCCAATGGTATGCACACGGTAAAAAACAGAAAGTGTTTTCTCTAAGATCAGGATTAAGACAAAGTTGTCTATTCTCACCACTGTCATTAACATCAAACTGGAGGTCCTAGCCAGAGCTACTAGGCAAGCAGAAGAAAGAAAAGAACACAAATTAGAAAAGAATAAATAAAATGATCACTATTTGAACTTAACATTACAATGTATATTAAAAACCCTAAAGACTCCATAAAAAAACTACTAGAATTAATGAGTACAGTAAAGTGGCAGGCTACAAAATTAATATACAAATATCCGTTGTATTTTTATATGCAAACAATGCAATAGAAGAGAATGAAAATTTTAAATGATACAATTTACCATAGAAATAAAAAGAATTAAATAACTTGGAATACACTTAAGAAAGACCCGTACAATGAAAACTGTAAGACTTTGTTAAAAGAAATAGAGGAAGATACAAAGAGATGAAACATATTCTGTACTCATGGATGGGAAGAATTAACATTGTTAAAATGGCATCTTGCCTTAAGTGACATTACAAGTTTAATGTAATGCCCATCAAATCGCACTGACATTTTCAAGGAAACAGAACAAAATTTTAATTTTTTTGAATCCCAAAGACCCTGGGATAGTCAGAGCAAACATGAGAAAAAAGAACGAAAATGGAGCTACCACACTCACAAATCTTCAACTATAACTCATAGCAATAGTAATTAAAACTATAAGGAACTGGAATAATAGCAGAGATAAAGATCAGAGGAATAGAGTTAATCAGAAATAGACTCATATATATATAGCCGGATATTTATGACAAAAGAGTAAAGAGTATACAATGAAGAAATGAAAGTCTTTTCACCAAATGGTGTTGCGAAAGCTGGACAGTCATGTGAAAGAATAAAGCTAGAGCACTGTCTTACACCAAACACAAAAAGTACATCAAAGTGGATTAGAGACTTGGATGTAAGACCAGAAACCATAAGACACTAAGAAAAAAGTATAGGCAGTACATTCTCCAATATTGGTCTCAGAGAGGGCTGTGGGGATGTAACTCCAGGAGCAAGGGAAACTAAAACCAAAATAAACAAATGGGATTAAACCAAACTAAAAGTTCCGCACAGAAACTATCACCAAAATGAAAAGATATCCTACTGTGTGGGAGAAGGTATTGACAAATCATACATCTGATAAGTGCTTAATATCCAAAATATATAAAGACCTCAACAACAGAAAAGCAAACAACCCAATCAAAAAAATGAGCAGAAGAATTGAGTAGACATTTGTTGTTGAGTTTTATGAGTTCTTCATATACTTTAAATATTAATACCTTGTTAGATGTACGATGCTAAACTTGTCTTTTCCCATTCAGTAGGGTAGCTTTTTGTTTAATGATATTTATTCACCTGCAAAAGCTCTGTAGTTTGATATAGTCTACTTTATTTATTTTGGCTTCATTTCCCTTAACATTGGAATCAAATTCCCAAACATATCTCTTAGACCAATGTCAAGGAATGTATTACTTACGTTTTCTTCTATGTATTTTATGGTTCCAGATCTTGTATCCAATTATTTCACCCACTTTGAATTAAATTTTGTGTATAATATTAGCAAAAACAAAATCAAGACACCCCCTGTGACTCAGGTAGTTGAAAAGACTGGGGTCTGGACCATGTAAAGCCCTAGGACCCAGAATCATGACCCAGGGCCAGGGGAGAACTAAAACAAACAACTAAATAAATAAAAATGATTTTTCCTCCCCTGCCTCTCTCCCACCTTCTCTACCTTCCATCCTTCTTTCCTCCTTTTCTTGTTTACTTCCTTCCTTCCTTCCTTCCTCCCTCCCTTAAGAAGAAAAGCAGTCCCATTTACAGCTGCATCAAAAAATAGAATAGCTTAGAATGGATGTCACCAAAGAAATGAAAAACTACAAAATATTGTTAAAAGAAATTGAAGAGACAAAGAAATGGAAAGATATTCTGCACTTATGGATTAGAAGAATCAACATTTTTTAAATGGTCATGTTGCTTAAATTCTATTATTTAAGTTCCCTAGCTATCCCTGGTTGTGATGAAGGAAAGATACACATAGTCCTCTGCTTTCCAACTCTCACCTAGGCCACTCCCTGAGAGGGGAGACAGAACTGGGTTTGCAGGTTAGATGATCCATTTCTGAGAAGTAATTCCAGACAATGGCAGTGAATGATGAAGACTAAAACCACAACTAAAAGCAAAGTCTGGTGCAACCAGGTGGCTCAGGCACTATGGTAGTGGCTGGGGAATAGACCATACGAAATCCAGGGACATAGGTTCATGACTTGGGTCTGGAAGAACAACCAAAGGGGACTTAATCTCATGGTGATCTTAGATGGATCCTTGTAATATACACTTGAGAACGGCATGCTGGAGAGAAGGGAGTGCTTGTCCACCAGCTCCTGCTTTCCCTTAGTCAAAAAATGTTAACTCCCTATACTTCCAGGCATCCAAAACTGTAGAGTTTGAGAAACCCTGGGGCAGAGAGTAATAGATAAGTGCTGCCAAGGTATACTGCTATCAGCTGGTTAGTATTCCAGGAGTGCCTAGAGTAAAAGATGAACAAAAAAGGAGGTAAGGCAGACTACAGTAGTATCTGAATCACTACTAAAACTCTGAACCAAAGGAGAGATTAAGCAAAGTGGCAGATGGAGAAAAATATATCACTTATTAATATTGAAGCTAATATTGGAAAATATAACAAGTTTATGGTAAGCAATTTACATCCTTATTTTGAATCTCAGCTTTTAACAGGCTCGATCACAGATGATACTAGGCCATCCCAGAATTTTCCACTGGAGTCTCTGCCTACAAAACTTGCAGCATGAAGGAACAGAAGAGAGTGGATGCTTCCTGCAGACAACTGACTCCCAAAAGAAGAGTGAAGGTAGAAGTTGACTGACGTGCATCTTAGGCTTGCGTTCTGAACTTCTTTGGGGAAGAGGGAGGTGGAAGTAGAGAAGGAAGAAGGTTTATGCTAGTGGCACTTTTTTCAGGAGTGGGGAAAGAATATTCCCTTCTATAGAATATCTTTACTTATTACTTTCTCCACCATGCCAAAGGGAAGATGAGATTCGTAAAGGGTTTAGAAGAAAAGAAGCAAAGGAATGGAATAACTACCTCCTCTCTTGGACTTTGAAGTCACTTACATGGCTCAGGTGAGTTCACCACAAGCACACTGTACTGTGGCTTAGGAACAAAGCTTCAAGGTGATAAGGGGTTTGCACTAAACTGACCTTATTTGGGGATTTTGGGGGTAAACTTTAGGACAAGGCTTACTTATGGAAGGGTAGGATGGGGTATTCAGGGTTTGGGGTTCTTCCCATCTCTTTCTCTGTCACCAACTTTAAAATAAATCACAGACATTTGGTAATCAATGAGAAGTCAGAATGTCTAGATTAAGGGGATAAACTCTGATTTATGTTTGAGGAAGAAGTCACAAATTTTTCCTGCCATAAAATGTTTCAAGAACAGTCAGTGTTTTACAAGTTTTCTCCTTAATCTTTATCATACAACTGTGAAGTAAGCATTATCAACCTAATTTTTCAAATGGGGAAACATATCAGGAATATTGGGAAACTTAATGAGATAAAATTATTGAGTGAACTAAAATTAATTTTTCCAAAGAATATATTTCTAAAACTTTATTATGTCTTATATAGAGACATTAAACAGGTATTAATATGACCTTTCTACATTTAAAAAAAATTCCCCAATGGCTTCATGTTACAAAGGAAAGTATCTTTTTTCTTTCTCTATCTTCAAATTACAATATCAAATAAGCTTTGACAAAGCTGGGAATCCCATTGCACTAAGTTGTTTCCATATGCAGAAGTGTGGGCTTAACATGCTATATAATTATTTTCAGGTTCTAAAAATAAAAATCTCATGTCAGTGAGGCACTGGGAAGTTTTTGGTCTTTAGCATGAGCAAAGAACCTGAACACATAAATGACATCTCCAAAATTCTTAGTATTTCTAGACAATCAAAATGCTAGTTTATACAGTTCATTTCTAGCTGTCAAGATTTCACATTACCATTAACAAGAAGCAATGGATGCAAGATACTTTGCTGAAAATACTTTCATGTGTTAAGAATCATTCAAGAATTAATGTCACAGTGTGACCTTGTGCTTTGCCCACCACAGGAAGAAAATAAATTGAGTTTTAATAGTAACAATAGCTATCTCTAGTTACGCTATAAGTTTATTTGTCCTGAACTATTTCTGTACTACAAGAAGTTCTCCTATCCATTTCACTGAATTGTTTAAGCAAAACAAGAGTATTTGAGTTTTTTTTTCAGCACACAAATTAACTATTTTTTAATGAAGAAAATCATTGTTAGCCTGTGTTTTTAGAAAGAAAGCTAGAAGACAAAATAATGCAATAAAGCCCAAAGAAAAAAAAAAGGAAGCCTGGGGGAAAGAATTTAAAGTCTTGCACCGATCCATAACCATGATAGAAAAGCAAATTTATCCCACTGAAATTAAGAAAAACGATAGTTCATCCAGTACCCTAGGCTTGATTATTTTTCTGATGTGAAAACAAGGAATCACACAACTGTCAAAAGGGCAAATGATAGAAGAGGAAGACTCAATTCAAGTTTCGCCTTCCCTTTCAATCTCTTTGATCTCCCTAAAAACAACCTAAGTCCCAGCTTCCTCTTAATGAAGGCACAGTACCTCTGCAATTGTCAGTAGACACACCTACATTTGATGTGCTCGTCCTACATTGTATCAGACATTGAAGCACATCTATATCCTGCAAAGTTGTCATTATTTAGCAATAACTGCCTTTCTGGAGTATTTGTGTGAGGCATAGTTGGGACACTTTTTGTCTAATTATCCTAACCATCTTAAAGGTAAGTGTAATAATTATCCTTATTCCACCAATGAAGAAAAAAGTAGTTACAAAAGTCACCTAACTAGTACATAACAGAACCAGGATTTAAACTCAGGTAGGTATTGTTCCAGAACACCATGACGCTATCACTAAACTATAAGGATACATCGTATATTCCAAGTGTTGTATGTTGAATTTTCTTTTCATGTTTTGGTGCTAAAGTAGTGGTGGGTGTTGTCATTGTTTTCAATGATCTTGATGTTTCATAGTCCAATCTTTTTTTTGAGGAAAGATGTAGACAGTAATGAAGCTGAGCCGGAGAGCAGGCAGGAAGAAAGAGAGAAGGATGAAGCATTTTTCATTTATTTAGTTGTTAACATTAGTTGTTCCCCTACCCTGCCACCAGCCCCGAAATGCAAACCCAGGTCCTTGCGATGCATATGTGCCCAACACTTCTACTCCACCAAGGCACACTCATAGTCCTTTAAAATATATATATATATATATGTATACACACATGCACATATTTATATATATATAACGCATATATATTACCTTTGTTCCACTCCCATAGTGACTAGTAAATTCGGGTTTCCCACACTATCCAAAAGTAGAACATTGCTATTTGGTATGTTTTGGTGCATTATTTTGGGGTGTCTGGGAATGTTATTATTAACTTGATTGAAAAGTTTTTGAGCATCCCTAGATGTCAGGTAATAACCTATCGAATCATACCAAACAAGAACATTCTTCTTTTGAATAGCAGGGGAAACCTGTACAACATCACTCTTCTCATCACATGCTACGCTTTCTTACTCTTATTTATCCATTTCTAGACCATCAGTAGCTTAGTAGTAAATCCCTCACACTGAGAGGCATGTGATAAGTGTTTAACAGAGTCAAACTGAAGAGTGCAACAGAGGGAGAAAAACTTAAAACTGAATCATTTTCTTAGGACAAAAGTACAGTTTATCTGAGGATTAACAAGCTAAGCTTTGGAATTTGGAGATGAGAAGTGAACCAAGGAAGGGCCAGTTAGCTCACTCCACAGGGATAAGAAGAGGCAATGGTGGGGACATCATGCTCCAAAATTAAACATACAAATTTAAAGAAAAGAATATATTCAATATTTTCCTGGGGAACATTATAAAAGGGAACTGATAATCTCAAAGTAGTTGATCAACAGGCGGATAGTTATAATTAACATCTCTCAAGGGGTCATATCACTAACATTTTATTGCCAGATGCTTTGAAATATATGTGATTTATGAATGCTGAAATTTTACTCCATAATTATATTACATCAATTATAAGTCTTTTATTAAGCATACAAAATGCTATAAATTTTAATAGGTTATTATCTTTTCATTTAATTGAAGCCACATTCTTTATCTTTTGAATTTAAAGCATAAAGTTAGAAATAACTTGGTTATTTTGCTGAGGTAGCCAGAGAGATTCAATAATTAAATCAAAGAGATATTTATTAAGCTTCAACCATGTGCATACCATTGACCCAGGACAGGGAAAACATACCTCTGAATATTTAAATGAGTGAAAATATATGTGCATGCTAAAGTTAAATGACAATGTTAAGCAACATATCATTCACTATTACTTCTATGAATAACAGAGAAAATAAAGCAGAAAAAGAGTATCTATGTAGATTGAAATTATCAAGGGAAGTTTTCCTGGACAGAGCAACAGTGAAGAGTTTTTAAGCCTATGAGCTTTAAAGTCAAAAAACCTGGGTTCAAATCAATTCCCACCACCAATATTCTTTGTGATTTGGGGTAAAGTGATTTCATTGCTCATGTATCAATTTCCTCACCCAGGGAAGCAGAAATCCTAAGTCGCTCATTGAATCGTGGGAAAGATTCAAATGAGACATTTACTGCAAAGTACTCACTACAGGGTCAGGTTCCTTCGAGGGATTTATGACTGATTCTGAGGAAAGATTCGAACAGTGACTGTCACAGTGGTGGTGGCGGTGGTCGTCATCGTCGTCATCGTCCTCATGGTAAAGGAGCCTTGTAGTCCTGATAACGGGCGTCACAATACTCACTCCCAGAACTGAGTTGTGCTGTCAGCAAGGACGACACTCTGATAGTGGCAAAAAGGTGAACATAGATTAGAAAGAGATTTTGATCTTTAGATCAGTGAGGTGGCCTAGTTAAAGTGTAAAAAAAGGATTGGAGAAAAGAGGGGAATAAATCTGTGTCAGTAAATTAAAGATAGATTGTAAATTATTAAGACCAGTCATGTTTTTCTCTTTGTGGGGAGAGTGGCTAGGCAATCACAAGGCTCCCCTAACAATTTCCAGTTGTCTTTGTGATGCATAGACCTGGCTGAATGAGCTGGAGAGTCTGTTGTTATCCTGACTGAAGGTAAAGAATATTTGAGCACCTGTTTTGTTCTCTATCATTTAGCAGTCAAAGGAATAAGAAATAACCTAAAGTAATTTAGGCTAAGAATGCAGGGACACAACCATCTAGAAGGGTGTTGCAGGTATTTCCTGTTACGTGTGGTATCTTCAAATCCCCTTTAGATCATAAAGGTTTTTGAGGGGGAAAATAATCTGTAAGAAAACAAGACTTTCAGGGAGCTGAAGTTTCTAGCCCAGTTAACAAATAACTTTATGCAAAATAACTTTCACACTAACGAGCAGCTTCAAAAGCAGCCAGCAGTGGTTGCCACGCTACCAAAAGTAAGCTCTGTGCTGGTCTCCAGTTATTTCTGCTTTGAGGGGTATTTTGTGCCATTTCTGCCTCAAGGAAGATCCAGGCAGTCAAGGCTGGGCTGAGCTGTTTGGTCCTCTGGGAATGGAAGAAAAGAACAGATCACTGTCCAGAGGCGCAGGGCTCATTAGAAGACAAAGGTGACAGGTGTTTGCTTTTTGAAAAAACTAGTAGCTAAAGGAAAACTCAGCTATAGTGGATTTCTAGTACAAAACAACTATGAGTGCTGGGAAGAGAGGGAGAACAGAGCAGACTGAGAAGAGAGGATACACATAGGCTGACCAATCATGCTCTTTGGCCAAGAACTAAAGGCTTTCTCAGTATGCAGAACTTTCCATTTTAACACAGGGACAGTCCTGAACAACTGGGATGGTTGAGCTCGCTAAATACACATCTATTTTCTGGGCACGCTAAGGATCATATAGAGTTCTAGAATGAATATAGAAATACCAGCAGAGCAGAGATGATGTACCACCAACCTAGCACTCAAATCACAAGTCACACTCTAAAAAATCATGTCATCCACGCAAAATCCCCAGTTGCTTCCTGTATATGAGTTGATATGTAAAATTTAACAAATACATATATTGATCAGTAATAATCTGAGTTGGTATTCCAAAACATAATAAATCATTCATTTTTGGTCTAGACAAAATTGCCCTCAGTCACAACCTTCCAGGTTACTCTTCTTTTTTTTTTTTTTTTTTCCCCTTTTTTCTGGGGAGGCTTGCTGGCATAGTGATTATGATCATTGGAATTGGTAGAAGACTGATCTGACTTCAAATCACGATTTTATTACTTACACACTCTATGACCCAAGGTAAATATTCTTAATCGCCCTGTGAATTAGTTTCTGTAGAATTACAATACCTACTCCAAATTGTTGTTCATGAAATTGAAATTGTTACAGCAATCAATGGAAAATGAGTAGTCAATAAATATTAATGATCTTTTTATATAGCATAATTTTTTCTGAGCCCATCTTTAAGTCAGATTTCAATTGCAGTATTAGAATCCCTCACTCTATTGCTAACAGACAGAGATTTATTTCAGGGAATTGCATTCTTAATAAATCTTTAGCTGGCTAAAGTAGCAGGTCCCATGTTGAGCACACCAGAGATTCTCAGTCTTCAGAACCATTCTTATATCTCATCAGGAAAACCACTTCCACATCAGCAGTACTACTAAATCAGGATATTATTTATTAAACTGGGAAGCTGCCTGAAAGCACCTGAGTTCAGCCACTTCTAGCATGATCTATGCCTTCAAGATGATTCTTATATTTTACTCCTTTCCCGCAGAATTCAATTCTGACTCAGTCTTGAATGAAGACTTCTAGTTGGTGAAAGTGATCATATCAGGAGTCCTAACTTCAAGGTAGTCTAAGAAAAGTATGTTTCTGAATGCTCTTAGGAACTAGAAATGATTTTGTTTGAGCCAGTCTATAGCTTTCACCTCTGCTTTCATAGGATAGTTAATTTTATATGTCCACTTGATTGGGCTAAGGTATGTCCAGATAGCTGGTAAAACAGTACTCCATGGTGTATCTGTGAGGGTGTTTTCAGAAGAGATTAATATTTGATTTAGTAGACTGAGTAAAGAAGTTCATTTTCACTAACATGGGTGGACATTCTACAGCCTGTCAAAAGGGCCTAAATAGAATAAAAAGGCAGAGGAAGGGCAAATTTGTTCTCTTAGCTTGAGTTAGAGCATTTATACTATCCTGTGATCAGACTCTGCTGTTCCTCTTTCTCAGGTCTTTAGACTCTGACCAGTACTTACGTCACCACCCTCCTGAGTCTTGGAACTTTGAACTTGGATTGGGATTTACATTATTGGCATCTCTGGTTCTCAGGCCATAGGACTCAGAATGAATTACACAGCTGATTTTTCTCCAATATGCAGAGGGAAGATCATGGGACTTCTCAGCACTGACCATCATATGAACCAATTCCAGTATTAAATATCTATCTATCTATCTACATCTATCTGTCTATCTTTCTATCTATGTATCATCTATCTATCTAGTTCTGTTTCTTGGAGAATTATGAGTAACATTTTGGTTTTTCATAGTTACCTACACAAAAGGATGAATACA
The DNA here is from genome assembly GCA_004363575.1 of Solenodon paradoxus. Classification (NCBI taxonomy): domain Eukaryota; kingdom Metazoa; phylum Chordata; class Mammalia; order Eulipotyphla; family Solenodontidae; genus Solenodon; species Solenodon paradoxus. The sequence continues at coordinate 35,242 of RJWH01000026.1, forward strand.
TTTATAACCATGAATTGGAATTTAAGAAGACTCATTTCTAGAAAATGTAATCCCATGTTTGCTGTGTTTAAATATGATTCTTATTCTAAGAACATGCAAAGATAAAAACCTTTTTCCTCTGCTAGCGTGTGCTTATGTTGTGGGGGCAGTGGGAGGTGAAATTCTCCTCTGAAATGGGTTTGGTGACTTCCCTGGTGGTCTTTCTCCCTCATTATTTAGTTGGCTTTGAATACGTAAAATTCAGAATTAGAGCAGAGTAGAACTCAACGCCTTCTGGGAACCTTTAAGACATTTCCAGCAACCACAGACTTTGCCAATGGTAAACAAAAACTCAAAAAATAACGTAAATCATGTTGCTGAAAACCACTTATTTGACTTTCCTTGGCACAAGCATCTTGGTCACTTTTACTATCTACGACACTCATGCTGCTCCATTTAGAATAAGTGATCATTCAGAAGAATTTCAAAGTAAGCAGAAATTTATATTTGAAGGACGGAGTATCAGAACTTTGGGGGTTAAATTTCCTGGGAACATAGACTTGTTTACAGCAGAAACCTCATTCAGAAGTCAGAGAGCAATGATAAACCATGTATTTTTTAAATTTTACTCTAGAGTAGTATGCTGTGAAGCGGTCTTGATGGGTACAACTTCAAGGTTGCAAAACAGGGGCTGCATTGGGAGATAATTGGGAAGCAATTCACATCTTTGAGAGTCCACCCAAGAATGAGAATGTATCTAAGTGAACTATGAACATGGAAGGTACTATTGGCAGATGTTAGCCACTTCTTGCCTACTTACCCCTTTGATATTCTTTTTCTTCAGAAACTTTTTTCATTATCTTTTGCTTGTTCCAAAAATTTGTATGATCAGGTGCTGTAAAATGTATGGCTTGATCAGTGTCAATTTCTTGCAATTATCTGTAGTTGAGTTGAAAATTTCTACATTGTCCAAAGAGATTTGTAAACCTTCAACCAGGTAATCACCTTATAAAAAAGAAACTATTATGGTAAAAGATTCTACTTTTTGAGGGCAAATTAAGGTCATCTTAGAGAAAACTAAAAAAAAAAAACAACTTTTCATACACATATGTATATATATATAAAGTTGATTGACAGTATTCATTCTGAGCATACATTTGAGTGACATGCTAAGTCACTGTTAAATGTGATAATGAATAGGATTAAGCATCACCAGTCAAAAACAATAGGAACTCAAAAAATATGTTAAGGTTATGCATATCTTCCTGTGGGAAAAAAGTTGGTGCAGTGTGTTACCTATTTAAATAGGTACCCAACTATTTTTTTTTTTTAATTCTAAATACTCAGCATTTAGAAGCAATGATTCTAGAATGCAGTGGCTCATGCCACTATAAATAGATGAATGCTCCAAAAGCCCCTCATACCAGGTGCAAGTGACAGACACAACAGTTATGATGACAGGGAATTCTTGTAAATAGCAACAGGAGGATTAATCTGTTAAGAATTTCAGCATCCACAGCTGTTTCCCTTATGCTGATATATCTTAGCTACTTTGTTAATAGACCTTATACTATGCTCTCTGATCATGTTACTTTGCTGCATTTTTGAGAATCAGGTGGATAGAACACTGAAAAAAGTACTTTAAAAGATTCTGATAAAGCCCAGAAAGATTTTTCAAGTCAATGGCATTAGCTAGGTGCTGTGCTTTTCACTTTTGGTGGCTTTACTCCAAATGACACTACCAAGTGAACATTAAAGTCCTTCAAGTGTTATTTTTTACTGTGAGATGAATACAATTTTATTTGAGTCTTGCAAAGCATTTGCTTCAATTGAATTTATCAGTGAGACAGTCTTTTGTCAAGTATTTGAGTCAAGTCATTTTCATTAGACCGATTATATTTATGACTCAGATTGTTTAAGTCTGTTCATGTTTCACTATTTGATATCATGCATTGTGATGTGTTCTCTAGGAGGGCTATTGTATGGCTAAAGAAACCTGGGTCAGCTCTCTAACAATAGCAGCCCTCCCTGCATGCATCGTTGGGCATGCTGATTTACCATATGAGCTGGAAAAGGTTCAAGAGCCTTACTCATGCATTCAGGTGGTACTAAATGAAGAATCAACTTCAACATTTAAAAGCAGCATTTATCATCAGAATAAAATCTCTAACATATTAGAGTTGACTAGAGTAAATTACAATATGACTTCCTAGATACTGATGAGTCAGTGACATGTTTTTCAGTAACTGGTGATGAACTATTTCTTTACTAATTTTATCAAGGTTCATAAAAAGAGGAGGAGGGATCCTAGTGAGATTTAAGACTTTGTGAAAGAAGGAAGATGTAACTAGCTTCAAAAAGATTATGAGACTATATATTATTCTTTCCTCAATAAACTGTGTTTCAATTAACAAAAATATCCAAAAATATTCTGTGTAGATGATTCTAGGAACCTGGTAAATCTGATCTCTAACAAACATTAAAATTTGAACTGAGGTATTGTGAGATATTAAGAAAATATCTGTGCAGTGGTACCTATGGGATGGTTGATGTGTTGATGAAATGTGGGGGGCAGCTATTTTCAATTCTATAGGCTTAGTTTCTAGAATCATGCCGATAAAAACTGTGTTTAGGTGAGTTCTAGGAATCATATCAAGATATGGGCACAACTCATTCTGTTGTGCTTTGCAGATTTTGTGTTTTTTATGAATTGAAAGTCTGTGGCAATACTGCATTAAGTAAATCTCTGGGCAACATTTTTTCAACAGCGCATGCTCATTTTGTGTCTCTGAATCACATTTTGGTAATTCTTGCAAGATTTTATACATTTTCATTATTATCTCATTGGTTATAGTCATCTGTGATCAGTGATCGTTCATATGATCGCAGTGGTTTTGGGGGGTGCCAGACTACACCCATATATGAAGGCACACCTTTTTTTACCCCTGGTCCTGGATCTCAAACCTGGGTCCATGGTCTACAACTTAGCCACCTGAGTCATAAGGGTATGATAATGGCAAACTTAACCAATAAATGTTGTATGTCTTCTGATTGTCCTTCTGACCAACAGTTACCCCATTCTCTCTGTCCCCTCAATCTTTCTTATTCCCCGAATACAACAATATTGAAATCAAGTTAATTAATAATCCTACCATGACCACTAAGTATTCAAATGGAAGAATCACACTTGTCTCACTGTAAATCAAAAATAGCTGACTTTATTGTAAGAGAGTGGTATAGACACAGATAACAAATACAAGTTCTATAAATCAGCAGTGTCTGTTATCAGTAAGTCTTTCAGTCAACAGGAGGCTATTAGTAGTTATGTTTTGGGGAGAGTCAGAGTTACACATGAATTTTCAATGGAATGAGAGGTTGACACCCCTAATATCTGCATTATTCAAGAATTGGTTATACTTTGGAAAAAAAAGACAATGATATTGCATACTTAACAGATGACGGTATAGTATACACATAACTTTTATATTCACTGGGAAGCCAAGAACTTCCTGAGATTCCCTTCACTGCAAAGATCTAGAACAAAACTCATATCTCTGAGGTATGCTTTTATAATTAAATTTTCTTAAAAAGCAGAGACGTTTTGTCTTTCAGTCTTAGTCTACACTCAGAAAGGGTTAGCTGCTGATAGTAATCTAAGCTTTAAAAACACATTAGACACACTATAGACATTTCATTATTGAAACTTTTCTTCTCTAAATCATCTGTAATCCTTTGTGAGACTAACAGGGTCCAAATCTACTATAAGTTGTTCTATTCATTTTAAAGACTTAACCTGTCAAAAGCAGGTCTCATCATCTTCTCTTTAAAATGCATTCATCCTGAGTTCTATAACCTGTTGAATTTGTCCAAGTCAAAAAAATAGTTATATCTGATTACACTTTTGAATTTTATCCTCTCATACAATCAACCACCATGTCTTGTCAATTCTAACTCTTAGGTATCTTTTCAGTCTACCCACTTCTCCAAACATTAATACCTCTACTCTAGTTCACCATCATGTGCTCCTGGGGACACAACCCTTAACGGATTGCCTAGCTTCCAGTATTTATTTTATCCCTTTGATTTTCAGCAATCAAAGAAATTTTATAAAACTCAAAGCTGCTATTCTTTTGCTTAAATATCGTCACCAACTTCCTATGCTTCTTATACAGGTCTCAACTCACTGAAATGAAAGACTTCCATTACGTTCTTCTACTTACCTTTTCCTACATTCACTAAATGCAAATTTTGGGATCCAGGTTTTTGTTCAAGCAATTTTTTCTACATAGAAATAAGCTTATCCTCCCCATTCATAACTCTTCCCTTAGTCCCAAGTCTAGATGATATGTTCTTCCATTGTCTATCCACACTACTCTGTGCTTACTGACCCTTAGACACTTATCACTATGTATAGTAATAGCCTGTTTATCTGTCTACCTTTATTCATCTGATGCAATCTATCCAAGGAGAGAAATCCTATCTCCTTCTCTATATAACTCCAGAACCTAGACATATCCTGTACATAATAAGTGCTTAATCAACATTTTGGAATATACTGATGGATTGAAAATTGAATGAAAGTAATTTTTGGTATCTAATCATCTAAATCTGCTTTAAAAGTCATTGTTAATTTACAAAAGAGTAGCACAAGGGAACTAGAGTGAATGATATCTACCTTTAGAGGTTTACACCCTGAAGTAAAATCTGAATTGAGACAGTCAAGATGGTGACATGGTAGAGGCAAGATTCAGATCTTCCCCACAGAGCAACTAAGAATTCACCGATTCTCCAGAAACAAACACTGAGGAAAAGCAGGCACAGAGGTTACACAGATGCAAGAGCAATCACAGCAGCAAAGTGTAGGCAAAAACATCAGATTTCAGAACTACATTACAGATTTGGGACTCACAGAGTGAGTCCCTTCTCACAGATGGGAACTGTGGGAAGAACCAGACCTCCTGGAGAATCTCCTAAAGCAACAAAGAGCCCACCCAGAGGGACTGAGACATGGAAACTGTGTGACAATCTGGGCATAGGGCAGGAGAACCAGTGTCACTGTGGTCTCTGCTTGAGCCCATGTGGTGAAATTACACTGGGTATTGTCATAACCAGAAGGCTGCTAGAGGAATTCCCTACCCCACCCCGTCCTACCACCATATTGCACCAGAGTCTCAGGACCCATCCACTGGATATCCCTCCCCCAGGCTTAAAGGAAGAAGGGAATCTTCCAGAAGGGATGAACCCTCAGTGCTACCCACTAGTGCCACCCTGTGGATGGAGGTGGAACTGCAGTCTGATTGCCAATTGTGTGCCAACAAGGTGAACATTACTGTTTGAACCTGGGATGCAGGGAAAGGTTCTGCATCCCCCATACAAACTCCAACCCCACAGGCTAATCTCTCAGGTCCCAACATAGGGTCTACCTAAGAACTTCAACAAATGCAACCAGTAGGGATGCCACAAAACTCAAGAATTCCCAGTGTTCAAACCAAGATCCAGGATTCTTTGGTGCAAGTTGGTATCACTGCAGGGAAGCTGAACCCACAGAAATATAAGCGGAATGCCAAACATAGCAAAGACAAAGAGAAATATATGCAAGATGATGGATCCAATAAAAATATCCAGGAACCTGAATCCAACAGATGTATGCAAACTACCTGAGGATGAATTCAGGATAACAGTGATAAACATACTCATGGAAATCAAGAAAACATTAGAGGAAGAAAAACAACAACAAGAGAGAAAAAATGAAGCAAGATATCAAAGAAAATGAAGAACACAAGAGCCGAATTAAAGAACTCAATAGAGGAACTCAAGAATAAGATGAATGAAGCCTCCAACAGAGTCAGTGAGCTAGAATATAGGGCAGAATAATACACTCAAGTAAACCAGCCAAGAGATAAAAGAATGCAAATAAATGAAGACAACGTTTGTGATCTCTGGGGTAACATCAAAAAGAACAACATTTGCACCATTGGGGTCCCAAAAGAAGACAGATAGAAGGGGGAAGAAACTGTATTTAAGGAATAATAGGTTAGGGAAATTTCCCTAACCTGAAGAATTAAGCAAGCCTTCAGACCCAGAAAGCTCAAAGAGTTCCTAATAGAAGAAACCCAAACGGACCTATTCTTAAACACATTGTCATCAAAATGTAAAGTAAAATCTGATTGCTAGACATTCCAAAATTTTATACATGCTAAAAAGGACCTATTAAAATGAAGTTAAATATATCTAAAAATAGTGAGCATGAAATTTAGAAGTGGACCAAGAAGAGCAAGTTAGTATATCAGACAAATCTGAGTTTATGTTAAAGGTAGGAGGTGAGAGGTCAGTGGGAGGCTCTGTAATGTACTAGGTATGTGACCTTCAGCAGTTTTTTTTATTGTTTCATTATTTCTTTGGTTTACATTGCTATATGCTTTTTAGATATTGACTTGCCCCTCACCTTTGTGCATTTCATATCATACCTACCATAAACAGATTATTTACTCTCTCTATTGATAAGCTATTGAGTCCCTGCCTCATGAGTATGGATAGAATTAATACCCATAGTATGTATAAAGTATTCCCAATACCTATCACTAAATTCCTAATATATAATATTTATATTGTAGCAATCAACTTTCAATCTCTAACATACACATAATAGGTAACCATTAAATCTTGGCATAAATATTAAGATGACAGAGATTAAGTGATGACTTGTGCAGAAAACTAAAATTGGTATAACATGACCCAATAGAGAGGGAGTCAATTAACAAAGTTTTTTTTTTAACAAGGACAATCCTCTAGTGTAAGCAATGTCTTCTTACAGGTGAGAGAGAAGCATTTTAACAGATTTCCACAGAAAGATATCTAACCAGTTATAAATATTCTTGCCATTAATCTCAAAGAGAGTGTTTGAAATTCTTTTTTTAAAACGTTTTCCAATAATTTTCCAACTAACTATTTGATTCAAAAAGTTTAAAAATCATGAGAACTTTTAAATCCATAGGCAGACTTAATAATTCTGGAGTTGAAGGAAAGGGTTACAATTACTTGAAATGTGATCATATAATACAGAAGTGTGTTATAAAAGAAATATATTCCTGCCTTTAAATATCTTTTTCCATGTAGTCCCTGGCACTGCATCACCACTAAAAACAAAACAAGCAAAAAATGAATATTAAACATTTTTCTTTCCAGGAACTAATAATTCTATGGCAGAGACAGATAACCAGGAAACAATACATGTGGTAAATTCAATGATAGAACGCACACAGCTGGAGTTTTGATGACCATCAGGAAGTTAAGAAAGACTTTCTTAATGAAATATCTCCATGGTGGAGTCCCCATGTTGTCCAATGTTGTGAAGGAACATGAGGCTAATAAATTCTGGGCAAAAGGGAGGTAAAAATAGTATGGCTTATGTGTGCACTACAAAGTGAACAATATTGACTGACAAGAGAGAAGCCCGGAGAGATGATGGGGACCAAATCCTGGAACCCCTCGAGCAGCATGATAAGAATTTTTTACTTTACCCTGAAAACAATACAGAGCAGTAAAATGTTTTATGTAAGGGAGGAATGTCAAGACCATATATACATTTTAGAAGAGCAAGCATTTTCTGAACTAAATGTAGATGTGGTTAGAAGCATCCTCCTCTCTGTTCCAATAAGAAATTATACATAACTCTTATTTACCTTATCAAGGTGCTTTGAAAATCTGTTTGTGTGTTTTACTTTCCTCAGACCAGTAGTTCTCAAATCTGTAGATCAAAACCCTTGTAGGGCCTGTAAAAATGTTGGAGGCCTATGTTTGAATTTCTAACAGACTGATGTTAATAATATTTATCCTGGGATACAACATGAATATTACTGCTTTAGACTATAATTTTGGCTTATTATTTTTCTTTGTTTCCCAAATACCTAGTCCAATGTTTCTTATTGAACAAGTATTTATTAACTATTTTCAAATAAAGTAATCAACAAATGAAAAATTCCTGGCATAGGAAAGATAAATCTACTAAGAATTTTTTTTACTTCTCTTCATCAGATATAACTCAAAATATACAGGTCATATGTTAGTATAAATTGTGAGAGCAAAAAAGCCAAAAAGAGACAATAATAATGGCAGAGATGAGAGTCAAGTTAGGAATCTTAAGCTTTCCATTAGCTTTCCCATAGTTATTTGAATAGAGTCACCTTGAAAAAGCTATTTTAATTTTCATTGTACTATCTCTGTACCTTAGTTGGATGATTAAGTCGTCATTAGCAATATTTCATTGAATAGAGTCTTTGAAAAAAATCTCGGAAAGAATATATTCCTATGAAGCTGATTGAATTTTACTTTACTGTAATAAATACTACCAGTAGAATAAAACTTCCCAATGCACTACAGCAAGTGTTCTCCTACCTTGTGCCTCTAAATTCTTTTCTACTTGATACATTTTCTTACATAGAAAATATTTCATTGTTGCAATATGCTTTGATTCATATGAATGCTTCAATTACAGAAATATACTTCATAGGGGTGGATCAAAAGGTGAAAGACCCACATTGGAATTTTTCAGGATGGGTCACATCTATATCAAGTGATCATCACTTTCTCATTTTAGAGATAGTGCCTAAATTTTCAAGATGGCAGAAATGCTCCTAGCTGCTATATGTGGTTGAAATTTTCGACTTGTACTTTCCAACTAAACAGAATCGATAAGCAGAGATACAGTGATATCTCTTCATTAAAATAATTGTAGCAAAAAAAAAAAAATCAAGTATTTTGTTGGGCATCGAGGTGAACTTTTCCACAACAGTAGAGTTCACAAAACGCACATTTTCTCAGATTCAGTCTGATTTAGGATCCATCTACCCAGATCATAAGAAACCACAATCAGTTGGCTACCAAAGATACTGCCTCTTAGCTTAAAATAAATCAAGACAGGGTTTGTAAAAGCTAGAGGAAGAAAAAAAATTTTGGTATTTATTCCATAATGGTCAACACTGGGATTCTTTTAGCTAAGCTACTGAAGAGCAGTTGAAAACCATCTCTTCTAGGTGTGCCCTGGTCTCTCAGCAGTTAATTCTGTGGCTCCAGATGGTATAGCCCACATAAAACCGAAGGACCAGACTTCACAGCCCCAGAAGTGGGGTGGGGAGGAACAACCAAGACAAACAACTGAATAAATGAATAGACACTTCTTTCCCTTCTAACTTCCTCTCTGTCTCTTTGCCTTCACTCCTGCCTGCTTCCTTCTTTGCTATAAATAAGTAATTAATTAAAAAAGAAAGAAAATTCATTCCTCTCTTAATAGAATCCATTTCTTGGGTGTCAAGCTCAATCACTGATCCTATGCATCTGGATCCGTTCACAACTTCCCTTCACTGTTCTATCATCATGCCCACTACATCCCTTAAGTCTCAAGAAATACACTTCACCCGAGGATTTTGCTTCTCCCCTCTTTCATGCTTGAATTATCAACCTCTATCTCACCTCTCTCCAGATTCTTTAGTGGACCTAACTCTAACAAATTCTGCCTTGTCACTTCTCTTTGTTCTTCAAATTGTCCTTCCTTAATCAAGACTTTAGATTCCTCATCTACAGTGAATCACCATCAACCTGGATTAGTGCGTGGTCTTCTAGTAGCTCTTCTTGCCTCCTTTCTTTTCATTCTACTGTTTCCTTCATATTTCTTCTAGGTAATCTGGAAGCATAACTATTTTAGAACAGGTGTTAACAGAATTAATCCAATTGCTCAGATCAAATCTGGTTTACATCTTTTTTTAATTTGTTACCATCATCAAGCTAAGACTGGTTTTCACTTTTTTCAATAGCTGAAAAAATGTTAAATGATGAGGAAATGTGAAAAAATCAAATTGTAGTACCATAAATACAGCCTTATTGGAACACAGTCATGATTATTCATGCATGTATTTTGTGTAACTTTCACATTACAATGGCAGATGTGAGGGGTAGAGACTATAAATATGGCCTGAAAATTTGATATTTTTGCTAACTGGCCCTCCACAGAGAAAACTTACCAACTCTTGCCTTAGAGGACCATTTAAAAAACTTCAGTCAACCACTTCACTCAGTAAATAGAATCTAAAGTCATGATCTTCCCCATGACCGTGACCATAACTTCATTCTTCAGCCCTGCTTCTCCTTGCCTCCATTTCTCAGTCTCATTAGCCAGTTACCAGGAATATCAGGTGATGTTGAATGAGTTCCAAATCCAACCATGCCTGAACCAGATGACTTCTTGAACATCTGAATCATCACAATTAAAATTTCAATAAAATCTTTTTTTTGCTTGAACCAGTTTGGATTAGGTATTCCATCACTTGCAACCAGAGATGTCCTAAGTGACAAACTGATTATCCACATGACTCATCTTTGTGAACCGGGCACATACCTCTCTCCCTAGCACATAGGATGTACTCAGTGTATTTAAAATAAATTAATTTGCCTTTCTTATGCTTCTTACTGGTTTATAAGTCAAAGATATAAATGTCCCATTACCTGAAGCTACTTTCCCTCACTGCCTTCACTTAGCTCTTTAGTCTTTCAGTGTTTTGTCTGGTCCTGGTAAGGTGGCCATCTCTGAGTGCATCTTTTGCTTGAACTTGATCTGTGATTAGTTCAACCTTACTGAAACCTCTTTCAAACATCATTCTTTCATTTTTGAAGACCAAAAGACATTCATATTAAAGCTAAAAGACCTCACATGTATAAATGTTATATTCTTATCAAAGCTAAGAGGCAAGAAATGTAAGAGTTGAACTTTGAAGTTAGACAGTCATAAACCGGAATCTTGGACTCCCGCATAATACTCCTAAGTCCTTACATACATTTAGAAGAAAATGTAAAGTGAAGGAAATCATATATGTCTTAGGATATAACAGCAAAAGGAAGATTGTTAGCATAATCACTGGTACATAAAAATAATGAAGTCATTTTATTTTTAATAAAAAGAGAAAAATTTGCTTCATTATGTTTTAGATGAAAAAGTTATGGCATATGTTTAAATTTTTATAAAGACTGGATTATTTTTGCTTGACAAGTGAGTATTTTTAATTATTAAGAATTATTTTGGAAAGGAAAGTTTGATCCATTTCAGCTTCACTGTATTCACTCAATTCTAGGTCATTTTGACATTGAAGTTAATTAATGTGCTTGTGCATGTAAATTAATATTTCTGATTCCTGTGTGAAATTATGGGCACTTAGATTCTAAATTAATTTCCAAAAATAGTGATATCTTAAATCTAATCTCAAAGTATATTTATATTTATATATTAGTGTCTTATAAAAATACCTAGAAAAGAAATTATACCACTTAATACACTTAATCACTCTTATTCTCACTCCCTCATTCCCTACTTTCCACTTTCTTCCTGTCTACAAAGGATCTGAGGAAGCAGTACTGCAAAAAAAAGGCAGTGAAAATTTGTTAAATTGTTTAGAAGTGTAAGAAATTTCAAGTAGCCTTACTAAAATTTAAGTTAGAATCTATAAGGCAGATTTCAGCAAAAATTGGCTCTCAAAAATATTTTCTTAGTAGTAAAGTTACCACCAATTCTGATCTTATACACCAATTCCACTGCTTTTGTGAGAGAAGAGAAAACTATTCATTCTATCACCACCCCTTTTCCTTCATGGCAAAAATGAAATTGTGTGTTTTCTTCTTATGCATATAGCTCATTGAATGTAAATACATAACATACAAATAATTCCAAAGAAAATATGATTCTCATAGAAGTTTTCAAAAGAGATCTTAAATATTCACCTTTGAGAATACTACATCTTCAAATTTACTAAATCTTACAGCCAACATGCACTAATGGCATTCTTGTTTTGTTTTCATAATTACTCTTATCAATGTCTAGGACTTGAAACGAAAGCTGAATTCCTACCAAGAATGTATAGAGAAAGGGGTTATATTGGGCCCATCGAGGTAAGAGGAAGCGTTAGGGGTGAGGATGGCAGAGACTAGAAAAAGGGCAAGAATATACTGTGTACCAGAAAGGGATCTCTAGCCCCATTTGCCAGGCTTTCTCTGAATCAGAAATCAGCAGAAGAAATAAATAAGAGTTTAAAAAAAAGTACATACAGTTTTAGATTCAAGTAATCAATAGTCACCTTCAAGTACAGAAATGCTAAAGCTGTCCAAAGTCAAAATTAAATGCTATATTTCACAAAATTAGCTGTGAAGATGATTTAGAAAATTGGGCAAATTGTAGGGTTTGTACCTCTCATTTATCTACACTACTATTTGTATTCCATTCCAAGACAAAATTATATTCCTTCTCACATCAGCTCATTGATGTCTAGACTTTCAAATAAGTGCTGGCTTCAAGCCCCAAAGTTTAGCCTTTAGTTCTAAAAGAGCTAAATTGTGACAGAATGCCTTGAGTATCACACATTATAAAATTCACTATGATTTATCTGATCTTTTTTTATCTCAGTGACTGAATGTCTGTTCTCTACCTGAGATACAAAGGTTGTGATTTTTCTTTTGCAAGAGTAACTCTAAATGTTATTCTCTTACATTCAATTACTTCGACCTCTAGATAATTGTATTAAATGTGTCCAGGCTATAGAAAATTTGCAAAAAATGAGAACAGAAGAAGTTTTAATAAGATAGACTCATAAAAGCCAGAAATATTTCTGGTTCGTCTATTTTTACTTTAGATCAGATTATAGAAATAAGACCTAGAATCACACAAATGTTAGAACCCAGATAAAATTTATGAGATCTGATGTTAAATCCTTTGACCTATTACAAAAATAAACTCAATTTCATAAAGGGTAAGATTGGACTTATAAAAAATATCCCTCAGAAGCCAAAGATGAACTGATTTGGAGAACGCAATGGCATTCTAGGACCTCACCAATCTTTCCTCAAGGATTTTTTTTGTCGTACAAACTTGTTTCCATAGCCCTTCCATGTCCTCTTCCCCACACCCTTTCTCCAAAGCCAGATCTCTGTGCCAACTTGCCAGAGAGAGGCATCTGTTAGAGGGTAAAAGTCAAAGCTGCTTACAGATAACCCTCATGTGGGCCTTTAGTTCTTGGAAGAGAAACATAATTGGAAGAAGTGGAGAGTGTATTTTGTAGAGAGAGAAGAGAAGGAAGAGAATAAAGAGGGACAGAGAGAGCAAGTGAGAGAGTGGCAGTTGTGTCTGAAGGCAGGACTTCTGTGAAGGGTTGCCTAGCAGAAGTAGAGCAGACCAGCATCTTAGGATCAGGGAACCTGGCATAAGCAAACCTACCAATATTCAGACGCAGCCCTGGAGCCACAGGGCTTCCTGCCACGGAAAGACCAAGTGGTTCTGGGTGGTGAGACCTAACTCGGTGATGTGTCCCCAGTGCCTAGAGCCAGGCCTGTCCACTAGCAGCTTCTCAACAGTTGTTGGACAAATGAGTAGAACCAGTGGAAAACGTCATCGATTGAAGTAAACACTTTCATTCTGGGAGCTTTCAATACAATTCTTGAACTCTTCTGGGATTATAAGGAATGAGCAGTACCAAACTCCACCCCCAAAATATATAGCCACTTATATTGTACTTCTATCATTATGGCAAGATGGGGTTTCAGAGCCATGTTTAATTTGACTTTTTCACAAATGCAGTTCTGAAGTGGGACTCATACCCAAACAAAATGTATCCATGGGATACTAAATTCTATCCTATGTCCAAGAAAAGGTAATTAGAAGCAAACTTTTTCTGAAAGGTTTCCAGGACCTATAGATCGCCACCGTTTTTTCTTATATGATATTTTTAAGTCATAGGGTGGGTCATCTGGCTGGAGAAAGAGGAGAGATGAATCCTGAAGCTGCACTGGTATAGCATTGCTCCTAAAATTGAGGAAACATCTATTATGCATATAAAAATACAGAAAAGTTTTTATAGAAATTAGGATGGGAGGCTTAACTTTCCTTAGGCCAGCCTTGGTGCCATCAATGCTTGTTCCACGTCAGGGAAAGGCGCAGACGCATTTCAGACACACACTTGTACTTACATACATACACACTCATGTAATAGAGTGGAGTGAGAGCACATTTGTTCTACACTTTTATATCTTGTTATTCTAATAAAACTCGACTTATTTGAACTTATTTTGATTAAAAGCATGTAAGTAAGTTTAAGCCTACATTAAAGAAGTTTCCTGGTGGCCTACTGGTTCAGTTCACTGGGCACAGTCTGCATACCTCCCAAGGTCCCAGGTTCAAGACCCAAGGGCCTAGGGGAATAACCAAGATGAACAATTAAAGAAAATAGAGTGCTTCTTCCTCCTCTCTCCTCCTGCCTGCCTGCCTACTCAACTTCATTCCTGATTGGACCTGTCCTTTAAAAAGAAATAAAGTTTACTAAACTTCCACTACAGTGGAGTGGGCATACAAATAGAGTCTTTGAGATATATAGGAATGATCATTTCTCAATTATTTGAAATGTTTTATTCTATTAAGTTAATTTTATAAAAATCTCTCTACCTCTAACAAAATGTTTTTATTGATAGGTAGCTCATGTCATGATATTAATGACCACAAATTTCCAATCTGGAATAAGTAAATGAGATTTCTTTAATTATATTAAAACAAGTACACAGAATATTAAGTTAAGAACTGAGAGTCAGTGGGGTCTTGAGTCAAATAAGTTTATCTTCAACTTCTGACTGTGGTGTCAGTGTTTGATATTTATAGGAAAGCATGTTTATGCATATTCCATTCACATCATGAAACCCATGTATTAACACACATGGACACTGATTAATTCAAGAATCTTAAAACCAGTGAAAGAATTTTTGTTGTACTCTTAGGTAACTTTTAAAAGCTTAGAATTTCAAAAAAAGAATAGAGCAGCACCAGATTGAGAAAGCAAAGCTAGCTGCACTACAATCTCTTTATCTTTGCTGATCTATGACTGTCACCTACTAGGTATTAATTGTGGGATGATAATTAATCAATGTACAAGTGCACAAGTAATAATAAATATATTACATATGTTTAGATGCAAATGTTTGAAGACAGTCTAAAACCAGAATATGAAGCTGGTTTGCAAATATCAGTGACAAAAATTCAAAAGGAATATATGGAGGCATATGCTTAAATACACACACACATGCACACACACACATGTATTTATATATAGCCAAATTTAGATATTCTCTGGTAAATCATACAGATTTTTCTTTTATATAATGACTTTATTAAAGAAAATTCAGGAATACATAAAGGTAGGTAGTATAGAAAACAATGTTCATAGCACTACTAACCTAACATAACCAAAGTTAATATTTTCCTTTGCCTTTATATTCATAGTGCTTTAATACATATTTGTACTCTATATTACATTTTAACTTTTTCTTTAGTATTATAAATATTTTAATATATTTTTCATTACATGTTAATGGTTAAATAATATTTTATTCTGTTGATATACATAACAGATTGCACAACTATTCAAGTTTTTAGCACTCCATAAACCTTATAAAGTTGTCATATATTCTCTCTCTCTCTCCACTAAAAATATAATTTTGTGATGTTTTTGTTATTTGACTTTCAGTTTTCTCACTTGTAAAATGTGAAGGGAAAGATGTGTTCCATTAGACAAGAACTTAAACCTCAGCATATAATAGTTCACCAAAGGCTTTAGAATAAATAATGGGATGATTGAATAGATGATAACAGGGAATACTTGTTGAGTTTCATTGAACTAGATTATGGTGGCAAAGGACATCAACCTACTTACATCATTTTCATCTCAGCTCAATCCCATTCTTCATTCTGTCCCATCACTTGACTTTATCCCATCTTTGTATTAATCTTTGCCTTCTATCTTCACTTTGGATTTTAGGTATATCACAGAGGAAGTACAAAAACAGTAGACATGTGCTCAGAAATGATAAAACAGAATGAACATTGTTCATTCCCTTAAAATTTGAACCAGATCATGTATTTTCTTTTTCCTTCTACCTAGAATATAAATTATACTACTTTCTCATGCAGGGAATTATGCACAGCTTTCCATTAGCTGTTCTGTGCAGTAAAAACTAAGATAATAAAGGTTCTCCTGATCCAGGATACACTTTTATCAACTGGAGACATTAGCAAGATGATTCAAGTTACTATTCTAAGTTCACAACAAATGTTTTATCACAGTTGCAATGTTACCCCTTCTTAAACTGTTAAATTATATCTGGAGTGCTCGGCTTCATATTTTAAGAGTCATGTATATCATAAAAAGCTCTTGTATGTAAAATGTGCTGTTATCTCTACTAAGACTTTATCACTTCTAGGAAATTCATGTGTAGGAATTTGGGCAATCCTTCAAGATAAATTTCCTTATTAGACTGTGGTTATAAAATGCAATCAGTTAGTAGAGGTCACTGTCACCCAACCATTAAAATGTGATGCCTAAGGCTTTTAGCTTTGCTCATTATCATCTTTAGATTCCTTTGTAAATACAGTTTTCCATTTGAACTGCTCTGCTAATTACTGGGAAACGTACTCCATTCCTGCAAGCTGACCAAATATACAGGATTCCACTGAAATGGAAGAATAAATTTGACCCTTTAGCATCCAGAAAAAAATAGGTGGAAAAGATGGCTCAGTGGATCAATTTCAGCACAAAGACTGTACAGAATGAAGCGATATTATACCTGTCCCTCCATGTGGATCATTGTCTTTAAAGTTTTATCAAGGAATTGAGTATCATAGAATAATGTAGTATTTTTAATGCTATACATTCAGCATTTCTGATAATGACCTACTGAATCAAAATGTCTCTTATGAACACAAAGATTAAAAGAAATCACTGACAAAGGATTATAAACTTATAGGCTGCAAATTTTTAAAATACTGTTAAAAAGTATGGTTTTCGGTCAAAGATGTTTTAGAAAATAAACTTGTCTTTCGATTCAATTTATCACAGACTCATTGAAGATTTTACTATAATCCAGAAGGCCAGTGATTATGCAATTCAACTCATGTAAATATTAATGGAATTTTATGCATAAATGTACAAATATTTTAAATATCCTCAAATACCAAGAGAAAAAAATGCAATACATTTTCTTCTGTGACCCCCCTTTTTTTTTTTAAGAGGAAGGAAGGCAGAAATAAAGTCAAGCAGGCAGCAAGCATGAAGGAAGTAGTATTTTATTTATTGAGTTGTTCATTTTAGTTGCTCCCCACCTCATTCTGGGCTGTAAAGCTGGAAACTTGGACTATATGTGAGGTGCTACCCAGGAATAGGCTTAACACCTGAGCCACCAACACACCTGCAGCACAATGCAACCAAAATTTCCTAACAGTTTAGCAATACTTTCAGTCATCTGAAGTATTACCTACCACTTCTCCACAGCTGTTTCTGCAGACTGCTCCTCCAGCTCTCTGAGCATCTGTTTCTCTCTCCCATGTGAATGCGAAGATGGAGGTTGTACACACGAGTGCTTACAGTTTCCTTCCTCTGCACCTCAACATTACTCTATATCATTGTACACATTGTGTATATAGAAAAATGTCTTCTTTTTTTCGTATGGGTAATATTGCCCAAATCCTAAAACTTTAAGTCCTTTCTGAACTTTAAAGAAGTAAAAACATCTACATTCTAGGATGAAGAATGATCTCTACTGCCCATGAGCAGATGGAGGTAAAAGAGTGAAGGCAGAGAGACCTAGAAATAACGGTGGGGTGGGATGGTTGAGCTATTAAAGGAGTGAGTTGGAGGGACAGATATGGATAACAGGATACCTGTGACAATCCAAGATGATGAGCTTCTGCCTCAGGACTTTACTCTGAAGCCAATACTGAGAACATAAAACTGCGATATGGAGAAAATTTTTCGTTTTCAAAAGAAATGTTTGGGCACTAGTTCTGCCTAAAACCAAGTCATGAATTTTGTGTTATTGAACTAATACATTCTTTATGTTTGTTTAAGCAAGTTTTAACAGGATATATTTAACTTGAAATGTAGGGTGATCTGACCAATAGAAATGGAAATATGCAATCCTGTAAAAATATCATCTGACTTTAGGGGACAAAGTGTCACCATCACTCCAGCTAAGACTGTGTTTCTGTGATTATTCAGGATGATATACTCAACTTTGTCATTGAACCTGCACTTTGTAGGATTAGAATGTTTCTTCTTTTGGCTGGTTGATATGTAAAATGTGCATATGTGTTCTTGATGGTATCCTTTCCAACAACACGAACTATATACTTGTTAGTTAACATTTTGTTAATGATCAATGTCTCCCTGTGGAATCCTTCGTCCTTCATTCTTAGCCTAGTCGATTTGGGTGGTGTTGATTATATACCAAGCTCCAGATTTATGGGGTCAGTTAGAAATTTCCTGGAACCTTTGTAAGAGTTACCTGGGATTATTAGCTATATGTATAAGTCTAAAGCTGCCAGTAGGTTTTTGGGGGGAATTCAGTGCCTATAAGAGAACAAAGCTATCACAGAGAAAAGCAGAACTTATAACTGAAGAAAGACAGTACGCTAATGAAGGTATATTTAAACTTGGATCTAGAAATGTTCATCATCATCATTGCTTAGACTTTACAGTCACATAAGCTAACAAATTCCCTTACTTTGCCGAAAGTTGGTTTAGGTTACATTTTTGACTTATAGAATCAAAACCTTGACTAATTATATATTGGAACTGAGATGTCAATGCTTAAAGTTGACATTAAATGTCATAAGTTTCAAAAAAATGCTCATAAGAAGAGACGAGTTTTCTGAAATCTCAGGCCTCAGAATTTTCTGAGAAGATATTAGTGACTGGCTGGTTTCTCTGAAAATATCCTCAGTTGTCATGGCAATGGAAGGGCATAGGCACTTAGGATCCTGAAATCTTTTCATAAAAATTTGAACTGGAACTGGGTGGAAGATATATCTAGGCCAGTGCTGAGAGTCCTGTGAACAGTATCACATAGATAGACTCTCCTAAGAATCTCTGAGATCCACTGGTCTTAGCTCCTCTCCGTTGCTCAAGGAATCTCATGAGGCAGCATTACTGTAAAGGGGGGCGACAGAAAAATTAAATTCTGTGCCTTTGTTAAGTATTCAGTGCTGAATGTCAAATCTTGGTAACTGCTCACCCTTTATATCTCCACACATAGTCTTCAAAATTTTTTCCTTTCAGTCTGAAACATGAAAAGATATAACATAATGCATAAACCATAAAACTGGGCTTTTAGGGTTTTTTCTTGGCCAAGATTTTAACTTTCACATAGAAATCTTATTTTAAAAGGAAAAAAAAATTCAATTTATTCCAAATTTTCCCAACAATGATCTCCTGAGCTGAATATAGAATATCATTTGGAACATTCTGAGTTTCTGTGGAGGTCAGATGTTGTTAAACTTCTGAGAGCAAACTGACAGCTCACATCTAAGATGGTTTAGTTCTTTAGTCATCATCTATTCAAATGATAGAATTTGTAATGAAAATATTATAATGAACTCTAAAATGGCACACACTTGGGGATAAATATTATGGAATTAAGATTTTGAGGTACTTAACTTTTCAATGGAGGTTTTGCTTTTTTCAAACTCACTTTATCTTTTATAAAAGAGTAATTATGTCAGAAGTTAAGGGGCAAGTTCTTAACCTGGTAATGCCACCAGAAAAAACCTGGAGGGGGAATTTTCCTTCTACAATCCAATATTTTCAGACATAAATGAAGAAATTGGACAAGATGAACTCTCAGTTACTTTCCAACTCTAAATTTCACTTTCATGCAGCATAAACAGTACTTAGAAATGGGAATTAGCAGATGATTAATAAAAAATTCTTTCATATGGCAAAGTATAGGGAATAGTTTCTAAAACTGCAAGATGATCAAGTTATTAAAGTAATTACTTAGCTTGAGAAAAGATGTGAGAGCAAATCTAAATTTACTTTGCTGGATGTTACATAAGCTGCTTCTGGAAGATGTTTGAATTCCCAGACCCTTGAAGAATTGGTTCCTTGGCCTTGTTTCAGCACTATTGACGGAGACTTCTCCTGTGGTGGGTATGGAGATGTACTTCTCAGATCCCCATCCCAGGCCAGCAGACAGCCTAACTTCCAGCTTCTTTAAAGGACAGCCACAGTGGCATGGAGACGCCTTGCCCATATCACACTCCTTCTAGGGGCAGCTTACCTTCCATGACAAAGTGAATGTATAAGGCTTCCAAGAAGGACTCCATAGACACTCCTTGCCCCAGAACTTCCATTAGTTGGCCAGGATTTTTTTCTGGGTCTGCATCACTATCTGACTTCTCCCTGTACCCAATGCTGCTTCTTCACCTTTCCCTTGACACATGCTAATCTCTTAAAAATATCTTGCCCTGCAAACTCTGTCTGCATGTACTTCCCAAGAATTCAGCCTTGGACACCTGTGATTAGTTTGGAACTTATAAACTCATATGCTTATCTTTCTTTGTTACATATGAGAGATGTGGGAATTAATGCCTGTTTCAATATTAAGAATGGTTATTTCAGGGTAGTGGTATTATTTTAAAAAACTTTTTTGTACTTGTCTATATTGCTTCAATATTTACAAAATGATGAAGAAGCATACTTTTTACCCCAAAAATAGTAGTCATGATAAAACAAGAATAATATAGTATTGCTAGCATAATGGGGCAAGAGAGGTAAGGGATGAGTATATAAAAAGAGAATCAATCATAGATTTTAAATCAGAATTAGGCTGGCTTGTTACTACAATTGGAACACTTTTAAGATAGCTGTAAACTCTTTCAAATATTTTCTTATGTTAGTTTCACAATAGAAATTAATACTAACATTGCATTCAAAAATTACATATACTGAAGCAATTGGCCAAGGCATAAGATAATCATACGCACAGTGTTGCTATGAATTTTCAAAGTTTGAAAAGTTACACCTCTTCCTTCTAACTGTAAATCAAATTTCACCCATGTTTTGAGAGGGCTTGTGTTGATAACAAGGCATATTCTACATAGTGTACTTGGTAGTGTCTATCATTTTGACAGGCAGTAATTATTAAGTCTTCACTTGTCCTCACATCTTAGGGAAAGGTGTTGAACAGAAATAGATATGAGGATTATATAATCTAAATCTTCCTCGACAAATCTCAGATGTGTAAAGTGTTCATTGGGATCATATGTGATAACTGATGGCGAGAGAGACCATATGACCATGATCATGGGTTCCGCAATATTCTTGTGTCCTGGATTTCCAGAATTGTTGCTCTAGTCTCAACCCCATCGGGACACGTTGTGAGTGATTTGTACACTGCTAAATGGAATGTTGCCAATGGCAGATAAAATCCTCTGGTCAGAGTAAGAAGTAAAAATCATCTCTTTAGTTCTAGCCTTAGTGTTTTACTACTTTCCTCTATGATAACCACTCATTAATGGAAAAGAAAAAAAGCAAAATAACAAAAAACCTTTGTCTTCCAAGTGCTATAATATAGAACTTCAGCAAGAGTTTAGTAATCGGTAATCAACCACCATATAAACTTTGCTTTTTTCCTTCCTTCCTAGACACATTTATCAGTGTAATCTTTCTCTCTCTCTCTCTCTCTCTCTCTCTCTCTCTCTCTCTCTCTCTCTCTCTCTCTCTCTCTCTCTCTCTCTCTCTCTCTCTCTCTCTCTCTCTCTCTCTCTCTCTCTCTCTCTCTCTCTCTCTCTCTCTCTCTCTCTCTCTCTCTCTCTCTCTCTCTCTCTCTCTCTCTCTCTCTCTCTCTCTCCTCTTTCTCTCATGTCAAGGGAAATATAAATATCAAATTCCCTCATGATGATAACTTCTGTTAAACACATACACACATCACTTATTTGCAACCTTTGATAAGAGGACATTCCTATTGCAAACAAAGAATGCAAACTTTCTTCATATTCTTTGTTATGGGAGTTTGGGCCATTTGTTAAAAAGAGACCAAGTTAGAAATGAAAGAAGACAACACTAAATCTCACTAATTGAAATAAATGGGCTCAGAGCCGACACCCATGGTCAGAAAGTTTCTCCAAGGCAGGGTTTGTTAATGTCTCGCTGTCGTCACATTGCCAGGCTGCAGTACATATGGAATGGCTTCCCATCCTTAAAAATGTCAGAGCAAAGATGTGCCCAGAGCGGGAGACTAGCAATAATTCCAAGAAGTGGCATTCCAGAGCTCTAAAGTAAATTTGCAATTTCAATTAAAAGTCCCTACCCACAGGTGGATTTCTTCCAAGCACTGCCCTTTGGGCCTTTGCTCTTAGGAGCCAGGAAAATGACCAACCGTCTATAGGGCTTTGTTTTCTAGGAGTGTTGTGAGACAATAGAATAATGAAGAGCAAACTCAGCTGGTGCCAGAGCTCTGTCACACAAGCCTGGCATCTGAGAGTCTGGTGTTTTTACTCAGAGCAGCTGTGTAAGTTTGGAAAGACATTCCAGTTTGAAGATCCATTAACCCTGCTTAGGGCCACATTGCAGTATGAACATTTTTTAAGGGATAAATAAGTGTTGAATCCTGTTGAACCCAAGCCCAGACTGTGTTAAAAAAGAATTGTACTATATAATCTTTAAGGTCTCGTGGACTCATATGCTTCGAAGCTCACGTTTTGAGAGGTTCTGGCAGTTATCTTGATAATGTACTTAAAATGGTTTTTTAATGCTATGCTTTGTTCTGTGAAATGTTTGCAGAAGACATCCAAATAATACCCTTTACTTTGTATAAGCCTTATATTCATGTGTATGAATAAATAGCTTTTTATGGTTTCTGTGAACAAAGATCGTGCCTCATTGATTCATTCAACAATTATTTATTGAGCACCTACTATGCCAAAGGTGTTATTAGGCACCTCAGATTGGGCAGTGAAAAAACACAAAACCCCTACTATTGTAGTGTTGCATACAAACCAGAAATGTCACTTCTATGCTATTTATAAACCATGGTGATATGAAAAATAGAAACTGGGACTCTTAAAATATCACTTAAGATATCTGAACCAAGTCTACTATTTCAACACTTTTAGTATTCCAGTCAAACTAGATATTTCATATAAAAGTAATATCTCACATCTTTTTTTTTTTCACTTGTTCTTCCTTACTATTAGAATTATGTCATATCTATTTTTAACTAAATTTTTTAAGGTAAGGTGCAGGCAGAAATGAAGATGAGTAGGCAGTTAGACAGGAAGAGAGAGGAGGAAGAAACTTCTTTATTTTATTTTTTATTCAGTTGTTTATAATGATTGTTTCCCTCCAGACAACTTAAACTCAGGGATATGTGGCTTGCTCCTTTGGAGGAGATTGGCCTAACCACAGCTCCAGCAAGGTACATATATTTTTAATTTTTTAAGATCGACTCTTCCATCAAAGTCCTATTCAAAACTTCTTACTCTAAGATGTCCACCATTTAGACCTCTGGGGCTCAAGTGTGTTCTTCTTCTGAGCAACTTGTTGGGACATATTTTAGGCAATTTATGGATGTGGTCTTTTACCTTTCTCTCCTTGGCTCTCCAGAATATCCAACAATTCCCACACACACATGATCATTGAAACTCAATAGGGGTTATAGCTTTCTTTTTCTAGGTATGATCATAATCTTTACACAACAGTCTAGCATCTTGACTAATTATTATATGTAATTTTAATGAGATTGAAATTTTGTGCCTTGATTTACACAAGTTTAGGGGTCATCAAGGTTTGGTTTGGTTTGATTTTACCATTGTCAGTCAAAGTTAATCAGGAAAACAGAGCCCACATTTGATAGTCTAAGAGCACTGTCTGGATTATATCTATATGTCTATAGGAGATAGTCAGGTAATCTATTAAACACACACACACACACACACACACACACACACACACACATAAGAAGTCCAATGGAGAAGAGTATAGTGAGCTCAAGAGACAGCATTTCCTCCTGAGAACAAGACTTTGATGGAGGTTTTGCAAAAGGAGTTAGGATCGCAGCACAAACAGCTGCCTTGTGGGAGTTAGAAATATGGAGAAAATGTAGCTATTGCTGGAGAGGATACCTGAGATAGAGAGGAAAGGGAAAACATACCCTGGATTCTCATCCCACACTCAAATCTCTAACACCTCTTATTGGTTAAAAGCAGCCAAAAGCAGTGGACAAAGGGGTTTGATAAATCTAGTTGGTGGAGTTCACTTACCTACATTATAGAATAAAGCAAGATGGATAATGGATCTGACAAAATTCAAATCGTTAGTACAGGATGCTCAGTCAAAAATGTTACTGCATATTCTACATCAAATGATAAATAATTGCTTAGCTTACAAAATTTTATCTTTAATTAGATGTCCAATTTGATCGCATGATTTTTGAACTTGGGTCACTTTTGAGTTGTGAGCTGGACTAACTCAAAGAAAAAGTGTCATGCAACAGTGTTGGTTATTTCCACTATTCCATCACCTTTTTTTAAGTTTCATACAATTTGGTTTGCTCAGTCTTTTAGATATTCTCTGGTCTTGGGCAACTTGCTGAGGCAGCAGATTTCACAGTTTTCTATCTCATTCCCCTGTTTCTCATATCTCACTTTCTTTCTCATTTCCCTATATTACCATTTCTCAAACTCCATTTGAGAACACTTGATAATCTCCAGTATAACACAAATAGCTACATGTTGGTGACATTATTTCCTAATGGAGATGATTCTCACCCAGTGATTCTCAGCTTCTGAAATTCACACTCGTGTAGTTCCTGCTGCTTTGAATCAGAGCTCAAAGCAGAAGTGATTGCATGCTGCTTCCAAGGTTAGGTCATAGATAGTAATGCAACTTCACCTTAGTCTCTCAGATCACTTGTTAAGATAGGTGACCACTGTTACATTGCCAAGATACTTCAACATCCCTGTGGCCTATGCAAACAGTGGTGGAGGCCAACAGACATCAGTTATAGAATAATCACCTTGAGAGTCAATTCTCAGTCCCAGTTATATCTTTGAAGGTCTAAAGAAGCTACAGCAAAACTCTGTTTGCAGCCATGAAAAATCATGAGTGAGAAGGGCCTAGCTAAAGCTTTCCCATGTTTCTGATTCTGATATTTTATGAGCATAATGAAGTCTGGGGATAATTTATTGTACCACATAATATAGATGGAGACTTAGTATTACTATTTTTAGTTACTATTTTTAGGATCATTCTTCAAAAAGAAATTTGTAAAAGTTAACACTTAAATAATTTTTATATCTCATAGTATTTTGTAAGCTGCACACTGAATTTCGTCCAAAGTCTATTCATTCTTATAGTGAATTTAGGAATTAGGCATTTTAGTGTTTGTGGAAACTGACACTCAAGAGTTTAAACAATTTGACCAAGCTTCCTCAGCTGGTTATCAGATCTTGCATCCAACTCATGTCTTCTAAGCCAGTCCCTTCTGTTGTACATTGCTGGTAATTTCCAATGCTATGGAAGGCAGAGAATCTTGAAGCTGGGACTTCTGATTATCCTGAAAATTTAGAATGTGTGTATCTGGCTAATACATCTTCGCAAAAACAATAAAGACGGCACAATATGCAACTACAGAGCTGACCTATGGTGGCTAGCTAGGTAAGACTGAGCTCTGGCTATTACAAACAGAAAAATACATGCAACAACTCTCGTTCATTCCTCTGCCTACTAATACTTTCCAGACCCCTGAATCTAGGCATCTTGAAAATCTAGTTGCAGATTTTCCTTTGCAAGGATTTGGTCAAGATTATAGACACGTGTGCTTGGAATGTCCAGACTCTGTTACAATGTGTTTCTCATTTGTGATTTTACTGAAGACTTCTCTCTAGAGCAGTCCCACAGACATTAAGACACTTAAACCTTAACCCACCTGCTGGATAATGGAGACATTATTTTTCTCTGACAAGCCAACAGAAATGTGCACACCCAGAATTTTTGCTGTTTGTTAATTTATTTCATAAAAATAAAAACTTGCTATCCCTAGAATACATTTTGTTTCATGTCTGTTTATCACTTTCCAGCTTTAAATAATTTCCTGATTTGTTCCAAGCTGGGCACTTTGGTCAAAAGTATATTTCCCACTAGCTCTTCTCCCAATGCCATGAAACCTGTTACTTATAAGAAATCATATTCAAAGTGTGCCCTGGTAAAGTGGTTAGGCACAGTCCGCAAACATCCCAAGGTCCCAGGTAGGTGTCCCAAGACCAGCAGGAACAAACCAAGATAAACTAAATAAAATGATAAAAGTAAAGTGCTTCTTCCACCTCTTCTTCCTGCCTTTTTCACCTTCATTCCTGCCTGTGTCTTTCCTTGAAAAAAAATAATAATCACATTAAAATACATGTCTAGGGGTCAAAGGTAACATTCAGGAGGAAGAATCATGAAAATCTAGCATGAAAAGATTTTTGAAAGTATAAGATTTGATCCAACCCCTCTACATGGGAGGATCATTCTCACTTATTTGCCTAGAAATGATGTCAGAATCACCTGGGGAAGCCAGCGGCAACCAATATCATGGGCCCTACATCAAAGCAATTAAATTAATGCAGAATCTTTGGAATGGAGCTCAGGAATCAATATTTTTAAACTGTTCTCCAGATATCTTTCATTTATAGGCAAGGTAGGGCGCACCAATCATTTGTACTATATTAGGATTGACAGTCTTCTTATTTTCCCCTACCAGTCTGCTTCCTTGTTATCATCTCCCTCTGGCAGCAAAATGTACCAGAATTGGGTCAACCTCCTAGGTATGCTACATGATAAGGTCAATATTCAGCAAGACACCATGGGTTTATATTTCCTGCCTTGCCCTACTAAAACTTGATCTTAAATTTCAGGACTGTATAAATTGTATTGACTCTCTTTGCTTTCATTTCTTCCCAGTTCTTGTGGGTAAAGTTCTGAGGACACAGTATATCTTATTTAACAAACTAAGGGCAACGAAAATACTAGCTATAGCCTATGTTAGTCGTAGCCACATTTTAGAAGTAATTGTATTTAATGTTGCCCATGATTTAATAATAGGCAGGATATCATTATGAAAGAACTTCATTGTTTTTTAAAATGACTCCCATGTGTCTGCTCTTGCCACACTATTTAATCCTGCCAGACACTTATATGCCGGTATTTCTTATAGAAATTCCACGTTCTCATAGTTTTCTCTCCTGTGAGAAAGGCCTTAGTGCCTTTGTCCTAATCATCACATATGTCATCAAAGCACGCACAGATATGTCGTCATCCCTTTGAAATTAATCTCTGAAAGTAGAGATCTGTTTTTCATAACACTTTGTATTTGAGTGACTATTACTGTAATCTGCTCATAATGGATGTTTAACAGGTGCATAATATAAATGTATATAAATGTCCTCTGCCTAATTTCCCCCTATAATAATGGGCAATTTTTCTGTATTAGCAAAAGGAAAATCTGGTTATAGAGTGGCAAGAGCAGATTTTTTTTTTTTTAATTTTACTGAAGGAACTTTGCATCACAACATTACATAGGATTAAGGTGTCAATCATTGCAAATCAGTATCTATAGGTTACAAATTAAGTTTACCACCACCAATTCAATTCTATCCCTCACTGTTGAATTGACCTTCTTTACCCAGTTTGCCTACCTCCCTTCTCTTCTGAACAGATGGTTTTCTGTGTTCCGTCATTTTCCAGAATTTAGGAGTACTGAACAGTATTAGTCCTTGAATATTAAAATTATATCTTCAGTTTCCAAATAAGCCCTGAAAGCATAAGAATGACAGATTTTAATTATGTCCACCTTTGGAGTATTATATATATATATGTGTGTATATATGTATGTATATACACATTTACACATATATATATACATATAGGTGTATATGTATATAATTTTATAGTAATATTTACTATTTCTTTAGTTCCCAATGTTAAATTCCATCTAGGATATTAAAATTGCATCTCAGTCTGTATTTCACACCACACTCACCACCAGGGTTCCAGTGTTCCTTACTGCCAGCTTATCCTTTCTTCCCCTTTCCCCCACGTAACCAATACCAAGTCCGGTTATTTTTGTTGAAATTTGTATGTTCATTTGTTTCATTCCACATGTGAGTGAAATCATTCTGAATTTCTCTTTTTCTTTCTGACTTATTTCATTCAACATGATCTCTTCCAGTTCCATCCAGTTTGTAGCAAAGGGCACAGTGTTATTATTTTTTAATAGTGTCATAGAATTCCATTGAGTATATGTACCATATCTTCTTTATCCAGTCATCTGTTGACGGGTATTTAGGTTGTTTCCATATCTTAGCTGGTGAATTGTGCTGCTATGAACATATGGGTACAGATGTTTTTCAGGATTAGAGGTTTTTTTATTTATCATCTGGGTAGATGCTTAGGAGTAGGACTGCTGAATCAAATGGTAAATCAATCTTTATTTTGTTTGAGGAATGTCTACACTGATTTCCTAAAGAGATTACACCAATTTACATTCCCACCAACAGTGTAGAATTGTTCCCTTTTCTTCACTCCCCCTCCAGTATCTCCTTTTTCCAGTCTTTTCCGTATAGGCCATTCTCACTGGTATCTCATTGTAGTTTTTATTCACATTTCTCTGATGTTGAGTGATAGAGAACGTTTTTTTTCAGGTATCTTTAAGCTGCCTGTTATTTCATCTGCAGAAAGGTCTCTCTTCAGCTCTTTTACCCATTCTTTGAGTGGGTCATTTGCTTTTTATTGTTGAGATGTATGAGCTCTTCGTATATTTTAGAAATTAGCTTTTATTTGATGTATGTTATGTGAATATCTTCTCCAATTCTGTGGGTTGTTTTTTGTTTTAGTGGTGGTTTCTTTTGCTGTGCAGAAGTTTTTCAGTTTGATGCAGTCCCAATTGTTTAGTTTTGTATTGGTTTCCTTTGCTGTCACTGTTCCTCCCCAAAAGACCTCTTTTGAGGTCGAAGACATGGAGTGCTTTATGCACATTTTGTTCTAGATATTTTATGGTTTTGGGTCTTATGTCCTGGCCTTTAATCCATTTTGAATTGACTTTTGCACTTGGCGATAATGAGTATTCTAGTTTCTTTTTCTTTTGTGCAGATGTCTTTCCAGTTTTTCCAACACTATTTGTTGAATAGATTTTCTTCCTCCATCGTATGCTCTTGGCACCTTTGTCACAGATTGTCTACATAAGTGTGATTTTATTTATGGGCTATGTGATTCCACTGATCAGTGTCTGTTTTTGTTCCAGTATCATACAGTTATGATGACGATTGCTCTGTAGTGTAATTTGAAGTTTAAAAGTATAATTTTTCCACTATTCCTTTTTTCTCTTAGGCTAGCTTTGGCTATTCAAGGCTTTCTTGTGATTCCATACAAACTTCAGTATTATTTGCTCCATTTCCTGGAAATATGTCCCTGGGATTTTGGTGGGAATCGTGTCAAACATATATATCGCCTTGAGTAGAATGGCCATTTTTACTATGTTGATTCTTCCAGTCCATAAACATGGGATGTTTTTCTATCTCTGTGTCTCCTATTTCTTTTTTTAAGGTCCTGCAGTTTTCATTGCTGAGCTCTTTCACCTCTTTTGTTAAATTAATACCCAAGGTATTTTATCTTCCTTTGTGTTATTGTGAATGGGATTCCTTCTTAATTTCTTTCTCCTCTACTTCATTTTTTTGTGTATATGAATGCTACTGATTTGTGTGTGTTGACTTTATTTCCTGCTATTTTGTCGTATTCATTTATTGTTTCTGGCAGTTTTTTCATGGAGTCTTTAAGGTTTTCTAGGTATAATATCATGTCATCTTCAAATAATGATAGTTTTATTTCTTTTTTTCCAACTTGGATTCCTTTAATGTCCTTTTCTTGCCTTATTGCTCCTGCCAAGACGTCCAGAGCTCTGCTGAACAGTAGTGATGAGAGTGGGCAACCTTTGTCTTATTCCAGATCTTAGGGGAAAGTCTCTCAGTTTTCTACCATTGATTTATGATGTTGCTTGTGGATTTGTCATAAATTGCTTTTATTATGTTGAGGTATATGCCTTCTATTCCTGTTTTGGTGAGGGTTCTTATTATGAATGGGTGTTGAATCTTGTCAATGCTTTTTCTGCATCTGTTGAGATGGTCATGTAGATTTTGATTTTCACTTTGTTGATGTGGTGTATGACATTGATCGATTTGCATATGTTGAATCATCCTTGCATCCCTGGAATGAATCTCATTTAGTCATGATGTATTATTTTTTTTCTGATATGCTGTTGAATGGTATTTGCCAGGATTTTGTTGAGGAATTTTGCATCTATATTTATCAGCAATACTGGTCTGTAGTTTTCTTTTTTGGTGCTGTCTTTGTCTAATTTTGGAGTCAGGGTAATAACCTCATAGAATTTATTTGGGAGTTTTCTCTTCTCTTCAACTTTGTAGAAGAGTTTAAGGAGGATGGGGATTAGCTCTTCTTTGAATGATCAAATTTCCCAGTGAAGCCATCAGGTCCTGGACTCTTGCCTTTGGAGAGATTTTTATTACTACTTCAATTTCTGCTCTTGTGATTGGTCTGGTTAATTTGTCTGTATCTTCTTGCTTGAGTTTTGGGAGATTGTAGGATTCTGGAAATCTGTCCATTTCTTCATGATTGACAATTTTTTGGTATATATGGTCTCTCATGATCCTTTGTATTTCTGTGTTGTCAGTTGTGATCTCACCTCTTTCATTTCTAATTTCTGTGATTAAAGTTTGCTCTCTTCATGAGTCATGTTAAAGATATATCAATTTTGTTTATTTAAAAAAAAAAGACAGTTTTGGGATTCATTAATTTTTTGGATTTTTTTTTTTTTCAAAATTAATTATTTGCTCCGGTTTTTATTATTTCCTTTCTTTTGCTGATCTTTGGTTTTGACTGTTTGTCCCTTCTCAGTTCCCTCAGGTGTGTGGTTAGATATTTAATTTGGATATTAGATATTTAAATCTCTCTAGGTTTTGGGGAGTGTTATGTTTAAATGAAAGACGGAAGTAGTGATGCATATTTGCCAGATTCCTGGGGGTAACTTAATATCTTTCAGTACCTGTGTTCTTTGTTTTTCAACTCATATACATTCAAAATATATTAAATTTATAGATTTAAGTTGTAGATACATTTAAAGATGTCGTTTTTTTCTCTAAAAAGTTGCTTTTAATTTTGTAACATTTGAATCCACACAGAGTTGGGGATGTTCATAATAAACAGACATATTAACAGAAATCAAGTGGTGATTTATTACCTTATTTATAGTTTACCTTTAATATATTAAATTGAGCATCACAGCAAATAATTATCATTTGATTTATATAATATGCCATGCACCATGCAATCTTGCTCTACCTATTTAACAAACATAATAGAAAATTGATTTTTCTCTCTTTTATGAAAAAAGTGATCAATAAAGATTAAGTGCAAGCTAAATAGATTGAAAAATAGGATTTGATTCACAACAAATACTAGCTACTGAGTAAAAGAATATTATATAGAGAGTGGTAGAAGAGGATAACAGTATCCCCAAGCTCTCCATAGTTTGGCATTAATGAAACTATTCTATGGTGAAATTCGCAACTAGAGGAAAACAAGAGATGAAAAAAAAAAAACTACAGGGTGATGCATGATGGTTAGTGAGTTATATTCCTGTGTGCCTGTTTACAGAATATATTTTTCTGTCAATAATCCATTTAAACTAAATTCCTACATATTTATATATATATACATATATATGTATATACGTGTATATATATACACACATATATATACCTTGTTTTAAAGAGATATCACACACACAATCTGATTTTTAATTTTGTTTCTTTATTCTTTATTTATTGAGCACTTTCTGAGCCAAGAGATAGAGTGAAAACACAAATAGGGTACCTGCTCTTATAAATATATTTTCTATCTAGAGGAGACAGACAATAGATAAGTAATCAAACGTATAAGTGGGGTAAGATCACATGGTGGTAAAAGTTATCACTAAAATGAAAGCATGGAGTGATAGACAGGAGAGAGGAAAGTCCTTTCCAAGGAGTTACTTGGGCAGAAAGTAGCATGTTGAGAAGGCGCTGGTCATGCAGGACAACAAAGGAAACTCAATTAAAGCAGGGGAACAGGAAATCTGAGGGCCAATAGGGGGCTGGCTGGTTCACTGCACAAATCATTGCTTACGATGTCTGTTTGAATTTCATTTTGAATTAAAAGGGAAATGACTGCTGTAATCATCAAAGCATGACTTACCTACTAGGTAAGTCAGTACCTGTCCTGAGAACAGTGATGATTTGCATTTAATTGGCCACTTCAATTTTCATACCCTTTAATTCGGCAGACAATTTGCAATTTTGCGGCCAGTAAAATCTCTCTGTCAAATGTAGTATACAGATGAGGGAGAGGGGAAGCTTCTGATTTATCATTCAAGTCATTTAGGGTTCCAATCGCGATCTCTCCCACACCCCAATGAAAGAATATAACCACTTTATTGCACTAGCTGAGGGCTTTTCAGGACTCAGTCCATCTTACAATTGCCCACTTCAACAAGATTTGGCTGCCCACCACCTGCAGCATGCATTTTGTCCTGAAAAGAATGCCAATTCTACATCAAAACAACATAATCGTGATAATCATGGAAGGGAGACCATACTCCCAACGATTGCTAATACATCCTTTGTGTTGCTGTTAATTTTTTTCTTAAGGTCACTTTCAAACATTAAAGCTAGAGACCATAACTCATTAACAAGAGTGAGAGAGACTCATTAGTTTTTACTTAAAAATGAGATGAGAATGTGCTTCAAAGTTATGAAAATCTAAATTAGAAGGGGGTAATGCAAATAACAATGGAAACCTGCCTTCAAAAATTGTAGGCAAGCTGTCGCCAAAGTAAAATGGAAAACAACAAAGAATGAAGAAAAGTTTTAATACAGCTTCTGTTATTAAGTCTTTATTGTTTATACTTCTCATTCAACAGTGCATATTTCCTTGCACCCATAGGTGAGTGTAACACACATAAATAATGAAAAGTAAAACGTTATTGAGCTACTTTCTATAACAGAGAACATCTGCATTTTTACACCTTGATAATTCTGAATGGTTCAATTAATGAAAAAGTAATTACGGGATATCTATAAAGATAGATTTATTACTTCCAAGGGCACATTCTCACCTAGTGTAATGAATAACAAAGTACTTCCAAGCTGGGATTATACAAGGATCTATAATTTAAGAATATTTTACCAAACATTTACATAAGCAAGAACATTGATTTTGTGAGAAATATCATAGAGTAATTTTAAAATTTAATCTTCTTAAATGCATACACTATTTCCTTTATATTTTAACAATTTTGGTTGTGCACTTGGTTACAGTTAGCATCCTATAAAATTAAATTCCAATTCTCATATTTTATAATTTTGAATCTTACCAATATAAGAATGACAAACACCATTATTTTGAGTGGCCATATTTCTAGAACTGAAAATAGGGCAAATATAAAAGTCATAAATATTGAAATTTTGAAGACATGAAAGTATAGTTTAAAGGGAATAGAAAGTCTGACTGTTTAATCAACACTATTTATCAAAATCCAGGACAGGTAATGGTCACACATATTTAGTTTTTAGGGCTTTGATCTGTAATTCAATCTTTTGGTCAGGTTTCATAAATTCAGATTTTTTCTATGTCCAGGTTCACTTACCTGTCTTTGTCTTTAACTTCTTTACCTGGTGAATTATTCTTTAAGTCTTATTCTTTAAGTCTCAGTTTAAATTATAACTGGTTATATATGTTAAAATTATCTTCTGTCTATTGAATAGCTTCAAAGGCCATGTATTAGTCTAAGCACTTTAAAAAGGTCTCATTTATTATCTTGAATATATCTGTGTTATTTTCCAGACAGGAAAATTTAATGAAGAGGTTAATACAAATGCTCTCAAACTGTCTGTGGTATAGTATCATTTTATTTTTATGTCCAATCTGTCACTGACCAAAATTTCACGGGATATAATAAAAATAAGTAACTGAAAACATAAAATAAAAAACTATAAAATACAAACCCCAATTTATTATTTGATAAAATTGCTCTACCAATCTGCTCTAAAAATTTCTAACTCTACCTTTCTGTACTTTCTTAGTGATGACTATTGGGGATGACAGGAAATTTCTCAGATTCCTCTGGGTTCTTCTCAAACTAGATGAAAAAGCTGTCAATAACATATATATGTAGAGTCTACATAGAAATGAGAATTGCCAGGTAAATCAGAAGAATCAGAGCTATAGCCTTCACATTCAAGGAACGGAATATCAAAAGCTAAGCAATGGTATAAGGTACTAGAACTTTCAGGACAGTAGGAGGGGAACTCATGACAAATATTCTGTAATTAGATATTCTGTAATTAGATATTTGCCCTTCCATATAGTCAGGTTTTTCTAATAGAAAGGTTATTTCTGGTTGAAAAACACAACACTAATTGTGAGTAATACCCCTAAATTTCTTTCTTCTAGGTAGTTAAAGCAATGGTAATGGTTTCTCAGGCCTGCAGGCCTTCTATTAACCTCAGTTAGAAATAATCCACATGCCGAAACAACAAGTCTTAGGAAGGCCAATTCTGAACACCTCCAGGAGGCCTATCTGAATATCCTGAGGAGGTCTATCCTTCAACAATTCTTGGCTCAGTTCTGAAGTACAGTCTGGAGTTTCAATAGCTCTGTTCAGCAACTTGTTCCCAAGTAAATCCAGATTCCTTTGACTCCAAGATTTTATTCTGAACTCTTAAGCAACAAGACTTCTTTCCACACTTCAGGCATCTGGACCAAACTGCCAATAGACCCAGGAGAGAAATACTTTTCTCAGACACCATTTCACACAAGGGCTTACCTCGTTTCCTGTCCTAGATCTAACCTTTCCTGGCATGATGGACAGTGGGAACAGGAATTAAGGAAGCCTCACCCAAAAGGGAGTGGTCCTATGATTCAGCAGCACAAACTATTCCACCATCCCTGCAATCAAGTTGTTCAATCTTAGATAAACCACAAATGGAGCATCAAGTTTCTCTGCCAGGGTGTCCTCTCGAATGAGCTTTATGCCTGCTGGTACTTCCAGCACTCTCTGTGAACTCTGTTACAGATTTCCTGTAAGCAGCTGCCTAAAGGAGAACACCCACAACTCTCTGAGAATAAGCAATAATCTATAACTGGAAAGTTTTAAAAAATTAACATTTCTCCCAGAGACAACCAAATCCACAGGGGCCAGGTTCTGCTAAAAAGTACTCAATTTACATTTCCAAACAGAACAAATGACTTCGTAGACCTGAAACATCTGCATTCAAGTAATTTCCATGTCTTTCTTCAGGATAATGTGAGGGATCTAGTTTTACAATTTCATCACTAAAAAACCCATTGTGGCATTTTATTTTGTTTTCCCCAAAATAAAAAATAAATGGGTGGTCTACCTCAAAGGTAAATACAAAATGTCCAAAATTGAGAAGAAAAAAAAAATGGGGACACCATTTACTGCTAGTTTTTTCTAATCTCTAATTACTAACAATTTTAAAAAATCTTAAAGTCGTGTTTCAACCAGAGTCATTTTAATTCGGAATTTAATACACACAGTCTGTTTATTTTGGAATTTTAATAACTTGCTATAAATACCAATTGCTCCCTTCCCTTGAAACGGCCCAAACCTAAAATAAACACCAGAATATATTTCTGATGCATTTAACAACCAAATGGAGGATTCATTATGATTTACACAAAGGAATATCAGCACAGGAGAAAAGATAGGTGAACAGATGCACCTAATTTGATGGAGTCACTGATCTAACACTTAATCAAGCCCCAGACTTGCACAATGACTTTTGCATTCACTGGTACAATTCTGTGGATGTGCAGGCCTACATTTCCAATATAGAATCAGCACAGAGCAGCAATCATGACATATTTGTAAACAGAAATGGAAGGAGAAATTTTATTCCAAAATCAGCTTCAAAAAGCCTCATGCAGGCAACAATGAATTAAAATGTTTCTCTAATGGTGTCATATTTTAAAATGTGGTAACGTTTCCCCAACATGATAATTTTAGAATGTTCTAGAATGTTCAGTTGTTATTTTAATTGTATGATGGAGTTCAGGACATGTTACCCCAAACCATGGCATGTTGGCATATTGAAGATTTAAGTTGAAGGAGTTTGAGAAAACAGCAGAAATAAGGTCACTCCGGCTTTCTCATTTACCTCTTTTCTGAGAGAGGAAAAAAAATTCTCATGTGAGAGATACCCTCCCCATACCAGGGAGAATCAAAGGGACATAAAAATCCAAACAAACAGGCCTTGTTATTCCCCCAGTTTACTATACTCACCTCATACTCTTTAACCTATCATTTTCCTCTATGACTGTCTACTCTTCACCAAAAGTAGCATAAAATACTAAGGTCTTCATTTCCTCTGAAAGCTCCTGTGTCACCTAAAACTTATTAAAAATTATATACATTTTATGTTTTTCTCCTGCTCATCTGTTAATTAAATTTTCAGACCCAACAAGGGACCCTAAGAAAGTCCAAGCAAACTATTTCTGTCCCTATACCTGATTATGCTTATGGTGCCAGATCATGACCTCAGGAGACCTGAATAAATTCTTTCATCCATAAGCAGTCATCTCTCAGTTATCTGAGATGGCTTTTCCAAATTGAAGATTATCGATTCTTTTTTTCTCTTCTACTTTGTGTCCTTTGCCATTTCAGTAATTGATTAATGCTTTCAGAGATCTAGTGAGATGTAAGGGAAAAAAAAATCAATTCTGCTGCTTATTAGGAACTCCCATAATGTTACAACTGAAACCATTGGCTAAAATAAGATTTTTCTAGCCAATGCCTCTACATTATTAGCACGGAGCATGAAGAGCTCTCTGAACTCTGATAAGCCACCCAGCAGTTTAGAATAGTCCTGTAGCAATTTTCTGGTTCTTTTTCTCTTTTTTTGAAGTAAGTCTCTTCTCTGTAGATCTGCCCACTTAATTATTTATCTCACATTTTCTCTCTTTCAGGAGAGTAGGTCTTCTTTCTTGTGTTGCAAAGATTTCTTACTAAGTCTCAAAAAATTTGCATCTGCCTGGTATTGGTTTGGAATCTCTGTGGACTCACAAGCAGCTAAGTGTCTTCGTTGGAGAGTGTATCTAGGTGAGTAAGTTAACCATACTAAGCAGCTTGTTCATCTTTCAGAACCGGTCATGAAGGTTCTCCAAGTACTGCTCCAAGCTCAGTTTTCTCCCACTGGCTGGATGCACATAATGACAAGCCTTTGGGGAAGAGGGGCCAAGAATAGTTCCCAAAGGAGAGTGACTCTGGTTATCGAGCAGCTCCCCTTACTCTAACGTGAGGTTTCAAAATCTTTTGTTACCCTGGGCTGGTCTACCCTAATAAATAGAGATTTACTTTAAATTTTATCATTAATTTTATAAACATGTCATTCTATTCTTGTCATTAGCAATCAATAAATAATATATAATTAAATAATTTTAAATAATTTTTATTGATGAATTGGTTGATTGAAGCAATTGTATTCCATTAATAGGAAAAAAAGTGTTTTAACTGACATTCCTGTAATCCAGCCAGCTAGGTTTTAAGAGAACTCCTCTGCATTAGAAATGAAAGATTTTAAAGAAGCAGTCTACCAATTCATAAGGTTAAATTCATACCCTTAAAATATTATTTCAGAGGAACTCAGTCATATTTGAAATTATGATCGCCTTCTCAGAAGGAAACTCGACTAGTTTTCTGTCGGTGATATAAAAAAAGCAACATATACTTAGTAACTTTAAAGAAATTTATGATCTTGCAATTCCTTAGTCCTATGTCTAACATGGGTCTCTTGGGCTAAATTAGGGTGTCCACAGCAGGCTTTCCTTTTTAGAGATTCTCCAAAAGACTGTCTCCTTTTCCAGTTTCCACATTCCTTGACTTGGTCACTCTTTTTCTCCATTTTCAAAGCCAGTAAATATGCTTTGAAGTCCTTCCTATATAGTGTCATTCTGACCTCCTCTTCTGTCTCCCTCTCTCAAATTTAAGGAAGCTTGTGATGATATTGGGCCCAAATTGATAATTTGGTATAATCTCCTTATTTTAAGAAGAATTAAATCAAAGACTTATTACTCTTGAAAAGAATTTGAAATGTTTTATCTTTTATGGCTCACCCATCTTTATGGTCCAGATTTAATTAGTTCACAGACACTGTTGACCAGATTTTTCTAGGTTTTTAGAACTTTCGACATTTTGAACATCTCTTTCTTGTAGTAAAATAAAAATTCCATTCCTAGTGGAGACACTTTCCACCCCCACCACCCCCTCCCACCCGCCATGTCAGAAATAGAAAATATCTGCCTGTGTCCACTCTCTGCTCTTGATTGTCATGTACTATTTACACAAGAGGCTGATGATCGTTGTGGGCTTCCTGACATCTGGCTTCCAAATGAGTTCAACCAATGGGAGACAAGAAATGGAGCAAAAGAGAATGGGTATTTTCCACCTGGCAACCCAACTTTGCCACTACATTTATATAGAGTCAATTCTACACTCCTCAGTCATAGCTTCCAGCTCCCACTGAGCCTTGATATCTTATTTCCTTCTCTTTCCTCTTTAGTACTAGGGTAATAATAGTTTCCTGCTGATACCAGTCTCTGGTGCTTCACCTTCCCTTGTTTAGTCCCTTCATTTACCCATTTTTCTAGGAGTTTTTCAAGGAGTTTCTTTGTTTAAAATAAATTCTGCTTTCTGCTGGAACTCTGACACAATATCCATAAGGAAATTCTTTTTTAAAAGAGCATTTTCATTTTTTGTTAATGGTAAAACGAACATATCTCCAGCTCAGTGGAATTGGCAGTTCTGTTTTGATGATATGTAAAAATGGTCATGAAGAAAGAAAAGAAGGGAGCCAGTAAGGTCTCTTTGTACTCTCTCTCTCTCTTTATGTTTTATGGCTCATATTGTTCAGTTACCTCATAGAGATCAGAAACAGTCTTTCATTCATTTCCTCAATATTTATTTGTAATAAAATAGTGATTGTATTACACTGATGTGTAAAACAGACAATATTGAAGCTTATAGCTAAATAAGGAGAGATAGAGGGAGACTTCAAATAATCACACAAATATAAAATTCAATCTATCTTACCTAATAAAAGAAAAATAGAGGAAACTGCAAATATTGAAGAGGGTATATGGAGGGATGCTACCTGACCTCAGAGGAGGGTGTTGATGGACACTTCTTCATGAAATAAGGTATGTGCTGAGATTTAATGTGATGATAAAGAAGTCATATTGTGTGATTTGTAATATGAAAAGCATTAGCACAGTGCAAAGTATGTAAAGGCTTTGAGGAGGTATAGAACTTCATGGTTGTGAGAAATCTGGAAACCAACAAAACTGGATGGGAACAAGCAAGGGAAATAGTAAGAGATTTTATGTGGAACAAATCAGAAGTCAAACTTAATCCAAATTTTGCTATCATGTTACACTCTTTGTCATTATAAAAGCTATTGGAGGCCATTGAATTGTTTTAAGTAGATGAGTGATGAGAAGATTTGTGTTTTAGAATAATTACACTGGTTGACACAGAAAAGATGTGTTCTCAGAAAACAGCAAGATATGAAACTAGTAGACTGGAAGATCGCTCATCCAGGCAAATGATGAAGGTAGCATGGACCTGGATGGAGACAGTAGGGATGGAGAAAAGAGAATAAATTTGAGACATGTTTAAAAGTTGCAGGAATTTGTGAAATATAGGATATGAGGATAAGAAGGAAATGTTAAGGCTATACCCTGAATTTCCAGTTTGTGAAAATGAAGGAGGCTTTTAATGAGACAAGGGCCATTGGTGGAAGTCCAGATTTAAGAGGAGGAACAACATATGTTTAGTTTAGGCCATGCTTCTTTGATTTTTTTTCTTTTTTTTCTCTTTTTATTGCATCAAGAACACTTAACACAGATCTACCCTTTAACAAATGTTTAGCTATACATGGTTTTTAACTACAGGCACAATGTTGTGCAGAAAAATCAACTCTGAAATTTTCGTGAAACCACAAGAGACTACAAATAGTCAAAGCAATCCTGAGAAAGAAGCACAAAGTTGGAAGTACCACACTTCCTGATTTCAAGACATATTACAAAGCCACAGTAATCAAAATAGTCTGATATTGGCCTAAAATCAGATCTATAGACTAATGGAACACAATAAAGAGTCCAGAAATAAACCCTTGTATAGAAGTCAGCAGATCTTTGAAAAGGAAGTCAAGAATATTTAATGGAGAAATCTCTTTCACAAATGGTACAGAAGAACTGAATATTCACATATGAAGAATAATATGAGT
Source organism: Solenodon paradoxus (assembly GCA_004363575.1). NCBI lineage: Eukaryota > Metazoa > Chordata > Mammalia > Eulipotyphla > Solenodontidae > Solenodon > Solenodon paradoxus. Next base: position 75,461 of record RJWH01000026.1, read on the forward strand.
TTTAAATAGACGCTCAAGTGTTTGAGTCATGAAATAGAAATACAAAAATTCCTGGTTATTAGAAGAAAGACCTGAGCAGGAGACGCATGGGACTCTTTAGAAAATAGAGATACTGGAGGACATTCTTAGTACAGAGGAGAGAGAACAGAATTACAATAAAAGATGATTTTCAAGAAGTTTGGAGTTTAGCAAAAGTAAGCATTGTGATTAATTCAAAGGGTGTTGGAAATTATATCACATCCTTTAAGAACATTTACTAAAGGTTTTAGATTTTCTGATTCTCTGCCCCTCTACCCAAGTCGTTATTATGCTACCTTTTTCTAAAAAGAAATATTCTACTTCTCCTTTCCTCTTCCTTACCTTGTAGAGAGAAAATAAGTCAAACATCTTAATTTTTTCTTACTATTCCAAATGAATTTTTCACTTTCCTAGTATTTAATTATTCTAGTTATTAAAAAAAATCAAAATTTTTATTTTAAAAAATTTGGCATGAATTTTCCTGTGCTGCAAATCTTAATTTTGAGATACCACAGACCTTTGAGAAGATGGTGAAAGAGTAGATCCATGTTAAAATTTTGTAATTAAATTCATAAGATTCAGCAACTTCCTGAAGTCCATCATCAGCCATGGATTCTCTAAAGATGGGAGATTATATCCTCTGCTCCAAAGAAACACAGAGAGTTTTGCTATTTTTATCTTGATTTTAATGCTATAACAGACTGCTTTGATTTTGGATATATTAGGTATTTTTTTAAGACTTGAATTCTTGATATTTTACATATGTTTTGCTTCAGAACTCATGGCTTTTAATGATTATATATTTTGATACTTTTAATGACATTGAGCTTCTCTTCAAATGGCAAAATGGAAGATCAAAGAGTTTTAAAGGAGAAAAAACAGAAACCTTGATTTCACAAAAACTATCTCTAGAGAGTAACTTTCAACCTGATAAATTTTCCCTTTGGCAACCTAGTTATTTTTTCCTTATGCACAAACATATTTATTTGATTTTTCCTTATTCTTTTCCCCTGGAGGAGTGCACTGAAACTAAGCTGCATACAAAGTATGAGAAATCTTTTCTCAACTTTATCTAAAACATAACAGATTGTAAACACTGTAATATAAGACATGCAAAATTAATGTCTTTGCTTTTTCCATAATTTTTTAATAGCAACAATTCTTCCTTCTGACAATCCCTTACTGAGAATATGAAGCCACTAGTTTTTATTGTGGGTTTTAGATTTTAGCATCCTATTTTATAGCAATATATTGAATATATATTGGCTTTCTAGCTGCAACATTACTATAGATGTAGGCCATTCTACAAGTTACACACTCAGAATTGTTTTATCCAGGGTCAGTCTTGTTCTGGTCACTGGTCCCAAATCCCTGGGTAAAGTAGAATTCTATTACCATGACCCATGCCTGGCACGTAGCAAGCCCTCAATAAGTAATTGCTACCACTAACCAAGCCAAGTGTGACTCAGTGATGGTAGAAAATCTAAATCAGAATCCCAGCAGCAGTCCAGCTCTCAGGCAGTTCAAAGGGTGGCAATTGGAGAAAATGAACATTGGTGAGTCTGGTGGGTCTTACAAAAAAGTTTCCTTGTTTTTGAAATGAAAATGAAGACCATAATATTTCCTAGACTTAGCTTGTGCAAAAAAGGCAGTGAAAAGCTATTAGAGTTGGCAAGCAAAGAGCTCATGATAACAGCCACAGAGATAGTGATTCACAAGTTGAAAGAGAAAGCACAGTAAGCCGAATGCTGCACTCTTCACCCAAGCAAAAATGTGCCAAATTTTAATTTTGCCACTGAAATATGATTACCTAAAAGGAGGAGCACGTAGAAGATTGTCAAATCTGTCCATATTTTCAGTTTTCCTTAGTTATGTGATTTTTAGAATAAGAGAAGAGGAACCTAAAAAATGTTGTTGGTTCATTTTTTTAAAACTTTTTGATTCATTATCAAGAAAAATGAAGAATTAATGCAAATGTCTTTTCATTTTAAAATAGGCTCTATTAATAGAGTTATATCTATAAACATACTCACAAATAATTTATTACTAGAAAGCAAGAGACTTCATTAGACAATATTTTATGTATTATACCCAGAAATGAGTGAAAATACAATTGAACTAGGATGTGAACAGGGTTATGAAGATTTCAGAAATAGTGTTATGTGACTTAGAACTGGGATTGCTTAATTGGAAAAGATAAGATTTGGGAAGTCATCACAGGCCTCTGCAGAAGGACTATCCCTTCAGAAGAAAGAGTCAAGATCAGATTGTAAATTACATAGAGCACAGGTCAGTACTTTCATATGTGAGAAACATGGTTTTGCCTTTGGGACATGGGCTGGACCTTTATCCCTTTACATTATACCACGTACCAGCTTCTATCCACAGAAGACAGGGATACAGACATTTTTCCTCTTTTTAAAAAATTTCAAACAGTTTTTATTGAAGGAACATTGCAGTGTAACATATAGGTTTTAAGTGTGCATCATTGTAAATCAACATCTACATATAATACATTAAGTTTACTATCAGCAGTCCAACTCTATCCTTTATAATCTAATTGACTCCTTTCACCCAATTTTCTCTTACAGAAACCACTAAGGTAATTTTACAGACTTAAAAGTTTATTTTTGATGAAATTTTTCTTCTGATACTGACTAAACAAAAGAATTAAATTATACTATGAATCCACTGATGAGACTTAGAAGTACAGAAAAAGAGAGCTTACCATAATATTAACAATAACTAATACTTATAAATAACTTACCTTGGCTGCACAACTAGATGGTAGAGCATGAGTTTTGAATCAAAACAATCTGGCTCCAAGGTCCCTACAGATATTGGCAGGACACCCTGGAACAAGGAAAAAAGATATCTGACTTCACCTATTTGCTTCTTAACGAACGCCCATTGTTAGGGTGAGAGAGCTGCATCAGGAATCTCACTCTGGTGCCACCATTAGATATTCCACTTACCCTTTTTTAATGTACTTGATACATACTATTCAGTGCTTACTATGGACAAAACTCTGCCAAGCTTTGGGATAAAAACTCATGACTGAAAATAAACATAACTCAAACTTACAAATATAAAATGGCAATGATGGTATGATCTATGAAAGAGGTCAATGGAGCTGTATCAGGACAATTTATCCAAGGTAAATAGGGTCCTGAAAATCTAGACCACAGCATCTTGTTCCAGTGAAGTCAGTGATAGTTTTCTTGAGGACATGCTATTTGAACCAAAGTCTGAAAAATGGACTGCAGACAACAAAATGACAAGGAGATGCTCCAAGAGTGTGCTCGGCAGGAGGAACATTGTGTGCCAAGTGGCTGTAGCTAGGGGAGAGACAGCAAATGTGAGAGACTGAAATCCCAGGTGGTTGAATCTCTGTGGGCAGAAGGATGTGAAGGAAGATGAAATTAGCACTGAAACCATGCAGAGCCTTAGATGACCTTCAGGAGATTTGTATGTATTTATCCTCATAGCACTGGGAAATCATTCTATTTGGTTTTGTTTTTCTTGACACAAAACATTGGTCATATGGAAATGAACAAGTTGGGAACCAGGTTTATTCTGTCTTATTTTCCTGAAAAGGTACCATAAAAGGGTTTCATTTAAAGTAATTAGAACAAAGGAAGCACATTTCCTTAAAAACTTAAATTGAGTAAACTAGTTTTTCAGATGAAAACATATTTTTTTTTATGTTCTTTCTCATTTTATTTAGAGCATCTGATTATTCCATAAAAACTATTGTCAAATAAATCTTAGTAAAATGTGAATTTTTTAAACATAAGTAGAACGTGCAAACTATATTAGATCTCTGTGTCTGAATGATCATTTTCAAATGTACTTTTGGATTAGCAAATAGAGTTTCTGAAATACCAGATTCCACTGTTTTTTTTCAATTACTACACATTTCTGTTTGTTGAGTGTCTTTTTCTATTTGCTGAACTTTGGAGACTGAGAATGTACAAGTTTGACTTAGTTGTGTACAGTAACAAATTTTTGGAGTCAGTTTTCCTGGATTTATTTGTTTTAGCTAAACAATAGTCGGTGTCACAGTTCCCTAAATGTTGGGAATTTGTACTGCAAATATTCTTCAAATTTGCACAAGAGCAGACATGAAAATCATACAGTGTCTGTGGTACATTTTATTGATAAATATCGGTCTTATTTACTAACACACTTTTTAAAAAATGAGGTATAATTGGCATATAACATATCAGTTTCAGATGTACAGTGTGATGATTCAATACATGTTTACATTGCAAAATGATCATCCACGTGGATGCTAAGTTAACATCTGTCATCATATATGGTTACCAAATTTCATTTCTTGTGATGAGAACTTCTGATTGACTCAGCAACTTAAATCAACCATTACAGTTACAATATGAGGGAAAATTTGGAGAATGGAAGCATGGAGATGAGTTGGAAGCTATTGTGGTTAGCGAGCCAAGAGATGAGAGTAATTTAAACCTGGTGTGGCTGATGATGATGGATTGAAGTAGAGTGGAGGTGAGATTTTTTTTAGAAGCTAGAACCAGCAGGACTTGGAGAAGAATCAGTTATGAGTGAGTGAGAGAACATGATCAAGGATGACTCCTGGGATTCTATTGAACGCAACCAGATGAACGAAATGCCAGTCTCTGAGACAGAGGAGTAGGAGAGATGATTTTGAAAGGAAAGCTCATAACTTGGCTTGGGGGCTATTTTTATTTTGAGATACCTTTGAGATACACAGGTGAAAATGTCAAGGAGGCAGATGTATGAGCTGGAACTCAGAGAAGAGATCAAGGCCAAGAGATATAAATTTGTGAGTCATTTGCCTCTGTTCAATGACATAAGTTATGTATGTAGGTGAGATAATCTGGGAACAGAATACAGAATGAGGAGCGGATCAAGGAGGAAAGCTGGTAAATGTTCAACATTTATTATAAACTGCCTATCCCTGGAAATTGCTTTTCAAGCAACCTTCTAGTTCAGAGGGACCTGACTAGAGCGAAAGAAAGCACTCATCTTAGAAATATCGAATATCCTGGTTCCTGTGTTAGTCTTTCATAAAATAAGTTCAAAAATTGTTTCTGATACTGACAGAGACCCTCATGTACAAGTGTACATCAGAAGAGAATGTGCAGACCATTCAAATTAGACAGTTCTATTTTATGTTTTAATTAATAAATTGACATTCTACTGTGATCTCAGATATAAGTCGACCTCTCAGATCCCCACAGGAGAGTCTTAGTGCATGCTTCACTTTCAGAAGACCACATGTAGTCAAACTCTCCCTCTGAAAGACCTCACTCCCAGTCTCCAAACCATATATCTCTTTGTACATTTCAACATTCACACTCTCTGGAGTCAAACACAAGGTTTTGCTACTGAGAAATTCTGAAGAGAATACTGAGAAACTCCTCAGACTTTGAAGAGGATAAAAGTGACTGGGAATAAGTATTGTTTGAAATCCTAGAAAATCAGCAGGTTTTGCCTAACAAAGGCCCAATTTACGGTAGAGAAGCTGAATTTCTAGAAAACCTAGACTTTCTTCCTCAAAAGCAGGTAGTCAAGCTAATTCCTTGTCATGGTCTCCGGATGTTCTTCTTGAATGAAAAGCGACTCAGAGTTAAACACTTAACAGATTAATGTTCACAGTAGGGAAGTATACTGAGCAATTTTGTTTTGTTTGTACTTTTATTGTCAAAGGCATTTTGTTTAAAAAGTTTCTTTCCTAATTTTAGTCTTTAGTAAATGAGTGTATGTTCATGACGCTATAATTATATTCATATCTGACACACTTTGCTTTTCAGACTTTTTGTTTTGCTTTCATGTAATCAAATTCTGCCTTACAAATAAAAGTATAAATAGAAGCAAGCATAGATAAGTTGCTTACCCTCTTTGCACCTCAATTTTCCCATCTCTCAAACATTAATACCTATGGAATGGAATGGGGAAAACTATGTTCTCATTCTCCTCACATTTCAGTTTCAAAATAGAAACTTCTCCCTCTTAGAGATATGGATTAAAGTTTTCTGTTCATTTATTTTAATCCTTCTCATTGGTTTGTTGCCACAAGATAGGAAGAAATTTGTATAATTGGCAAAATGAAGAGTCTGACATCCATCAGTCCATGTGTCCCTACTGGCTGAGATAATGTGTTAAAGTCTTTGTACACATATGGCCTTTCTCTCTCTAGCCCTTATACTGGTTGGGGTAAGGGTAGCTGCAATAAAAATATATCCCTAATGTGGGTCATGGCTCAATGGAAATAAAGGTTTATTTATCTCTATAGAGGCAGGTGTTCTGGTTGGTGAGCACATTCCTCCATGCCATGATGTGGAGGCTACGCATCCTGCACCTGTGGTTCTGCTGTTCCCTAACCTTATGGTTATTTTCATCCCACTGTAAGAAAAGGGAAGGTAATTTGAAAGGGAAAACCCTTCTTCAAAGCTTTGGTTTGGAGTGGCACAAATCAGAAATTTGAGTAAAAGAGTCAATAGTTTCTCAGGTGTCTGGGCTTTTGGCCTCTCCTTATGAAATTTACAACAGGTAATAATAATTGTGATAATCTGTAAGCCCAAATTCACAAAGATCTATCTCTGGGCTCTGATATTAGGTGGACTCCTCTGGTTTTAGAACTAAGTTAAATTCTTCAATCCAGCTTCATGGCACTGCTCAAGTGCTATGTCCTGAAGTCAGACTTCTTGAATTCAAATACTGATCTGACACATTTCATTCTGTTGTGTAACCTCTGTATGCATGTCTTGTGTTTTTTCCCCCTCATCTATGAAATGGAGATAAGAGTGGAACACATTTCAAGCCATTATTCAGAAATCAGTTTAATTAACTTCCCAAAAGCACTCAGTAATTGCTCAATAAAAACGAATAATTATTATTGCTAGCAAAAAAGGTCTTGTTTCAATTTCTCTCTGAATTCTGTCTATAATTTCTCAATTTGACAGAATGAAAGGGAATTAACACAGATAAATGACCATCAAAGACATTTAAGTATACCTGACACTGTGCCTAGTACTTGCTGGATATGACAAAAATAGAAAATGTGGGCACATCCATGTGGCTGAAGACTGAGGTGCAGACCATGTAAAGCCTGAGACCCAGGCTCAAGACCTGTACCAAAGGAGAAAAAAATGTTTTAAGAAAATATTATAGGTTTTATAATCATTTTTTTCAACCTGTGGCCTTTATTGCTTGTGTTTTATTTTTTTCTTTAGTTATAACATACTACCATTCTAGTCTCATTTGCAGTGTATGAATTGCTCCATCATTAATTTATATTTAATGTACATAGAGTCTTCATAGATGACTCTTCACATGACCTCTTTTTTAACATTTTATTTTTATTTTTACTTATGTTTATTTTTAATTGATGTTCAATTACACTTAAAGACCATCTCTTGCCTATTTAATTGCTTGGGATCACTGACAATGATTTTTAAAGCTCTGCTTGCTACACTCACTTGCCTAAGAATCCCTATAACTTTCCATCTTCCAGGGGAGCCTCTTCTTCTGTGTCAACCCTTTTGTTGCTTTGGATAGTTTACCCAATCTCCTCCTCACTTAGAATCAGAGCCCTATTATTCTACACAGACTTTCCTTTATTCTTTTACTTTTTGGGGGTGCTAGCTTCCTGGGGATATCTCATACAATTCATTGACTAATCACTACAAATAGTATTTGCCTTGAATATGTAACTTGTGGAAACATAATATTACAGAGAACTCTTAGTATATTATATTTGTACAGTGCTTCAAGCTTCACAAAGTAGCTTATTGTCCAGAATTTCATTTAGTGTCCAAAGAAATTCTGTAGTTCAGATTTTGGATAAGCAATCTAGGGGTTAAGCATCTTTATTAAGATCACCCACTTTATAGCATCTTGGATGGCAAAGCAAGAGTCTTATTCTTTCCATTTAAAAGACACTTCCATTGAAATTGATAAACAAATAAAATTCTAAATTTCAATTCTATTACTTATTTTATATTTTCTACCTTCCAGCTTATTCAGCTTTCAGTTGAGATTAATAATATTACCTTTAGGATTTCTGTGAGGTGAACCGCAGTCAAGCATTCAATTATAATGTGAAAAGAAAGAAAAAAGAAACCAGAAGAAGCAGGTGGCTAAATCCTGAAAGAGAGAGAGAGATGATTATAAAATGATTATAAGCCCTTTTCATAATAGGAGTTTAGATGCACAATTTAAAAAAAGTATCTGAAGAGAACTCCTTGTCTAATTTCAGTGATTTAAAATGCTTGGTGGCAGCACACTGGCAGAGCTGAGGTTAGGTCAGTCACCTCACCAAAGGAACAAGCCACGTAACGTACACCAGAATTTGTGTCCCCAACCTGGGGGGAGGAGGGTGTGTGGAGACAACCAGTATAAACAACTAAAATTGAAAAATTAAAAACACAAAGAAACGGTGCTTCTTCCTCCTCTCTCTTTCTGCCAGCCTGCCTACTCACCTTCATTCCTGCCTGCACCTTTCTATTAGGAAAAAAAAATTGGTATACAAGGTTAAAGGCTCTGGGATTAATGGAGATGCTCAGTTATTTTTAACTCATTCTCTTACAGTACCTAAAAGAAATGTAGACAGAATATGTGTCTCAGAGATTTCAGGACCATTCTGATTCTGGACCTCCAAGAACTCTAGAAAGACTCCTACCTTCAGGGACTGTTCTGGGTTGAGACAAAGAGAAATATCTACAGCAATGACCAGAGGTTGAGCATTCAGGGCTCCTCTTCCATTTTAACCCACCATATTAGCCACTGGAAAGCAACAGAGCCCAGGAAAAGAGAGCAGTTGCCCTTTGGTTAGTGAGAACTCAGATGATTCAGTTTTGTATCCAAACAACCCAATGCCATAGAACTTCAGTTAGATTTATATATTTTTTTACCTTAAATTAATTAAACAATGTGATGTTCCTTACATACCTTATTCAGGGGAGTAAGATTAGCAATTGCTAAAATAGCAAGAGAGAGAGAGGGAATGAGATTTATGCAAAATGTGTGTGTGCATGCATATGTGTGTGTGTGTGTGTGTGTGAGTGTGTGTGTGTGTGTGTGTGAGAGAGAGAGAGAGAGAGAGAGAGAGAGAGAGAGAGAGAGAGAGAGAGATCTGCATATGAGAGGAAAGAAAATCAAAATATAACTAAGAGTAATTGGACCAAGTGGTTAAATGCCAAAGAACAAAATTCATGAATTTCCATTAATTTATTAACTCATAAGGAAAGTCACCATTAACTTCTATTAATAGTCATCTAAAAAGACAACTATTGAGCAAATGTCTTTGTTCTTAGAAATTTAGCTTAAGTTATGCCATCCATGGCAAAATACTAGGAAGTATGATGATAACCACCTCATTTTTGCATTCTTTGATTTCTTTGCTGCATCTTTCTCATCTTTATATTGCAGCATCTTGAAAATACAAAGTACTCAATAAAACTACCCTAAACACATGGTGGACTGAATAACCTAACAAATTCCACTTTATATGAAAATTTGGGTCATCTCCTACAGATGCTTCACTGGATACTAAACAGTCATCCAATTACTTCCACCAGGATTTGTGTAACAAAACTAGAGGGGCCTAAATTCCTCAATTATTTTGTATCTGTGATAATCAAAATATTCTGAAGCTGCATCTTACTCAAGTAAGTGATCGTTATTTACTAACTAAAAGTCAGATAATACAGATTAATGATTATTTGTTTTAAAGCAGTCAGTAGCACATCGACCACATAGTCATTCTCCATCTGTTTCTAGATGCTCACGTACAAAATACCAAGCATCTTCCTTGCACATAATAGTTCAGCGATGTGCATCTGGTGGTGGAGAAAAGGAATGCATTGATCTCTAGTTTATGGTTCCATTTTAGAAACTAAAAAACATAAAATAGGAAGACTGTGTATATAAATAGCTCTAGCATTTTTTCTCCACTGTTGGAAACTTCTAATACTTAAGGATTTAACATATGCTATTAAGGTGGACTTTATCATAGGAGTCATGTTTCTTTTTTAAAAAAATCAGTGCTCGAATTGATATTTTATTTGAAATTGCCTGTTATGTAGATAAATGCCAGGAAAGGATGGAATAATTTACTTACTGTGGAACCACTAGGTGCCAGCACTATTTGGGGAATTTATCTTTAACCATTAAAAAGAGCAAATTTCTGAATTTCTCTCATTCTGTTTGGATATTTTTAGGCTCTTTAAATTTTTAAGTGTTTTTGCACAATGTGGAAGTGGAAGAGGTCTTAAGTCTTAACTATGGGTAGAATACAGTTCTTATTTCATCTCTGAAAATGGAAAAACAAGTCATCATATTATTTAAAGCAAAAAGCAGAGATTGTGATCACAACACCTTTTCGGAAACAAAATTTGCGGTGTTCCTAGAGACAGGAGTCAAGTAAAATAGTATCAGATGAGCAAGTGTTTATGTATGACTGTCATAGGGTTGTTTATATATATGTAATACAACTGACAATCAATCCTTTGTGTGATCACCAAGAGAAGACAATCTGTCGATTCTAATTGGAATGTCTGGTAAATGTTAAAACTTAAAATAAGTATAACCAGTTTGACATTTGTAAATTAATAAGCACACTGTGATAACATGAAGGATTATAATAATATAAAAGAGGAACAGCTGGGACTACTACTTCAAAAGAATGTGATTTATGTATTTAGCAATTTCTAGCTTCTATATTGGCAGTGTTTAGGAGAATCACTTTGCTTTCCTGATGGCAACTTCTCACATATCGGATGCAACAGCTGTTTTAAAGGACACATCAATACAACCATTCCTGACAAGAATTGTGTTAGGACAGTGAGCGTAATTGAAACTACAAAATTTAAGGAGGGGGCATACCATTGGTCAACCGGGAATGAGACCTGAATTTTCTGGCTCCTATTCTTTTCAGAGAGAGGGACATGTCATTGCACAAAGTCCTAACTTCAACTCGACTCAAGTCCTTCTCTCACAGGCAGTCTGTCTCTTCTCATAATGACATGCCATGGTTTGGATTATTCAGAAATGACAAATGATTGCCATCACCTAGAAATACATGTTTTGCATGCAGACATTTTCATAGTTTATAAAACCAGATTTGTGCACACTACGTTGGGAAAGATAAATCACAGGTCAGATAAAATTATGGATGATAGTCTGGTTAAAAAATGGAATAAAACATTCTTATTTTGCAAATTAAAAATTAAAAACCAGATCACTTGAGAATTGAATGACTTGCAATCCTACTCCAGTGATGTGCATTTATGGAGCAGGTGTTATGCAAAGGACTGAGCACAAATGAAAAGAATGAAGTTGTCTTTCAACATTTTTTATCAAGGGAAATCTTACAGAATGAAAGGGATAGATGGATCCTGAGCCAACAGATGACAAGAAGACTTGCTCCCTTCTTTGGAAACTATGATGATAAGAAACAGATTTCAGCTGTTCCTTAAGTTTTCCCTCTACTGGACAACAAAGCTGCCAAGAACTGAGGATACACAGATTATGACACACACATAACCCCATCACCTGCATCACATCCTGAAATCAGCATGTCTTTGATTTCACTGCAGGAGACCTACCCATGAAGAAAAATCATCTTCGCATGGAAATATTGTATTCCCTAGAAGAATCGAGCAAAATAAATGATTATTTCTGTGACATTCTTAAAAATGTAGTTCAAAATCTCTAAACTTTATTTTTTAATTTTTTATTATTTATGTTAAGTGCTGTATGCTTATTAAGATATTGAATTAAAAATACCTCTTAACATCAGTAATCAGACTCAAACAGTAGCCTAAAAAGTAGAATCCTACTTTCAAATGAGACATCATCAAAACCTACACTGCAACAGGCAAATAACCACATTAATCCTAGATGAGAGAAATTAGGAACAAAATTCTGTTTCTCTATTAAGGATACATTACGTTTCAGCTCTTGAGACATAACAACCCTAGGCCTGCCCCTCACGTTTGTGGAGCTCAAGGGCAAACTATAAATGGAAGCCTATATATCATCCACCTTTTAAATCAAGCAAACAATTCTTTCCTTCTACTATGACAAATAGTGCTTCATAACAAAATCAGAAAATGTGTGAAGAGCTATGTTTTTTCATAGTAAATAGCAAAATACCAAAACTGAATGAATTTAATTATTATTACTCATATTGGGTGTTCAGTTGATGTTTAAAGATATCTTAGGTCATAAAATAAATAACCATAATACATATATTACTGTATTTGTTTTCTATAAAATTTATTTTTTGTATTTCATCTCAGCAGATCATTATATTTTTGCAATCTAGATATTTGCATAATTTGTTTTCTGGTAACAGTAATGATTAGAAATGCATTGTTTAATATGCCAAGTGTTCTTCAGCTACCACATACAATAGTTAAGAAAAACCCACTATATTTATGAATGTTAACAGTATCATAAATGGGAAGATAAGAAGCAAGGCATTTTGAAACCTAATCAGCACAAGATTGAAGGTGGTAAAAAAAAAAAAAAAAAGAAGTAGTTTTTGTGGAACAAAAAAACTCCCCCAGCTGTTGGGTGCCTTCCTGAAGAGACTCTCTTGCAGTCCAACTAGAGTCCAAAGATGTTTGATGAACTTCGGCTTGATTCCAGCTGATATGGCTATCCAAGGAGATTCAGTCTGCTAGTGGGAACACAGCCAAATGAGTCTACAGGCATCGGACTGTCCTAGAAGTCAGGAGCCGGATGGAACTGTGGTTTCAAGTGAATATAGCAGAACCTCCTGGCGTAGCAGGAGGGTCAAGGTAACCGAGCTCAGCCCCCATGGACAAGCATGTCAGAACTAGGCGATGTCAGGGCCAGAGCCAAGTGGGCTTGGTTGCAGGGAAGACTTCTACAACCAGATGGGCTTTGAGAAGAGGAGAGCAAACCACACAGATGTCTGGCTCTATACATGGATTCAGCCAACACAACTGGGGTAAAAAGGAAAGCACTGGTTCAATAGGCAAATGTTTGGGGTGAAACAGGAAGCATGAGGACTGCGGTTCTCTTCCACTTCCTAATGGTACAGAGGTATTTTTTGCCCTGGTGAGAAATGTTTCCGGTTTGGATTGAGGTTGAATCTGAATGGGAAGGGCACTTATGAATACAGCTTAATGGAATTTAGGAAGATATGGGCTGAACAGTTTTTTAAAGTACCATCGTATAGCACATATGTTTAATGTAGATATGTGATTTTTGGGAAGATTATTATGACTTTAGTCTATAAATCAAATACATAGAGAAAGTTACTTTTAACTATGATGACATTTCGACTTGATATTTATGGATAAGTTTGCATTACAATATTGTACAAGCTTTTATTAATTTATTTCAGGTGGATATCCATATAAAATGAATTTTGGAAAATTTTTATAGATTCTTGAAATTGCTATTCCTTATGATCCAGATTTGGGCCCTGTGACTACATAATACCTTAATATGGGTAGTTTTTGTGACAAGGCTGCATGGTTAAAATTGTCTACTGCATTTTATTTTATCAAAAAATAAAACATAAAAATGTATCTATTATAAAAGAAAACTGACACATGGGTCCACTCCGCCTGAGAAAGTGCAAATTTCTGAACACAAGATCTTTTAAAAAAGACAAGGCATAGTCTTTCAAGTCCTGAAAAGTAATTTTAGATTATTGATGCATCCTAAAACTGACCTTTAATATTATCAGTAATACCGACACTGTATGAGATTTCAAAGAAAACCGTTTTGAGTTTGGAACCTGGGTTTTAAGGGACTGGCAAGGATAATGAGATATTTGTATGTTCTTCGTGGATTTTTATTTAAAAGACTTTGTCTTTATATGACACAAGAAAAACATTATTAAGGAGTTAAGTAGTCACTTAGATTTGGGGGTCACTGAACTTTAATAATAATAAGTGGCAATTAGTGAATCATAGGAAGCGGAAATATTTTTTATTGATTTTTTTCCATAAAAAGGTCTCATCTTCAATAATATTTTAGTTCTACTGATTGACATGAGCTAGGAAATGACCTCTCCTAAGGGAATTCTTTTGTGGGAGAGTTATTTTGCTGGTATTCAGGCAAACACTTTGATTTTAACTGTAGTTTTCTATTATTTCATTTTTCTTTTCTTGAAAAATAGCCAAATGATCAATCTTCCTTAAATTCATGCTCAATTTTGCTGAAATTATTTGACCAACAGTCAGCTTACTGAAATAAGTGTTGGCATTACAGAGAGATGCTGTAATGCCCCACATTTATTGCAGCACTATTTATAATAGCCAAGAGCTGGAAACAACCTAAGTGTCTATCGACAGATGACTGGATAAAGATGTGGTGTATACACACAATAGAACACTACTCAGCTTTCTGAAAAGATGAAATCTTCCTCTTAGACACAACATGGAGGAACCCAAAGGGAATTATACTTAGTGAGACAAGTCAAAAGGACAAAGACAAACATTGTATTATTTCACTGGTTTATGGTATATAGAGAAACCAATCAAGCAAATTAACCAAATCAAACACAGACTTTCAGTCTATAAGACAAAATTAATGGTTACCAGAGGGAAAAGGGAGGGGTGCTGGGTAAATCAGGTAAAACAGACAATTATAAGGTGAAGACCAATTATAAGGTAGACTGTTGGTGGTGAACTGAATGTATTATATGCAAATATTGATTTACAATAATGCACACCTAAAATGTTCCTTCAATGTTATGATGCAATGTTCCTTCAACATTATTCTTTAATTTAAAAAATTATCAAAGTCAATTTAATAATATATCTAATAGGGTAGTTTTAAATGGATACACAAATGAATAATTCTTAATTCCAATGATAGCTGATAATAGAAATAACATTAAAGGAATACTTTCAAGTATTCATGGAACGATCACATAAAATTAATTGCCCAACATCTATTTTTTATGGCAAAGAAAAACCCACATAATGTTAAATCTATCCTCTTAAACATTTTTAAATATTGTTGCCTATAAGCACTTTTATTTTTTCACTACAGGCTACTCCATAGGCTTTACACAGTCTGCATCTTAACCATCTTATCATCAGCCCCAGAGGTGTGACTCTATGCTCTAGAATTTTTTCACCTTGCCTGACTGTAACTCTATTCCCACTGAACAGTAACTCTTTATTTTTCTCTCCCTTTTCGGCCCCTAGCCACCATGTCAAGCATTACTTTTAATAATCACTTATTCATGTTACATAATTCTATAAATCTTTTAGGCTATCTATACATATTATTGAGGATTATTTTTAATTGCTTTTACTGAATAATTGCTTCCAGAATCTTTGAAAACGTTCCCAAAATGGGGAGCCAGTTTTTACTTCTTTGTTATCTGGTGTTTCTGTTTTAAAACATAAATCCTTAGCAGTCATTTTAATGAGAAAGAGATGGAAAACGTAATTTGTCTCTCTTTATGTGTAAATTATATTCTTGAGTCTCTGCATTAGGTCAGAAGGAAACAGGCTAAGCTTTCCTCTACCTACACAACAGCTTTAAAGCTACTCCTTGACATCTGTCTTGGCTGAAGGGCAAACCCTTGCTAGGCTCTCCACATGAGATTGGGAGATAAACTCCCAGCAGTGGCAGCTAGCCTATTCCCTGCGGAAGTCTTACCTTTTTGGTGTTCACTGCGGAAATTCACCGCCACTAGCATTGCTATCTTTTCTATTCCAAATTCTTCGGATCCTACCCAAACTCAGTAGCCAGCTGGACTTTTCCTTCATTTATCTTTATGCAAAACCTAAACATAATTGCATTTATGTGGCCCATGAGTCTATTCCTTCTATTCCATTATCTCACAAAAATCTCACTCAAGCAAAAGAGGGTACTTTGAAGTCCTCCTCAAAACTGTTGCCTTATCACTTTGCAAAGTTCTTCAAAAAGGAGGGAATCTGAAAGAGTTACCTCCTTCAAAATGGTTTTCAATACTATTAATGAGATGAACATTGAAGGAGGAGGTGGGTCGTAAATTGGGTAAAAGAGGTCAATTACAGGAAGGATAGAATTGCACTGTTGGTGGTGAACATAATGGAGCCTGTACAGATGTTGATGCTGGACGCTGCACACCTTGATCCTATATGAGGTTGTGATGCAATGTTCCTGCAATAAAACTAAAGATAAATACTGTGTTTTCCATGCATAATACATATTTTTTGCCCAAATTTGTGAGGGAAAAGTAAGGATGCACATTAGATATGGGTAGTACTAATTTCTTATTTAATGCTTTTAACTCTATTATTTATGCTTATGAGTTAAAAGTATAACTCTAGAAATCAATAACAATGCAAAATAATACCCTGGAATACGAGCACCGGTTTTGCTGAATTTATGATGAACTTGCAATTTCTACCAATGATTCAACAAAAATGAAACAAAGACCAATATATTGTCCACAGAGTAAGTGATTCTGACTTGATAAGAGAGGTGATGTCCCCTTTATTGCCATAGGGCAAACAACGTGACATTTCTCTTTGTACACATTAGACAGGAGCTAGCAATCTAGCTGATATTTTTACAAAAATACCAACACTGCACATTTTGAGCTAACGGTTATTAAATATGCTAAAGAGCATGGCAACAGAGCTGCCCAGGGACACTAAACCTCCTTCCACAGAGAGTGTCATCAGATTGTGAAGGCAACAGGAAGAAAAGCTGTTTGTACCTTATAGCTGTCCTTGTGTTTTATCAGCTGTCTTGTACCATAATATGTTAAAAAATAAATGCTACAAATTCTTTATAATACAAAAAAAGTACCTAAATATAAAAACAAAATTTGAATAAAAAATTAAATTGGGAATTTTTTTTCCTGAAAGTTTGGACCCAAATGCAGGTGTATATTATATACAGTACAATATGGTATACAGAACAAGAAAAGAATTAAATTAAAGGGTTTTGGAATAAGACAGGCATGGTTTAGAATCCTGAGTCATCATTTACTGGTGTGTCATCTCTTCTCAGTTACTTAATATCATTGACTCATTTTTCTCATTTGTAAAATGACAGTAATGCATCTCTCCAGGCAGACTGCTGTGAGAATTAAACTTCATGGTGCAGTTAAAATATCAAGCTTGCTACTGGAACATAGTAGGTGCTCAACAAATGCTAATTCCTTTTGTCCCTGTCCCTGCTTTAGAAATCCTACTTAGTAGGCTGACCACATGTACTATTTTAAATGGGAAAGTGCCATTACTTTTCATATGTCCTGACCATCCCTTCATTTTAGTATAGGTTATCCACTTTGTCCCATTTTTAATAAGCCAGGGGCATCTTTAATGCTAGGCAGTTGAGTTTCCCTGGATCCAGTCTTTTGAGGGCCCCAAAAACAGCTGTCTCTTTTGCTCCACATTAAAGAAAGCCTTTGCTGGTACTGACTGTGAGGACCTACAGCAGCTACTTCTGTTCCTGCCCCCCAGTGAGGAAACAGGAGTTGTGCAGGAAGAGGATCCCCCCAACCCCCACCAACCCTGGCACCTGTTTCTTCAAAGGGAGCAGAAAACTGATGCAAGGTCAAGCCTCAGGTAAATACTATGGGGGTTATCTTTGGCACTATGGGGGTTATCTCTGTCACTATGGGTGTTATCTCTCACACTGGGGGTTCTCTCTGGCACTGTGGGGGTTATTGGTCATTTCTGATACTGGGATGGCTTCAAGTGGCATGTGTTTTAGGCAGGACATTTAGAGCAGGGCTTATAGGGACACCAAATTTGTCTTTTAACTAAGGTGTCAAAATTTCTTGCACTGGCCCTGGCCTTTTATATGAAGTCCTGCTGGACCACATGTTGTTACTAAGCAGTCACTGATGGACATCACATAGTACTTATTGTTGCTGGCCTGGATGCTCTGCTTCTGCTTGGATTGCTCTGCCTCCTCCCTTCCCCTTAGTCACTAGCACAAATCCTGTCATATTTTTGCTATGCCAATGTCGTGTTTTATTTTTGTCTCAAGGAAATATGGTTGGTGTACTACTCAATCAGTGGGTAGGGGAGATGAGGAGAAGATTAGACAAAAGAATAGCACTCAGATGAATGTAGGCATACCTGTGGTCAGTCATATTTGACTTTTAGTAGTAGTATTTGAGCAAAGGAATTGGCATCTGTACTCAGAGCCAGTTGAAAGGTTTGAGTCAGCTGGGCAGTGGCCTGGTTCTCTGATCCATTGGGCATATGAAATCATAATTTTTATAATTAGAAATATAGTGCATATTTGACTCCTTTTACAACTAATCTATCCCTTGAATTACAGATCAAAAATCACTTTGGGTCAAAATTAACCCATCCCCACTGGGTTTTTTGATGGTATGTGTTTGTAATAGGTGGCATGATGCTGTAGCTGGCCAGGCTATTAATCCTGAGACTAAGGTCTGCAGTTGCTGTCAAGTAAAATGTTGAACTACCACACATGAGATACGCTATTTGCTGAAAGCCAGTGATTTACAAAAGTTTAAACATTGGAAGAAGTCTCTAAAGATATCTTGTTCTGAAACATCAGTAAAATAAAATTAATGATAGAACAGAACCACAGAAAAAGGGGAAATGCTTTGCTGGCATGAAAGCATGCACATATGAGAGAGAGAGAAGAGCGGAGGGGAGAAAGGGAGAAAGTTTAAATACTAGAAGGAAACTTGAAACTATATCCATTAAAATTACATATTTCTTGTGAATGCTAGTGATGACTGCTATTCAATAACATTACAGATATAAATGAGCATTCCAGCTAAATTAAAGTGTTGTGTTACTTTCAACAAATGTAATAAATATATCATTTTGAATAAAATAAATACATGTCAAATAAATATTTTAAGGATAAGAAGGGTAATACCTGAATATCGTAATCTCATCATGTCCTTTCTACTAACCAATATTTTGGGCTATATATGTTCACTCTGCTTTCCATACAAAGGAACTCATTCTGGGAACAGACCCAATTATGTTTACATACCTAGAGGATCACATGTATACAATCACATAGTTCCTTATAAATAAACTTAGGAAACAAATCAAGAAGAGAAATAAAATAAGTGATAAGGGCTTTTAATAACAAATGGAAACAAACTTTAAAATGTTGAAATTAAACAGCAGAAGGGAACATCTTTGAAAAGGAAGAACAAAATTGTAAGAATTACACAACCAAAACTCAAGACTTACAAAGCTTAAGTAATCAAACCAGTTTGATATTGGCATAAAAACAGGAAGACCAATGGACGGAATATAGGTTCAGAAATAGGTCTACAAATACATCAATTGACAAAGATGCAAAGGCCATTCGGTGAAGGAAATAGACTTTTAACAAACCGTGTTTGAACAATTGGCTATGCAAGAACAACAACAAAAAAACTTTGAGCCATTCCTCATTCTCTATATTAAAAATTATTTCAAAATGTATCATAGACCTAATGTTATGGCAGAGCCTCCAGACAGCAAGAGTCCTCATGTATAAACAGGTCGAAATCCTGTGCCACATCTGAGAGTTCCAAGGTCAGTGCCTTAGTGAGTTTTGTCTTTACAGTTGTGAATGCTTTTTCTTTTTCAAGTCCCCAAACAAGGGTGCCTTCTCCTCTCCTTTGAGGGCCTCGAGTAGGGACTTTGCCAGTCCCGAAAACCCTAGGATCCATTTTCAGTCAGGAGCTACAACAGGGTCCTTGTTCCTTCCCAGCACTGAGCTCGAGTGGGGCTAGCTAATAAGAGGTCATATACATATTGAAGTAGGATGCACCCTAAGTCTTGACCTGAAAACTTGGACAGGTCAGATGCTACTGCCCCACTGAACAGGGTCAGCGAGTTCTTGAACACTTGAGGCAGCCTGGTCCAAATGAAGTGTTCCTTAGCCCCTGTGTTCGGGCTCTCCCACTCAAAGGCAAATGGGCTGGCTGCTGGGTGCCAATTGAAGGCATCCTTTAAGTTGAAACAAGTAAACTATTCCACTTCTGATGCTATGAGTCCTGGTAGCATATATGGGTTTGGCAGTGTCCAATGTAGGGTGACGACTGCTTCACTGATGGTCATTAAGTCCTGGACTATGTGGTAGTCATTCTCTCAGTCCCCAACCTCCGTTGCTCTTGGGTGATTCAGTACCTAAATGCAGTTGTGCCAAGCCATCTGTAGCGAAGGCTATTCTGCTTTCATTTTAGCCAGAAGATCTCTGTCCATCAGAGGTAGTGGGCAGTCTGGCAGATGCAAGAATTCATGGACTACTTGGTGGAAAGAGCCTGGTCTTCCTCAGTCGCTGGTCAGCCTCCTATCTCAGTGCTCTGTCCCTATTAATGAAGACTTACTTGCCATCTCCAGAAGTTTGGTGGTGTTTTTGCATGCAAAGCCCCCCAGTTTCTGAAGTTTTCTTTTTACATTGGGCTCAGCCTGGCTGACAAAGGCAGCATTAACTGTTCATTGATTCTTTGGGGCTTCAGGATCAAAGGGAGTATAGACCCTAAAGGCCTCATAAAGTCTCTCATAAAAGTCCACTGGGCTTTCCTCTGGTTTCTGGAGGACCTCTGAGGTCTTAGCCATATTAGTGGGCTTCTTAGCTCCTGCCTGGACCTCCTGGAGGAAGATCTGGCAATATCTCTCCAACCGATTTCTCCCTTCCTCAGTGTTAGGGCCCCATGGCGGGAGGGGTGCACTATCTGGAAGGGCTTCTTTAACCCATTTTTGTGTGTTTATGGCATACCCAGGGCATGACTCTGAAGACACTTCCTAGTCTCTGTCACTATTCTCATTTGCTCCTCAGTATTGAAGAAAGTGAGGAGTTGGTGGCAGTTAACCCATGTGGGCCTCTGGGTCTATTCCAAGAGATCCATCATGGCCTTGAGGCTTTTCAGAGTAAGCTGAGGTATGGTGCTTCCATTTCAGGAGATCAATTGTAGAAAAAGGCAGATGATTAAAGACTAATCCTTCCTATCGTAGGGTCCCATCCGGGGCCAGCTATTGAGGACCCCTGACCTCATGAAGGGGCATCTACATGGCTGCTGATGGCTTGAGCCCTGATAGGCTAATCTCAGGCATCTGCTGACTGGAGAGTCTGGCTGAGGCTCTGGGCTTTGGGGTGGCAAGACTGAGGAAGGTGGTGTGTCTGGGTTTGGTGGAGTGTTGGGAACAGCCCGAGGAGCATATAGAGGTGGCAAGTTCTGTGGAGGAACCTCCTCTGGATTTCCCTGGAATATTGGTGGCCTCTGTTTCTTCTGAGGCATATGTTTCCTTTCCTGACTGACTAAAACCTTATACTGTCCTTGACCACTAACACAGAGCCAGACCCATGGAGGCTTAATTTGGGCAATTTCTAACCACTGGTCTCTATGTGGAAACTGATCAAGGTGGCCTGGGTCTCGTGTCACAACTCTGTAAACAGCCCTCACTGTGGGGAGATCTAATGGCCTCTGATCGTCATCCTACCCCAAAGGCTGACCACTCTAATTCTCATAATTGGCGTAATTTCCAAGGGCCCAATATGATAACAATCACTTGTAAATGCCTTCTTAAAGTTTTTTTTTAAACATACCTTCTAAAACAGTGCATTTAAAAGGACTACTTCCCATGATTGTGGACAATAGGTCCCTCTCAATGAACGGACATGTAAGACAAATAGAGGGAAACTTTCACTTTGTCCTTCTGGCTGCTCCCCTCTCAGGGATTTGGAAGCTTCTTAATTTTCAAGGGCACATCAGTATAAACCTCTGACCTGGATCGACACTGCAGGGAGGAACTGAATTTCTTCAGCTCCCCAGGTGTGGACAGCCCCTTAAGTCATATGAGGTCACCACCAAACATAGATTGCAATTCAAACAGACTCCGTAGCTTTTGCCGTGGAGCAGAACATTCATTCTCACATGAACACACCAGTCAGTCCGAGTTTGACTTCCACCCAGGAAAGTCCCTATTCTCAGAGGCAACAAAGTCACCTAAGGGGTGATCAAGCCCTTCTTCCACCGTGAATGGTGAACCTGAACTTGGACTGAGTCCCTGGAGATACTTACCAATTAGACGTCTGGTCCCAATAGGTTTTTCTCTCTTTTACTGAGTCCACCAGAGTACAACAGGAATCCAGTCCCGCAAGGCATGATATGGGCTGGGAACGAGAAATTACCTGGTGACGCCATCCCTTTGCCTCAGGTCCTGGTGAGAGGACTCACCACTGCCCCCCATCAGCGGTGGCAACAAAGGGCCATTACGATTGACAGTGTTCCCAGTCAGTGCACCAAATGTTACAGCAGAGCCTCCAGATGGCAAGAAGACTGACAACATGGCACTCAAAGGTAGAGAAAATAGCACTTTATTGCAAGCATGGGTGCTGGCTCAGGGGTATTGTTACCCAAAGCGGAGCTACGGGGTTCTAGGGGAGCTCCTCTGATACTCTGAGGTAATGATTCATCTCCTTGGCTACGTGTGGTTTCTACAGGCAACACTTATCAGTTATGTACAGCTGCAGAGTAGGGAGGCTAGCTTGTTTGTCCTTAGTCACAATAACAGGATGTAGCTACAGCCTCCATAGTACAATGACGTGATGTAGCTACAGTCTCCGTAAGTTCCATGGAAAATTCCTGGCAGACTACCTTTTGAATTGGGCTCAGGAAAAGGTCTTTTACCACACTAACACTGACCCCCGAGCTATAATACTTCTTAAGAAAAATAGGAGGAAATGTTTATGATCTTGGATTAGGCAAACATTTCTGAGATACAATATCTACAATGTAGTCTACATTTTTTTTTTTAAAACAGCAATAACTTGGAATTAATAAAAATGAAGAAAACTTCTGCTCTTTGAAAGACACTGTTATGTGAATGAAAAGATAGAGAAAATGTTTGCAAATTACGTATTTAACAAAGGACTTCTATTTATGTAAAGAACTATGAAAATGCAACAGAAATCACATATTTCTTTTAAATGTGAAAAAAGAGATCTGAAGTTTCGCAAAGACTCCAAGTACAATTATTGATTTGCAAGCAAAGGGGTATCTGTGAGAAGGAATACAGGCAGTTTCTAAAAGCTAAAAGACAGAGAAAAATGGATCTCAGTCTTTCATCTATAAAGAACTGAATTCTGCCAAACCTGAATTATTTTGCAAGTGGGTTCTTTTCCAGTGTTTCTAGATGAAAGCCCAGCTATCTAAATCTTTAAATCCCTTCAAGTGACATCCTGAACTAAGAACCTGTTGAACCATGCTGGACTTCTTGCTGCAAAACTGTAAACTAGTATTTCTTTAGGCAGTTTACAGCAACAGAAAAGGAGAGGCAATTGTTTGAATAGACATCACCAAAGTAGTCTGAGTTGAAAATAAGCATGAGAAAAAACTTCAAAGCATTACTGTTAGGAAAATGTAAATTAAAACTATAATGATATAGCACTGTACATACACCTAGAATGTATAAAATTCAAAAGACTGATCCCATTAAGTATTGGTAAGGATTTGGAGAAAAACGGAACTTTCATAAATTGCTTGCAGAGATTTATAACAGTGTAACCACTTTGTATGACAACTGTCAATTTCTTGAAATATTTAACACCAAAGCTAAATAACTCAGCCATCCTACTCTCTGTTAGGGAATTCCATTATCTAAGAGACATGACAGCAAATATCCATGCAAAGACCTGTTGCAATGTCCATAGCAGCCTTGTTTGCAATAGCCAAACTGAAGCAATTCAAATGTTTATCAAAAGATACATGGATAAGCAAATTGGGGTACAGCTATACAAACAGAATATTACTCAGAAATAAAGAGAAATGAATTATTTATATACACAAAACCATGAAAGAAACTCAAAATAATTGTGCTGAGTGACAAGTCAAACCAAAACAAAACCAAGTACATAGGGTTATTTCCAGTTACATAAAATTCTAGAAAATATCAATTCATCTACAGTGGAAAGAAAGCAGTGATTGCCTGTGTCACATGTTTGCAATACAAATCAGGGGAGACCTTGGCCAAAATTATCATAGTCAGTAGATCGTAAACTTCCAGCTTTACCCTGACATGATTAACATCAAAAAAGGGATTTAGAGGGATGAGAGTCTCCTAAGGAAGATTCCCATTGGTGCTTGACTTGGAATTGATAAAATCAGTGTCTTCATTTGTCCATGTCAGCCCAAGGACTGACTCTCTGGAATTGTCTGCAAAGAAAAATGAATGTCTTAGTCTCAAATCTACCATTGCAGACAACCTGATTGATCTTCATTGTTGCTTTATGCATCAAGATTTAAACACTTTTGTAGGAACAAAATATATAACAATGAAAGAAGTGAATGAAAAGGATGAAGAAATAAGGGACATTTGGAGAGAAAAAACACAGGGTAGTAGAAGTCTATATGCAAAGCTATCAACCTGTCATTTACTGATGATTATTAAATAAAGTAAGAGTATTACAAATTATAAGATATCTATTCATTTAATTAAACCTATTGCAAAAGTTTTAAATATGTTGACTTTCTGTCATTTATTATTAGATGGTCAACTGCAAATAGACTTGTAGGCATTTCATAGGAATAAAAATCAATTGAATATGCTTTATGAGGTGCAAATTTGTAGTGGAATTTTGTGAGTTTTTTTTGCCACTCAGCCTCGAACTCAGATCCAAGATTTTCAGTTTATACCTTAGCTGCCAGACCTACAAAAGAGTGGCCTGTGGTGAGGTTTTTAACATAATGTTATTTTTATAATTTGTTGTATTTGGTTTTCCAATTTGTAATTTACATTACTACTTTAATTATTGTGTTAGAGTTTAGGTTATGTTACTTATTCTAATTATTTTTCTAATAAGCTGTATGGATTGTATTTATAAATGTCTATGCATAGGTTTAATATGTTTTAAATATATTGGTGTGTATTTCATGGAAAAGAATTTCTACTATGTATTAGAATGAAGTCTTTGTAATTCTTTACCAGATTTGGAGAAAGATCAAGCAGAAATGGTAGACAAAGGAAGAATTCTACAATATTTTACTCTAAATCATCTGAGGAAGGGTAGAGGAGAAAGACTGCATTTAATCTAAATGTCTTGGCTGTAGTCAGGAATTCCCTCTTTTGAAGTAGATCTTAATGGGGATGTTGCTTTTGAATGGGAGAAGGTGTAATAAAATGATACTGAGTAGTGGTTAAAGCATAGGCCTATGGAATTAAAAGACATAAGTTTAAATGTCAGCTCTGCCATTTGGAGGTTGTAAGCCTATGGAAAGCTTATGAAACTTCTCTGAGCTCTCAGATTCTTATTTATAAAATTGAGGTTGTCATGGTCCCTGTCTCTCAGGACTTTTATATGAATTTTCCTGTAAGGCACAGGGGCTGAGGTTTGGCTGATAGTCCCTGACTGCTTAAACTTTGTTGTCCAATATAGTAGATATCAACCAATGTCGCTCTAAAAATTAAATTTTAAATTCATTAAAATTAAACCCAATTTAAGATTCAATTTTCTGTGTTATACTAGCCACATATTAAATGCTCACTAGCCATATGTAGCTGATAGCTCCTACAATGGACAGCACATAAAAAAGCACCTTTGTAGAAAGTTTCATTGGACAATGCTAGCTTAAAGAGTCCATGTTGAGCTGAAATCAAAGCAACATTCATGAATAACTGATTCAGTTAACTAATGTCGTCATCAAAACTAATCTCTGTGTGCTCTTAGATTTATCTTTCCTTATGTTGAATTTAGGCTTATCAGAGTCCGTTATCCAAGATTCTGTGCAATTTTTCAAGCTGTTAGAATATTTTAGATCACTGTTTATACCAGTGCCTGTGAATACAGTTAGAGAGATTCTATGAAAGAGGCTGTTCTTGCTTTTCTTGATTGAGTTTCTGAATTCTATCATTAGCCTCAACATCTCTGCAATTATCCATATCTGGCTATTAACATGTTATTTCTACGGTCCTCCTCCTCCCTCACATCTCCACCCCCTCATCCCCCACATTGTGTGAATTGGAAGCTGGGAAACCTGGGATTCTTAAAGTGATCATTATTTTAGTAGCAGCTGTTCTTAACAGCCCTGTTTTTGTGACAGAGGTGACAGGATCTGTTTCTGTGACTGCATTGTCCTAATTATGTTCCTAATGGATCACAAGATTGGGGATAAAGCGATGTTACATACTGTAGTGTCTGCAGGGCAACATTTTATGGTAGGCTGGGAAACATTTAAATGTAACATGTGTAGCCAATGCATTTACTGTCATTAGTTAACCAAGTAACCCATGTGCCTCTTTCAGCTCCCTGACCCACATTTCATCCACGCTCTGCTGTTTTTGTCCTGCAGGGTTATTTCCTGAGTAAAGCTTGGAGCTTATGAGTCCCCCAGCGGAGAGCTCTGTTCTGACCTTCCTAAACAGGCAGTTTCACCTGCTGGGCTAGTGTTTTCCTGCTACCTGGTCAATCCATAAAGATTTTAGCAGGCAAGTCTTGGATACCTATTCATAAAACATATGGGAATTTGTAATTACTTTGGCCTGTTACAATTTTAGAATTGAGAGCACAAGGAAGAGGTGCAAATCTTCTGCTCATAAATAACCAAATCTGTGGGCATTTTAAAAAGGTTTCTGTGCAGCAGGAGAATTTATGTGCCACATTTCACCCTTGGCACACTTTCCAAATGAATTGTTCAAAGAGAAGTTATATT
Organism: Solenodon paradoxus; assembly: GCA_004363575.1. Classification (NCBI taxonomy): domain Eukaryota; kingdom Metazoa; phylum Chordata; class Mammalia; order Eulipotyphla; family Solenodontidae; genus Solenodon; species Solenodon paradoxus. The sequence continues at coordinate 102,114 of RJWH01000026.1, forward strand.
AGGACAAATAGAAATGATGACCGAGACCAGATGTGGATTTTTAGTTAATATTTATGCAACACCCAAAGGGAAGATGGTATTGCACAATAAACTAAAAATGTCTTAGGCAAATAAGGAAATCTTTACCCTGAGGAACTGGCACTGCAAAGGTCTGAATTATACAACAAAGGACTGGGAATGCAGAACAAATGCAGGGTAGGTCGGGTGACTATAAAAAAGAATTCATTGAGGAAGTGGTGAGGTAGCAGATGTGTGGAACCTACTTTGGGAAAATAAGGGCTTAGCATTTTTTTGGCCCGTATTGTGTCTAAGGTGGAAAACTCAAGCCAACCAGCCTAATTTCCTTCATCTGTGGAGAGCAACAGTAGCTTTCAGTGGACTATGTATACTCAGGCAGCCATCTCCTGATGGGGAAGACCACCTTCATAAACTATGCCCCCATGATCTAGATGATTTCTAATGATAGTCATGACATCTTTAATCTGATTCCCCCTGAAAGTTCCTCAAGGAAGGTAGATAATGCAGGCATTGGCTGCTGCTCAGTCCTTGGAGAGTAGTCTAAAAGACACCGAGGCTTAATGCACTGGAAGAATTGAGACCCACAATAAATTGTAAAAGGAAAATTTGTTAAAAGCAACTGGATTTCTCAGACACAGCTGGATTTTCAGATGTTCATTCATCAGGGATAGCGAAATGTGTCACTTTGTAGCATTTCCCACAATCTCCTAGTCCAGAGGGGTGGAGTTGGGGGGAGGAGAAATGGAAGATGTGGAGGAGTATAGAACATATTTTTTTAAAACAACTGGAGCCTTGAAAATGGAGACAGTTCTGGAAAATGCTTACGAGCTTTTAGCACACTGAACCCAAGTCTCTAATACTTTCATGCCTTTCAGTTCTCTTAATTATTGAAGAGAGCTCTCTGTAGGAGACTTTACCACAGATTTTCCTGCAGTGTTGATGCATTCTTAAAGATTTTTAAACTCTTTTCTCTCTCTCTCCCTCCTTTAATTTTTAGTAGTTTTAGCATAGACAACAAACCAGTTTACCTTATTCTCTTAGGATGAAAATGTGTGGATTTTCAGTTAATTTACATTGTCTGCTTAACACATTTATTTGTTCATTTATTGTCAACATTTAAACATGCTTTCTTTAAGTTTCTTCTACCTGGCAAGATGTAATAGGCTTTGGGTATTTTGTGGAATATAAGACTGATGAGTTCCCTTCCCTCTTGGAGCTTCCCTTCTAGGAGTGATTCAGATACTAATAAATACTATGAAGAAAATAATGTGGGTGATGGGATAGAAATTGCTGGGGTAGAGGCTACCTAATAGAGGGTGGACTTGGAAAACCTTGAGATGATAACATTTGACATAAGACTTGAATGTTAGAAACAGTTAGAGAAGGTCTGGGGAGAAAGCATTCTATGTAGGAAGAAGAAAAAGTACGTTCTAGAGAATAATATGTGTTGCGGGTGTTCTGGAGCACAGTTTGGAGGGAGAGAGGTAATCAGAGCCAAAAAAGGGCTGGGCGGGCCTTAGCAAGAATGAGTTTTACCTGGTGGACCAGAAGAAATCATTGAACATTTTTAAATAGAGATTGTAGGATTTAAAAAGAATTTTGCAATGGCTAAAACAGGGAAGGAGGGGAAGAAATTACAAGAGTAGAAGTAAGGAGGCTGGAAGATTACTGTACTAGCCCATGCAGGAATCCAGGGTAGTTGACACTAGTAGAGTAACGCAGAAGTGATGGACTAAGCCTTACAAGTAAACATCTAGATTTTAGTTAATTAAAATAAAAGGAAGTTAGAGTAATGACAATTATAACAAGGACAACACTTTAATTGCCCTTTGGACCCTTCTAAGTATGTTACACACCTTAACTACTTTAATCTTCATAATAATAGTACCCCTAGATAGGTAAAGTCATTAAAATTTTAAAGGAGAGAAAAGTGACCAAAGGTGACCCAGATAATAGCAGAGTAGGGACTCAGTCAGAGGCATCTGGTTGTAGAGTATGGTGCTCTTCCATCTGTGTGTCAATAACAACATGTAAGCGCAGTGGAGGGACAGGGTTAGAGAGGAACTTGATGGATCAATGGGTATGATTTTAATAACGTCTCAACAATGAGCAGAGAATATGAGGGTGGGGGTGAGGGTGGGAGGAGGCAGAAAAAGGTACATAAAAATCAGTCTCTGACTTGAGAGATGCAATTCCCTTTTTTGCATATTTAGATTTTTTTTCCCCCCCAGAGCACAAAAAAATGGGCCCATACGGCGTGGCATAACAGGTGTAATAAAAATCAGTCATTTCTTCTGTGGTGACATAGATTTCATTGTGAAATCAGGAAGAGATGGAGCTTTGCTTTGAAGACGCTCAAATCACGGTATTTGCCTTTCAGGTCACTGCCAGGCATCCACAGGGCTCAATTTCCTTCCATTTCAGGTTTGGAGAGCTTGCTGGTTGGGTGCTGAGCCAGATGGGCAAAGAGGGGGCCTGGTGGGAGGCGGCCGGCTACAGGTCAGTTTTCCATGTATTGTGGTTGCCTTGCAGCAGGGGGCGCTGCAGCAGTATTCAACGTGGTCCAGGGGAGCCACTCAGGCAGCCCGAAAGGGGCCAAGCCAGGTGTGGCAGGCAGTCCACGCTCCTCTTTGGTCTTGCAACTTTAGTACCCAGAGCTCGTTCCTCACAGACCACTCTACACCATATTTCATCATGTTGGATGTCTTCCATTCAGTCCTGTATCTGGGAGGAAAGGACAGGACATTTGCTTTTCCGCCTTCCTAGATTGAAGGATAGCAGTGTACGGGCGGCAGAGGCGTCTCAACTCTATGCTCCGGGATCAGACTGACAGTCCCCTTGAAACCACAAACTCCCCCACAACTACGTAATGTTTCTCTTATTGGGGTCCTTTTTCTTTAAACCTGATTGAGGGAACATTTCCCTCTCCGCTGACATTCTGGACAACAGTTGGCTCAAAGCTGAAAGCTCTCCCTCCTAAAATGTCCCCAGCTTTTCCATAACCCCACTGTATCTCGATTCGCGTACAGCGAGCGAGCAAGAGAGGCTGCACGTGTGTTTGTGGTAATCGACGTTGCAGCACTCGCCAAACCTGTTCTCCTGTCCCCAGAAGTCCCTCCTGCTGACCAGGGTTCCTTTTGGCAGCGAGAGTCGCACCCCGCGCTGGAGTTGAGATTCAGTCGCTGTCAGGAAACGCCAGGCAGCGACGGGACGAGAGAACACGTTCTCCTCCGTGCCGTTTCCCCTTCCCCCCAGGGGGCACTCCAGACACTCCTTTGGATTGTCTTCCAGCAGTCGCCCACGAGTCCCTGGGGCTTTCAGATAGCAATCGAAGGTGAAAGAAACCCGAGAGGTGGGTAGGAGGAGCCTGCGGTCCCGCGAGGTGGGAGGAGCCTTAGGGGAGGATCTGGGTGGAGAAAGGGGCTGGGCGCACCCGGGATGGAGGGTTGGCCACGCAGGCGCGGGGGGCCGCGCCGAGAACCCCACGCGGGAGCTTCTGGAGTCTCCAGCCACCGCTTCTCACTTCATTGGAGAAGGGGCTGGGGCCAGGAGGGAGCTAATAAAGAGTGAATGAGCTGCAGCCGCTGTGGCGGCCAGAGTCAGCCCCAGCGGCAAGGGAGCCGTGCGCAAGAAAGGCGGCGAGGGGAGGCGGTTCGCCTCGTCCCTCCCACTCGCCCCTCTTTTCTCTCTTCCTCCAGCTGGTCCCAGAGCCCGGCTAGGTCCGGTCCCTTGGCCCCCATCCCGCATTCTTCCACCTCCTCCGAGTCCCACTCCTCATCTAAGACGCCCGGAACTGCCATGGGTTAGGGCGGGGGCCGCGAGCCACGCGAAGGACTAGCTCTGTGTATCCGCCCCGGGGCGCGGAGCCCGAACGCCGTTCGCCGCTCCCGGCGCCGGGCATGGGGAGCACGGTGTGAACCCGCACCCGCGGAGGACGCCGGAGCTGCGGAGAGGGCGCGAGGAGGAGGTGGAGAGCGGAGGACCCGAGAGAGGAAGGGAGGGAGAGAAGAGAGGGTGGAGAAGCGAGGGAAAAGTGAAGCTGGCTGGGAGGAGAAGGCGGCGGAAGGTGGGGATTGATGCTTCTGTTTTTTGTTGCGGCTGCTGCCCTCGCTCTGGGAACCGAGCCGGAGGGAAGGCGGTGGAGAGATGATTGCAGAGTTGGTGAGCAGCGCTCTGGGGCTCGCCTTGTATCTCAACACCCTGAGTGCGGATTTCTGCTATGATGACAGGTAAGGGGTGGCGACTTCGCGGTAGCTCTGAAGCGGCCTACTTTAAATCTTGAAGTGCGTCTGGACCAGCACCTGAAGATTTAGGAGACACGTAAACATGAACACCTAAAGCAAACACCCGGGACGTGAGCGCGCTGGGCGGGCGGAGGGAGTTTCCGCGCCTACTTTGCAGCAGGTTCTCGCCAGTGTTTCTCCGCTGTTGGCAGGCACTTAAGTTTCTCAGCGGAAATCGCGGCAATTTGGGAAACTGTTTAATGAATATCTTTTAAAAAGAGTCAGGTATTCCTTGGTGCAACAAAAGCACATTAAGCGATTTTACGTCTGCCTGGAAGGAAGCCGCTCTCCGCCCCCTAATAGATCTTGCCTTAACATTTCCTTTTATTGATGGGACACTTTTATTTCCCGTGGTTAACGCACGCATTTGACAGTTGGCAAAATAGTGGAAAGAGAGATCGTACTTTGCTTCAACTTTCCCGTTTGACGTGTGCTGTACTTTAACCGAGGTGCTACTGCTGCGGGTCTCTTCCGCTGCGCACCCCCCCCCCCCCCCCCCCCCCCCCCCCCCCGCCTTTTCCTCGCGCGCCTCCTTTACCAGTCCACGGAGTAGCACCTTGTAAAAGCCTGGGCTTTTTCTGTTTGCGAGTTTTACGTTAGACGTTAGAGATTCTTTTGTGCTAATTGGGAAAGAAGACGCCCCTAGAGACTGAACTTGTGTTGTGCATTTGGGTTAGTTTGGGTAGCTAATGAGACCGGAACTGTGTTGTCAAAGGAACTGCATTGATTTCTGGAAAATGTCACTGTTGTGCTCCTGCCTCTTACCTGTTTTTTAAAACGTTGTTACTGTTTAGAAACTAACAGGAAAATGAAAAGCTCCTAGAGCCATTAGGGAAAATTCCAGTTTGTGCCTTTTCGGGGACTTAATCTGATTACAATGAAAACAGATGCATAATTAAAATATATTAGGGAGAACAGCATGCCTGGCTAAACTTATTAACCGTCCTGGGGTGTTTCATGCTCCGTTGAAATTAAACCATCCAAAAAGTGAGCACAGATTTACTTTGACAGCTTTTCAGCAGCCTCTCTGGGCCTTGGAAAGTGAATGGTTCCCCAGGGTATAGGCAAGGCAGCCAGTGAACTTAAGCAAAGTGGTTGATAGTGAGGGGAGGTGAAGGCAGAATTTTCTCCTGGTGGTAATTAGCCATATTTATTCTCTGCTGTGCCCACTCTCTGGCTAAAAGCATGGATGCATGCCTTAAATCAGCAAATCTCGGTTGACACCCACCTGTCTGTTATGAAATCCCTTGATAATAGGTGCAAGAATAACTTTCTTAATGCATATTATGTAGCGTCTGTTAGAGACTAACTGATAGGAAGTCGCTGTGAGACAACCTTCTCCTCCACTTTCAAGCAGTGTATAGATTTTAACATTCAGGATACAGAAATAATGACCCATGTGTAACAGTGAGTTAAGTTGTTCCCTCCATTTTTGTAGGTCTGTGCACCTGCTATTTCTAGACAACTGGTGTTAAAAAACACCTTTGTTTCCAAAGATGTGTGACTTCACAAAAATGAGCCCAGGGATGAATCTGAACGGTTACTGGCTCTGTTGGGGACAGTTTGATTAGAATGTGTTTAAACCAAGAATATAGAACATAGATGGAAAAAGTAATACTTTAATTGTTTCTCAACAGTGATCAATCAGACATACCTATTGTATGCTATTCCTTATTGCTGTGTAGTTTGAAAAAGAAAATAAGTAAAAATTAGTACTGGAACTTCACTAAATTTGCCTGTGTTCTAGGCCTGATGATTATTATGCGTTCTTTAATCATTATTCAGAAGCGTTAGGGCTTTGTAACTTGGGGAGAATGGTGCAAATATAATTTAGTTGTGTTTTGATGGCTGACACTTTTATAAATTCTTTAAATGCTACAGGTTGGAGTGTCAAAATTCCTGACTTCTGCCTAACTACATAGATGAATTTAGTGTGATTTGCCCATTCATTTAATTGATGATGTATTAAATATATGGTATTTAGACACTGTATAACAATAGGGTGTTAGCCTTATAAATATAGTTTGTTTTGCTGCAATTTAAAAAGTTTATTTTATTTTCTTAGCATTACATAGGCAGTCGTATACTTCCAAGACTGTGAAAACTTAAAATTGTCAAACTTGGTTTTTATGAATTCTAGAAGTTATAAAATACATATTAATAGAAACATGGAACTGATTTGGTGTCTGCACAACATGTTCAGGTGATTCAGTGCCAAGGTGCACTGTATAAACTGTGGCTTTTCAGATATACTTTCTAACTGGACTAACTCACTGGTGTGTGAAGGGAAGAGACCTGAGGAGTTTAGTAGAAACTGGAGAATGATGATAACGTGTTTATTTCCACCACTCCTTTTCAGAGGACAAAGACTCAAGTTTAAAACTTCATTTAAACTATAGTGGATTTCACTGCCCACCCTGAGAAACTTTGGTGAAATACAGTCTATTAGGAGAGACTGGGGCTGGGCGTGAAAGGAGCAGCCCTTTAAAGAGGGAGATGGCTCTTATGCTTGACTTGCTTAACTAAATCAAGACTCTGCATTTTAGTTAAGGAATCTGGCATTTGCTTTTGGAGGGCCTGACGCTGCTTTAGCTTGCGCATTGCTGTGATACTTCTCAATGTTATCATTTCTTTTAAATACAGTGATCAAGTTTACTTTATAAGCTCTCTATAAAATTACTTTCAGTATTTGATGCAGTTTGACTGAGATTAAATGGTAATCTGAAACTTTCTTACAGCAAAATTCATTTCCCTATGGTAAAATGCAGCATTTTACAAGTGTGTCTGTTAAACTTAAAAGACTATGGCTATGATGAAGCCAGCAGTAGAAGAGTAGAGTTCATCATATCTGATGAAAAAGCATATATAGTTTCAGCTTCATGCTCTCTCCCCTTGTCTTCAATCTAGTAATGCCTATATTGAATCTTAAGTTGTGGTGAGAATAAAATTTATTATCAATATGCAGTCTTTGCCAAATTTTAAGTCATGTTGCATGTGACTTCTTGAAGGACCCTCTCATTTTCTGGAGAAATTGGTTTTTAGGTCAGTGGAAAAAACTTGCTGACTTCAAATTTTCTGCTCTGTTATACACAGGCCAATAACTCTTATATATTTGTTGAAATTTTCCTTCATCCTCCTTATGAATAATTTTAACGTGCTCCCTGGCGGAATAGAGGTTCACTGCAGTCCACATACATGCCAAGGTTCCTGGTTCAAGACCTGGGGTCACAGAGAACAACCAATGTGATCAACTAAGTAAAATAAAGTGCTTCATCCTCTTTGCAATTTCTGCCTGCAACTTTCCTTTAAAAAAGAAAAAAAAAAATAGCTTCAAGTTTCTTGTGGAGATAACACTAAAAGGGAAGTCACTTACTTCAAAGTAAACCATGGTTCAAATGTTAACCAGAACTGTTGTTTTGAAGTCTGATTTCAATTAGACTTAATTAATTAATGCCATGCTCTGTATGATAGAGAACAAATAAATAAGATAATGCAACTTCTACTTGTTTTTGTTTTCATTTGAGTAAAATAATGCATTAGTTGTTTTTTTGTTAGACCATTTATGTTTTTGGAAGTGGGAAATGGATTTGTGGCTGCTTTGAAATTTTTTTCCTTATTTGCTCACTTTGCATTTGTTAAATCCAGTCACGAGCTTGTTAACATTACCCATAGGTCTCTCAGCTATTCCTTTGTGTAATAATTGTATGAAACACAGAAACAACTCCTTAGAAGTTATTTCTACTCTTGAATCAAAACTACATCAACCTCTTAATAATGCATTCCTAGTTTAGCTGTTTCAGTGTAAATATAAATTTCAGTTTTTATAGAAATACTAGGGTTTTTATTTTATTTCCCTTAGAGTCATAAAGATTTTGATTAACAATTTTTAAATTGAAGGAATGGAGGATTTAAGGAGTGTTAGCAATTTTTTTTAAAACTTGCTTTTTTCCTAATGATATTTAACTCTCTGCTTGGTCATCTATGGTATTGTTAGTTTTTGACCTAGTATGGTAAGTATCCCTTGTGAAATGATTAATCACTCTGTTAAATTCCCTCGAGAAAGTTATCTTTAATAACATGCCTTGGACCAATCTGGGATTATTTTCTTAAAATTCTAGTATGTTTAACTATTGAAAACATGCCTGGTACTTAGTAAAAGCATATTTCGAAAGACTTGCTATGCAAAATCAAAGGAAATGAGAAATTTGCTTTGTGTCAAAGGTTGTCTCATCAGATCGTTAGTGGAAGAGGGCAGTGTGTACTAGTCTATTATTTTACTCTCTAATTTCTTTTCTAGTTTATATACACTAAAAAAATACAAGTGGATACAACTTATAGTTTATTAAATATTTTATTTTATAGCTAAGTTGTGATTGATTAATCAGATCTGCTTGGATATAGTTCACTTTGCTATTTGAACAAGTTCAGTTTTTAACAGGAAATTAAAATGAATATTATGTGAAGTCCATACAGACTGCATTGCTTTACGCCAGCTGCTATTGACCCTGTCGGGTGGGTTGATCCTATCAAATGACTCAAATTCAAGCACTGAGTGGACATGTACAAATGCCATACAGAAAGTTGCTTATCGGAGGTCTGCCTCTTTGTTGTTTTCATATGTATACATATTTGATTATTAATTTACATTGTCTTGTCATCTGCACTTAGTTTTTCGTTGCTAATGTGTCCCTCATAACACTGAATTCCCTGCTGCTGCAATTCTGAAATAGGTACAACTTAGTTTGTCTTCCTAATCTCTTGGCTGCTGTTCAGTACACTAAAAGCACTTGCTTAAATGATGCTGCAGCTGTTTGTTGTAGATGAAGGATATATTTTCTCTAAAAAGGCACCTTCAAAATATTAAGGACCAGATTTACCTTACAATATTGAAAAATCTGTGGTTGACCAACCTACCTTCTTATAACTTTATTATTCTTACCTCAAGTGCATAATAACATTTACCCTTTAAAATTTTTGATTCTCTCTTGGAATCCAAAAGTGACGTCAGCTTTTGGTATTTACTATAAATGTTTCACAAAGTCACAAGTGGGGCAGCATTGATAGAAGGGACAAGTGGGTTGTTGAAGGTAAAGACTTCTCTATGAATAGCTGTGCTCATTTAGAACATAATTTAAGAATAAAAGAGGCCTATCATAAAGTGCCTACTTCATACCTATTTTTGTTTTTATGATGAAAAACAGTAGTTTGAATAATTCAGATGTAACTATGCATGATGGTTTTCTTTAAAGTTTTGGTTCGTGTGTGCTTTTGATAAATGCCTACATTCAATAATTCACTAATTATGAATACTACGACATAGGCTTCTCATTGGTAGGGTGCAAAATATGAACAACTGCTCACTTTCATCAACAGGTGATCACATCATCTGGCCTTTTCTACCTGTACTTTTACTGCAAAGTAATTGGAACTGGGAATCTGTTAGACATATCAAAATACTGATCGCTTATCCTTTAGCAGAATTTCACTTGCATTTGCTCCTGTTAATCTTGATTGATACTCATATTTTAAAACTTTTATTAGAATGCTATTGGCTTCTTTCCCAGAATATCTATGCCAAGCATCCACGGTGAATGGCTTAAAATGACCTTGTACTGGGTCTGGTGCTGCTTGGTACTTCATTCATATGTGTGGAAGCTTTAGAACAACTCTCTCAAGTCTTCCTAATTGTGCAGATAAGTTGTTTTCCTTGGAGATTTGCAGCAGCTGAACTCTGAATTAACTAGATTTGTCTTGACTGGTCATTGGATTGAAGATTTTTGCCTCAGAGACTTTTTTTTTTGGCTGTATTTCCTAGGCAGCAAGCTCCAGCAAGATGCAACACTATCAGATTTCTATTGATCTCTCTTCCTCTCTGTTTCTCCTTTTTAGCTTTTCAATCACATTTGTCAGTTTCTCTAGTACTCAGGGTTTCTTAGAAGAAAAGTTAGAAGTGTTTGAATCTTTTAGAAACTTTTTGGGACTATAATTTTGGGTTCAACTATGACCTTTTTCATTACAGATAACCGAAAAAGACCTGAGTAAGCCTATGAGGAGAATTTTGAAGAAGGTGGGAACATTGAAATGATATTTTTTCAAGATTCTATGTAAAAGTTACTATAATATTTGTAGTTTATTTAAAGCTGGAGGGAGGTTTTGCTTAGCCCATGTCCAAAAAACTGATATGGAAAAGAGATTAGAGCTGAAAATTCAAACTTCAACTTTAGATTTCATTTTATTGTGGAATTAAATGAAATATATGTATATTTACTTATTTGAAAGGTTGTACACTGGCCACACTGCTTGAGAACCATGCCACTGTATGTTTTAAAAATACCTTAGCATTTGGCAAAGGAGCATTTGGCTATTTGCTTATGATAATTTGATGTAAGCTGTTCGGGTGAAAGGGATCAATTATGTGGTGAAGGATAGGATTGGACTGTTGGTGGTAAACTTAATGTATTATATATAGATATTGATTTACAATGGTGCACACCTTAAACCTACATAATGTTACATGCAATGTTCCTTCAGTAAAGGTGAAAAAAAATAACAAGGACCTTAGCATTTATTTGGCAGAGAAATTGTTATGTGCTTATGATAATTTGATGTAAGCTTTGTTTCTTGATTTCTTTGCCAGGGCATTTTGTGATATCAGACTGAGACAAAGTCTGAAGCATGGCGCGGCATGTGGCTTTAGTCAAGGAGATGGACGAAATTACACGACTTGTCAAGTGAAGCACCTATGAGTAGCAGCTGTGCGCTAGGTGTTGCGACTAAATAAAATGTTTTTGTTTTTTGTTAGATCCCTTTATCTTTGATGATTACCCTTCATTCTATGGAATTTTATATGATAAATGTGTGATTATTTCTGAGGAGCATCAAGATTGACTATAGGCTATGAATATGGTTTAATTAGGAAACAGCGTATGATAAAAATACTGCCTTGGGGGAAAGGAATGTATTTCCATTGGAAATTGCGAAAAATTACAAATTTTGATCATGGAAATTGCTTTTCTTTCTTAATTGTGATTTCAGAGATGACGGATTTCTTTAGAAGTTGGAAACTGCACTAGCATAGACAGTCTAACTCAGTATCATTTAGGAGTATTCTAACTTCAAAGGATGTGTTCTTTGCTGAAGAGCGGCCACCGGGGCGCAATGTGGCTCTTGACATTTTGAACAGTGTTAAGTGAAGGCACTGAAGTATTTCAAACAGCCATGTTTCAACCTTGTTTAAAAATGCAGTGGGAAGAATGGCACTCCATAGAACCCTGCATACTTGGAATTCTTTGGGCTTTAATTTTAAATGCAGTTCACAAATCTGCTTCTTACCAAATAAGTCTTTTTTTTTTTAAAGATGAATACGGCTAGTAAAATTTTCACAGCTGTGTCTTATGAAATTGTGTTTTCTTTTTTCAATTGTCTAAGTATTCTATAAAGAGATTGAAAGGATGTAAACTACAGCCATGTTTTTTTGTTTTTGTTACTTTGTTTTGCTTCTGATTTAATGTTTTTGTGTTTTTTTTAAGGAAGGGTGCCAGCAGGAGTGAAGGCGAGTAGGCAGGCAGGTAGGAAGAGAGAGGAGGAAAAATCATCTTTATTTTGTTTTCGTTTCAGTTGTTCACACTAGTTGCTTCCTCCCCAGACCCTGGACTTGCCCAGGGGAATGTGACTTGCTCCTTTGGAGGCAACTGACTCAGCCGCTACTCTACCAGAGTGTGCCTAATCTATCAGTTTTAAGAATATTGTTATAAAGCATATTGTTACTGATCTTCAGTTAATAAACTGAAGATTATAAAATTTGTCTTTGAGAGAGGTAAATCAATGCAAACACTTTGGGAAAAGTAAACATCTTGTTTTTGTTAATTTCCAATTTGTCCCAGAAGGAAAGCATGTGTAAGTCAAGAATTTAACTGTTTACTGTGTCAGTGCAGGTTGACTTGACATCCCTGCCAGTTGTGTCTCCAACAGGGAGGTGCTTTCATCTATAAAGATTATATTCTCCAGCTTGATTACTTTTTTCATTTTGGAGCTTGTCATTCCAGAGACATTTGAGAGAAGGGGCTCTTGAGGCAGGGCTGGCAGCTGTGATGCTTTCTCTGGGGACATTTCTCATTGTTTTAGAGACTGTCTTTTGGCCACTTTGCCTTCCTATCTTTTTTTTTTTTAATATAAATACCGAGTCTGCTACTTTAGATTGTAAAAGATGTCTTGAGGTAGAATCCTTGGGTCCAAATATTTGGTCAAGTGTACTTCTTTTAGAACTGGATTTCCCCTCCTCCTCCAATAATTAACTACGGGATTCCTCTTTCCAAGCAATTGAACAGAGCTCTTTTTGACAAAGCAAGCTTCTCATGACAAATTATCCAACTACAAATTTGCAGAAGAAAAGTTCTCAGATGATGAAGAAGTTTAATCAGGCAAGAAGACATTTTTATTTGCAGAAATAGACCCTTTAGAAAGAGGCAATTATTTATAGCTGATGGGAAAAAATGGTATACCTGAATTCATTTGGTAAACCTCATTTCAAATAGGAAGGTTTTTTTTTTTTGTTGTTGTTCTATGTTTTTCAGTCATTCACATTTATTGGAATGATACATGAACTAGAGATATATTTGTATACATTTTAAACTAACGCAAAATCTGCAGATCCATTGTCAGAACTGGCATTTAGATATAATTGAACCATTTAAAATACAACCTAATTGTTACTTTAAAAATATTTTTATTGAAGTGTTGCATGATAATGCGACCTGTGTTTTAGGTGTGTGTCATTATAAAGCAATGCTGGATAGACTATATTGCTATTATCTTGACAAAATAATAATGGTGCTGAATTGTGTCACTGAGTTTACAGAAATAAGGTTTTACGTTTCCACTTACTCTTTAGGGATATGTTATGATTTAACCAAAGAAATTGAATTTGAGGTTTGAAGACACCAGTGTGCAACCTGAAATGATTGGTTGTAGTTTATCAGAAATATCTAGTCTTGTATTTAAAAATACCCATTAAAAACGATCACTGTGGTCACCTCCTGGTGGATAGTGGTTGGGTACAGACCACATACATCCCAATGATTTAGGTTTGCTTCCCCGGCTAGGGGAACAACCAAGATGAACAATTAAATGAAAAATAAGTGAAGTGCTTCTTCCTTCTCCCTCTTCCTACTTACCTGCTCACCTTCATTCCTGCTTGGACCTTTCTTTAAAAAGAAATCTCTTTAGATTTCCCTCTGTGCTGTTTAAAAGTCTTTTTTCTTCTCAGAATGGGTACTTTTTGCTTTTGTTCCATGTTGAACAGACGATGATTTTTCACTGATTCAAAACTTCTTATGTGTCATCGACATGAATAATATAAACTATTTCTATGAAAGAGTTTTTAGTGTTTACTTTCCAATTCTACCTGATGTGACATGAAGATGCTTGTGGAGGTCAAGAAGGCTTGAGACCTGGTCTTCTGACAGTGTTCCTCTGTGCCTTTATCCTTTGATATGTATGATGGCCTTAAAAAAATCTTTTATTAAGGTGCAGCTTAACCCCCCCCAGGTTCTTTGAACTAGATGGATCCCTCTATGCCTTCCCTACAGGGACATCTTTGAGCAGGACCTTTTTTCATTTGTGATTATGGATATGATTTTAGATCAGTGCTTCCCAAACTTCAGTTTACCTGTGAATCACCTGAGGTTATTAGATGCATTTCTCTCACTGCCAGGTGTAGCAGATGCTCTTGGCTCCTGCAGCAGCTTATCACTTTGAGTAATGACTCTCTTTTTCATTGACATGTATTACACATCATACCAGTTTATTTTACAGACATTTGGAAAGGCTGCCTAAATTCCTGGATTAAAAAAAGATAGAGGATAAGGTGCCTCTCTTCTGAGTATGAGTTTAACCAGTTTATTTCCTCTTGTGTTGTTTGCTCGTTTGTTCAGTCATGACATCTTCAATTGATCATAAGGGTTTGCGGTACTGTGTAGATATTCAAAAGCTAGAGATATGTTGAAATTCTAGGACGTGCTGCCTATTGGAATACCTGTCACCATCTTATATAACTTTTCTTTCTAACATTGCTGTGGAGACAGGCTATAGCCTAATTTTGACAAACTGATGTGCAGTTTGCCTTATGACTTGAATAGATGTTAATGCCTAAACCAAATCTCAATAGTTTATATTTTTATTTGCTTGTGCTTTTGTTGAACAATCTCTTGTAAGCAGATTTACATTGCATGAAGTGTTTAGGCAGTCAAGAATAGGCAAAGTAAAGATTTGTTAATGATATTCAGGCATTAGGTGATGCTATCTGGTGAAGCTGTCTACAATAGATGAGAAAATTTGGGACCGATATGATTTTTTTTTTTAACCTAATACATTAAACCTTAGCCAAGTTAGGTACCTTGGGGGGATTTCTGAATAGGTGAATGCCCTGTGCAGCCCTCCCTTGATATATCTTGTTTCACTTATTGCAGTTTCACTGTATCGCAGGTTTAAAAAAAAAAATATATATATATATATAATTCTGTATCATGGAATTTTCACTATATCGCGGGATTTTGCGGCATACTACACTAGTGAGTACCTACATAGAATTTTATATGTTAAAACTACGTAGGTTTAAGAGCGTAGAAAGTGCTAGTAAGAGTGTGGCAAAGGTTAGTAAGAGTGTCGGAAGGGTTTATAAAGCCTTAAAAAATATATAAATAATGAAATACACTGCCGCTACTTCGTGGAGTTTCACCTATCGCGGGGGTCTCTGGAATGTAACTCCCACGATACGTGAGGGATTGCTGTATATCTGAAACTTTAAATGTCCCACTTAGTAAGAATTGCTCTTAAGGAACTCATAAAAATAAAAAATACTGGCATGCCCTGGTGGAGTGGCCGTTTGGTTAGCTGCCCTTCGTCCACAGACATCTCAAGGATCCTGGTTCTCGTGCTGGGGCTAGAGGAGACAATCAAGATGGACAACTAAAAAATAAAAATACTTCCTCCTCTCTCTACCTGACTCCACCTTTTCTTAAAAACAACAACAACAAAAACGTACAACAGAAAACTGTACTATACATTAGAGTAGAGGCTACGTCCTGAAGAATACTGGGCTGCGATAAGACCAAATTTGTTGTCTTGGAAAGACTATGCTAACTACTTGAGCCCCTTGACTCTGTAAAACATGGTCTCACTTTTGATTGAGAAGTGAAAGCACAGTGAGGCTCCAATAAAATAGCGTGATGAGTGTTTTCTCTGTGTTTTATAAACCTACCTTGTTCTACACTTAGATGTATGAGGGTGTTGGACGAAAGACTGAAGGACTCAGCTTTAGCATCCATCTATCTTCTCTGAGAGCAGAACTGAGTTCTCCATGTTGGAACTTTATTTCACGTAGACTCAGGGCTTGAGATCCTACTGGCCCAGCCTCAGCTGCTATCCCCATACGCATCCCGGTTTCTAATCTCTGTTCACCCTTGTAGTCAGCAGTCTCATCGCACACGTGTTTCTTGGTCGTCACCGTTTCTTTTCTTATGCTTCTCATCTCTGTGCATGAAGACTGAGTCGAATAGACATTCTCAGCAGTGTGAACAATTCTTTGCTTCTGCAGGGTTAAAGGACCAGTTACAGTACATCAGGTGTAAATAATCTTTAGTATTTCGGTTCTTTGGCGCTTGGCAGTACACATTGTGACTGGATATTCAAGGTCTGCCTTTCCAGTGACAACTGCCCCCTCCCCTCTTTTTATTGAACATGTTCAGATTCAGAGCAGTTCTGGCAACTCACTGATTAGGACAGCGGTATGTCTGATAAACTGAGGTTTTCCTGAAGTACTGCTACTCATCAGAGTTATATTGAGAATCACAGTAAGCATGCTGGGAAAAGAGTAGACATTTAGCAACACCTAATATCTACACATTTTTCTTTTAGACCTTTTCAGGCAACAGAAAAAAAGTAAAACAGTCCTAGAACTTTGGAATCAAATGATCTAGAGACCAAATCCCAGAACTGTTACTTGTTAAGTATGTAATTTTGATTGTGTTACCAAAACTCTTAGCATCTGTTCCCTGTTCTATAGAATGAGAATAGTAACACCATTTCATAGATTGTTGGGTGAATTTAAAGAGAAACATTTTTAAAGTGCCCAGTATAGTTTCTGGTGTCTAGTATACTTATTAAATATGTTTATCAAGAAATTCATTAGTGGTATTGCAGGTAGTTTAAAAATTCTGTATAATAACATCTACAACTATTGCGCCGTTAGGGATTTTTCTTTAAAGCCAATATTCAAAATTTCAGCTTATTTAAATTAGTATTTCAGATTGATTTAAGGTAAGTAAAATAGTTCAGTCAGCTCTATTAACTACTAATTTTGGAATTTATCTTGAGTTTAACCAATTTTGCTAGTAAAATGTTTTCAGTGTAAAATCAATTAAAAGTATATATGAACAACTGAACTAGAGTGTCTTCCATCTTCACTGTAATTGACTTTCTTCTTTTAAATAAGATGATACTATTCTTAGAAGCATATGTAAAATTATGATTTCTTAGCATCTTATAGGAATTGTTCCACTCTATGATGTGTATCTTAGGCAACAAAAACAAACAATGAAAGCATAGAGATTTCAGTTATATTGTAAAAGATTATATTGAACTAAGCATTTGTCTAAATCCCAGGAATATTTTTATATATCTCTAGTTTAACAGTGAACAAAATTGAACATAAAAACTGTTTTTTCTTTGAAGCCTTTTCTGGGAAGCTTGTTTTCTCTTTCATTTATTTGCACTTTCACCAGGACTTACAGCTTTCATTAATTTCTTTACAGGTAGTTCTGCATTTTAAGAATATTGATGTCTCTCTTAATTAAAACATCTTTCACGTGTTTCCTTAACATTTATTCTAGGTGTTCTCTATGGAAAGATTGTATTCCTTTTAAACACTAACATGGCTTGCTGTCCTTTTCCCTAGCAAAAGTTATAGGTGAGCTCTGTATGTTGAAGGTGACTCATTACCATATTGAAACATGACTTTCTCATAAAAGTTAGCGTGGCTCTAATGATTGCCCAATACCTTTTCAGTTTAAAACAGACCACAGTTGTAGGTTAGGGGTTTGGGTATTAGTGATTAAGAAATATGTTTAAAATTGATCATTTGGGGGCAATTAAGAATATTTTCAGTGAAACATTGATCATATTGCCACACATCCCTAGAACATGTGGCACATTAACACAACAAGCCATATCAACCAAAGTTGTTTTTTACCTCATGCATAATAATCATTTTATTTCTTCTGTGTTACCGTATTCTCAACGGGAATGTTTATTCTGTTTCTATTGATAACTAAATTCTGAAAGCAAGTGGCAAGCTCCTGAAAAGGAGAACACTTTGGGTTCATGTTGGATAGGAGCCTAGTTTTCTCTAGTGATCATCTGTTCCTTGGAACGTTTTTAGAATATTCAGGTGCAAAATCACCCAGTATTTTTAATAAAATAGATTCTGTTACTAATGGGTTAAAAAAAACAGTCATATTGTTCCAGTTTATTAAAGGAGAACAACAAATGGCTTTTGGAGGGTGGTTCTCAATTTTCTGGAATTAAATCAATACAAGAAACCAATAATTCAAGACCTTATAATACATGCCTCAGCAGTTGATTTTTAGTACGAAACACAAGACAAGTGAGTGACTTTCTCCAGGGTGAAGGGTTAGATGGGAAGGTGTAGTGAAATATGATTTCTCTATAAATGAGCTTTGGTGAAAATGACAAAAGTTGACGTGAAGAGGATTTTGCACCCCACCCCTTTATTGAAGCCTAATTGGCATGACACACTATATTAGTTTCAGATGTACAATATAATGATTTGACATTTGTATACAGTGTGAAATCACTACAATAAGTATTTTCCATCTATTTTTAAACATTTTTTTAATTTGCAATATAATCTTACTGTCTATGGACCCCATGTTGTACTCTATATCCCTATGGCTTATTTATTTCATAACTGAAAATTTGTACCTCTTAATCCCTTTAACCCATTTTGCTCACCCCCCCAAACCCTTTTTCCTCTGGTGACCACCAGTCTGTTCTCTGTGTATGCATTTTGTTTAGTTTGTTGTTTCTTAGATTCGACATATAAGTGAAATCATGTGGTACTTGTCTCTGTCTGACTTGTTTAATTTAGCATAATACCCCCAAGGTCTATTCATGTTGTTGAAAATGGGCAAGGTTTTATTTTTTTAACCACTGTGTGATATTCTTGTGTGTGTGTATATGCATATACACACTCACATACACTCACACACATCCTGCGTCTTTTTTATTCAGTCTTCTATCACAGAAACTTAGGTTGTTTCCATGTTTTGTATTGTAAATAATGCTTCAGTGCATATGGGGGTGCATGTATCTTCTCAAATTTAGCCCTTTTTTCAAATAAATGCCCATCAGTGAATCATATGGTAGTTTAGTTTTAACTTTTTGAGGCACTTGTACTGAGATTCATCTGTACTGTTTTGCATAAGGGCTATGCTTGTTTACATTCCCTGTAACAGCGCTTCTCCAGTCTTCACTAAAGGTTGTTCTTTCTTTTTTCATGGCAGTGATTCTGGTTGGTGTGAGGTGCTATTTCATTGTGATTGTTATTTTGCCTTTCCCTGATGATTATGATGGTGAACATTTTTTCATGTTCTTGTTGCCCTTCTGTATGACTTCAGTGGAAAAATGTCTTTTCGGATCTGCCCATTTTTAAATCTCATTGCTTGTTTTTGGATTTACCCCTTTTCTTGCTTCTGATACAGGACTTTCCTTTATGGTATAGAGGAGAATGACTCGGGAAATTTAGATGAACTTTCTCTTCTGGCCAGAAAACAGAGCTACTGCAGTGAAAGATGAATTGTTTTGATTGGTATCTTTATGAATTGGAACCAGAGCAGAAATGATTATCAGCTTCTTGAGGTGAAGTTAAGACAAATTGTTAGAATGAAAGTCCTATGAATATACTGCATTTGTGGTAGTTCTTTCTTTGATAATTTAAAAAATTCCACAATATATTCTGATAACTTTTGGTATGTGTTATAAAATGGCAGCTTGCACACACACACATGTACATGTATATACACATATTTTTAAAAGAATAACATAAAAATATCCACATGCTAATCTTTATGGGGATTTTGAGTTCTGAGAATTTATTTTCGGAGAGGGTGGTTGAGATTACCAATTTTCTGAGGCTTTGATATAAAAATTAAAGTTAGCATTAAATTGAATTTACTCATATATTGCAAACCTTATAGGTTAATGCAGATCATAGACGATAGTTAAAATTATTTTTGACACTAAAATAATCCTTAAGTTTAATTTTTCATTTTGATATTTTTCTGTGATATTATGAAAACTGGTTGAAAAGAAAGTTCAAAAATTTCCTACAAATCATAAGATTTGACAAGAACATTATTTACTTTAAAATTTTTCTCTAAACCTGAAGGAGAACTTAAACACAAGAGAACTTAGCTTGAATGTTTTTTTTTTAAGTATCTTTGGAAAAAGTATAGAGAGAGTAAATGCTTTGCATGCAATTTACCTGCTCCATTTGAAGAAAATATTTCATGTATGTCTGCAGGCTATTTGTGTGTTCAAAATGAGTTTACTAGAATAGACTGAAATTGGTAGAAATAGACCAAAGTAATTGTGAAGTTATAACTTTTTTTGAAAGCTGTAATGTTTTCTGATAAATGGAAATTAATGAATGAGTCCTTTTTAAAAATATAGTCTAAATAGTAACTAATCTTTTACTGTTTTTTGAGATTCAGGTAAATTTGATCCTGAACTAAAGTCAAGTTCTCCATAAATTCTGCAGATTTGAGTACCCACCTTCTCATTGATTCTCACTATTATACATTTCAAAATTATCCTTGTTTTAAGTTTAATATTTGAAGTTATCTCAGAGAGACGGTTGGCTATGCAGGATCATATAGGCTATATAGGGTTATATGGCAGAATTTGTATTCTCATTGGTGATGAGTGTTAAAATAAATTAGTGTATTAGAAATTAAAAGATAAAAAGCGGTTGATCTCACTTGATAACTAACTGAAGTGGAGGGTCGGAGGACAGAAGAGTCTTAGATTTCTGTCTTGGAAATTGGGTACATAATACACAGTAGATCAGTTTTGGGTCAAGAAAGGTGGAAGCCTGTGTCTAGTTACCTCAACGAGTAACAGGAAGGGGAGATGTTAGAACGCCTCTACTTACAACTCTACTTACTGCTCATGGTGTGGGTGCCTGGGGAGTCTGACATGCTTGTTTTGCTGCTTTTAACTGTTGCTAAATGTTGTCACTGAGCCTTTTTTTTTGCTTATTATTTATTTTGATAATAATAAGGACATTTAACTTTATGTAACAATCCCAATTCAGGGAAGGTAGAACTTCTTGCTTATCTGAACCCATGAATTCTGATGAGACCACGAGGACTTAATTCCTCTCTTCATCTCTTGGTTTAGCCATCATAGTCATCATGGCCAGAGGCAACATAAAGTTTAGTCACTGACTCTCCCAGCATTGCACCAGGTAGGCCATAATTATTTCTGACATAGATGACAACTCATCTGTGAAACACAGCTGTTGGCCAGGAGCTTGGTGCGCTTCTTCAGCCAGGCCTAGACCATGTGCCTGCACCTGTGGTCTGGTGTCTAGAGGAACAGGAGGCAGGTTTGTCTGTCCTTCACAGTATGTAGCAGGTTCACTGCAGGAAAGAGGGACTCTGCTGGAAGGAGGAGGACAGGTATTCTGGAGAGAGGGAGACCATAGATATTTATGGGACCCTTGAATTCCCTTCCAGTCTATTCTTAATGCCTTTGTCAATTTGAGTAGTGTTTTTTGATGCCAATTTAATCATGAATACCATCTTAAAATGTCTGTGACTTTAACTTAGTTATGCGGTGTTCATCCATACGAGGCAGAATGGTTCATGTAGAAACATGTAAGTTGGCATTTATTTTGCACTATCTAAATCAGAGGCAATGTAGCCTGTGGGCAAGTTCGTTCGGTAACCTGTTTGTTAAATGACCACACCCATTTGTGTATATATCCTTTATTAAGGCTATAATGGCAGAGTTGTGACAGGGATCTGGGCTTGCAAATCCTAAAATATTTACTCTCTGGACCTTAACTGAAAAAATTTACTGCTCCCCTGATCTAAATGGAAATACATGCTTTTAAAGCTCTTCTAGCGATCTTTTTTTTTTTAAACCCCAGCCCAACATCACAAACCTGGGTCCTTGGGTTTTACCTGAACTCTCCCTAAGCTGCTGCAGCTACCTGTGTCCCAGGGTGAGCCCTCTTCTAGCAATCGTAATGACCCCTGAGAACACATCTGGGCTTTTTCAGGGATCCCCTGAGTTATGGGGGAACACATGTGTAAATTGTCTGTTTCCCCTGCGATGAAGCCTTTCATAAGTTGAAACTGTAAAGTGAAGAAATAATTACTGTTAATTGGAAAACAGTTTGTGAATTACCATGCACAGAGAATAACCCACTACTCATACCAAAACCAGGCAAAACCTAAAATCACACTAGCATGTAGTAAAAGCAGGAATGATATGGTAAATACACAGCCTGCATAAAAAGTGATTCCTGGGGAAGGAGCTTGGTGGTTTCGCTCTAGCCACTCAGGACTCGCTGCCTCTCTCCTGGCTGCCCCAAACAGACACTGAGCACTATTTGCTTTTTGTCTTTTTTTTTTTTTTAAATAAACTTGAAACCCATCTTTGAATTTCTTTAGGTTAAGAAAAACAGGTACTAATATAGGTCTTTTGTAAAAGCTAAGTTGCATAATAGAACTTTCAAAACATGGGACTGGCTACCTATATACTCATAAGGCATTGGAGCTCAGCATCAGACTTACAGATGTAAAATGTTGCTGACTTCTTTTGTCCTAGGTCCCTATTGCAGAGGGCTGTCTGGTGTATTGGGTTATGTGTGTGTGTGTGTAGATGGTGAGAAACATGATGCGTGTTTGTCTAGGAGAGCAGTCAGTGACCAGATAGCAGGGCTCCCACACCTCCACAGGCTTTGTGCCCCCATCCTGAGCATGTGGGCGAAGCAGGGGTTTTCTTGTAACAGTGAATCCGTGTGCCATCAGCCTGCCATAGGGGTCCTGGCAGTCACGTGTCTCCTGCAGGAAGTGCCTGCTGCTTCATCTCAGAGGAGCGCCTCTAGGTTGCTTGTGTAGCTGTTTGTGAACCTGGCCCCCCAAGCCTGTGTTTCCAGGCAGTTGTTGCCCAGCTGTCTGCTGCTGTTACATCATTTCAGGCTCTGCTTCCATGTGCTCTCCAAGTATTTTGTTGACCTCCCCCTGGGTATCTGCCTCAGCTTTAGCTCAGTGCTAAACAGCTGTTTGGTATTCTTCTGGTGTCCGTTTTCCCATTGGTCTGCCCACTGGTCCTGATTTTCTGTGATTGAAGTTTTGACACCTGCAAAGTGACTCTGTGTCACTGCTCGGTTGTTGACAGCCTTGCCTTGATGCTTTTTCTTTTTCTTTTTGTTCTTTGGGCTCCCCAGGAGGCACCCTTCATAGAATGTGTTCAATAGCATGCTGCTCTGATTTGAGGCTTTTCTTCATGGTAAATGAAAAAGCCTCATGCTTGTTTGCTTTGAACTGGTTTACCATCTTTGGCACTCTCTAAGTCCCCAATGAAGCAAGGTTGCGGTTTGGATAGAGTTGTCTCAGGTAGAAAGTCCTATGTCAGGTCCAGAATTGCCCACTGCTGGATTATACCTGATTCTTATACTTTCCAAGATTGTTTTTTACATTTGGGAATAGAAATAAGAATTTTACAAAACTATAGCAGCTTTTAAAAGTTGACTTTTTAAAAATTGTAGCTTAAAGGTTGTTTTCAGATTTTAAATAGTACATAAATCCATCCTAATTGAGTGGGAAATGCTGCCTTTGGTATTATTTTCAGTAGTGAGTTTCAAAAATAAATCATTATGCATCTGGAATGAAATCACAAGAACCCTGTAAATAAATGGAATACGTTTTGGCCAACAGCTACTTGTTCTACTTAAAAACAATAGCCGAAAAAAATCTTAATTTGATTTTTAATAAGAGCCTGTTAAAATTCTTATTTCATAAGCCAGGTAGCAAACAATTTCTGTTAAAGCAGATGTTTAGGTAGAAAGGTTTTGACCTGGAGCTAGTGAAATTAATTTTTAAAAATTTTGAGCTCGTGGAGGCACATGAAATCGAGTGTCTAAACTTGTTTAAAAGGGTTTCATAATATTTTTAGTTTGGGAAAAGTTCAATCCTAATGTTATATTTTATGAGTAGGTATGCACTATATGTGTATTTATATGCAGTTCTCTCCTTGCCATGAGCCAAAGAAGAAACAATCAATTTATAAATAACATAGAGGCAGTAAATTTTTGGCGGAGTTGTAGATCAGTTATAATTCTGTAGTTTTTTAACACGCAAATGGTGAATTGCTGATGTTGCTTTAAGCCAATATGATGATATGTGAACGTGTCCAGGAAGCATTTACATTATGTAAGGCTTGGAGGTATTTTGATATCAGTGCAATACTTTACGGGAGTAATAGAAAAATGTGTACTGTTGAAATCATATCCATAAAAATCACCTTTTATGTTGAAGTTTCCCTCCCAACTCACACTTCAGGTTTAAAGGCTTTGCTTTGTGCTGTGTGATCAACTGTGACACAGTTTTCTTTCCTCTGGCAAGCAATGGTGTCTGAATCTCGACATCTTATTGGCTCTGTTCTAATAAAAGTGATCATTTTGTGCTCTTGTCAAGGAAAACATGGCTTCCAACATGGATATTTTATTTTCCCCTACAAAAGTTCAAACTACAATCTCCCTTTTAAGTTTCCCCTCTTTAGGTTGTCACAGTTTATCTCTTAAGTTTAGGCCAGGGTGATAGGATTCTTCTGTGCAGCTGCTTCTTCCTCTACTAGGCAGCCAGTGTTTCCATCTCATTTCCAGTTTACCTTGTTGTGTATCTAAATCAAGATCTGATGAATTGTGATAATTGTGATCATGATAAATGAATAATGCATTGAAAGAGAAAGATTAAGAAATTATATATTTTATTTCTCCGGGGGAGTAAGAAATTGAGAAAATGGGCTTAAATGCTTATTGAAGAGAAATCAAGTATGATGGTCATTGACTAATGAGTATTGTTGAGTTTCTGATTTTTCATTTTCTAGCAGTATTACGGTGGGCTAGTCTGTGTTTTGACTGAATGTGGGTTTCTTCATCTGTGGAGAGGACAGTAATTTCTGATCTTATAGAGTTGTTAAGAGCATGAAATTTCATTTAGATTCATACACTTTAATTTTGCATCTAATCTGTCAGTGCTATGTTAGTGGAGTGACAGGCAAATGATGAATCACATGGTCTCTGGTCTTAAAGATCTCAAAAATCTGCTTGACAGTCATCACATACTTTTGTGTCCTACATGAATGATAAACACTTTGATGAGTTAGGAGAATATGCAAGAGGGCGTGAAAGGAGAGTTGATTAGCTTTGGAGAGAATGGAAAAGGGATCATGGAGGAAATAGAAAATGTCAGGTTGTTGGAATGGTGGGAACCTTGACACATGACTGAAGAGTTTACATGTGTCCTCAGCATGGATAATGGTAGACCAAACTATGTTTCCCAGGTTGATGGTCCTTGGCCAAGGAGATAATGAGGGCATGGGGAGGTAAGGTAATATAGCTTAATGTTGTGAGGTTCAAATTGGACTTAGTAGTAAAGCTTCTTGACGAAATGATCCGAAGATGGAAACAAGGATCAGAATGATGGTATGCAATCTCTGATCTCCCTGAGCTATGAGTTCTTATGAGAATATATTGGGCTGTGGTTTTGAGGACTATGTAGAGTGGTATCAAATTTGCAATAAAAATGTTTCAGAGAATGATAAAGCTATATGGAAATATACATAGTATAAATATTAATTTATTTAGCTGTAAAGTCAATTGTTTCCTTTAATTATTTGTAAAATATTATGCTGTTACATAATTTATTTCAATTAATCCTTTTAACCCAATATGGTGGTTATTGTGAATAAGGAAATGGGCTCTGTGAGGTTAAGAACTTGTCTAAAGTCATTGAGCCATTAAATGATGAATCAAATTAGAACCCACACACATCTGTCTTTGGAACTCCGGCACCTGACCCTACTTCATTAAATCATAGGAATCCATGAAGGTTTGGGAGACTTGCTTTTGAATCCTGTTTTCTCCCCCACTGACTGTGAGATTTGCATTTACTTGAGCAATTATGTACTTATT
The DNA here is from genome assembly GCA_004363575.1 of Solenodon paradoxus. Lineage (NCBI taxonomy): Eukaryota > Metazoa > Chordata > Mammalia > Eulipotyphla > Solenodontidae > Solenodon > Solenodon paradoxus. Next base: position 127,698 of record RJWH01000026.1, read on the forward strand.
CTACTCTAGCTTGTACACAGAGATGAATCCAAGTGAATTTTGCTTTCAGAGAAAACTTTTTATTTTATGAATCCCTTTGACCTGGTGACACTGTGGACTTCTTGGAAAATTGTCCAAATGTAGATAAATTAAAGGCAATGCTAAGTTTCTCTGGGACTAGTGAAAGGTAAGATGTACTTTTTTTCCCATCCAAGCTCACCGGTTTCTTAAATTATCTGTGTATCCCATGATGAGAACCTCTAGAGGACAAGAAGACATTTATTATGATCCTGTGAAGAAGCAAGGCAGGAAATAAGTTATTAATTGTATCATGTTAGAAGTTTTGGGATTTCACCTCTCTAAAGTTGTTTGATGGGAGTCACTAACTGAATACTGGGAAGGAGCTGGAAAAGTAATAATCGAGTCTACCATTGATTGGCTTCCTTTAAAATTCAAGGGCTTACAGTTATCTAATATAGGAGTATATTATTTAGCCTAACACAATGTTGGGATTCCATTTATTTTGTCTTGCATTTTGGTCAATATTACTCAAATTCAGGGGTCTTAACACTGGATAGTTTACATTGGTTGGAATATCTCATTAATAGCCTTGACTTTGGATTTAAAAAATAGGAAATACATTAGGAAAAGATAAAGCCAGATATAGAAACTATTTGAAAGCTAGGCTTTGTGTTGAGTGGGGATAGGTATACTTAGAGGGTCCGTGTAGAAAATGTTCAAAACCATTGATTGGGATAATCTATAATGCTGCTTTTAACTGATTGTTTCACCCAGTATCCTTGATATTTATGAGACTGATATAAGTCTAGTTTTTCATGAATTCTGATGAAAGAAAATAAAAAAATGAAAACAGATGGAAAACCTGAAAAGTAACTCTTGGTCGATTGACAGTAAATGTGGAGAATGCTTTAGAAAGGAAATGAAATATTGTCTCCAGCAGATGGAAGCGTGTAAATTTTTCCTCCACTTTGAGAGAATCTCTGAGTGATAGTGTTTCAGAATCAGAAGAATAGAAAGAACCTTGTATGATTATTATCACAGGTAGGAGTAAAAGGAAAGGTTTGCATTTTTATTAAAGGAGTTTGTTGAAAAGAAAAGCCTCCCTATCAGAGCTGTGGGTCTTACCCTTTCTTTTTCCTCTCATTTTTTGTCCTCAGAGAGCACCTTTTATATTCCATTTTACTTTCTCCCTTCCTGTCCTTTGTATTTTCTCTATCTTTCCTCTCCCCATTACCTCTATTTACTTCTCCCTCTCTCCATCCCTCCATACTTTCCTTACTTGTATCCTTCACCAAGTTCAAATGAAGCTGAACTTGGGCTCAAGAAGGGCCAACTTATTGATTGACGGCACTATAAGAGCTTCTTTTTTATATATTATGTCATTCATATATGGACAGAGGAGGCCTCCAAATCAGAGTAGGTTGTCCAGGGAGTTTGATAAACAAAGTCACGCTTGAGCTAAGATTTGAGAAAGGCAAATGACCTCAGTGGTGCCATGATTTGACTAGCTTGTCTGAAGGCCTAATACTGGGTCACATTCAGAAAGCTGCAGCTTCAGAATGACCAGTGTTGAAATACGTTCTGGAGATTGGCCAGACATGGAAATACAGGAGGCAGAAATCAGTTTGTTATGGCCCTGGGATACAAAAGTTAAGTAGTTAAACTGAAAGCTAGGGAATTCTTAGGAGAGAAATGATCAGAATTGCATTTTAAGAGAACCCTCTGAAAAAGGTTGAGTAGATTAGCGGATAAAGGATAGATCTCAAGAGGTTCAGAGCAGAACTTCCAAGGTATGTCATGTTGGCGTATGGTTAATTTTGAGTTGTTTTTCTTTTTTTTTTTTTTTTAGACCACCGGACTTCAATGGAAACTTTTCTCATAACATTAACTACCTAAAAGAATGAAGACTGGGGACGTTATCCAGATTTAGGATTATCTCTAGAAATAAACTTTCTATTGGAGAGACCTAACTACATGGCAGGGCAGACTGATGTTTGTCACATGAGTCGCCTTTCCCTCTTCTTAAGCCCCAGGCCTGTCCTTTAACTGAGGATATAAACTCTTGATTTGTCCTCTTTACTCTAGAATTTGCAGTAATATAGATTCTCCATATGTATGTAATTACATTTGTTCTTTTTCTCCTACTGGTCTACCAGCTTAAGAAGAATCTTGATGGGGTAGGAGGAAATTTCCTTAGTCCCTGCAAGGAAGACCCAGTTGACAGGAGAGAGAACTGGTAGAAAGCTTTTGCACTGAATCAGGAAAAATATTAAGAACTCTAACTAAAGCTTGAGAGAATGAAGACAGAGGCAAATTCAAGTAGTACAGTTTGACTCTGCAAGACTTGTGTGAAGAAGGGACGTATGAAGAAAGCAGTTTTGAGGAGACTTTCAAGGTTCCCTTTGGACATGTAGAATTTTGAGCCCCCACTGCCGTGGGTCTGCAGCAGAGTTACAAGCAAACAACAGTACAGTCTTCACAGTTAGTTTACTGTGACTTGATGTGCCCTGGCCGGCCAGTCATCTCAGCACTTGCATTAACTTTCTCATTCATTCCTTACAGTTTTGTGAAGTGTGGGTGTCATTATTGTGAGGAAAAGGAAACACAGCCAAGTTTCCTTGGCTGACTTAACTAAAGTTATACATCTAGAAAGTGATGGAATATCTTATGATCCCATTTGTATAAAATGCCCAGAAAAAAAATTAAAAAGAGAGGAAGTACCCAGAAAAAACAAATCTCTATAAAAAAGGAAAAAGAAAGTAGTAGGTTAGTGATGTCTTGGGTGTGGGATGGGATTAATGTCAGTGGACTTCAGGGATTTATTAGGGTATGAAAGTATTCTAAAACTGATTTATGATGATGGTTGTTCCACTCAGTAAATTACTTAAAATCACTGTACACTTGATCTTATTTTATGATATAGAATAAACCTCAATAAGTTGTTTAAAAAGTGTTTGGAGTTGGAATCATGATAAATATTTAATTTTAGCTCTTGTTTTTACTGGACCATAGTAGGAAAATGCTCTTAAAGATGTCACTGTAGGTCAGAATGCTTCAGAAATGGCATCTTGAAAATTGTGCCTGTATTTAAAAAAAGGTGCTTTGGTGTTTTCTGTTTATGCCATTTTTCAGCTGCTGCTTGATTACTATCTTTGAAACTTCCCTGTTGTCTCTTGTATCTTGTTGTTTCTAATCGCCTTTGGAATAAAGTGAGAGATAAAGAGATATGCCTCCCTCAGCTATTCTTTGTCCTCTCCTCAGGTCTTCCAGAATTGTGTTAGGACCTGGAAATTAAAATAAAGAAATAAATAAATGAAGCATTTTCAAGAAACTAGTATTATAAAATTAGATATGAAAAATGTTTTTTTTGGAACTCCAAGTCCTCTGTCATAGAAACAGGGAGGGGCTTTTTACAAGAATGCTTCTCTATTTCGTAGGTATTGATTTGTTTCTTCATGGGGTTAGAACACAGGTAAGGTACAGCCCTGTTTAAAAGTTCACATTTTATCATAGTCAATGAAAAGGGTTCCTGGTAAGTATTATTATGATCTCTCTAGAAGCCAATAATAACCACCAAAGCAATCACTTCCTTCTCTCTTCCTCTCTCAGATTTGGTCACATTATCATTATTTGCTTTCGTTTTTCGTTTTCAACTAGTGTATTAGATTATCCAATGTTATGGAAGTTTTAATAGAAGACAGATCTATGTATTTTGATTTTATTTTGTTTCAGAAATATTGGTGTCTAAATAATTTCTTCCTTTAAACTATACATTACATGAAAAAAACATAGGTGACCTACTCCTTGATATTGGCCTTAGAAATGTCTTTGGGAACTTAACTTCAATGGCAAGGTAAACAAAACTCCAATTAAACAAGTGAGACTCCATCCAACTGAAAACTTCTACATAGTGAAAAGCTTATCAACATGAAAAGATAACAGACTGAATTGGAGAGGTATTGTCACATCATATATTGGACAAGGGGTCAGTATCCAAAATATATAGAGAACTCATAGAACTCAACAACAATAACAAAATATAATCCAAGTGAAAAATGGGCAGAAAATCTGAAAAGACACTTCTCTGAAGAAGACATAGCCAACAGGCAGGCATATGACAAGATATTCATTATCTTTTCTTACTAGGGAAATTTAAATCAAAACAACAATGAGATAGTACCTCACACTTGTGAGAATGGCTATTATTCAAAACACTGGAGACAAGTATTGGCAAGGATGTCAAGAGAAGGGAGTTCTCTGCAAGGTTGGTGGGAGTGAAAATTCATGCAGTCACTCTAGAAATCAGTATGGAAATAACTTAAAAAACTAAAAGTAGAAATTCCATATAATTCCATTATATAATTTTTGGGTACTTACCCCAAACATACAAAACACTAATTTGAAGAGATATATGCACCCCCATGTTTGTCATTGTATTGTTTATAGTGGTCAAGAGCTAGAAGCAACCTAAATGCTCATAAAAATAAAGAAATAGAATATGTACTCAGTGGAATACTACTCAGCTATAAAAAAATGAAATCCTGCCACTGCAACATGGATGGACGTAGAGAGTATGATACTCAGTGAAATCAGTCAGAAAAGAAAGACAAATACTGTATGATTTCACTCGTAATGTGGTATGTAGAGAAACCAAGCAAATGAATGAACCAAATCAAACTAAAATAAACTTTTAATTTTAGTCTTTAAGACTAAAGGAAAGAGGGGGTAGGCAAATTGGATAAAACTGGTCAATTATAATGTCTATAATATAACTGAACTGTTACTGGTGAATTTAATGTGTTATATTCGGATGTTAATTTATGATATGACATCTTAAACCTATGCAATGTTGCTTCAATTAAAAAGTATTTTTTAGTCAAGTAACTCCAACTTTGAATGCTCTAAACATTTTTGGTAAATCTTTGGGCAAAATGTCAACTCAATGTGTTTAAATATTATGTTCTAAGGAACAAATTTTTATTATAATCATTCTTACTTGTTCCATCAGAGAATTGTTCATGGTAGAATTGAAAAAAAATATAATGATGCTATTATCAGATTTAATAGAGATTTATCAAGTGTTAATGGTGGAATATTTGATGAATTAGAATATGACAGGCAGATATACCAGGTATCTGAATTTGTCACCAAATCGAGCTTTATGGTTGCGTACAATGCAGCGGTACTATATTTTGCATCATTCAGTAAACAGAAAATGATAAACTTGACAGATAAAAACTAAGACTTAAAAAGTTACTGAAGTGTCCATGTACCTATTCTTCTTATAAAAGAGACATTGCTCTTTATGCAGTTTGTTGAGAGACAGGGCTTGGCCGCGGGAAGGAAATCTAAGTGTAGAGAAGATCCTGTTTACCTGTTCCTATGAAAAAGAAAGAAAACCCTTCACAATAGTGTGCTACAAATCTGTGAGAGGAAGATGAAGAGGATTTAGACTGCTGGGGTATTTGTGCCCATGAAAAGTATATCACTGCTACCCTAGGTGAAGTTCTTCAAGCAGTTCGGTGGTTAAAATTTTTACCGTATTGTGAACCTGCTCCCAAAACAAATTTATTATGTGCTTGCTGATTTTACTTGTAAGATTATCAGGGGAAGTGTAATTTTTATATTGTGTACTTTAAGAGGCTATTTATTTTGAACAAATAAAAATCAGCTCTTTAAAAAAATCAGAAACAATTGGAAAATACAAGGCAGGAAATGAACTACACAAAATACTTCGAAATCTTCAAGGGACCTATATTAATTATCCAGAGGGCATTCATTTCGTAAAGTGTTTAGTGCTGGCAATGCGTCAGGCATTTTGCTAGGTTTGAAGTTGTAAATTGGCAGTCCAGTTTTGTTGTTTTCTCCTAATTCGTCTTGCAAAAATAAAGCAAAAATGAACAAATCAAAAACCAGCTAGTAACCAACATCTAACAATTAAAAGTTTTATTCTCTGATTCATGTTTACAGCTTTCTTAATTAAAAAAAAAATTAAAGGATTTGACAGTGGTGGACTCATATTCCTCCATGGAACCAATTAGGACCTGGAGGGAGCAAAAGAGTGGCTGCCCCTCCTCATTACCAGTTTTATAGATGAGATAATTCTGGGAAAACAGTTAGGCAGCATCCCCAAGGACACAAAGCTAGTTATTGTGGAGTAAGATCTAAAACTTCATATAATCCCATTAAAAAACAAAAACCCTTCTTTTCTTTCATGTTGTAGAGTGTTGTGGAGGTTGAAAAGCAAAGCAAGATATAAACCAGTTTTTCCTACATGTGGAAATGCTTTTACATCTATGAAACATGAATTAATACCAGTACATCCCAACAACAAATTTGTATATCCAGGCAAGCTTTTAATTCCCATGTTTCAGAAAAGGAAACCATGGAGACTTAGAGCATAATTTCCTCAGTCACAAATCTCACTGATAACCCCTCTATTAGAACCCTGGGTTCCTAGCCTCCGGTGCTGGAGCTTTTGGAACACTGTGGAGATCAGAGGTTGTCTGACAATCTGACTGTTAAGCCCAAACTCAGAAAATGTGGAATTCTTCAGTGTAGGATGTGCCATATGACAGTGACTTGTTTTCTCATTGGTCAAGAAAGGTTTAGAGATCAACAGTTTCATGCGGTTCAGTGAGTACTTCTAAAGAGATCCACTTAATCACCGTTTTTAAAGTATGTTTTACGTTATGTTTATAGAGATTTAACCTTTCATAGGGAAATGGAAATTGTTATTCTGTAAGCTTCTAGGGAGGTTTGGGAAAGTTTATTAAGATTCAGAAAGAAGTATTGGATCCAAATGAACAGATCGTACATATAGACCTAGGATATTCATGCCTACTCTGAATCTGTAGATTTTAATTCTGTTGATTACAAATAGAAAGCAGCATTTACCCATTTTAGCATACATATTCAGAATTCTGAGTGCTAGTAGACAGAGCTTGCTATATTTGTGAGATTTTTTTATGATTATATTTACAGAGGATTGAATCAAAATTCTGTTAACAAGAGAGAAAGGAAAATAAAATATTCGCCTAAAGTTTTAATAATCAACTCTCCATTTTGCTCTTGGGAATTATCTAAGGAATGTGGGAAAATGCCAAGCAATACAGATAAAACATTGGACAACTTTTTTTCTGTCTTTATACCTGAATTTTTCAGATAGTAAATTTTTCAGGTAGTAACTTCCTTTGGGCGTATATCTGATAGAGAGCACTTGATTCTGTCTCTCTCAATCGTGATGTCCTAATGTAGGGCAAAAAGTACAGTATTGGCATCAGGTAACCTCGGGTACATGTGTTAGTATCATTGGTTTCTGTGTGACCACAGGCAAGTTATACATTCAATTAGACTCTTATTGAGCTACATGATGGCAATAACAATACTTTCATGCTAGGAGGGTGTGAGATAAAGTGTGTAATATTCCTGGCAAATGATAGAGGCTAGATAAATTATGTTTTTTGTTATTACTTTTTGTTGCGCATTGAAAGGATTTTAATAATGAAATATTTATAGTTAGTCTAATTATGTGGTATAACAATTCATTTACCTGATGTCTAAAATTGGATACATGCTGCTTTTTTTCACTTGATAAAACCTCTGTTGAGATATATTTTACTTATTACACAACCACCCATTTAAATTGTGCAGCTCAACTTTTAATTACATATTATAATAAAACATATTTAAGGTGTATGTCATATATGTGTATATATGATTAGTCAAGCTGACATACGGTCTTCTCACATAGTTCCTAATTTTGTGTGTGAGAGATGAGAGCACCTGAAATTTGCCTTTCTGAACATTTTTTCATTGTTTAATATAGTATTAGTAAGTATGCTCATTGTGCCTGCGCATTTGACCTCTTGACATAACTGCAACTTTGTACTCTTGCCAGCATCTCCCCATTTCCCCCACTCTCCTGCCCCCAGTAACTGCTATTCTATTCTTTGCTTCTTTTTGATTTTTTTTTTTCTTGTTTTTAGATTCCACATGAAAGTTAAATATATGAAATGGCATTTGTCTTTTAAAAAAAAAATCAAAGGAAAGGTACAGGCAGGAATGAAGGTGAGTAGACAGGAAGGCAGGAAGAGAGGAAGAAGATACATTTTACTTTACTTTTCTTTAGTAGTTCACACTGGTTGCTTCAAGTCCTACCCTTGACTTGAACCCCAGGGCATGTGGCCTGTGTACCTTTGAAGGTGATTGACATAACTGCTATTCTACCAGGGTGTGCCTGTCTCTCTGGCCTGTTTCACTTAGCAAAATGTCCTCAAGTTTTATCCATATTAAAAAAGTAAGAATTTCCTTCTTAAGACTGAATAATATCCCTGTTTGTGTACACATGTACTCATACATGCACACACACTTCCACAAACACAAATCCACATGCACACACACACACCCCATATCTTTATCTATTCATCCATTGAAAGACACTTGGGTTGTTTCTATATATTAGTTATTGTGAATAATATTACGATGAACACGAGTGCAGGTATCACAAGATTCGTTTCATTCTCTTTGGGAAGTGTGTTTTTAATATATTCACAGATCTCTGCAATTGTCACCATAATAATTAGAACCAAATAATCACTTTGAAACAAAGCTCCATAGCCTGTAAATATCACCCCCTATTCCCTGATCCTCCTTGCTCTGTGAGACCATTAATCTTTCTCTTTATATAGATTTGCCAGTTTTGGATTACTTATATATGTGGAATTAAGAAAGATGTGATCTTCTGTGATTTCTTTTACTTAAGCAAACTGTTGTCAAGGTTTATCATCTGGAGTACCCATCAGTACTTCACACCTTTTGATGACCAAGTAATAGTCTGTTGTGTGTATTCCATTGTATTTCTATGCCACATTTTGCTTAGCCATTTATCAAATGATAGGCATCCGGGTTGTTTCTACCTTTTGGTTGTGCTTATAACTGCTGACAACATTCCTATACAAGGTTTTGCTTAAATACATGTTTTCAGTTCTTTTGTGGATGCATCAGGAGTGGAATTGCAGGGATCGCTTTGTTTAATCAGTTGAGAATTGCCAGAGTTTTCTGAACTATCTGCATCATTTTTCATTTCCTCTAGCAGTGTATGATCATTCCATTTTCTCCACATCCTCACCAACACTTATTACTGTCTGTCTTTTTCATCCCTAGTGGTATGAAATGGCATTTCCTTGTGGTTTTCATTTACATTTTCTGGATATTATTGAATTTTTTTCTTTATCCCCTTGTCATTTAATTATGACTTTTGCATAATACACAATGCTCTATTTTTGTCTCATCCAGTTTCCAATGGCCAGGGGGTAAAAAGATTTGTTTTTGGTCCAGAGAACTCAGCACAAGGTGACTTAAAAAATGTCTCTCACCTCTGCTGTATTTTCATTGTAAGTAGAACAGGAAAGGAAAGCAAGAATAGAACTAATTGCTCATCAAGAGAGGAGTAACAAATATAAGTGGCTCTGATACTCATTTAAATTAAATTACATTTAATGAGCAGTTTTCTAGATGGAGTTAATTTGAAAGGATACACAAATTCATTGAGTTTAATCCGTGCACCTACCAGTAAAATAGCTCTAATCCCTCCTTCCCCCTCAAGTTCTGGTAAATAAAAGTTACTCTTCAGAAGAGCATTTCTCTTTCCTTTCTCCCTTGTTCCCATGCTCTCTGCACATGGCAGCTGCTGGGTAGGTTTATTTGCGTCTGTCACTGGTTAGGGATGAAACTCACACTTGTTCAATTTTCAAATAGACTAGGAGACAAGGGCATTTTGAGCAAAGAAAAGGGAAAGTAAAAAGATTTTCTGCTTGCTTTTGCCCTTCTGATAGCTCAAACTGTGTTTTTCATTTTCTGATCCTTCCTTTCTGAACTAAATTCTATATTGGTCATCTTCACTATTAGAATTAAAACAAGAAAGACCTCTTTATTTTAGTTTCCTTTTGCATAAGGACTATGATTACAGTCATGCAATGAATCTATTGTCTATAAAAGACCCTCTGCATACAATAGTGGATGGAGATAATTTCTGAAAATAGTAGAGTAAGAGAACAACTGATTTAGCAAACTCCTTGGAAAATATTCTAAGTTAATTTTGGTGAGAGAAGACAGAAATAGAAATTAAAATATGCAAGGCATTTAAACATTCATGGAAAAATCAATGCCTTGTCCTAAAATTTCTATGATTACTATTATAAGGGTGACCATTTATATATACACACACACATATATATTTTCAAAGTGCTTTCCCATTTTGTTTGCCTTCTCATGAGAACTATATGGTATAAATAGAGCAAGCAGGGCAGTTATTCTTATTTTAGAGATGAAAAAATGGAAGTCTTGAAATGACAATGACTTACCCAGCTCTGTCTTCTAGTTATTGATAAAAGCAGGAATTAGAATCTGGATCCTCTGACATCATTAGTGATTTCTCATATATTCTATTCACATTTGCTGGATTGCTTCTGGAGAACTATAAGGTTTTTTTCTTTATGCATTTTGCAAATTATTCACCAGCTCTCCCACTCCTGCCATTATAAAGACTTTCCTAATGAATTATGCATCAGCATTTGACTTTAAAAAAAGAAAAATCAAAGGACTTGGATTTAAGTAGTATTCTCACATGGAAACATACCACTTCTTATATGCTTTTCTTTTCCCATAAAATACTTTGTGAAAGAATGATTTAAATATTAATGTGGAAACTCATATAATGTTGAAGAATATATGATTTACTAAAGAGATAATTTTAAAGAAAAATTAGCTTCAGTGGTATGAAAAAAATTCTAATTGCCCCTTGCCCCCGTTCTTCTTGAGTTTCTGTAAAAATCCATCCTAAGAAATAAATGGATTTTAACAAGCAGCCCTCACTGCCTCAGGTTGACACTCTCCATCTAATGCATCTGTAGACTGGTGGGTTTCTCGTAGCATGTGTTTAGTCATTGTATTATCATAGTACCTAATGCAGAGCCTAATGCATAGTAGGTACTGATTAAATGTAGGCTGAATATGAATGAGGATTCAGTTTTTTATCATCTGATGTGAAGGAGGAACTGAACCACAGACATTAAGGAGAAATTTATATCCCTATTAATAATTGGAGCTTAGACCTTACAGTTTGGTGCAGGAGGAGTTTGAGGCTCAAAGTAACTGGTGTAGTTAATTTACTCAGAACCAGGGATTTTTTTTCTTGTGGAGAAAACTTCAAGGGAAAGCTTGAGGAGTGGCGGTTTCCATTTGTTTTAATTGAGGGCCTCCCGCTGCAGTGTTCTGAGCTCGCTTAGCTGTGGTTGTGCCAGGCCTGCTGAGCGATGGGCTCTAATACAGCCTTGTTCACATTACCAAACCAAAGCATAGACTAGAGGACATTACCACACATTGCAGGACTTCTGAAAACACGCCTGGCCTGTTCTGTGCACTAAAAGGTGTAGACTCTCTAAGCCAAATAACCACTTGAGTGTCGCCCTCAGTCAGTTTATAGTTGAGTGGCCCAGGGTGGGTCACTAAATTTCTTCCAGTGCTGATTTCCTCAACAGTAACAGGAAGAACTAAAGTCCTTGAAGATTTAATTATAAGAACTTATCCTTGTTTAATCATTTGTGGAATATAAAGAAACAAACCAACAAAACAAAACGCTCAGGATTCTGATGTCAAGAGATTACCAGAGGGAAGGGGTGGGGACATGGAGCTGAAAGAGGAAGATGGATGGCGGTAGTGTGCTTAGTGTCTCAGATGGTGGGTGTGGCGTGATGTGCACATTGACAGTGAGTTTGTTCCCCTAAAACTTACATTGTCTTGTAAGTTGATAAAACAGTAATACAAATGAGAAAAAAAGTTGTATGATTCTAATTTGTTCTAAGAATTGCTAATATCAGTTAATTGTTCTGGGGAAAGAAAATATTGTCAAATTTAAGCCCAAGGCATTGAGACTAGGAGGCGGAGTGAAGAAGCAGCCATTTCCCTTCACTCCTCATAAAGTAATGATAGATTCTTAATGCACACCGTGGCATTTCCATCTAAGACTAAAATTAATGAGTGATTATTCTGAGTTTCCAATGTAGTTTGTGCAGACTCTCATTTATCAGTCATAAATAGGAGGAACATAACAACCATGCTATTTGTTAGACTTGAAAGAAATAAAATTGTTGAATGGAAACTTGGAAAGGGACTGATAATTTACTGTCAGACTCATAATCCATTATAAATCTCTTAGAGATAGACTGATATGATTCTCAGAACTACAGCTATTATTAAGCGACGTTGCTGTCTCATATTTTGTGTGTTTTTATGTAGCTAGCTGCATTAATTTATACTGAGGAAAGATACTGAATGACTTCATGACCTTTGATATTACTCATCCTGATAGAATAAACACCTCCCTGCTCTTAGTGTGAAGATGATACATACACCATAGAGCATCAAGAAGTCAGGGAAGGTGGAGGTATAATTATAAGCTGTAAATTCTTACTCTTAATTATCCAGAATTTCAGAGTGTTCTTTTGTAGTGGAAGGAAAGCAGGAAGGGAAATTGTAAAATAGATTGAACAGGAAGCTTTTCTTTGCAAAAAAAAAATGTTAATTAAGAATTTTTCTCTTTTCTGGAGGGGTTTGGTTTTGTCTGTTTGCTTTGTTTCTGACATTTTTCAGCTTTTTTTTTTTTTTTTTTTAGCATAATCTCCTCAGGGTCCATCCATATTGCTGAAAGTTGGTAGAAGTCTATTAGAATTTTGGTGGTAGGTGTGTTGTACTATCATACATTTGAAGAAATGTGAGCCTGAATTCCTAACATACGTAGTGTTATAAACCAGTGTTCCCTCAATCAAACAAAAATCATAACAGAAAAATATTTTTTTTTTCAAAATCAGTAAAGTATGGAAGGCATCAGAAGGGGGGATCAGGAAGAACAAATTTTCCAAAAGCTCTTGTTAGCCTGTATAATCTAAATAAGTTTTCTTTTTACTAGTCATCTTTTTATACTTTTTAACTTTCTGTCAGCTTCCTAATACCTGGAGGTGTTTTCATTTAAGTGTGAATTTATTTGCACTGAATATTAATTTTCTTTTGAACAGGTAGCTTTAGAAAATTGAATCATATTTATGGATCACATTTTTGAAATTAGTAGTTCATAAGACTTATTCCCATTAATACATTACCATGTCAAGAAAAATTGTTCTGGGTCTCTTTGTTATTGACTGAACACTTCTAGATACTTCCAAATTGTAAGTAGTGTATGCAGATTGAGAATAAAAACACAGGGGAGACCATGGATGTCTGCCTCGAACATATAAAGCATATTTGCCAGATGATGATAATGAGGTGATAATGACACGTGATGATCCAGCAAAAAAAAAACATTCTTTGAGATTTTTATATTAACTAGGTTTGAACCTTTGCACTTATATACACTGTCCCTTCTATAGACTTCCCAGTGACCTAGAGGGAAGAGTCTGTTGTCATCCGTGTTTTATAGTTAAGAAAACAGGAGCCCCCAGTTATCATGTAATTTGCTCAGTATTATGTAGCTGGAAAGTGGCAAAGACAACTTGAGTGTAAAGAGAGTACTTTCACTAACTAGCCCATGTTTCCTTTGAACTGCTCTGTATCGTAAGGAAAGACCCCTTTCTTTTCTCATAGGCAGTTGAGTGAGTGATCCATTGAATAAGGAAAGTTACGATTTTCTTCCTCTTTCTAATTCTGCTCTTTTGTGTTGGCACTCTGAAAGTAATTTTTTTAAAAGACACCATGTAATACTATTTCCCATTCATTCTAATACCCAGTATAGAAAAAAAAAAAAGAAACATTCAACTATAATTCTATTGCCTCACACATGTAATCAGTCTTAACCCTTTGTTATATTTTCTTCTAATACTTTTCTGCATTGATATTTTTTCTTGTCCTGAGATTAAACTGTACTTCTTATTCATAGTCATTTGTATTCTGCTTGTTGGGGTTGAATTTTCAATTTCATTCTCTTTTATTAGTGTGACTGAATCTTCTTCAGAGATGTTTATTGTCTTTTTCCCAAGACAGGATGCACAACTTAAAAAAAAATTTTTTTTTAAAAAATTCAAGCTTTCACTCAGAATCCTGAGGGTGGGGGAAGAGATTACTCTATAATACAGCTCCTCTTGACGGCACACCAGTGACAGGATGTTCCAACAAGCATTCCCCTCCCCCCACAAAAAGACAAAAAAAACAATAAGGAGAAATTGATTGAATCAAGTTATAGCATCTCTGTCATTTTATTGTCTCCTTTAACACTCTTGAGGTAATATAGGGAGCTAAATCAAAGATGTGAAATCTCTCACATAGTGGCAGAGGTGCCACTAAAGATATGGTCTTTGTTTCCACATTTTCTCTTAGTCCTGTATACCAGGCAGTCTCTAGCATTTACATCAGACTATTTTTTTTATTGTGTACCCCAGACCTTTTATACAGTAGGGACTTTATACTTAAAATTAGTTTGAGATTGTTTATCTTTTTTAATTTTTATAACATTTGTTCTTATTCGAGTAATCCTTCTACTTTGAAAAGTCAAAAGTATTCATAAGGCTTTTTTAATGAAAAGCAGACCTTCCTTACCTCATTCACTCCATTTCTTAGCATTGTTTCCCCCAAGCAACCACTTTCGTCTGTGCTTTTCTTCTGTAACTAGGTTTTGGAATATTGAGAGTCAACATAATTAGGGTCTTGAGTTCCATATTTGTCATTTATCTGTTATATGTGCTCTTAGAAAGAAGTGGTGGATACACAGCTTGCATCTCTTTGTCCATTTGAATAACATGGATGTTGTTCAAAGATTTACTGGTCTCCACTAAATGCTGTGTCCATTAAGCATTCTGTCTAACCTGTGTCCACTACAAAGATGAACATCTATAGCACATTGTTTTGTACAGTTGTTTCTCACATAAATACTATTTGGTGAGGACATTGAGTAGTTCAAGAGTGAAATGAATAAGGAATCTCAGAATCAGACAGTGGATGACAAAATGAACTTCCTGGAGCCATTTTGAAAAGTAAACTTTTGGCTCTATGTCAGTACCCTTGACTTGATTGAAGGCATCTTCTCCTTCAGAATTCTAGTGGACACACTTTAGAAGTGAGATCTGTGTAGAAATTGTGGGCTAAAATTTTCTAGGGAGATAAAATGAATTGAGGTGTATAGCTATCCATTTTGCATTTTCAAGCTTATAAGTTGTTCTGATTAATGTGTTTGCACATGGAAAAACTATTGCATTTAGAGTAGCCAGCAGCTATTTCTAGTAGCTTGTAGAGAGCAGACATCTTCAATAAGGTAATTATTTTAAGTGCATCTGTAGCTGTGCAATTTGCACATGTGTTTGTAATTACAGTTGGCGAATTTAGAATCAAGTGCCAGATTTATCGGTGTTTACATATTCACCAAGTGAAAAAAAATCTATTTAATATTGGCTGCTACCTTTACAAATGTGAGTTGTTTCAGAGTTCGCAAAGCTTACCACTTGATAGTTGTCACCACCTAAATTTGCTGTGTAATATGTGATACATAAGACTGTCTTGGATGACCTGACAGGCTTATCTCTGAACTGAACAAATGTTACTTCGTAGATTGCCAGCTTGGGGCTCCAGAGTGTCTGGCCGTGTGGTGGTAAGACTTGGCATGTATGAGTTCAGGGTTTTTCTCATCTTTTAAAGAAAGAAAATTATATGTTAGTGAGTACAGTAATATTTTCAGTAAGTAGAAATAACATGCTGTCAGGACATAATTTATGAGAAGTATTTAGTAGGCCATATACATATTTTAGAACAGTGAGAATTTTTGGCTAGAAATGAATGCTGTTTGCTCTTAGCAAAACTAGATGTCAGATCCTACATTTAAATTCTTGATATATCTATTAATTTGTTTACTTCGATTTATTGAAAGTTGTAGGCTTTCACTGGAAATAATCACATTTATTTTTGGCAAAGTTGAGGAAAGTGACGTGAGCTTTCACAATAGTCATATCTCAGTTATATGGTTTCCTTAGGTGTGAGTATTGTAATTAGATAGCTGTGTAATCAGGAATTAGTAAACCAAGTTAAATGCTTATCTGGCAAGGTTCTATTTTACAAGGAATGGTTTGTGTAATAATTGACTTTTGTTCTTGGATGATACTAGTATAGGCAAAAACCAATAAAGAGCCAATTCTTGGTTAATAGAAGTTTATCTAATTTATCTAGATTATGGAGGTGTTCCTTCTTTTGTCCTCTTCCCCATTCCCCTGCTCATTTTCCTGTCAAAGGGTGATACTTAAGAGTTTATGGTGAAAGAGTGATGGGAATTACATGGTAGCGATTTTGGCTGACATTTCTGGAAACTGAGAATGGTTTTGCTGGTGTTGAATTTCACTATTAATTATGTGTTTAAAAAATTATTTAGCCTTCTTTAGCAAAGGCAATTTCAAGTTATCTCTGGCTGGGTAATACTGGTTCTGTAAGTTTAAAATTCTGTATCAGGCTTTACTATTAATTTTTCTACAGATTCGTCAGAGTAGATGTCTCAATAGGGCGTCTTTCTAAAATTCTGGCTACTGTTTTATTGAAGAGCAGAGATAAACTTTCTGCATTTTGGTTCTCTGATCTTTAAGGCTCAGTGAACAATTAAACATGGCAGTTATAGACTGACAGATGAGGACTAATTCAGTTTTCCAGCTGGGTGGAAGCGTGGTTTATATGTATTTCTGTAGGTCACACAAGTAATTTTATGGTTCTAATTCGGAATATTCCAACACTTGTCTAAAATACTGTTAGTACAGATTAACATATGATAAAACATGAGTCCTCTGGGGTGCCATCTGAATAGGGTTAATTGCCCTAAGAGGACTTTGTTGTAAGGGACTCCAAAGCCTGGATACTTTGAATTATGTAAATACAGCACAAACACCTTACAATGCAAGTGTCTCACATTTTGAGATTTGAGTGGGCTATATTTACATAATTACAGTAATTGCAGGCATTGACTAATAGATGAGAAATCTTTAAAAAAAATGGTTGGTTTTATTCTTAGAAAACATCTCTAGTTTCCTCAAAATACTTTCCATTCGTGAAACACTTTATTCATTACACATACACATGAATATAGTTAAAAAGGCAAGTTAGATAATAGAGATGATACAGTTAAGAAAGGATGAATATTAAAAAGATCACATCTTTCAAGCTTGCCAAATTTTAAATAATGAATTTATTGTTGTGAAGTATGGGTAACATATGTGTTTAATGACACCAAAATCATCACAGATTTTAGTGCTTTTTCAGTTCAATAATCATGTGTTGAGTATGTATGTCACTAGGTATTTTGATAAGGGTTTGGGAGTCAAAGGTGAATACATATATAAAGTGCATGCTAACTCCTTTGTTCAGAATTTTGGGTATGGGTGAAGGTCAGAATTAAGCAAGTAATTTAGTAATTGCAGTTTTCTTTTTGTGCATGTGTGTGTGTGTGTGTGTGTGTGTGTGTGTGTGTATTTGTGTGAGGGTATCTGTCTTTTCTAGAACCACTTATAGATAAGCAGCCTAGGTGTATAATCTTACCTTGTATTCTTTCTTTTTTGTAAATGACATGCTTTTTAATATACCCCTCTTAGAAGGTAGAGGTAGTTTTAAAAGAAGGTTTTTCAGAGATTAAGATTTTGGTCATTATACCAACAGCAAGGAAGCTGGAAGACGGGACAGATGGGTGAAGAGTAAGTGACATGGTGACATTAGGGAGACACAGTGCAAAAGACATTTGATATCTAAACTTGTGTAGAATTTTATACATTATAAAATGTGTGTGAGTATATATTCATGTAAATATCTCAGCTTACATAGTTGTAGAATTGGTCTTTAAAAACATGTATTCCTTCAATTGCACACCAGGATAAAGAATGGCAAAGTTTAGCGCACAAATATATAATTTCATTATTTATTTTGTTTACATTGTTATATACATTTTTAGGATTTTAGGATATTAAAATTATACCTGAGTCTGTGTATTTAATGCCACATCCATTATCTTCTTCCCTTTTTCTTTCCTTCCCTCCTCCAGCCCCCTGGTAGCTACTGCCTTGTATCCTGTGAATTTTGTTGGGATTTGTAGGTTTGCTTGTTTTAATTATATTCCACATATGAGTGAAATCATTTTGTACTTCTCTTTTTCTTCTAGCTTATTTTGCTTTACATGATCCCCTCCATTTCCATTTATACTGTTGTAAAGTGGAGTATTTCACCTTTTTTACAGAAACATAGAATTCTATTGAATATATACAACAGCTTCTTTATCTAGTCATCTGTTGACAGGTATTTGGGCTGTTTCCATATTTTAGCTCTTGTGAATTGTGCTATGAACAGAGATGTTCAGATATTTTTCTGATAACAGAAATTTGTATTCTCACTGTATATGCCTAGAAGTGGGGTTGTTGAATTGAATGGTAGATCCATATTTATAGATTTATGTATTTTGAGGAATCACCATACTGCTTCCCAAAGAGGTTACACTAATTTACATTCCCACCAACAGTATTGGAGGGCTCCTTTTTATCCTCATCCTCTCCTGTAGTTGTTATTTCTAGTCTTTTGATATATAACCCACAGATATTAATAGAGAACTCATGGTAAACACAAGATGTTTTCTCTTCATCATTGCTGTCAATATCTAAAATTTGATTGAAGCACTACTGTGTGGATTCATTAATCTCTTTAACGTCAACTATGTACCTATCATACGCCTGCCTTTGGCAAGCCAAACCAGGCTAAATCATTAGACCTTGAGAATAAGGAGTTCAGGATGGATAATTGCCATGCTTTGTAATATTATGATGAAGTTATAAATGGATTGATATATATAAGTTTTTACTTGCTCCATAAACAATTTCCCAGACTCTGACCAGGTTTGGCTGTGTTCTCTGCTTAGGGTCTAAAAAGGGATTGAGGGATTAACTGTTCTCTTTTTTCTGGAAAATCTGAGAAAGATCTGTTTCCAGGCTCATGAAGTTGTTGACCGAATTCTCGCGTTTCAATAGTAGCTGTCAGCAGGGGGCACACTCTTTTCTTAGATGTCACCCTCATTATTTCTCATGGGACTGCCCGTCTTTAAAGCCATCAATAGTGTACCAAGTTCTTGTCCTTTGAGTCTCTCTGACAGCCCCTTTTATTAGTAACCAGAAAAAATGTCCCATGTTTTTGAAAGACTCAAAAGTTAGGTCTCCACCCCGCATCCCATATATCTTCTTTTTGTTGCAATAAGAGTAACATGAGGTGAAGATGATGATGGTGACCTTAAAATTCTGCCTTTCACAGTTATTGGAAACAACACCAAAATCCCAATAAAGAGGTTAAAAAATGGCTTCCTTTTGTTGGCTGTGGCTGAGCTGGAGGGACATGTACTTGAGTTAAAGTCTAGGTCTCTACTTACTGACTTTGTCATTATTGTCCGATCAGCATTTACTGAGAACCTATGTTAGGAGCAAGCCATGCACTGAGACTCATTTTTCTGAATCATAAAGTGGGAATAGTTATACCTACTTCGAAGGGTTCTTCTGAGAATTAGTGGTAATATAAAGTCCTTGACAAGGATGCTCATGAATGGAGCAGTCGAGAGAGCCTACACGATACATTGGAAAGAGTCTGAGATTTGTTACAGATGATGAGGAAATACTGACATAGGTTAACAAATGCGAAAATACATAATGAACCAGTGAGCAAAATAAAGACAATCAGAAATTACTCATACTGAGCCATAGAGTAATCTGAGGCAACAGGAAAAGTCAGTAATTATGATCCTGGCACACGCTGGTAGATTAGCAGTTGGATGAAGTCCTCATACATCCCAAACACCTGGATTTGTTTTCAGGACCGGGTGAACAACAAAGATGGGCAACTAAATGGAATAAATAAAGTACTTCTTCCTCCTCTCTCTCCCTGCCTGCATGCTTCTGCCTGCCTTCGTTCCTGCCTGTACCTTTCTTTAAAAACAAAACAAAACAAAACCCCAGAGCAACGAAAGAGACATATAAAAAAATATTGTATTTACTCATCTCAGTTTATGAGTTTTGAAATTTGTGCCATAGAAAAAAATCTTGCTCACCTGATGTAAGGTTTTACTTTCATTTAGGGACTAGAAGAAGTGAGCAATGAAACATGGATGTTAAATAAATGATATAGAAAATGTAATCATAGTTAAACTTCACTTTTTGAACATTATTTTGACTGCATTGAAATATTGCTTCAGAATAACATCTTTACATTTTCAGTTTCCTCATTTACTAAAATAATGATCAGTTATGAGGATTATTAACTTACTTTATAACAATCATGTCCTATGTGTATAGAATTCCTTTGAATTTTTGTAGTTGCTTTGACCATCTTCTAGTATCAATAAAGTTGCATTATAGCATTCATACAGTAACAAGTCTGTCCGTTTTGACTTTTTATGTTTAATTCCTCTTTTATTTCATTGGCTGTACAATTGTTCCCCAGTAGTGTAGCTGCAACCAGATACCAGAATGAGATTTTTTTTTATTTCAAATCTTTACTACATTGTGTTTTCCTTTCACAGCCTTGTCTGAAAAAAACCAGCATTTTCTATGGTCTGGGCATTATTCCCGTGATGGAGATTTAGCCCTATGATTGCTATATTATTGCTAGCTTTTTAACATTTCTGAGAAGTACAAACCAAGATTGCCACTTGCTCTTTTGAGTATATTCCAGACAATAGACTTGACCTAAAAATAGTTAGAAAAGGAAAATATTGGTTACTCCTAGCTAATCCAAACTGAAATGACATCTTTTAAATTTAATTAATGTTCCAGTTAAACAACTCTTTAAGATATTCTAGGCAGACCTTGGAATCTTCCTTTACTTTGCAAATGAAGAAAAGCCTCACTTTTGTAGGTTCCTATACCAGGATTTTAGCTATTCTTAAATAATATAAAATGTCAGCAACAAAAGAAGTTTAGAATTTACAACATTAAAATCAAATATCCAACAGGAAAGGTACTAATATTAATTGATCTGAGGGAATGATACTTCCATTTAGAAATTGTTTTCAGTGGTTATAAACATTAAATGATTGCCATAAATCCTTTCCTTTTAGTCAAAAGTTTGACTGCAGTTGTGAAATTATGGTATTGTTTCATCTCCATTTGAGAAACTTTAGTCACAATCATGTAATCGTATTTTTTAAATAATAGTTGATAGAACACAAATTTAGCCAAATAGTTTCTTCATGCATTATGTTCAGCTGAACAGTCTACCCATTCTTTTTTTTTGGTCATGCCTGAAATGACACTCCTGGGAGAAAATATTAATAATTAAAATTGTTATGTGCAGCTCTGTTTAGAAATGAATTTGAACCTATACTCAAAGCATCCATACTGTGAGACTAGACAGTTCTGGTTACTGCTTTAAAGTAGCTACTCTGTGGGGAAACTTTTAAAAATAGCCACATTATTAATATATTTATTTAAAATGGCAGCTAACTCTGCCTACCCCAGGAAGGGAGCAGGAAGTAGATGCCACTGTAAGCTACATCACAGGCTTGCTGCTTGGTTTTGTTTATATACATATTACAAATAGCCGAGGAAATCTACGTGTATAGTCAGAAGTTAGATTTAAAAAGCCCAGAACTCTCCAACTACCCATTTGATTGTTTGTAAAGAAATTTGAGGTAGTTTTAAGTCTGTGACGTTCAAGCTTGCAAACTCCCTATTGAGCTTTTTTGTGTGCTTTTAAAAGAAATATTTTATCTTTCTAATGCCTTAAGTACCACATCCCAAAGGGAGACAATTCCCTGATGTTCTTCAAAGGATCACAATCAAAAGAGAAAGCATTGTAGGCAAGGATGTGGATTAATAAATATATATTGAGAGAGAGAAGCCAGTCCATTGGTGTGGAAAGCAAGTTTTAAATTCTGTCTCCACTTTCCCAATTATAATTTCCTTGGAGATACTGAGTTGCTGTGATTCCTTGACTTTTGCCCCTCTTGGAAATTTCTAATAGTTCCAAGTTAAACAAAATAGTATAAATCATTTGATCTAGTAGAATTAGTTTTTTTTCATTTGTCTTCAGTTCATTTGCAAGTTAGAAAAGAATAGATGGCTGAAAGTACTATGTTCCTTTAAATTAGTGTGCCAGGGGACAAACCTCTATTATCTTTTGTAAACCAATGAAAGTATCTTCATTATTCATAAAACTGCGTCTTTATCAACGGTGACTTGTTAGAGAGGATGTCATGGAGGAATTGTTTTTTGTCCTTGGTTTTAACTTCTTTATCAGAGTCTTTTTCCTAATGTTCATTTCATGTTTGGGGGCCTTTCTTGTGATTTTGATAAGGAAGAGTGAACTTTTTAAATTTTGTGATCATGACTCAGGCATTAAGTCTCTGACTGTGGTATAGACCATGTGAAGCTCTGGAACCTGGTCATGACCCAGGACACGGAGAGCAACCAAAATAAACAATGAAGTAAATAAAAAATGCTTCTTTGTCCTCTCCCTCCATTCCTGTCTATCTAGTTGCCTTCATTCTTACATATATATTACTTACTGAGTGACAGAGACATTGGCATTCCAAATGAATGTACATAAATTATTAATTGCTCTTTTCCCCTTTTAAATAGATATAAGCAACAGGTTGGCTCTTGCGTTCATTTTAGTTTTGTAGTGTTTTTCAGGTTTTAATGTTGTGATGTGATTTAATTAATAATAGGAAAATTTTTGTCCAAATCACTTGGAATAAATTGTCTGTTCATCTCATAGGAAAACGTAATCATGGAAAATGCTCTCATACAGACAGAGTGAAAATTCCAGATTACTTACCACCAAATATTTAAGCATTTTTAGCTTGTTATGTTAAGCAGAACCAAGTTTTATTAGTTGTTTTGATGTCAGTAGTGCCTATTTTGATGAAAAAGCATCAGTAGTGATAAAAAATTTAGTAAAATGATCCTTAGTCATCTTTTTAGTTAATTAAAAATGATACATAGAAAGGTGTTTGATAAATGCTTATCATGTGAATCATCAGTGATTGTAAGAATCATAGTAACCAGTGTTCTAAGTAGTACCCAACATGTATTGAACACATCTCTGCCCTATAAGAACTCAGATTCCCAGCCTCTTTGTGGGTTAGATGTAGCCATGTGATTTCATTCTGACCAATGGTATGTGTGTGTGTAAACTTCTAAGACATTTCCATTCCTGTTTCCTGATGGCTGGAATGTACATGTGAATGTGGAACTAAGAGATCAAAAAAGATGCCATGAGTTGAATATTGCTGAACAACGAGATAGAATCTGGCTGGGTCCTATATTCCTGGGGACCTGCCATTTCTAGACCTGGACTATGTATTTATGTACAAGGAATGAAATACCATATTATCTGTGGTACTATTTTCTTGGTTTCTATTTTTGATGCACTTAATCCTTTGTTAAGACCTAATGAGACAAATCTTGTAATCATTGGCCAGGAAGCCAACTTGATTAAGTGAACTGAATAATGGATGAAAGGGCTATCCATTACAAATAGCTGGAATGTAATTAAGGCAAAAAACCAGGGTTATATATCTTTATCCAGGTAGGAGATGCTAGATAGGAATCCAGAATGACTCAGAAAAACTTACAGGAAAGCAGGGAGGTATATTCAAAAGAGTACTAGAATTGGCATTACAAAATTGTATCACAGAACCAGTATTGCTGCTTACTATATTCAGTCAGTTCTGGTTTCTGAAACTATAAAAGTATGATTGATGGTTATAGATGAAATAGAAAATATACAGTAAATTGCTTTGTAAACCATTCCAGAATAGCCAGCATATTTAACAGATAAAACTCATAGGGTGAAATCTTAATGCAAATTTAAATTGTGCTTTGTATTATCCATTTAAAATATATTCCATGGAGAAAGTTTATGCCATTTTTAGTAAATCTAGCAAGTCTGGCTTATCCTGGTGGAGCAGTGGTTAGATCAGCTGCCTCTGAAAGAGCCCAAGCCCCATTCCCCTGGATTCGAGTCCCTGGGTTTGGGCTGAGATGGTGGTGGGGACAACCAGTGCGAACAACTAAATAAAAATAAAATAAGATGCTTCCTCCTCCTCTCTTGTCCTACCTGCCTGCCTAGCTACTCTCCTTCATTTCTGCTTGTACCTTTCCTTAGTAAACAAAAAACCCCAAACATTATAATTAAAAAAAATTACATATATACTCCCATTTGGGAAATAGTCTCTGGTGGATCTTGCTATTGAAGGAAATCTGCATTCTGGAAAACCAGGTATGTGATGGGCTTTCATTCACTGAGCACATTTATTGACAACATTATGGAGCAGGCATAGTTCTAGGCTGGGAAATATAGTCTAACACAACAGAAACCCCTGCCTCTTGGAGCATACTTCCATGGGCTAGTTTCTTCTTCCTTGCTATTTTTTTTATACTCTTTGCCAGCTACTTTCATAGACTCTTCTGAAACAGAAGAATAGTATCCACAAGAAAGTTATTCTCTGTGTTGTGGATTTATACTTGCTTTGCATGTTCTGGACCTAGCAGCTATTCAGTGCTGCTGACTCATTTTCTTATAAGTCTGTCTCTGAATCCATTGATCATCCCTACTGGGATCTTCCGGCCACAGCTCCCCTGGAGTAGTTTGGTTTTCCCTGTGACTGACAGTTTCCCAACAAGGCTTTATTTTAAATGGTCAGTGTCACAGACTCTTTATCAGTGATCCTTCCAAGTGGCTGCCTTATCAAGTATTGAGAATGGTACCCAGTCGGCTCTTCTTTCTATAAAATCCAGAGTTGATCCACTGGAGACTCTTGCCCATTTTGACCTATTCTTGGAAAGGGAAATCATCAGGTGCTTCCCAGATATAATACTTTGCTGTGCTACCCCAGGCCACCTGATATTTCTCAGGTTAGGAATGCCAGTAAATGGTGACTCCCAGCTCCAGGACACCATGCAAGTTTTCAGTGTGATTTTGAGTTTCTGTTCTCTTGAGGTGAGGAAAATACTCTCATTCATGTCCTCTTTAGTCTCTGTTACTTGACACTTTTGTACCCACAAAATCAGCAAGGAGTAAAATCCTTCTGTGATGTCTACTTTGAAATTTGCGTATCAGTTTTCATCTTCCTGTGTATCTGGTATTTATCACCTAAGGCCTCAGCCAGAACTCTTATTTTAATATGAAATTACACATGCTTTTCAAATATGAAAGTTGTTTATTTGTATTCTTTCTCAGGAGGGTTATCCTAGGGGTAACATTGATATTTTTTTTAAATTTTAATACTAGGATAAATTACTCAATTTCAGTAATGTGCAAAAAATATGGGAGTTTTTTAAATTACTCTTTATGGCCCAAATCCTTCAAAACAGATGGAAACATGCTTTCATTTATGTCTTTTTGAAGCTTCCTCTATGACATGTCATCGTCTTATATGTCTTTGGCCTCGTGGCTAAATATAAGTGAGAAAAGGGCACCTAATCAGATCTTGCAAAAATATTGTGATGCCTACACTGTATTATATGACTACTAGATTAGTATGAGAAGTAACTGAATATTCTTCAAATGAAAAAAAAAATCGCTGTTTTCTAAAGAAGATGACTTTCTACTATGTCCTATACACATTCTTCATTCCCTAGATCTAGTCTGTTTTTATTACCTCCCCTTCATCATCCATATTCAAACCATGTGACCTCTTGCTTCTAGTATTTATATACTCTAATACATTGATTACCTCTTAAATAGCTACCTTTCTATAATAATTTTGATCATAGCTAAACCTCTTTTTCATTTTTATTGTGACAATTCTTTCACAGCTACCATAGTAACTGTGTGGCTTCAGGGAGGTCACTTATTTTCTGAGTCATGGTTTGCTCACTGGTAAATGAGAATAAGAGTGCCTGCTTCATATGATGATTGAGGTTAAAATGAAAGAGCAGGTATAAAGCATTTAGCACCATGCGAGATAAGGATTATCAGGCACTCAATCATGGTAGTTAATCCTTTTCATTGTTCCCCAATGAAAGCCTCCCCTTTCAACCAGGGTAGTCTCATTACTTTCCTAAGCATTCCATGTCTAGTTTTAAGGTTGATCCCCAAATTTGGCTTTTATGCTAACATTTTTTGAGTGTCCTTCTCCCTCTGCCTTGCCTGTTTAAGTTCTATCCATCCTTTAGAATTTTCCACCAAGTTCTATTTGTTTCACTGTTTGTTTGCTGTTTACTTTTTATTTCTGATAACTTTATTTCCCAGTAATCTGTCCTTTCTTTTAACTTACTTAAAACTGTCGAAAATATTACACTCATAAAGCAAATATGAGCATGCACGGCAACTTATGTATTTCAAATATAAGTTTTATATTTTTTCTCATTGTTTCCCATATTTTCCTACTTTTTTTTTTTCCTTAGCTTTTTCAGCTAGATAGTATGCTTTGGGAGAGAAAAGTTTTATGATGTGTTTTCCATTTAAAATAATTTAAATACAGTTGACCAGTGTTCACTATTAAATAACATGATTCATACTTCCACAACCTTCTCATGGCAAGATCTATCAAAAGTGTTTAGGATTTGTGTGATTGAGAGAAATGTTAGCAAAGGTTATAGATGCTTTAGTTTGCAGATAACAGGAAGACTACTCTGGAGACTGTAAGCAAATAAGGCTTTTTTTTTTTTTTTTCTCATGTAACCAGCAGTATAGAGGTCACCAGCCTGGGGCTGCTCGACATCCCAGACCAGGACCTTCTTTTCTCCTCCTTCATTCTTGACCTGTTGGATCTGCGTGTGCACCATTGCATTCGTGCATGGCAGTGGCTACAGCACTAAGCGTCAAGTCTGTGTTCTGGGCAGGGAGAAGTAAGTGAGGAAGAGGCAGAAAGGAGCTCATTAGTCCAATCTTTACAATTTTTAAAAATTTAGAGAGACAGCATAGGCTCTCATGGAACTCCCACCAGCAAATTTCGCATACATTTCCTCAGTGGGAGAATTGTCACTTGGAATCTCTTCTCTGGAAGGTGGTTGGGAACAGTGGACAGATGAGGACTGGGACAGACACCAACAATATGCCACACAAATACTAAGCGACAGCTTAAATAACTTTTTCCAGCTAGTGTCCCACTCGAAAGTGCCCACTACTATTTATCTCTGAAAAAACAAAAATTTCAACCTAGTGAAACTTAACTCTCTGAAAGGAAAGTTTATCTTTTGAGAGGGATTCTGCTATTTATTGGCTTTCCTTTTGTTGTCAAAGATTGTATACAAAGATATTGCAGACTCAGGTGTGGATTAAAAAACTACTCAAGATCTAAATCCTTGTTTTACTGCTGAAAGAAATTTAAAGAAATGGAATAAGGCACCAGTGATCATCTTGAAAGACACAACAGGGATTTATTTTCCCTTCTGTTCCTGTGTGTGCCCTTTAATTTTTTTATTCCTCAAGCAGCATTGAGGCAACCCCAAATTAAAGCAGTTCATGCTGTGCAGCACATGATTATTAAATCTTATCTGGCTGCTTGGGAGATGGACAAATAACAGTTGGTGCGCAAAACCTTTTGTAGTATCTGAAAAGACAAGTGTCACAAAGAATGCTGTCTCTCCCCTGTGTTACAAGATAAAAATTAAATTAGATCAGCTGAGGTCCTTTGCAGGTAGTGATCCCTTTAATAGTATTTGAAATGTGTTGACTGAACAGAAATAGTCCTAAGTGAAGTTTCATTATCCATGGGAGTCTGTTGTAAATACCACAGTGTTGTGATGTATGTTTAGCTAATTTCATGTTCTTTTGAAGCTGCTCTTCAGCAGCTTCAAATGCTTATTACGAGTAAACATTGTACATTAGCACACAAGAGCTTAGAGAAAACATCACTTACCCTTTGGTAATGGACAAACAGATAATAGGGGAAGCTGGGAATTAATTATCTTTATGCAGATGTCATATCAGCCTGCAATAGAACAAGATGCTGCTTTAGGAAAAAAAAAAAAGTACCATTTTGTTTTTATGAAGATGCAAAGCAGGCAACTAGCTGCTAACGAATAAGTTATTTGAATTGATATTAATTCAGTGGCTTTTTCAGAGCCTCTAGGAAGCTAATGTCTGTTCTCTAAGCCCTCCCCCCAACCCCTTCTTAAATTCAGAAAGTAACTGCAAAATGCTTCAGCCTTCTGAATGAGAAACCGTGGCAGAATGATTTGTTTCTTTTGTCCTGCTCTTTGCATGGGCAGTGAGTAAGCTTGACAGCACTCTGTGAGGTGCTGATCCTCAACTGTAATACTTACTAGCCCTGGCTCAAGACAGCATGGTCTGCCTTATCCTGCTAACGAAAGCACTGTAGAATACAATCGTGACTTCTTATATATAGACTTTTTTTTTATTAGAGGTTTTTTCTCTTGATATAAAGAATATTTTCATAACTGTTAGGAAAAGGTGTGGGACACTGGAGTTTTTGGAATAAGCAAGAACTGTATGTAGATTTAAAGCTATCTTTTTCATCACTTGTTCAATTATTTAGCTTTTGATTTGTGTCTGGCACTTTCATATTGAAAGAACGGAGATCACTCACATCTTATTCATTTGTCTAGTAAGACAGATGGTTTGAGGTAGGTGCATTACATTTCTGTCCTGGGTGCCAGGGCTCAATTAATAATTACATTGATCAGATGTGTGTTTTTTTTTCTTATTGAGTAGTATTTTGTTGAATAGATATTTATGTGACATTTATCATATTTCAGCATTTGTATATATAACAAGGTTACAAAAGTGGCTGTGGCTTCAAACTTTGTGAAGAATCCAGGGACTGTTGTGAAATCTTTTAACAGATCTAATTAAAGTTCCGAATCAGTTGACCTTAAAATGCGTAGGTTATCCAAAGGAGTCTGACCCCCAAAATAATTTTCTCTGGCTGTGGCAAAAGAGGAAGTCAGAGATCAAAGCCTGAGAGGTCTTCTTCTCACCTGGCCTTTGCTGCTTTGAAGATGGAAGGGGCCGTATGAGAAGGAAGGTGCTAAGAGCAGCTCCTGATTGCCAGCCAGGCTGCCCTTTTGCTGAAAGGGAAACCGAATTTGTCCTTAGACCTGAATGGGCGTGAAAGTGGATTCTTCCTTAGAGTCACAGAAAAGAGGCCAGGCTACTGTGGCTGTCACCTGGATCTCAGCTTTACATGTTCATCTCAGCAGGTAACCTGAGTGGTGCTGAGCTTCTGACTTACAGAACTGTGAGCTAATTTTGTCTTGTTGTAGCCTCTGCATCTGTGGTAATTTATTATGCAATAATAGAAAACCAATACACATATGCAATTAGACAGGATGTTTATTAACTCTTATACCAACAGATGTTAGCACCACTGAGTTAATTTTAATTTTCAGGGAAAAAAAAGGAAGATAACATCAATAGAATTTTAGATTTGCCATCAATATTCTTATTTTAACACATGAGAAAAGAGAAGTCCAGAGAAGTTAAGATTTTGGCTAAAGTTTTAGAGCCCAGTAGTGACAGAGTGGGACAATATCTTGTATCCTGATTCAAAGTTCAATGTTTTTATTCCATTGCCTCTCACTGTAGTGCTGAATGAATTTTGGTTGTAAATTGAAGCCAAAGTATAAAGAGACCAAATAGTGACAATTTTGTCATACTACCAAATGTAAAGTAGGAAAGTATAGTTTGAAAAAAGGTAATTTCAGGGGAGCAATGCTGTTTTAACCTCAAGATTCTAATGCATGGAATAAACCATGGCGTGCATTGCTAATGTGACTGATCTCTTATTCGCTAGAATAGAAACATTGACACATTCAGTGGAATATTGTTTGCTTCCATGGCTGAGTTTTCCCAGTGATGCTGCTGTCATTTGGAATATTATTGGATTTTTTTTTTTACTTTAAACACATTTAGCACTTTCTTTTGAGCATCTTTTAGTGCCAGCAATTTTTGACCCTTGAGGGGTAATTTGATATTGTTTCCAGATAGCTTTTGGATAGTTCTAATAGGACAACTCAGCTTTGGTGATAAGTCTGAATAATAAAAATCATCCTGGATAATAGTAAAAAAATTGGTCTGGATAATAAAAAGAAAATACTGCTATAAGTATGGCGATAGACTTTGTTTCATAAATGAAACCTAGCTGACTATGGTTTTTTTTTTTTTTTTAACTTGTTTTTTTTTTAATTGGAAGTCATTTGGAGCAACGTTGGTGTGAAGTAAATACATATCTGTTCTGGTGAAACAGGTGAACAGAACATGTGGTTTGCAGAGACATGAATCCTAACTTGACAACTTACTAGTTGTATGATTTTGGGCAAGCTACTTAACCTTTGTACATCCTGGTTTCTTGATTTGAAAATGGTGACTCAGCATTAATTTATGTATTTCACATAGGAGTTATCCAATATATGAATAAAAGGAATAAATTGAATATTTGTTGTGTAAAGCTCTTACAATCAAAACCTGGTACACTAACTATGCTTAAATATGGTTTGTTTTTTAAAATATTCTTTTTAGTGTAAGTGATATGCTTAGGTTTGTTGAATAAGCATAGCTTCCTGTTTTACTTGAACCCAAGAGCTAAAATTCCCCAGTGAGAGCCAACCCCATTTGGCATGTTTCATACTCCATCCATGTAGGTCCTTTGTGTCTGCAGTGTGTCTGCTGACCATAGAGGAGCTGGAGCCTGTGGTTCTCTCTTCATAAACTTTTCCTGCCCTTCACACCATTGTTACTGCAGAATCTGTCTGGCTTCTTGAGTGTGGTAAATGATTAATTTGCACTTCTGCTTTAGAAAGGAATATTCATTCAGTTGTATTAGCATATGAGAAAATGCAGCTTTTGTCCTCCACTTTCATTCTAGAGAGAGGCAGATAAATAATATGATCTATTGCTTGGTCTCTCTCACCTGAACTTAAATATATGGGCACAGCTCCATCTGTAGATGTGCTGATTTGTTTATTTATTTTAATTGTAGTTGCTGAACTCATTTGAGCTTCATCCTCAGTACGAAGAACTCAAAGTCTCATATCCTTTTGGTACAGATGGGTTCCAGTTCTCTTGCTCTCTCTTAAAGTGCTTTCAAGGAAGAGGATTATGATTTTGCTTATAGATAAGAACTATTTATTTTAACGTAGTTTTTAAAGATAGAAAAGAACAGTTCTCACAGAAAAGCATGTAGTAGTTCTCCTTATAAGCTTGTGATGCCACACTATTTATTTGTAGGTTATCTCACCTTTCCCCTTTAATCATATGTACTCATATTTACAAGCTATGAAGCGCCTTCTATTTTTTTTTCTGTCATTGAGCTCCAAAAGTTAAAATAATTTTTTAAACACAGAGTGACTGATGTTAAGTACGTCCTCTAATGCTGACCCAATCAGTCAAGCTTCTGATAGAAACCAGCATGCATGATAAAGATGAAGGATGACAGGCCGAATAACCTTTGACTTCTTTTTCTCATGTTTTTTTTTTAAATTTATTTTTTATTGTAGAAATTATTGTACACATTAAAATAATTTCCCCATTTCTTAGATCTACTTCAACATACCCTGCCCTCTACCAAATCACTAAGTGTTTTTCCCCATTGTCCAGCGGGCTCTACCACCATTTGCCCCCGCGAGCCCCATTCCCTTTTGGTAACTTCTGTTCTGTTGCAGATGTTTCAGTGTTCGTTATCTTTCATCTGTTCCTTTGTTTTGTCTATTCACATTCCACATATGAGTGAGGTCATCTGGTATCTAAATTTCTTCTTTTGACTTGTTTCACTTAGCATTATCCTCTCTAGTGCCATCCATGTTGATTCAAATGACAGGGTTTCCTCTCCTCTAAGGGCTGTGTAGTATCCCATTGTATATATGTACCACATCTTCTCGATCCATTCCTCTGAGGTTGGGCACTTAGTTTCCAGTTCTTATCTATTGTGAATAGGGCTACAATAAACATGGGGATACATGTATCTCTGTGGATGGGTGCTCTCATGTCTTTTGGGTGGATGCCCAGAAGTGGAATGACAGGATCATATGGGATTTCCATCTTCAGTTTTCTGAGGAATCTCTGAACTGTTCTCCACAGGGGTTGTACCAATTCATACTCCCATCAGCAGTGCAAAAGTGTTCCCTTTTCTCCACATACTTGCCAACATTTATTGTTTCCAGACTTTTTGGATAATAGTCTTTCAGGTGTAAATGATATCTCATTGTTGTTTTAATTTGCATTTCCCTGATAGCCAACAAGTAGGAACATAATTTCATGTGCCTGTTGGTCATTTTTCTCATGTTTTTGAAAGGTGACCTGACACTGGAGGGGTTTTGCCATTCCTTAAAGGATTTTAATGGTTTTATTGACAATCTTCACTTCATTCTCCCTTCTCATCACCTACAGTGATTATAACCATCAGATATAATCATGATGTTCATTATTTTATAAAAATCGCTACTATGTGTTTTTTTTTTTTGTTTTTTTTTTTTTACCTAAGTTTCAGTGCTTGGTATAAATTAGCTCTATAACAATCTTCTGATTGTTGATCAATCCTGTAACTTTATAGCTCTTGTCTATTAAGTGTATCCTTGTTTCAGACAAGGGTATCATTTCTAGTTTTTTACCACAGCTTTTTGAAGTATTCTCTCACTGGCAGGTAAACCTATAAGGACAATGACTTTATTATTTTTCTTCTTCTGGGGCAGCAGCTATCAGTGCCTAATGCCTGGTAGATGATAAATAAATATTCTGGAGTGAAAAATTCCCAGTTTTTGGATGAGGAAACTTGAGCAAAGAGACATTAATTAAACTGCCCAAGGTCAAATGGTGAAGCTAGGATTTGTACCCAGGCAAGTGTGACTTCAAAGCCTGAATCTTTATCTGTGTGCTGTTGTTTTGTTAACAAATTTCTGGGACAGTGTTAATTAGATAGTGTCTGAGGCAGAATGATGTATAATCCTAAGTTTCTGAAGTAGAAGGTATCAAGTTATTTTGGAAACTGTTTAAAAGTTACCTTGAAATGTTTGTAAACCATCTCTTAATGGAAAAACTGTGACTATAATCTTGAAGAAATCATGGGTAATCTGAGTATTGCTTCTTAGTTGGAAAATATGAATTTATATGAACATATTCTATGCATGCAAATACATAGGACTATGAAGGTTCTATAATACATTCAAATGTTTTTAGTTCTTTTAATGCAGGAAAAATTGTAAGTATAGGTTTAACAAATTTGCCAATGTTTACTATTTCATAAACTAATACATAAGAGGGATTTGCAAACTTCATTGATATTAGGCTCCTACTATTTTATTTCCCCATGCAGCTTTTCTTTCCGTAGAAAAAAATATAGAATTGTGAAATGCATATTGTATAGAATGTAAAATATGTTTTGATTCTAGATATTTATATATTTCTAGTTAAGTAGTTCTATATTAAAGGGATGAAAAGAATTCCAAGGTATTTCAAAAGAATTGCAGTCATTTCCACTGCTTCCAGAACACTATGGACATATAACTCATTAAATCTTAATGGCTACTAGTTTTCAAAATTTTTGCAATTTTTTAATAGGGGAAAATGAAATTAAATTTGAAAGTACAGTCTGTATTTTTGGTGAAGTCAAACATTTTTCTCTTTTCTGTTTTTCTCATGGAAAGGCACAGGCAGAAATGAAGGCAAGTAGGCAAGCAGGCAGGAAGAGAAAGGAGGAAAAAGTGCTTTATTGATTGTATTTAGTTAACATTGGTTGCTTCCTCCCTCCACCTTGCATCTAAACCTGAGACCTTGGGATGTATGTGGGACTGCTTCCAGGTGTACCAGACCACTAGTTTTTTTCATATAATACGAGTTTCTTCTTTTGGTTGCAACAATCTCATGTTTGAACTTACAACCAAGTTACTCATTAACAGTTGAGCTGTTAATATTCTTGGTAGTATAAACTTAGGAACAGCTAGTCACTCTCATGTTGGTTTTTGAAAACTCATCAAATCAGCCATTATCTCCAGCACATTATTTTGAATCGGGGTTACATGACTCCATAACATGAGTAGACTTGCATCAACATCTAGGTTGTAGAACTTTAAAGAAAATAAATGCCACCTTAGGGCTTTGCTTTAAATCAAAACAATCAGCTTCATAAATAATCATATAAGACTTTGGGGGTACTTTTAGCAATATATTGAGGCACATCTCCTCTCTTTATCCTACTGGAGAGGCATAGCTAGGTCTGATGTCTTTCCCATCAGCTGTCTTCTTGTCATTAAGCACCCACACTCCAGTCACTTAGCTCAGTTGTTCCTTGAGGGCTGCTGCAGTGAGGGTTTTTCTCTCTGGGTCTTTTCATCATCCTTTTGAGTGAGCACTGCTCTTAAGCCAACAAGATAGAGGCATATACCTTGTTGACCTCATGACGTAGCTTTTTCAGTAAAGAAGCATTTCAGCATTTGGTATCGCAGGATGTATCTGTATCTGTTGGTCCCTAGGCTACTTATCTCTGCTGCTTATCACTCTTGCCTTCTTACCCTCAGGAGCCAAGTAATTCTTCAGAGATCAACCCTGTAACGTTTATTAAAAAAATGTGCAAGGAGGAAATCATTTATTGTTGCAGTCTTGATATTGTCATGTCAGTGTGCTAGCTGTAAACAAAATTGATTTTGTGGTAAAGGAAGAAGTTTTCATAAAAGCAAAGACTGGCCATGTGTAAACATTCTTCAGATAATTTCCTCATTGTGATTTTGCCTCTGATGTTTAAAAGTAAATCTAGTGATATTATAACAAAGTTTTACACAACTAGTTTTGCCTACTGGACAGTGTTTTATATATCGATTGGCTTTGTACTTTTAACTGGAGAAAATGGAATAGGAAATAATTTATTCATTTCTGTTTGCTGAGTTGAGAAGAATCCATAAAAAAACCCAAAAGACTTCAAAAGCTCATTTCTTTCAAAGAAAGTATGAAAACTTTACACACAACTTTTGCATTTAAGTCTCTCATGAGATAGCCGAAGGCATAATAAATTCTCTGGGAGAATTAATGTATATGATTAATGTATAAAGCTGTTTAAATGTTCAAAGATCTTTCAAAATGCATTTCTAATTTTTTTGATGCAAAGTGAATTGATTTCAAGTGTCAGGCTGTACTTACAGTGATGAGAAGTGGTTGGTCTTCTTAGGGAAATGCAGGTAAGAATAAATTGTACTGTATTAATGCAAGAGCCTTTTGGAGTTAGAGCTGTCATTGAGTGGGTTTTCCAGGGAGTTTTAGCAGGTCATGTTTTGCAAGGTATTGGGACATTCTGGGATCCTTAGTGATACATCTGTGAGGGGCAAAGGGGACTATCACCAGATCAGGAGCTTGAGATTCGTGTTTGGGAGTTTGCCTGTTTTTTAAGAAGTTATCGCAAAGGGATAAGATTTATTCATATTACTATTATGTTCACTAGATAGAGTTACATCCACTTTTACTATACAGAGAACAAATAATGCTTACTCAAATTCTTTCCCATCTATTGTTTCTCAGAAATAAGTTGGGAGATCAAGAAATGAGGCATTTCTTAGAGAATATTCACAAGTAATTACATTAAATACTTCCTTCTTAGTGACTTTCAGAAACAAATATACCATTACTGATTTTTTCCACCAGTAATTTAATTCACCATGTTAAGAAAACTGTTATAAAAACAAACCCCCAAACATATGGGGTATTAAGCTTAGCAACTTTTTATTGTAAGAGGCAGACAGTCCTTTCTTAAAATAATAGATGCTTTACTCGTTTATTTGTAGAGTAAAACTGTCATTTAAACATTTGGATTTTATGCTAGAGGTACTTGCTTTAAAAAAGTACTTCAGTCAGTTCAGGCAATATGTATCATTTTGGAGTGTTTTAAAAAAAAAAGCACTCCAGATTTTGTGACCTGGAAATTGGGTTTTCTTGTATTTGATTTTCTCAAAGTACAGTACAGCTGCACTCATCTTCTGTGAACAGGAATGTTTGAGGATGGGTTAAATGAACGATAGAAAGCATCTCCGAAAAAGGTGTCTTGCAAGGCATAATTACTTTGTAAGTATGTCTCTCAGCAGCTTTCACAAATCAAAGCTTCCTCGAAAGAGAGATTACAATCAAAGTTCGTCTGTGTACTATTGTATTTGCAGTGCCTGCCAACATTCCAACTTGCAGTCACTTTGAGGGACAAATTCTTCATATTCATCTGTGTTGTAGGCAAATATAATTTAAGTTCTGTTGACTGGGAACCTATTACAGAGGAGATAGGCAAATATAATTTAAGTTCTGTTGACTGGGAACCATATTACAGAGGAGATGGGCAGGTGAGTTGCGCTGTTCCGGTGTGTCTGTTTCTTTGGTGGTTTAGGGTTTGAGCAGTAACTGACCAGGATCTGTTGTTTGTCCCTCTTTAGCTTCAGTTACCACTTTCTTTTCCTTACAGCATTTGGAGTTCACTTGGGGAACTTCTCCCTGTGGAAGGGACTGCTCATCTGCCTTTCCTTGCTGTAATGGACTAGGGATCCATCTTCTGTCCACAGAGCCTGATTGATGGCTTACTAACCAATACTGATCAAATGAAACTCAGTTCTTGTAATTTTTGTTGGAATTACTTGAAAGGAGATTCTAAGCCCCTACCCCCATTTTTTTTTTTGCAAGTTTTATTAGCAAGATAGGCTGGTGTTGATGGGAGTGCTCATCCTTCTTGAGAAGAAGGCAGAGCTTGAGCTGGAAACACTTCAGAATCCTGACAACCAAGTCTGAATAGCTCATCAGTTAATGAGCCAATGAATTCTCCCTTAACTTTTGTACAAGCCCGTTTGAGTTGGTTTTCTGTCACTGGTAGCTGAAATAGACCTGATTGACACGCTCTTGCTAGTTTGGTGTCAGATTCGCTTTCACCCTCAGAGTTAACTTTCGGTTATGTACTATTGACTTTTTTTTTATTCAATTTAATTTTCCTTAAAAAATGTTTTTACCACAATAAAAATACAAATTATGAAATGTAAACTGTGCAACAGAGGAAAAAACAAGCAACCTCTCTTCTCCTAAGTGGTATTGGGTTTGGTTAGTTTGGGAGACAGGATTAGTGTCTCAAAAGGAGTCAAGGGAACATTTCCTTTTTTTCTGATTCTGCAAAAAATGTGCATAAGAACAGAATTATCTGTTCTTTGGTAAAATTGTGTGCAAAATTATATAGTCATAGTTTTATTATTTCCTTGTATTTTCCTTGAGTTCTATTTCACTTTACTAACGTCTTGGGTTAATGTCATTTGGTCATTATTTGCTAATTAAAATATTCTAAATTATAAAACAAAATTACAGTGTTTGTTCCCCAGTGCCCCTCCCATCTGTGATATATAATTTTCCTATTTTGAGAACATCAGGACTTTGAGGTATATGAAACACATCCAAGGATAGGTAAATCTTTGATTAGCAGAGTAGCTGGTTTTTTGAGTCTGTATCAAAGAGTAGAGGTGAAAGTAAGCCTTTTCTTTACAAAAGAAGAGGTAGGGGGTGCTGGGAGCAATCATTTTGCCAGTAAAGCTGCATGAGCAATTCACCTGACTGAAATTGCTTTGCAGCTTTGGCAGGTAGTACTGCTTCCAGATTTGGTCACAGCATGGGACATAGGAATATACAGACCTCCTTCCTGCCTTTGAATAATTAGCATCAACATAGTATTCTGAACAGTGAACGGGTATAAACAAAGCAAACAGAGAGAACCTGGAGAGACTTTTGCTTTGGGGAATTCTCTAGCAATAATCACCAATGCTGTTGAATGTGAAGGCATGTGTGGATTTTGATAGCCTTTTTCACTGGCCCAGCATCATTGACTTTTTTTGAGGGAAATCTACCACATAGTGGAAGTGATGGCCCTACTGCCTGTATACACAGATGGGCAACTACCAACCCAGATATCACACTGCTGCGGAAGGATTTACTCAAATGACTAACCAAAATCTTTGCCTCCAGGGCCTTTTCCTTCCTGGGCAGAAAATCTGAATCAGTATGCTAGTGGAGATAATAAAAATGTTGCTATTTTAGAAGTAATTTAAACGTTTTCTTTTTCTTTCTTTCTTTCTTTTTTTTTTTTTTTTTTAGTCCAGGTTCCTTTCTTAAAACAAAATTCTTTCTTCCAGGGATAAAAAGAATATTTGACAAGTCTCAAGTATTCTCAATCTTGGTACGACTTATAGTATATAGATGACCTTAGCTATATTTAACTATAGATATGTTCCCATAAAGTTGAGTGGATCCTATTTTCAATCCAGTTGAAGAGCTTGCAGTTTAAATAATTCTACTAGGATTCTATTAGGAAGCAAATGAGTCCACCCCTACTGATCTCTGGGACGTCCTTAGTGATGTATTCCTCAGTTATTGGTTATGTGCTGTGTTCATTTGCTTCTAAGTGGAAATAAATATCATTTCATTCGTGTAATTGCTTTCTCTTGCAATTTGCTTATGAATAAAAGCTCTTTAAAATATTAACATTTGATGAAATGTACTTGGATGTTGCTTTTCACAGAAATGATCTTACCTTCTTTATAGCAACCCTGAGGGACCAGCAGTTAATTAATGCTCCCGTTGGTCAGTTCACTCAGGGGCAGTCTGGGGCTCTCTGTAGGGCAGGGAATATATTTAATGAGCTGGAATCCAACTTGTATAGTGCTTATTATCCCAATACTCATCCTTATGTGGTTGCTCCCAGAAACAAAATATTTATCAGTGATTTTCAAATTACTCCTCGTCATAGTTCCCTTAATCCTACTAGCATTTCCCCTTAGTGTCAAGGTATGAAGACTTTTGCTGTCTTTTGTAAACATCTCAAAACCACATGCAGATATAGTGCAAACTATACAGTCAAATTTTCCATCTTGTAAAGGATGTAGGATTCCAGAAAGTCAGTGGAAACAGCCCAGTAAGATCCAATAACACTGAAACCCATAGACAAAGGGGGCTATGACAGGATTGGATCAGGCAGTTATCACCATGGATAATGACACCAGAAGCCCCTCTGAAGAGTCTGAAATGTCAAAGAATTGCGTGAGACTCTCAGAAATCGAACTTTTTGACTGTTTTGGCATAAATAGTATTTATTAAAGGTTTCACTGTGATATGAAGTAAGACTTACGTGGTGCTATTATAGCTTTAAAATACAAATTTTAAATATTTTATGTTTTCAAAAGAATAGATGTAAAGTATTATTATCTAAATATTTCTTCCAAATTCCATATTTCTGCTTTCACTAAGAAAAAAGCCCCATCCATAATTTTGTTTCTTTTTAATATTTTTAAAGGAAAGGTGCAGCTAGAAATGAAGGCAGGGAAGCAGGAGGAAGAGAGGAGGAAGAAGCATTTTATTTAGTTGTTTATCTTCGTTGTTCCCTGCCTGCCACAGGTCACAAACCTGGGTCCTTTGGATGTATGTGGACTGTGCTGGATGGAGACCATGTTTTTAACCACTAAACTGCCAGGATGTCCTGCCCATTCATCTGTTTTTAAAAAGTTTTGTGTCTATAAATATCTCTATTTGCATCTGTCTGATTTTGAGCTATTATAAAAATGATTTGGAGCTTTATAAAGGTTTGTTTTGCTTCTTGAAAAATCAGTATGATATTTAAACATTCATCCTTGTGATATGTAGCTCTATTTTATTCATTTATAATACTGTACATTCTACAGTATTGTCAATAATACCTCAAGTTGATATGGATCCATAAAGATTCTTAAATATGACAGATAGGATGAATTGATATAAATTATGAAAATCACTTTGGCATTGACATATAAAGTTGTATATGTTGTTTACTTCCTAGACAAGATGTAGAATAATAAATTTGAATTATAAATTTTGTGAAGCCATTCACAACAGTATTCATATACATGTTAATTTAGAAGGTTAGACGCATGACCTGTAACTAGTACCAGTAATCTAACAGTAAAGCAGTGGAGTAATAATTTTCCATTAGACTAGTGATTTAGTCTCAAAATTTATTCCTTATAGTAAGAATAGGGTTTTTGTTTTTTGTTTTTAAAGGAAAGGTGCAGGCAGGAATGAAGGCGAGTAGGCAAGACAGGAAGAGAGAGGAGGAAGAAGCACTTTATTTTTTATTCAGTGGTTCACACTGGTTGCTCCCCCTGCCCCCCAACTCGGCTGCTGGGTCTTGAACCCGGGAACTTGGGATGCATGTGGGACTGCTTCCAGGTCTGTTAGATCCTAGATCACTAGGCCACAGGGTACACCCGAGAATAGGTTTCAGTAGTAAAAATCCTGACTACATCATAAAGGAATTTTGGTACTCTAGTGTAATTTGTTGTATGCATTTATTCACTGACAGCTGCTTAGGTGTTAAATTTTTATCACAAACGTATATTGAGAAATACAAATCAATGTATAAAAATGCTTCTGTAGGAGGTAGTGTAGAAACAAGGGAAGAGTTTTGAACTGAATGTTGAGAATTGGCATCTCCATTATGCTTTGTCTTAGGTTCTGAATGTCTAAACTAAGCATCAGTTTCATCACTGATAAAATAGAGATAGTATCAGACTTGATTCCATGGCTGTATGCCAATTAAGTGATAGAGTCTGGGAATATTCTTTATAAAGTGCTTTATAAACTGTGTACCATTATTGCTATCGCCATTTGTCTGAATAACTCTGCTTTAGGAAACAAGTTCAGATCACATCTTTTGAATGTTTATATCAAGAGAATGTGTCTCAGCACCCTCCTAATATAAACGCGTATGTGCAGGATCCCCATTCCTCAAATAAATGACAGCACACTATGCCCACCACCAAATTACCAACGCTCCTTCACCCTTGTCCACTGGACCCCACACCCACTTGCTCTCACGCCCCTGCTCTGTTCCCTACTGGACAGAACAGAACAGAGGTGTCTGATCTGTTGCCAATGTCCAAGGGTAGGTTTTGTTTAGTCTGTTCTTTGCTTTGTCTCTTCACATTCCACGTATAAGTGGGATCCTGTAGCATCTTTCTTCTTTTGATTTATTTTGCTTAGCATAATCTCTAGTTCCATCCATGTGGATTCCAATGACAGGGTTTCATCTTTTCTAAGGGTTGTGTGTGTGTGTGTATGTGTATCGCATCTTCTTTATCCATTCATCTGATGATGGGCACTTAGATTATTTCCAGTTCTTGGCTGTTGTAAATATTGCTGATGTAAACTTGGGGGTGCATATATCTCTGCAAATTAGTGTTTTTGTGTTTTTGGGGTAAATACTCAGGAGTGGAATGGTAGGATAATGTGCAACTTCCATATTAAATATTTTGTGTAATCTCCATACTACTGTCCATAAGGGTTGCACTAATTTGAACTCCCACCAGCAGTGTAAAAGTGTTCCCTTTTCTCCACTTCCGTGCCAACATTTTTAAGGTGATACCTTGTTTTGATTTGCATTTTCCTAGTAACAGGCAAGGAGGAATATCTTTTCATGTGCCTGTTGGCTGTCAGTATCTCTTCTTTTGAGAAATAGCTATCTAGTTCTTCTGTTCATAATTTGATTGGATTGCTTGTTTTCCTGTTGCATTTTATGTGTTCTTTTGGATATTAAGCCCTTGTCATATATGAAACGCAAATATCATTGATCATCTGCCATTTAGTCGGTTACCTTTTTGTTTTGGTCACAGTGAAGCAGCCTTTTTAAAAGAAAGCTTTGAGCCCTGCTTAATATCCAAACTTGCTTTTATTTTTGTTGCATAAAATGATGAAGCTATCCTAAAAATGTAAAGAAACTTCCCCCCTTCATATAGCTTGTCTAAAACATATCATAAAAGAGAGATAAGATTTTAATTGTAATTTTGAATACTTCCTTGTTCTTTCTGGAAAAATTCCCAGGAATGATACAAAAGCACTTTTATATGAAGAGGGTGCACTGTTAATACTGAAGCTGAGAACCCTGTGTCTCACTTACTTCCTGGTGTGATTAATATATAAGTTAGAACTTGAGTTCTCGCTCAAGTACTGGCAAAATTCCAGTATTGATTGATATTAATGTTACTACTAAATTTTAAGATCTTGCCTTGTGAAAAGCTGGAATTATAAAAATTTTTAAAAATTGATAATTGTTTAAAACTTTCATAATAGGTAGAAACCATATCCTTTTATAGCTGACAGTCCAAAAGCTAGTTTGTAAACTTTAAATGGAGTTAATGCCTGGATAAACGAATATCTGTGGATTAGAGACCTGGGAGTTGATGTATAAAGTGATTTGAATAAATGTGAGCATGTTTAAACCTTTGGTTCCTCTAAGTTAAATGCAAACAATATCATTTTAACAGATTTTTGGTACTTCAAAAATGTAATTTTTAGAGAAGTATATCTAAACAACTATCTTGAGGACTGGTGATGCTACTGGCTTATTTCCTGTGTTTCGTCCTTTGGTTTTTCTTTTTTGAAGGAAAGGTGAGGTAGGAATGAAAGCGAGCACAGGAGGTAGACAGTAAGAGAGAGGAGGAAGAGGCACTTTTATTCATTTTAGTTAGTTGTGCATCTTGGTTGTTACCCCGGCCCTGGATCTTGAACTGGAATCATTGGGATGTATGTGGACTGTGCCAGCTGAAGGTGACTGACCAAACCGCTACTCCACCAGGGCGTGCCCTTGTGCTTTCTCTATTTAAACTTCTTTGATATTTAAGTTGTACTGTTGTTACTTTTGTCCAGAGGTGGGTGTCGAGATTAGAAAAACAGGCTAAACTGTAAATGTAGGAAGTAACTATATAAAGAAAATTGTTTCTAATTTTCTGCTGTAAAATGTGTATTGAACATTTCTGAGGAATTCTTATTTAGCTAAATCTCTACGCAGATATTTGAAGCATCTTTCTAGCAAGATTTCTAACTGTCATTTGGCAGTACCTATTTATAGCCAGTGTAAAAAACCTGGCAAACACATAAATATTCTCAGATTTTCATTCAGTGAACTATATTAGCTTTA
Source organism: Solenodon paradoxus (assembly GCA_004363575.1). Lineage (NCBI taxonomy): Eukaryota > Metazoa > Chordata > Mammalia > Eulipotyphla > Solenodontidae > Solenodon > Solenodon paradoxus. Next base: position 170,581 of record RJWH01000026.1, read on the forward strand.
GAAGAATATTAAGTCAGCTGCTGAAATGATTCCTTATGGGTTAGCTCATGTTGTGGCCACAGTTTCTTTAGAGAGCCTTTGGTAGCAAATTGGCAGTTAGAAACTAAGCATTTATCAGAAAGGGGCATTTTAGCTCGAGGATCTAATAGAGTGAACAATATGGAGAATAGCAGTTTGACTTAGATGAAATCAGCTTTTATCTTTGCCACACAATAGTGGTGTCATCTTAATCAAGTTGTTAACTTTTCATCTCTGACAGAATGAAGTTTGTTTTTCATTGTACAAAGTGCTAAAGAAGATACCGATAGAAAGTTCTCACCTGTCTGCCTAGCTTGCCATGACTCTTGGTAGTGGCTAATGGTTTTGTTATTAAGGGTCATGAGCTTGATTAGGTGGGAGAAATTGCAATTTAATGAGATGGGGTAAGTGTGGTGTTGATTGGAATGGAGATGGCTCATCAGGGGGACGTTGGGAATCCTGTTAGTGGCCACCCAGTTATCAGACAGTCAAGTAGGTATAAGCTTGAAGTCCTCTCCCACCATTGGTAGAATCCCCCGTGACCTCCTGTCGGTAGCGTTTCATAGAAGACTCACATATTCCAAACCCTGACAGTTGAATTGCCACAGGACCGCTAAGGTTATGCTTTTGCTGAGGTCTGAAACTGTTACATGTTGCACTACTGTTTGTGTTGTCTCTTCTCCACTCTCTGGAAACCCTGCATGGATGAAGTGACTTGTTTATTTTCCGAAGTCCTGCTGATACTAGTGCTGTGTTCCCAGACTTTAATGGAGGATGAACGTGAGGGAGGGGTTGGCAGAGTAACATAGCAACAGCTTAAACGGACCCTTAGAAATCCCAGACTATAAATTACAGCCTCACAGCTATTTCTGCTCTGGGAAACCTTCATTGATTGCTTCTTTTCTTTCTACTCATATAGGTACCAGCTTTCTGCCTCATGACCGGGCACTTTCCTTTCCTGTTCGCTTCGCTCATCCTCATTCTACAAGTGCACTTCTGCTGCAGAGCTGTTTAAGTGCCCTTTTCTGAAGCACCCTGGTCTTTCACCTTGTATATAATACCAGCCTTTCCCCCACACACTTCTCAGAAATGCTGTGGCCACATTACCTCACTGACCTCATGCTAATCAAGGCATTATTATTTGATGAGACTTGAGATGCTTGAACATAAGGGATGAAGACAAGACAGACAAGTTCCTAGACTGGGAGACCAGAAGGATAGTTAGAACAGCGAACCTCATTTAGTGAGCTTTGCTTTGTTACAATTTGTACATCTTGCAAGAAGATTACAACTCTCTAAAATCTCAGCTGATGATGATTATTTTAGTAATATGTATGTATGTTATTTTAGACATGATGCTATTGCAATATTTAGTAGACTACAGACTTGCATAAACGTAAGTTTTGTAGCACTGGGAAACCAAAAATCCATTGACTCCTCTTATGGCGCATGGAGGGGGTGGGGTGTGGGGGGGTGTGTGTCTGGAACCAAGCCTGCAGTATCTCTGAGATATTCCTGTATTGTCCACAATAGAAACTCCATCACTGGTGAAGGGAACTGGTGATCCAGGGGGATAATAGCCTGAATATTCAGGAGCTCTTTTCTGTTTTCATCAGGCTAGAGTTTCCTAGATTTAGAAGAATTAACTTTTTGTTGCTGCTTTTTAATTTTCACTGATGGAACATTACATCATAACATACAGATTTAATGTGCTTATCATTGTAAATCACTATCTGTATATCATACATTAAGTTCACCCACAGTCAAAGTCTATCCATCACTATACTGTTGACCCCTTTTATCCAATTTGCTCATTCTCCTCCCCCTTGATTCATACTGTTGCATACCTGACACCTATATAATGTTACGACGCAACATTCCTTTAATAAAATTGAAAAAAGATAATTCTTCTAAATCCAGCCTGATGAAATGTCAAATGTAGCAAAGAATTCCTTGTATTTATAAGAGGTAGGTTAAAACCTGCAGCTATGGAAGGGCAGAGAACAGCAGAGTTGGTTCTCTGTTAATTCTATTTCCTCTGAGGAGGAGGAAAGGAAGAGCAGGAACTGAGTCAAAACAATGTAACCGGAGATCAGTCTCTGGAAGGATGTTTGTCCACTGTTCCAGGCTGAGGGCAGGGTCCTCACTGGGGGAGGCACTGAGTCAACACCTTCTTTCTTTGGGCATTTTGTCGCCAAAAAACAGGAAGCTGGCAGAGGCTTGGTAACAGTTCCCTGGGATTCTTCCCAGGAATGGGAGTGTGTAGTCATAGATAAAAGGAAACATTTGTTAGGATATTTCAGGAAACAGTGGAAAGTGTATAACCTGACGTGAGAAGTGGGGGTGGTCAGGGAGGGGCAGTTAAAATCCAAGGTGTTCTCAAACTGGTGGTGTTGGAAATGGGTAGTAGAAGGCTGCAGCATTTTCAGCATCGGTATAGAAAACCTAGATGCAGAGAATTTTCTAAGCCTTTCTGATTCAAAGTTAGAAGGAACTTTAGCTCTAAAGCTGTCACCAGATTCTAGGGGAGCAGACCTGATAGAGCATCTAAAGCAGTTTCAGCTTAGCTTACAGTGCCAGCCACTACACATGTAGGGAAATCTCACCCTCACACATCCCTTGTGTGAGCTGAACAGCATTGAGACCCACCCAGTTCTTGAAATATTTTGAAGTTTTCAATTAACAATCTTGTTTATGTGTCCCTTTTTTGGAGTATGATTCTTCAATAAATAAGTTCTTCCTTTTGATCCTTTTCGTGTTATTTTTTGACATCTATTTCCTGAATCCCAGTGATATGACTGAAGTGAGAAAATGTGAATATAATTAAGAACAGGATACCTATTTCGGGACAGTTAGTGATCTACTTCAGAGAGAAGTTAAAAATATCTAATACATAACACAGACCACATTTTACTGCGTATTTATTGAACGAGTGATTAGCTATTGTGATACAGGAAGGTGTTGTGTATATATGGGAAAACTTATCTTTGAACAAAGTATCTTTGAATCTTTATGCCCCTCAAAAATGTCCCTTTACCAACTGATGTTTCGCTGAGGTTTTGTGACAGAGCAGAGGCAAATGCATGTTTTCACTCTGTAAATACCCATTAGTTTATCCTTTTTTTCCTGCCTTCATATATTGATGTAAAGAATTATGCAAATAATTTTCTTAAGACTAAGTGAATATTTCACATGAAGATAAAACTAACCTCAGTAAAAACTAATGTATTAAGATAGTGCTAGAATGTATTTGCAAGTAGTTTATTTTTGTATTTGTATTCATGAGTGATATTGGACTGTTGTTTTGTTTTTTTAATAAGCTATATTTGTCAGGATTATGTTGGTACCAGAAATTCATTTGGTAAGATTTTATGATCTCTGAATTTTATATGACATGACTATCTGTCCCTTGGGTTTGTGTGAATTTATTATCTATGTAACCATAGTAGTATGACTCGTTAGAAATTATTTCACGGACAACTTTTTGTTGCTTTTGTAGCTATTGATTTGGTTAGTTTCAGTTACTTTTTTTTCTTTTCTGGAGAGTAGCATATCTTTGGGTTTAAAATATTAGGATAAAATGATACTGTTATCTTATAACTTGAAACTGTCATATTATGTCCCTTTTACATTATTGAGTTCTTTTTTACTGATCTTTAATAGATTTTAGCAGCATATAAAACATTTTCTCACATTCTCAAAGATTTAAACCATGGATAACAGAACTATAGGGGAACTAGTCTAAAGTAGACGGTCCTGAATACCACCCCCTTCAATTGAAACAATATATTTTTAATAATTTCCTCAGGTAATCTGAAAGTTTAGTGAAATTTGAGAACTTTTCATCTAGTGGGTTCTCTGTCATATATTTTTGTTTCAAATACTTGGCTGTATTATTCATTTCAACAGTTTTTTTCTCTTACCAATTTTTGAGTTAATTTTTATATCTTTTAGGTTTTTTGTATTTTTAGTTTCAGTCATTGAATGTTACTTAACTTTTTCCACTTTATATTGTCTAGGAATGGAAGCATTTTGTTATACATTTGCCTCATTACTACTTGGCAATAATATGTAGATTTTATTATTTATATCATCATTTATCATTTTAATTTTTATTAATGTTCATTTTACATTCATTTATAGTTCGTTCATTTAAGATTAAGGGCTGACTTTTTTAAATGTGCTTAAGTATTTTTCTAATGCAGATTTAGTTTTGAAAGATAAAATCTTCTGGGTGTGCCCTGGTGGCCTAGCGGTCTAGTGCACCTGGGAGCAGTCCCACATACATCCCAAGGCCCCAGGTTCAAGACTCAGGGCCTGGGGAACAAAGTGCTTCCTGGCTGCCTGCCTCCTGCCTCCATTCCTGCCTGCATCTTTCCTGTCAATAAATAAATAAATAAATAAATAAATAAGAGTAGTCATCCTTGTCTTATGAACACCCCTTCCTCTCTTGATGCTCCAAGCTCCCCTTCCCATGCTTGAGCATAGGCTATAAATATTTAGTCTGTCCCCTCTACCTCAGAATTTGCAGTCATCTAAATTTCCTGTACACATGTCATTAACTTTAATCTTTTATCCTACTAAAAATAAAGTACTTCATAACAATGAAAGATGTGCCTTTATATTTATTAAAATGAACTTGATATTTATGAGAGCAACATTATCACTTACAGTACTCAGATTTCTCATATATCCTTTCGTCTGTTTAAAATGGAAAAAGTGAAAGATACTATTTTTTCTGCCCTGTTATATTTTTGCTTTATTTTCTTATTGTATTTTAATGCTTTATTTTTTACTACCTGAAATGTCTAATTTTAAGATTTCTTACAGTTTAGAGGTAATGCCACTGCAGAGGTTGCCATGATGTCTGTCATAGGTAGACGTTTTTGTCATAGGCTTTACATTTATTCAGTAGAATAGACTGCACACGTGTGTCCGCCTGTATTTTATCTTTTCATTTTAAGGCAATGCCTTGACATAGAAATACAAGTCACATACACTGCTTTTATTGAAATATATGTATCTTTTTCTCTCATTTAGTTGATGCTACTCATGGAAAGATTCTTTTAGTACCAATATTATCTACCTTATTTTTAAAGCACATCAACATATATTTTCCTGTTATTAATTTATGAAAATAAAGATCCATGGATATCCTCTTTTAAAAATTGACAGTAGTTACTGTTTGTTTTTTTTGTCATTCTTCTCTATTTTATTGTTTCTTTTCATATGCTTATAGTTTTTCTTTAGAAATTACTTGTGCGTTTTGCATTCTCTTTCATGACAGCATTTTGATAACTTTTTTTTTGCATCTTAATATTGGCTCTGTATGTTTTTGAATGCTGTATTTACATTCAAGTGTGTAAGGCCCCTTGAAGATCTATCAGTTTTCAGTCATGAATGGACAACTTGTGTGTTTTATTCTTGAGTTAGAATATTGTTTCCTTGGCTTCTCAGAAAGCTGGAAGCCAGTTTTATCCTTCTCTCCAGTTTTAAAACTTTTTTGTCTTGATGATTTTAGGATTTTGTTTTAATTGGATTTGTTTAATTTGTTAATTTGTTTAATTAGGATTTGTTTTAATTATTATACTTCAAAAACAACTTGAATATTTTAGACATTGGTCAGTTTTTGTTTTTCCAGATACAAAGCATTATCTAGTCCTGAGTGCTTTAGCTATTCATCGGTCTGTGAATGTTTCTTTATAAATGTTTCATATTTTTTTCTTTTTTCATTTGTTTCCTTTTTAAGGTTTCCTGTCGGTTGGTTTCTATTCTTAGTACTCCACACTTAGCTTTTCCTCCATCTGATTTTTCTTCATCTTTTCCTTGGAATGGAGGGAGTTTGTTTTCTACTGACAAAGTGAACTGTTTCTTTTAGTTACTTATTTATTTTAAGAAGAGGAGGAAGAAGCATTGAAGAAAAGGAAGGAAGAAGAGGGAAGAAACATTTTCATTTATTTACCTGCTTATTTTGGTTTTCCACCCTGGTCCCTGGTCTCGAACATGGGTCTCTGGGATATACTTAGGCTGCACACCAGCATCTCAGCCACCTGAGACACCAAGGTATGCCCCTGTTTGTTTCTTCTTATGGAGAGTCAAAGTGTGCTCTTGAATTGTGTACTTGCATTTATCTCCTTCTCCTCTAGGATTATCCTGAGGTTTCTTCGCTCAGACTTGTGCTGGAGTGCTAGTTGGTAGAAATCAACAGTAAGTTTGAAGGTTCTAGAAGTTAAAGTGGAGCCAGAGAGGAAGATGGAGCTTAACAGAGTCCAACAGAGTCGCTTTGTATCTTCTCACTTTCTGCATTTGATGATACCTGTAGTTTTAGAATTGACACTTAGTGTCTATGTTTTTGCTTTGACCTCAGCGCCAGGTTTGTGCTGTGACTGTGGCTAACGTCATTTCCTGTACTTATATTTTTTTTATAGAAGGAACAGGCCTAGGCTGACCATATTTCAAAATAGAATGAAAAAGATGGTGCTTTTTGACTTTCTCCGTATACTGGGCCCAGGACAACTCGACTGCCCCTGTTTTCCTGTGTTACAGATGGCCCTGGTTTATTAAAAATGGGACAGAATTGATGATTGGGAAATATGAAAAGAAAAGGTACTGTCCTGTTTAAAACGGGACATACCTAGAACACTTGTTTTTCTGCATTTTGTAAAGGTGGTGTGAACCGTGGGCCTTCTAGCACAGCTGCTCTGAGTTAGGCTGAGTAGTGTGTTCCCTCTCCTATGTCTTATCCACACTTCCAGCTCTCAACCCTGCAAATTTAGATTCCTTAGTGGAATGCTGCCAAACACCCTTTATTTACTTACAACGGTGGGTGGCTTTCTGGTGGTGTGGCTAGTTTTGTAGGCCCTTAATGTCTTTTTAATTAAATTCCATATGCAGTATATCCAGGGGAAATTCCTCAGTGCTTCTGGCATCTTGATGGGGATGCCTCCTTTGTGTTTAGTAATGTTGCAGGATTTTCTGCAGTTGTTTATTTACAAGTCACTACAGGTAGAGAATTGGAGAGTCTGTCATTTAAAAAGTGTATTTCTTTTGGTCTAGAATTAGAATCAAGTGAGAGAGAAGAATCAGAAGGAGATCACTCTGCTCAAATACCCATTAAGCTGTTTTGAATGCTGCATAGATGTGACAATCCGGAGTGTTGTTGCTTTTCCCTGAACAAGACTTCCACACCCAGTCTGAGTAACGAGAGACTTTCTTTTGCAAGGATACAATCTGTCTAGTTTCTGTGTGGTCTGGAGATTATATGAAAATATACAATTTCTTTTTTTTTTCCCCTTATTTTTTTTTTAAATTTAGAACTTATACAACTTCTGCAGGCAGATCCCAAAGGGTGCCACAGAGCCACCTCTGCCCAGTACATTCCTTAGCTCACCCATCCAGTGAGGACCGGTTGAGCCAAGAGTCTGGCAGCATTATTCAAAGGGCAGCATGAGATGTAGAGCTTAACGGCAACCTCACCACAATTATAGCAATACCTAGAAGTTGCATATGCTCAAGCCATCAACTTCCCTATATGGTTCTGGAGCATGAAAGTACAAAGTGATGTAAGAGCACTTATTTTTCATGGCTATCTGAGTTTTGTTTTCTTTTAATATATTTCTCTCAAAATATGAAGAACCATGATGTCTATATTCTGACTTTTTATTGGAAATTGTGTATTTTACCCCATATATAAAATTCTATTCCTCAAGTTTTAATTTTGTGCATGGATGTGAATCACATTAGAATTTAAGTATCTTTGAGTAATTTATTATTATATCCTTAATAAAATGCATAACTGCACGTCAGATTGTGACTTTTACTTGAGTTTGCCTAGGAAATAAACCTTCCAGTCTGTAAAATTTAGTATCCCATTTAATATAACGTGACTATAGTAAATGGTTAGGCAATTGAATTTCTAAAACATATGCATTTGAAGAAGTGATTTGCTTCTAGTAGCTCCTGGCCCATTGTTTATAAGAGTATCTCAAACATGTAGGGTTTCAGATTTTTAGGTGTTTTACTTTATTATGTGAGTGATCTGAGTCTCAGTGTGAGTTCAGCGGGATTTTTCTGTTCAGTAACTTTTTCTGGTAGAGCTTAGTGTACATAAGAGGATATGATAGTTCTTAAAGCAAGTTAAATAAATCTTAACCACTGACCTCAAAAATAGTCACCCCTGAATCTTAACCATGAGGTAATATTTTATTATCCATTTATATAAGGAAAACCAAGGGGAGATACTGATTGGTTGTGAACACTTGTTTTAAATGAGTCCATCTGTCTTTAGACAGTGTTTAGATGTCACCTTTAAAATTACCTTATAATTTGTTTGCTTGTTTATTATCTGTCTGCCATATCAAAACATAACTTATCCCAGAGCAAGCAACTTAAACGTCTTGTCACCAAAGTATTCCTAGCTGGCTACCTAGAAAGGAGTTGTTGAATACCAGACAGTGAATTTGCCTGTCGCAGAGATCAGAAATCCAAGGCAAGGAGGATCTTCTTGCCAGAAGACCTTTATCTGATACATTTAGTATCTTTTTTTTTCTTTTGAGTTATTCAAATTCAATTGAAATGAGTAAGTTAAATGCTTATAAATTGATTTCAAAGAAACGCCCATGGCTTCCGTGAAGCCTTTGAAGGAGCTGGCAAACCTGGCCTCACGTCACCATGTGGCCATGTTACCTGACCAGCAGGAAATGGATAATGGCTGTCACACTTATTTTTTAAGGGATGATGGGGAGGCTATTGAAGGCTCTTTATTTTTCATTATGGTACCTTTGATTTCAAACTGCTCTTTAGTTTTATTATAAATAATAAATAATGGTGTGACTTAATGCAATGCTTTTGCATTTGACAGCAATACAGATTATATTTACATATAAATATATTTACATATGGGTAAGACAAAGATAAATAATTGAGGACAGGGAAGTGATGCATGCAAAGCTAATGTTCAGTGATAAGGCTATGTGCTATTTTAGTAGAATTCCATGAGACCTACATTTAATTTACCTAAGTAGACCTACCTAGGAAGATGGCAACTGAGAGAGAGAGAAAGAAAAGGAAACTACATAGGTAAGGAAGGAAGGCAGGTAAGTGAGAAAGGAAGTGCAGCAGAAAAGGGAGAGACTGGTGCTTTGCGTGAGTTTGATTAATACTATGTCTGTGTTTGCACTGGAATAAATATGAGGGGAAAGTGAATCTTCTATTCCTGTTGCTAGTCTCATTTACCTCAGACTTATTCTATTGCTATCAGTGGATTTTTATTTATCTATCTAGCTTATTATTTACTATTATTTATTTCATTTTGATTTTTCAACCTGGACCCAGGGCATGAACCTGGCTCCCTGGCCTTTACGTAGTAGTTTATACACTAGTATCAGCCACCTGAGCCACCAGGGCACACCCAGTTGGAATTGTAGATGCAAATTTTTTCTTACATCTCTGCCCTTAAATGCAGATCTCCTCCTGCATTTGTTGTTTAACTTACAAAACAGGAAATCATTACTGAAAAAAATGGGGGTTAGATTTGATTTAGGAGTTACTGATCTCCTTAATAAAGGCTTCTTTAAGTGTTACCATATGTCCCGACCTATCGACAGCTTCTCTCTCTCTATTTAAATGGCTGTGAAGTCTCAGAGGAAACAGATCTAAACTTGTAGGCTGTAGAAGTGTTTCATAGAGGAGAAAATGTTTGAGTGGAGACCTAAGATGGTTAAAGTGGAGCACCCTCTAGCTAGGGTTGCCAGTGTGATTGCCACTGGTTGCATATAACAATTACAATTCTTTAAAATACGAAATTCAGCTCTTATATGCACTAGCCACATTTCCACAGCTATGTAAACTCCTGATTTGTCGCTCAACATCGCTATCATTGCAGAAAGTTCTGACAGCCATTGTAGACGTAGGTGGTATTAGACATTCTTGCAGGAAGGTAGAACAATTTTGATTTCTGTAAAGGTGAGCAGTGATTGATTACTGTGGAGTAGTACTGGTCTTTCTCTCTCCCGCCAGGACTTCCTTTTTCCCCCAGAAATCAAAAGCAAATCAAATGAATCTAATTCTGAATTTTGAATTTCTGCACTGTAAGTTTTAGCAAATGATCTGTAGAAATATTTAACTGTTGATACAAACTGGAAAGCAGGGTTGAGGAAGGCAGAGATGTCTGTGCTAATTGTGAAAGAGGCAGGACAATTATAAACTACTTTAGAAAAATGATCCTTGTAGTTTTTTGAAAGAAGGTGTTTTTTATTGTGTGGTTTGGTGTTTGATGTTTTTGTGGTTCATAGTTTTTCTTCGTATAATTTATCTGCCAATTCTTTTTTTTTTTTTTTTTAATGGGAAAATTGAGTGCAAGCGAAAAGGTTCTGTGTTACTTTGCTGCTTCTAAATTTTCTCCCACCTCTTTCCTCAGTTATTCCTGAGTTAGTTATATTGGTTGTCACCAGGTACTACCAGCTTCTATGTCTTTCTGGCAGTTTTAGAGTTTTGTTTCAAATTATATATAGTCAAACACTTGACAGTGATCTGTTACTACTCAATCTAATGTTCTTTTGATTGTTTTGTAGTGCGTGATAAAATATCTGTTGATTTGTGATAAATAACTAATTGTCTTCAGACTGTTGGAGTAGTGGTTTATATCCTGAGGACTAAGGAAAATTTATCTAGCATGCAATTTAACCATAGTAAAATGAGGAAGAATATTTCTTTAGCCAGGATATTAATACTTGAGCCTAAAGTGGCCTCTGGAGACTTCCCCACCCCCTACTCACATTTTCTTAAATATTAACTCCCCCTCATACCCCCCGGGCACTTTGAGATGAGCATTTTAGAGATTTTTCTGCATCAGAATAAAAAAGAGTAATCCTTCATTGTTTTATAAGCTATGAAAATGCTTTCTTTTTTTTTTTCAAAACAAGCTTGAGTATCATTAACCATACTCAAGTGATAACATCAAAACAGGTGAATGAACTACTAATTCATGCATGTTTAAAGGGAACAGTTGAAAGAAGGCAAAAAGAACTTTCTTTTATAAGAATTAGAAATGAGGGGCATTTGCTCAGTGGTTTACCTGTGATTAGAAATGTGGAGTTCCATGGTGGGAACTCCAGGAGTCTTACATACTTTTTGTAAGGTCCAGGTCAGCTGTGGCCACGATGGCCCATTTGTGCTGAGTTACTCTGTACTAAGCAGTCGTCTGCATAGGTTCCTTTGTGTGTGCATGGCAATGATTTAAATGTTAGACGGGTGGCCATCCTTAGAGCCACTTGATACTTCTGTGCCATTTTCTCAATTTCAGTCATTACACAGTTCGACAAAGGATACACTTGGCATACATTTCATCAATGATAGCTCTGTCCAGTTAGACTTTAAAGGAAAAGTTGATAAAGTTAGTACCAACTAGGATGTGATAAGGTGGGCCCAGCTGTATATTACACTGGAAGAATAAGCAGGTAAGGTGTATGGTTTCTTTTCCTGAGTACACTGGAATCTTTCTTTTCTTTCTTTTTAGGTTTTAATCTATTCTGTAAACCTGTGATCTCTGAGACTAAGCATTACTGCATGGTCCCGAACTTCCTTACTTTCTTTTGCTTTCCCTGTGTTCAGGCTTCACTCTCTGTGTAAATTTATTTATTTATAAATAAAAGAATTGGACATTTTTCATAATTGACAATTGCCTTGCCAGTGGTCAGGAAGAATACCTCTTCCATCCAGAATATCTTTATCAGCACACGCTGGTGGAGCAGCGGTTAGGTTTATCTCTTCCAAAGGAGCCAAGACACATACCCCTGGGTTCAAGTCCCGGATCCCAAAATCAAGCAGTATGAACAACGAAATGAAAATGCGATAAAATGCTTCTTCCTCCTCTGTCTTCCTGTTTACCTACCTACTTGGCTACTTGCCTTCATTCCTGCCTGTACTTTTCCTAAAAAAAATAAAGTATATCTTTACCTTTTCTTACATTATTTTAAAGAAATGAAAAAATGAAGGTAAATAAAGAGAATTTCTGCATCAATTAATGTTGATGCTGCAATTTAAAAAATTCTCAGGAGCAGTGGTCACAGTGTGATAGAATTTTATTTTTCTCTCATAAAAATTTTGGCTCATGGAATTCCTTCTAGCTTGGATTTTCAGCTCACGTCTTAGGTGACTGCCATGCCTCCCAGCAATTATGTCTCCATTCCAGGCAGTTCTAGGGAGAAGGAAGTGGATTACCCTACTTCTCTTTAGGATAAGACCTGGAAATTGTCCTTATCACTTCTCCCAGATCCTATTTGCTAGACTTTGATCACACAGCTACCAGGGAAGCTGAAAATGTCTTGTGTATTCATGTCCTGTGCCCAAGCTAAATGTTCTACTCTAAAGAATCAGGGGAAAAGTGTATCAGGGAACAACAGATTGTGTCTTCCACAAACCGACTAGCTGATTTCTATTCCACTTTCAAATAAATTGTGAGTCTTGCCATTGGTAAAACTGACAACAAAATGGCACTAGAAAACAGGGTTTTATTGAGCTACTAATTAAACATTTTTATTTAACATATGTATGTATTTTATTTTTTATTTTTACATTAGAGCCTGCATGAAATACACAGTAACAGGATTCCATGCTCAGGAGCTAGGGGTGAAGGCCTATGTGAATAAACTACGTGAGAGGGACAAATGAAAGGGATATAAAGAGAGGATATATAAAGTAATTATAGCAGATTTTAGGCCTTCTGAAGTACACGGAATTCTAGGTAACTAATAATGGCCCCTGAAATGTTTCACAATCTCAAAAAGAAAAATATTTTTACTGGAGAATAAAAATGTTCTGCTTGAGGCCAGCCTTACTCTCTAGTAGCAATAAAAGCCTGTGATCTATAATGATGCTCATATTTCTTCCATTTTCAATAGCACTGTGGTTGGGAATGTAAATGTACCAAGTCGTATCTAGTGGAAGGAGACAAAATTCAGCCCATTTTCCTTTTATGCTTGGTTTGATTTTTCTCTGACACATTCATAATATTTCAGTTTCTTTAGTCTCTAGTTGAGGGTTTGGCAGATTTTCATTCTTTGAGAGGATTGTGTTCTTTCCTCTTAAGAGGAAATATAATTTAGGAAAAAACTGGAAATGGGTTGTCTGTATAGGTGCACATAAAACCCAGTTTCTTGTTTGACCAAGAAAATCAAGTATGTATAGAGTATCCCATTGAATTGAACCAACTTTTATGGAGTTTCCAGTGATACTTAGATAAATATCAATATTAGCTAATGTATGTTAGGAATGTCTTAGCTTATTTATGTCAGCATTTTTAGTAGTGCCTGCTTTATGTTTAGCTTTTTTAAACATACATATACTAGACACAACACAGCCTGGGGCAAAGAGAGGAAAGCGCTATGTAGGCCTTTCTGGTAGTTCCTGGTTGTATTACTAGATGATAGAGTGCTGCAACTGGTGCCCAGGGAGTGGTAGTACTGAGCACTGGTAGCACAGCATCGTATGTGCTGGGTTTTGGGGTCACCTGCACTTATTTCTGTTCTTTCCTGTTAGGAATTTTGTTAGACAAATGCTTGTCATATTAAATGACTTAGTTTAATGTAATTTTTTTTTTTTTTTTTTTTTTTTTAAGAAAAGGTACTGGCAGACAGGTAGAGAGAGGAGGCATAGCATTTTATTTTATTTTTATTTTTTGCCCACAGATTGTCCCTCTTGCCCTACCCACTGGGGACTGGAACTCAGGGGTTGGGGTCTCTCAGAGGTGATTGACCTAATTGCTGCTTCAGTGGGGCTGGCCAGCTTTAAACTCATGTAGTAACTTTAAAAGCTGGGAATCAGTCAACACAACACACTTAGATCTTCAAGGTCCCCTCTTCCTCTGGGTTTCACAACTCTAGGGGGCACCATATTCATAGATTTGAATGTGAATGGTGCCCACCCCGCCCTTGTATAACATAAAGTCTTTGACCACAGCCTTGAAATTGCTGTGTTCATTGTAATATATTAGAACTAGCATGGCTTTATCAATTATTGTCCAAGCCAGAATCCTTTTGAGAGAGAAAAGGGGACATAATTAATAACTACATCAAACGGTACTCGTGAAATCAGGTTCTCCAGGGAACAGGAGCACTTATGGTTGTACTGCTTTTAGTAATCAATATGGAACTAGGTTGTTTATTGAGGTAGGTTGAAGAGGGATTTCTCTTTAAAATATTCCTATTGATAGAACAAGAGAAGAATTACTATAGTGAAAGAGTAACAAAATGAAATTATTAGGAGGGATCCATTCTTGCCACTGAATTTTCTTAAAGAAATTTTTCAAGGATACATTTATTTTTTGTTGTGTAGTCATTTTATTGAGGATGCAGAATGTTCCACTCTTTCATGTGTCCAAATTTCTCTAGCTGCTAAATTGTTAAATTTATATGGAATTCTATTGAGGTTGTTCTGATAACATGTTCCAAAGAGTATTATTTAAATTCTTTAAGTCTGGTCCTACCTTGCTCACAGTCTGCCAGTTTCAAACTTTTACTATATATATGACCTCCTTCCAAATGCCTTTTTTGTTGTTTTTGCATCTGGCTCCATTTCCCACTCTCTAGATCTTTACAAGAGAATTTTTGTTCTTACAGATCCATTTCTTCAATGGCTCTCAGATTGTTGATGTTCTTTTTTTCCATGGTTTTTGTTTTTTTCTAATCATAATTTTGCTATTATATGTGTTTCTCTTATTCAGATCCTTCTCATCTTTCATAGCCTAAATTGAAGCCAGCTTAATTAATGGAGATTTTAGCATGTCAGAGACAGTGAAGTGGTAGTGATTTATGATAATGTCCCTATAATCATGTCCCAGATTCATTATTAGGAAGAGTTCTGTGATCTTGTGACTCGACTTTATTTTTAGTAAGTTGGGCACTATAGAAATCACTTTTTTACCCACGTAGAAGGATTCAATTTGGTAATATATGGATATTACATTTTAAAATTGTAAAATACTACATAAATATTCATTCTTCTTAGTCCAGTCTCTTGTTTTTGGTCAGATTTTGTAGGTGTCCATTAGTTCTTTTTTGTACAATAGTTTGACTTCCCCAACCATCATTTTAATATTTCGAGTAGAGACCACATCTTCCAAAGTTTCATTGTCCCTAGCCATGCCTAGAGGGTGGTGATGGGCGCATTATTAAATATTGGGCTTTCTAGGTCTACTCTGAGTCGTCTTTTCTCTTCTTTAGCGTTATCCTTCTGAAGATGTTTGAAATAAGAGTTTCTGAGTATTGAATTGGCGAGTTCCTTTATTGTGATTGTCAGTCAGTTAAAAGAAGTGTCTTGCACAGCCTAAAACTTCAAGGCTGACTAGCTCTCTGGGCAAACGATATGGCAGAAAAGGACATTCCAGACAGATGATAACATGAGCAAAAGCCACACATCCTAACATCATGGCAGGGTAGAAAGTGCAAGGAATTTGAAATGATCGTTGCTGTGCTGGATAATGATAGTTATGAGAGCTAAGATGGGAAGGGATGGCAGAGCTCAGATGCTGATGGTTTACAGTAACCAGGCTAATGGGGAGATAGATACGATAGGATTTAGGCAGGAGATGTCAAGTATTAGATTCTATTAAGTAGATTATTCTAATGTAGTCGCTCATAGAAGATAACAAATAAGAATGTGTCATGTGATAAGCCTTTCAGATATAACTTACATTTATTATAGTTCAGGGCTCAGCTGTATATTGTAAAGACCTACTGGGATATGCTTATGATTAATAGCTCTTCTTCAGAAGGTATATAATAGTGGGTATGGGTCGAATTGTGATTAAGAATAGTAAAGATGTGATAAAATATTTGAGGAATTCCACTTAGCATAGCAATTACACAAAATAGCCACATTCTTAATGATGCTGCATGTCGTAGTTTTAGCATTAATGGAGTCTCATCGATTAGATTCCTACTTCAGGAGTAAGGATTGTTCCTGTTAAGAGGAATGTTTTGTAGATTTCTTTCTGAACCATTTATTTGTAAATATTTAATTAGAGAAAAGATTACATTTACTAATTATGCCTCTCAATCTTCTCTGTTTTCCTTTCAGCACATCCACACCCACGTTCAGAGAGCTTTTAATGAATTGAGCTAGGCAAAGTATATGCTGTTTGCCAGTATCTGCTTTATAAGCTTCTAAGTATTTAATGCAAAACTGCTGCCTGTTTGTCTGCCTCATATAATCTTAAGTGAATAGGAATATCTTCTTCATTTTCATTAATCAAATGAATTTAACTGACCATGGATTAAAATATTTTATTAATTTTTTTCCTCTGTGACAAATATAGAGTTGATGTCTTTGAGATAACATTCCTAAAATATGAGACTAAGAGCTACCTTTTTTACACCGATTGCCACCTTTTTTGAATGTGTTTATTGTGCAGATATTATTAAAATATATTATTAATTCTATTGTACTGATATTTTAGTATATGCATATAGACAGTCCCCAACTTATAAAGATTCACTTATAATTTTGCAGCTTTACAGCAGGTCAAAAGCAATAGATATTCAGTGGAAACTGTACTTTGATTTTTAATATTTTCCTGGATTTGTAATGCTCTCCTGGGATGCTGGACAGAGGCGGCAAACCATAGCTGCCAGTCAGCCACACCCTCACAAGTACAATTCTGCAGTGTGCCCTGTTGCCAGCGTTTTCTTTGGATATTGTGTATTGTGTTTCTGCATCTATCATGTCTACAAAACATCTCTCTGAGTCTGAGGTAGTTACCATTTTATTGTAAAATAGGCTTTGTGGTAGATGATTTTGCCCAACTGTAGGGTAAAGTGTTCCGAGCACATTTAAGATACACTGGGCTAATAAGCTTTTCTGTTTAGTAGGTTGTTGTATTTCAATGCATTTTCAGTTTAAGATGGACATCAGACTGTAACCCCATTCTCCGACAAGGAAGATATGTACATAAAAAACGTTAAGGAGGCACACACTGGTGGAGTCGCATTTAGGTCTGCTGCCTCCAGCTGAGTGTAGTCCACATCTAAGGACCTGGCTTCCAGTCAGGGTGAGAGGTGGGGTGGGGGACAGAAAACCAAGATGTACTACTAAATTAAAAATAAATGAAAATGCTTCTTCCTCTTCTCTTGCCTGCTTGCCTATCTCCCTTCATTCCTGTCTGCATCTAGTTAGTTTGCACACTCCTTACAATCAAGTGGAATGAAAATGGTTAGGAAATGGGCTTTTAAGAAGTCTTCTTAGAGCACGCCCTGGTGGAGTAGTGGTTAGGTCAATTGTCTATAGAGGATGCAGGCCGAATGCCCCTGGGTTCAAGTTCCAGGCCCCAGGAAACAATCAGAACAGCTAAATGAAAAAATAAAGTGCTTCATCCTCCTCTTTTTCTGCCTGCCTTGCTACTACTACCTTCATTCCTGTCTGCACCTTTCCTTTAAAGGAAACAAAAACAAAATCTTTGGGGAAAAAAAAAGTCTCATAGAAATATAAACAAAAATATGGTCTGCCTCATGAGAAATTGAAACTAATACTTTCAATTTTATGGTAACAATGTATGTGTATTCACAGAAATCTTATTAAAGACTGCATGTGATACAAAATGTACTTACGTATTTAAATAAAAATATTCTGCTACTTTATCTTTTTCATTTGATTTTCAACATATCAGGAGGTTTTTCTTTTTAGTTTTCTTTTAAATAGACAATGAGTTTTCTGGTTGTGAACACTTTAAAGACACAGTCTAGTTGGAAGAAGAGTTTCTTATAGGATTATGTCTCATCTGTTTTGGTTACAAAGATAACTTTTATTATGGAAGATTCTGAGTTTTGTGAACTTCTGTTTCTTTTTGAGTTACCTTGGAAAAATTTCGCCATTGCAATTTTAAATGCTTTCTGACCTTAAGTAACTTGAATGCTAATATATATATAAAGTCTCTTCTCATTCAAAGTAGTTGAAACTTTTCACAAATTAGATATGAGCAAAAGCAGGACTAACCCCCCTCACCCCAAAACAAAGCAAAACAAAAACAAAACAAAACAATTATCCAGATCAGAACAGGGTGAGGGATTATGGTTGATGATCAGTTCTCAGTAACAGGATTTTAAAAACTGCTGAAAGAAAATCTCTCCCAACTTTCTCAAATCAAATGCCTGCCCTTATCTTGCAGTAAGTTGAAGGTCAGATTTTTGTTGCTGAAAACAGAAAACCAACAGTTTTATAATACATTTTAAGAAAGACATTCTTTGTTGCATTTGAATAGAGTATGTATGTTGGATATGCTCTTTTTTTTTTAAAGCAGAAAAAAATTCTCAACAAGTTGGCATTTAGTCGTACAGATTTCCTCTTTGTGGTGGTAACACAGGGATGTTGTGGGAGAAAACCGCTGCCCATCTCAACACAGATGCTAATTGTATTCTGTAATTCTTTTTGGTTGCCTTTGTGATGTTCTTAGCTGCCTTTTATTTGTTGTTTCTCCAGGACAGACGTGATTACTAATTACGTATCATGCTGTACTGAAGAAGTGGGCCATTTGGTTTTCTTTTCTTTTGTTTTCTTTCTTTTTTTTCTGTTAGGGAAGGAAAGTGAAAGGAGGATTGGAGCCCTTGGTGCTGCCGCTCATCCCAAACACGCCTCGGCTGCTTCCCTAATTTGCATGGGTACCTTGGGCATTGTCCTTTAGGACTGGGGTAGCTTGACCTCTTCTTTAGTTTAGTGACCCTTGTCATCTTGCTGTTCATTCCTGGGGCCTGTTTAATGCTAATTAGGCCTTCAACCAGTTGCTGTTTACAACTGTGTGCTTTAGAAAGCAGGACCCTCTCCAAAGACCACTCTGGTGGTCTTAAACTGAGCTGGTAGGATTGAAGACCCCCCCCATTTCCCAGCTTCAGAGAAAAGCCTCTTAACATTTATATTTATTTAAAAAGATGTAGCAAGCCCATCATTAGCATAAGTAAACAGTGAAGAACTGTATTTTTTGAACTTAATGCTTCTTCCTGATGGCTGATTGCTCCTTAGGAAAACATCTTTCATTCTTAAATCTAAGGTCCTAAAAATATTGATTAGCTCAACCCCACATGAACACTATGAACTGTGAATATGGGATAGAGGTATAATTTTTCTGCATCAAGTCTTGAAAAGGAGAGGATAGACTAAATAACCTCAAGTTTAGAAAATATTTGCAATATAGTTATCTGCTGTTTAATGAGACTGATTGAACAAAAAGAAAAAAATTCTGCGGCCCTCAGGAATGATGTGTGTTTGACCTTGGTAAATGCAAGTTCCAGAATTTATTACAGGCTTTATTTGATAGACTCTTAATGTGCATTTCAGTTGAGACTTCTGTCAATCCTCGGGGTTTTTTGACTGATGGAAGGACCAGGAATGTATTGCAGAGCTCTTTGGCACTAGCTTCTTCCATTCTCATTTTATGGACTGTTACCTGAAGCCAGTGCAAATCAAGTGATCACCCATGATCATTTTTGAAACCTAGTTATAAAGTCATATTTTGAAGCAGAATCTCTGATATCAGTGATCAGTGTAGTCTCTGAAACACATGTCTCTGGAAAGAAATCTGTGTCCTGTGGACATTAATATTCTCTATCCTGTCTAGACTAAATACAGTGACTACTTAAAAGCACTAGGATTCATGACTGGTGTGATGCACAATTCCCCCGAGTTATTTCTGAGCATCGTCTTTATTCCTAATTTTGATAATGTGGCATATTTATTGCAATGAAATTAACAAGAATTATTGAATGTTCCCTTTTTTGCATTGAAAGAATTTGTGGAGTTTATGGGGGGAAATGCTTTCACTTATTGTTTCTCGGGGACAGTAAATCTCATGTTGACAGGCAACTTGACTTGATAAACTTGTTTTTGCAGTCTCTTTTACAATGAAAATAGGTTGTATTAGAACTTTTGATTAGAAATGTTTCAATTAAGGGCAAATGAGCTTGGATGCTAAATGGATTTGAATAACTTCCCAGATTTGGGGGAAAATTAATAGGTACTTAAAAAGCAAATAAGAGAGCCATTTTTTTTTTAATATTTTGTTTTTAAAGGAAAGGAAGGAAAGGTGTAGGCAGGCAGGAAGAGAGAGGTAGAAGGAACACTATTATTTTATTTAGTAGTTCACCCTGATTGTCTCCCCCTGGGTCTTGAACCCAGGACTTTGGGATTGTTGTGGGTCTGTTCCCAGGGTGTACTACAATGCTAGGCCACCACAGTGCATCCAAGGCAGGCTAAAGTAAAAGTCCTTAGAGCTATTTAGGGTATTAGAAGATACACCTATTTTATTGTTGCTGTAGAAAGATTTTTAGCTTTAATTTAAGATTTTTTTTTTTTATAGTACTTTCTACAGAAAGTTGGAGAGAGTGTGTATATTACAAAGAAGAATGGATGGGCAGGTAGGCAGATGGACATTAGCAGTGATTCTTAGGACAACTTAAAAGATCATCCCTCCTGCCTTTTGTCCCTTTGCCCTGTCTCCCTCTCAAATATGTAAATAAGAAGAGTGGATAGAGTTTGACCTTCTTTTTCATTGACATTGAACTGACTCTAGAGTATTTGTAGCCCAGAAGTAGAAATGTATCCCACCTATGGAATTCTGATGGTACATTTTTCTTTCGTAGGTCATTGATTTCTTTTTCTTTCTAAATTCACCTTCTTCTGAGTGGGAGACTGACATTTGTGACTTCACCTGTGTTTCTACTCTGACTGGACAAAATGGTAACCTGGTTGGGAAGGTCTCATTGAAAGGGGCTCACTACCAAGCTGTTATTTCATGAAGAGCACATCTCACTGGGTTCATCCATCACTTGAGGGATCCTCCAGGGAGTGATTTTGTCTCGAGGATGCAAACATCTGTAGCAAGTGACATGAAGATGAGGAGGGGCTGACTAGAGGAAGACTGAGGCAGTGCTCATCCTCAGATGGTTCTTTCCAAATCTTGGTTTTCTCCACTATTAAAGACTGTATTATAACCGCCTTTACCTGCTAAGCCATAGGTTGGTAATATGTCAAAATGAGAATGTTTATAATTATACACTGTAAGTTATAGCATGGATACGCAGGATGATGTGACTTCTGACTGTAGCCATGTTTGTTATCATTAATTACTCATGAGAGACAAGACTATGCAGAACAGGCCTGTCTGTACACTGGGGTAGTTATTCTACCCACTCCTTGTTTTTATTGCCTTTTTTCACTTAACATTCAAAAAAGATTTGAAAACATATACGTTTATAAATTATTTAAAGATACATAATATGCTCTGGTGATATATTTTATATTTATAAACTGACTAAACAAGAACAAAAATAGATACAAATAGAAGTTCAGTGCTTTTGTCCCATTGCCCAGTTGATTGTTCCAGCTCTTCTCCTTTGAAGTATGAAATCCCCCTTTGAAGTCATTGGCTAGGGGTTTGTATCCTGGATAAGATGAGCTGCGTTGTAGGAGGACCTGGGTATTTAGAAAGTGGTATTATGGGTGGGGGTCTGCCGGGGAGTGGGGTGGGGGTGGGAGTGGGGAACAACCAGTGTGAACAACTAAATAAATAATAAAATAAAGATGCTTCTTTGTTCTTCCTGTTCTTTGCTGTCCGTCTACTCGCCTTCATTCCAGCCTGCACATTCTTCTAAAAAAAAACCAAAAAGTAGAAATACGGAGCGTGAAGGTGATGTATTTTTTCTTTCTTAATATTTATTTTTATTGACATAGTCTGCCATTGTTAACTTTATCCCCTAGGTGGAGTTGAGTATAGGGTCTGATGTAATTGTTATGTTTCCAGGCTTGATAGAATTGGTGTTTCTTCCTACATTGCTGGAATTATAGAGGGCCACAATTTGATACTGTGCCCTGGTTTTCTGCTTTACCTCCAGTGGCTAGGCTGAAGTTCTGGAATTAAAATGAAGCAACATGTAGCCTTTCTCTTTCTCAAGCATCTTAAGATCTCCTTTCTTTTCTCCCTCCAGCTGTAGGTGAAAGCTGACTTCCTTTAAATTGCATCTGGAAGTCCACGTGGTTAGGAAATGTGGGGTTAGCATTTTGTCAGGGTAATTCCATGCTTCATTTTTTGGTTTTTGGCTTTTAATTTTCCCGGAGTGGATTCAGCATATTAATATCCTTAGTGGAGTACATCAGGGCTTTATTACAGA
The DNA here is from genome assembly GCA_004363575.1 of Solenodon paradoxus. Taxonomy (NCBI): domain Eukaryota; kingdom Metazoa; phylum Chordata; class Mammalia; order Eulipotyphla; family Solenodontidae; genus Solenodon; species Solenodon paradoxus. The sequence continues at coordinate 192,747 of RJWH01000026.1, forward strand.
GTTCTGCCCTGGAGCTCTCTGAAGGTCATTGATTTCATGTGTGTGTGTGTATTCTAGTTATTTTAGCTATTCCAGAATATAGCCTGTATTATAATTTTTAGGTCTTTTTTTTTTTTTTTTTCAATTTGTATTTAGGAAGGGTGAGTGAAAAACTGAAGACTGTTATCTGAAATAGAAAGAAAGAGATTTGCCTGAACTTTCTTGTAGTTTTTGCTTTCCTTAAAGATACGGTGATGGAGGATTCATTAGGATACAGGTCAGTAGGAAAGGACTCAGTTATAATTTTTAGGCTCCTTCCTTAGGGCTTGAAGCTGTTGGGATTTTTCTGAGCACTAAAAAACATTATACGGGGAAGAAGAGAAAGAAAAACTCAGTTATGCTTTGAAAAAAAATTTCCTTTGAAAGTAATTTCTTAACTTGTACTTAATCCTGTAGCCTTATTCTTTCTTTTGGTATCAGACATTTTAATTTTTAATCTTAACACAAACCAAAAAAAAAAAAGCCCAAACAAAAAACCCCTAAATAAAGCAAACCAAAGCAGAACTAGTTCTTCCTGCACTGGCGTATAAGAAATTAGCTTTTTCTTTTATGTATAATGTGAATATTCCTAGGTTTAACAAATCACTGGCAGTAAAGCTCTTTGTTTTCAAAGAGGAAAATATATTTTGCAAAAAAAAAAAAAAGGCTGTTGGCTGTCAGTTTTTGTCTTCTTTATCCCACAGGATTGAATTTTATGAAAAATACTGTGAATCGAAGTCTTTCCAGTATTTTGAAATGAGTTTGTCTTTATCAATAGCATTCCCTGCATGTTTTATCCACTGATGGAATTTTGAAAACCATGTTAATTTAATCAATGAATTTAAAGTTGTGGAAAACTTCCTATTATTTTCTTGATGAATACAATTGACATCTCTGTTCCTTGTTTCTATCTCCTAACTACCTTTATTTCATATTGAAGGATATGAGTTCTCAGACTGCAGAATTTAATTTTATATATATATATATACATATATGTATGTGTGTGTATATATATATATGTGTATACACACATATATATATATATACACACACATGCACTTGAATATGTATATGTGTTTGTATTAAGTAGACTTCATAAAATCATGCATCACTGAAAGGAATGGTTTGTTTATCCATTCATCCTAATATACCAAATGTCCTAAAGAAAATAGCGACATTCAAGAAACAAATGCCAGTTTCTTACTGTGAAACCTGATTTGTGGGCCTAAGGCTTGTTCTCTTTGTTGCTTTAGCATTCTCTAGTCTTATGATTCTAGTCTTATGATTCAGAGATGACCCCTGACCCTTGAAAGATGTGTTGTTTATTTTTTTCTCCAGGTATTTGATAAATCTGATAGGTAGAAGTCATAGGGTAGGAATTGATCTGTGTCTCAATTTAAGTGTATATTAAAAATCTGAGTGAGCTAAGACGACTTTGTGCTGCGTTCTTTCTGAATTTTAGATTTCTTCTCATGTTTTGGTCATTGCAGCAATTACTTTCTTAAAGGTTTTTTTTTTTTGGCTTGTAGAGCAGTATACAAAGTGAAGTTGCTTTGATTACTTGATGCCTGTTAGATGCTGATATCTCTTTTTTTCCCCTGATTTTCCTATGTTCTCTTTACAAAGGCTTCATTTTCATTAAGAAGCGGTAGATAGATCATTCAGTAAGTATCTCTTGTTATATATATATATGCAAAGTTTTTGAAAAAATATAAAGAAACATCGAACTTTCTATTTTCCTTCAAAGGAATTACAATGGAGTGGAGTGTAATAACATCGACAGGAAGAAAGGAATTTCCCCCCCCCCACCCCAAGTTAAGTAACAATACAAGGCAACAATTGAAAGATGTCACATAGTACATTATGTGTTGCCCAGTAAGTTGCAGTGGCTCTCACAGTTCAGATGTGAGGGTTATTTTATTCCTTTTCTTGCATTTCTTCTATTCCTGTTGATACAGAGATCAACCGTAATTAATTTCCTCAAATTTATAATTTGAGAATTATTTTCACCAGCTGGTATTTCTGATAGGGAAATAGACCTTTGGTTAAGTTTTGGGGTGGGGGGGAAATGAGCATCGGCCATTATTTTGATATAGCACTGGTGACTTAGCATTTAATCATTGATTTTGCAGACTCTTATTTGTTGGTAATTCCTTCGTTAGAATATTGCTTGCTACATCCCTTCCCTTTGTCTGCTGAAGTGTGACCTAGGCTTGGCAACTTTGAGTAAAGTGTCTCAAGCCCCTTAGAACTCTTACTGAGAAGATTTTCCTCAATCTCTACAAGTACCTTGGAGTGGAAACAACTCCAATTCCAAGAGATTTTGGAACTTTCAAAGAACATCTTTACTCTTCAATGAGGCTGTAGTTGATTTATGCATAGAGCACTTAAAAATGAATTCCTCACGCATACCTATTTTCTTATTACAAGTCAGAGAAATGAAAAGTGCCTACTTTGTTTATTTGTCTTTATCATGCCATAGAAGCCTGTATAACAATACAAGATTTGCTTTGTCTGCTCAATAAGCTTCCTCAGGCTGTTTTTCTAACAAGTGTTATGTTTTGGTTGGGCAGTGGGGTTGTACATTTTAATTATCATGCCCAGTGAAACTGGTAAAAAATCTTTTTCTTATTTATATATTTACTATTATGTACAGCAGTTTCTATCATTTTTCAATATTTCTATGTTTTTTTTGTATTTTCCCTTCTGGTGTTAATTATAGATGGCGTGAGAAGAATGAGATGACTAAGGGCTATTTGTGAAATGTCATTGGGCTTTATTTTCTGAACTGAATTTCCATTTTATGCGTAATAGCTTGGTTGCTATTTTAACTATTTCTGAATTGAAAAGGAGATACATTTAAGGAATTGTTCATAATGATGTTTAGACTTTACTCTTGCAAAGGATTCAAATAATACAGAACTCATCTATATGTAAATGAATGTATGTTTTTCCCTGTAGTGTTAGGGTTTGCTAAACCTTTCCAGACTGTTGCATGTTAGATTTGTTTTTTAGAATCTTTATCCCATACAATTATCTTGACCTAATCCATTTTATCATACCCACACAGATGGGTGTTTATATAATTCTCTTAGCTGATTAAAAACAGATATGAAAGTTCATTGTTCTTCCACCAACAGTGGGTAAACTTATTTTTCCTTGATCCATCCTGGTAGTGTGTGTCCTATTTTAAGAAAGTAATGTGTGCTTTCCAAAAATGGCATTTTGGTGGGGATAGAAATAAAATTTTCAGTGTCCCAATAGCATTTCAATGAATTCTTTACCAAAAAACTCTGTCATGGGTTCCCTTTAAAAACAAAAAAAAGCAAAGTCTGATATACTTCTATATTTTAAATATGGTGATAAACATTCTATTAAAATTTTATGCAACATTTTGAAAACATCCTTTGGGTAAAGTTTTTCTTATTTTGGCAAGACTTTATTATAGCAATACTGATCAAAAATAGAGAGTACATGCAATACTTCTTCTGACCTTTAACATATGGAGATATTTAGAATAAGGGAAATAAGTGTTTTCCTACAAATTCACTGGAAATATTGAAAATTCTTGCTTCATTGCAGCTACCTGCAGCAACTAGCAAAATTGAGACTGGATGACACAAATGTGTTGAGTGTTCAGTTCTCATGATTGTAGGGTTTTCTTTTTTCAAATAACATTGGCAGGCTTGGGGCAGTGGTAATATGCACCGTGGGGTTTCTCAAAAGGGAGATTGACAATTCAGGGATTGTGAATGTGCCCCTCTCCCCTCTGTAGCCCCCAAAGCCATCAGTTCCCCTTCTTTTATGCTCCTTTGTATTTTGCATGTGTCTCTTCATCCTTTTTACAATTTTTTTACTTGTAATATTTCTAGTGTCATAAGAAAAAAAAAATTCGGTCTTAGATGGTTTTCCCTTTTCTCCCTCACAGGCCTTCCAGACCCTCTTCATGTTCAAAAATTAATGTCTCCATTTTTTTTCCCAGCTGGCACTTGAGTGTCTCTGGAAAATGTAGGTTATAATTATGTCCTTAATATCTCATCGCTCTTACTGTAAGCACTTGACTGCTCTTGGGTTCTGGCCTAGTCTGTGTCTTTTTCTAGAGTTCTGAACTTCTAAATCCCTGTCGCTTTTCTCTGTTCACTTTCAGAACCGACAAGTTCTGAATTGACTTTGATAGGCTAGGCGACCCATGTTTCTGCCACCAGATGTTGCTTTCACTGAGGAGTGATCTTTTCAGATGATAAAGCATTTCTTTTTGCCAAATGGCTTCCTAAAGTTTCTGGATTCATTCCTTTTGTCTTTTTGAAACCAGTCACTGAAAGGTGGGATAAACAGTTAGATGGGTTTTCTAATCTTGTGAACGGCGGGGATGTGAAGTAGGACTTTGCCAAGCCGTCAGGATCATCCAAAACCATGTCAGGGAGAAAAAGAATTGCAGACTATAAGCTATAATTGTATATATGTATGCTGAATTCCAAAATTTCTTAAAAGAGGAGTAGGTTTAATTACTTTATTATGGTTATAGGCATTTACAATAAGAAAGACATAGACAACATGGATTCTAAGTAAATATTGCCATGATGAATTAATGGCGTTAGCAATTCGAGCGTGAACAGCTCCATTAAACCAAGTTTGTCCTTCCATGTGTAGTGTTGCCTTGAAGTAAAATGCTATACCTGATTTAAAATCATGTAGAAATACTGACTGAATCAAGCTGTCTGCTGGGATATGCAAACAACTGGTTCTTGATCACTTCTGGTGAAACAGTAGTGATGAAAGGATTTGGGGATCTAAAGAAATGTGTGCTATTAATACTATAGAAAAATCCTTACTGAGTGGCATTTGATTCAGCTGTCTTTGAACGTAACCTTGAGTCTGTTGTAAGAGCATGATAACAATAGTAGAAGAAGAATTTGTGATATGTTAGGCTTTCAGTGTGCTTTCTATGTTATATTGTTTTTGCTTTGCACATTTAACCTGTGAACTAGGCAAGGCAAGAATTCTTGACAGGATCCTTCATTTCACCAAGTAGGAAACTGGAAAGATGAATAAACTACCCAACTACCTGCCTGCTGTCAGGGGCAGTGCTTTCTGATGTTGAGCTGGGCCATCATCGCAGGTGGGGAAGGATAGGCTAGCCAGTTCGAGTTGTTTTTCTCTCTGGCTATGGATTTACTCTCCCTTTTGAAAGACTCAAGATTTGCAATTTCACTTATATCAGCAGTTTGTTTTGCTTTGGTTTGGAAATGTCATTTGATGGCACTTCTGTTTTCTCTTCTTGCAAATTCATTTTAGAAGAAGGAGATTTTGACTTTGCTGGGGGAAAAGTAAGTTGCTGGACCAGATTCAGTGTATTTAAAATATTCCTTTTTTTTTTTCCCCTTTCCTGTTTTTCTATCTTAATACATTTAGAGCAAGATATACTAATTTCTGGGGTGCTATAGTACCACTGAACCCCCTCTTTAGGAGAGCTGCTCAATTGTGCTCATCCATATCACTCCAATGACCAGGTTGGGCTGTGGGGGTGGGCATCATCTCTAGGTTCTGTTTTATGGAACCAGGTTCTCTTCTCTGAAGGCTTTCTCTAAATCCAGCCCAATAAACAAGTCATCTTAGATGTGTTTTGCTTCTGTCCTAGGAAGGAAAGTCTCCTCAAGTATATATGTTTTAAACTTCAATAATACAGGACTATTCTTTCCCAGATTTAGCCAACATTGATTTATTAACTAAGACCTCATTAGATCTCTGATTAGGAAACACTTTCAGGAAGAGACACATGACTTTACTACAGAGAGAAGTCAGTCTTAGAAAGTTAGCCAACAATGGAGTTACTAAATCCTTCCCTTAAGTTGGTCTTTACTAGGAAGAAAATCTTTTTACCAATTTTCTTATGATAAGGAGTGTAACTCGTGCCTGTGTTAGTAGTGAAAATGATTCTTATTTCTGTAAGTGCCTGTTTTAATTTAACCATTTGGTTTGTAATTATGCTAGAAAAATGTCTCATATTTGATTGTTCTATCTGACTTCCCTTCTAATCACTTCAACAAAAAGTTTGTTCCTATACTATGTAGTTTCAATTTTTTGAGCTTTTTAAACTTTCTGCTAGTCTGTTATCTTTTTTTACTAATATAGCTGTAGGTCCTGACTGTCCTTATTTCCAAATCTTTTCACTGTTCTTATCCCAGTTTAAGTTTTCCTTCCTTTTTCTTTTGGACATTGTAATAACCTCTTGCTTATTCTCTGCCGGCAGTCTTAAATAATTTTATGTGAGTGTATATGTGTGTGTAAAAGTTTAGAAATTTATAAAGTCATGATGGTCTCCTGTTTAAAAATCTCGAATTATTCTATAGGCCAGAGGTACCTAAACTATGGTCCTGGGGTCAGCAGCATCACTGGAAATGTGTTAGAAGTGCAAATTCTCAGATTCCACCCTAGATCAAAACATAGAAATCTGTGTTTTATGAAGCTCTTCAATGACTCCGAAACACTCGACACTATGGAACTACGGCTATAGATCATAGGACAATGTTCATACTCTTTCACCGTCATATCAGACTTTTGACATATTTACACCTGAATAGCTACGGCTAAGTTTTGTCTTTATTGTGTACCTTCTCCAATTGTCAGTATTCGAGTTCCTGTCATTTCAGAACATATCATAGACTTCCATGCCTTGTGCTTTGCTAAGCTGCTTTGACTTGATCAAGAGTGTTTTTTCTCTCTTTCCTCCAGTTCCTCATCCTTGGTCAATTCCTACTGATTTAAGAATCAACAAAGTAAAGGAGAAAAGTGTGGGGACAGACTTGGTTTAAAATCTGTCTTCTGTTGAGGGGAAGAGAGGAAAAAATTTCTGTCTGCTATCATTTTGTGGATGTGTGTCTACTTTTAGTCTGGCTTTTCTTATCTAAAAATAGAGATAATGATATGTAGCATCATTGTTAAGACCGAATGAGATGTTCGGTTTAAGGCACCTATCATCCATTCTATCAGAGTTCAATACATCATTTTTCTTGAGATAAAATTCACATAGCAAAAAAACAAACCATTTGAAAGTGTCCTATTTCATTGGCATTCATAGTATTGAGCAGTCATCTCCTGTGTGTAGTTAATAAAACATTTGACTACCCTCAAAGCAGACCTAATACCCAGTGAGCAGTCACTCCCTAGTCTCTCTCCTTCACTCAGTATTACTTTCATATATATGTTTCACATGATTGATAGACCAGCCAGTTAGTATTATATTCATCTTTGATTTTCCGAAGATTTGGGGTACCTGCCATGTATCTATACAATTCATGCTTTAGTGGTGGTAAATTAAAATGTACTGAGTATATAAATCAGACTGTAAAACATGGTTAATATTTGCCAAGTGAAGGCAGTATGTGTTGTACAGTCATTATAATTCCTTTGTGATGTCCTAAAGTATACTGTGTTTTGATTTTAGCAGAGGGCATATTTTGATAGAACACACATAGCCATTTTCAGTGTTTAACCACACAATAGCAGTATGGCTAATTATATTCTGAATCATATCCACAGTATTCTCACTCCCAAGGTATTGTTCACACTAGTGGTGATGCAAGGAATGGGCATTGTTTTCATTTTTTAGGGGCCCTATCTTTCACTTTCTAGTTTTTGGGTTCTTAAGTTCTCAAAATAATATCTAGCACTGGTAAAGGACTTTGTATCTAATGGAGTTCTTTAATGTTTTCCTGTCTCATGTAATCTGTGTCCAGCATAATAAAATGATCGACTCAGTATCTTTTTTTAGATTAAACACATCTTCAATTCTAAATTTAGGTACAGATTTACTTCGAAAGTAATAACTTCTAAGAAACATTAATTCATGTTGATTGAGTTTCCCAATGAAATGATATAAGTACAAATTATCCTTAATATTTTATATGCAGAAGAACTTGGTTTTCATCTGAATGACAAAGTGCTACCCTTTCACATGACATTTGATTTTACTTTAAAGATACTAGTTGTAATAAGGAATTAGCAGCACGAGGATTTGAAGAATTTTTAGACGCCTTCTTCCTGAGCCAGTTAGAAAGGGCTTCGGAGTTGGTAATATGGCGTGGGGGTGGGAATGGAGGTTTTTCTGGAATGCTGGAGCTCATTAGCATCTTTCAAACCCTAATGCTATTTTGTTTTAGATAGATTTATTACACTCTCTTTCTCCTCAATTCACTGCAGTGTGTGAAGGCTCAGTTGGAACAAACAAAAGAGATATATAACCCCTGAACCAATTAGCATAGCTTACAATGTCCTTAATAGGCTTATCTACTGTATATGAGACTTGGGAAAATGACTTAACTTTTATGCTTCCTTGATCTCTAGGGAAGTTTTTCAGCGTCAGCTGCTCTACCCACAATGTAAACTTCACATATTTGATTTTCAGCTTTCTGACAGAAAAACTTCTTTACAATTTGATGACTCCATGGTGCCGTAGTCACTACTCACAGCTATTCACTTATTTGCACAGGGTGTGTTGATGCGTGAGAATAGGGCACATGTGACTTGGTCCTGGGGCACCTCCGTGCCCTCTGCTGGCGTGCGGGACAGGGCACAGGCCTGCAATTTGTTCAGCTAGTGCCGACTCCTGGGGCACACTCCTCCTTTCTAACTCCTCCCTTTAGCCTTTGTCTTCTCTCCTTTTACTGCTTGTCATTGAGCTTTGGTTTGTCTTTTGTTTTTGAAAGGTATAAATGATGCACAGTTTCCCTCTTCTGCCACATCTATGCACTCACACACAAAAAGGGTTTCTGTTGAGGGAAATAAATTGAGGTGTATTGTTAGTGACATTTCAGAGCCTGGGCCAAGTCCTGCCGGGCTTACCTAGAGAATTTTGATTCCACAAACAAGTGGAGAGGGCTGTACATCTTGTGAATGTTGATGTATTAGGTTTTCAGTTAGAGCATCTTATGGTTTTATTTTGTGTTAGGTCAAATGAGTTTTGGTATTGCCATATTTTATAGACGGTTTCTGTGGTGGACAAATGAAAAGATCCTCTGATCAGTATCATCTATGCGATTCCAGTTTGAGAAGATGAATTTAACCACCTCTTTCTTGAAAGTACATAAACATTTTTAAGAAATGAAAGTGGGAAACCATAGAGATTTACCTTAGTCACGGACTGCTTGACATCAGGCATGCCACTGAACTACTCTTAAGTTTTCATTTCTCCATCTGCCAAGAGAAGGAAATCATGATTGTGGGACCCTGGTGACTATGTCACATAAAGCTACTGGTAACAGTTTTTGCCTTGTAGTGAGAATCTGAGAAAAGAAGGTAGCACTGATGTTGATGGAAACATTTTGGAAAAATATAGAAAAAGAGTCTAGGATTCTAGGAAAAACCAGCCAACATGCAGTAGTTCATAAATGAATCTCTTCATCAGAAGTAGTTGAGAAAATTATAGAGAAAGCAGCTGTTCATTCTACTATAGGAAATTCTCACCCACATCTTGATATCCTGATCCCATATTCTAGCTAGTATTTGTAACTGAGGGGTAGGGATTAAATTCTCTTAAATAAATGTGGATTTCCATGGGTCTACATTTGGAGAGTAATTAAATTCTCCTGCTTTCCACTCTTATTGTTTGTAGATTTAGGTTTAGGTGTTGTCAACGATTTTGGCCTTTCAGATGTAATAAGGTATCTTAGAATACTAGATGTGTTCAAACACCTGAAAGTTAACAAGTCAGTCACGTAGAAACTCTGTGTGCTTCTCTGGGATGAGTATGGGAGGACTGCCTTGAGTTGTGGTGGGGTGGGAGGAAATTTTATTGGGAAGTGAGAGTGTTTGTAGCCAAGGTGACCTGGCCAGATTCTTTGCAGCTTTGCATTTCAGTGAAAGCACTGAGCATGATGGAGGGGGGAAATAGAGCTGGTTACTAAGGTATTTTGAAACAAGGCTGAGGAATGATTTTATTTGCTGTAAAAAAAAATAAGATTCGTAACAGACTGACATCAGCTGAAGGCTCTGGTGGTAAATTGAACCCGTTGGCTTTTGGTTTTACTAGTGAAAATATTTCAGGGAAAGCTAGTTGGGTTTACTCTCACACATGTAATAATTAATCATTTCCAGTCCTTTACGTAGGTCCTTTACCTTTTAACTTACTCAGCAGCTTTCTTTATCTTTTGGTGAAAAGAACTGATTAAAAACTTCAGCCTATTCCATAGTTTAAGTAGTTGGTCTCCGAATAACTTTGTTAGAGTGTTTAGGGGAAAAATGTATTCTGCATAGCATATTTGATAATGTAATATTAAGTGAGAAATGTTAAAGTCAATGTGTTTTTCTGAAGTTAGACATAAATTTATATATCCTAAAAATAGTATTTTAAGAAGTGATGTTTGTAATCTATGTAACCCCTGGAGAATAGACTTTAAAAGTAAATGCAAAAGTAATTTTGAAAGAGTAAGTATAAATTCAGCTGATAGATAACTTAATTTTCTAAGGGAAAAGTGATAAATCTCCTTATTTGTGTTTAGTTTTTAGTATATATTAACAGCATGATTCAGCTTTCATTCTTTAATAGGACCATGTTTATGCACTATATTTGAGTAATATTTTAAAAATATTGCCATTTCATGAGTTAGAGGGAGTTGCATGGGATACTTGAAATCTCACAGTGTTTCAGACTCATATTTCATGTTCAGATACATTATATTTTCAAAGGCATTACAGTGATATAAAGGAGTCAAGTAGCCCTAGTTTTGATCCTGTGCTTCTTAGTAGCCATGCCACCTTAGTGAGACTTATTCAGTGTTCCTGTTTGTTAACTGTCCATCACAGTATCCAGTAAAAAGAAATTCTCAGGCGGGTAGGGGTGGGAGAGGTTTTTTTTAAATTTTCTTTCATTAGATAGAATATTTGAAAGTACTTTGTAAAATGTTTAGCATCTATTGGGTGCAGATAGAGATGTATGAATATTCTTCTTTGCAGCTTTTTTGGTAGAACCTTGGTTGAAATTTCTGCCCAAGCCCCTTTCTTTCCAGGTCAATTCTGTTAAGAAACAGAATGCGTGTTCTGCTGCTTGTCAGTCACCGATTGTGACCTTGAGTTGACACTCAGTACTTCTAAACCTGAGCTTCCTCCCCTATAAAATGTGTATATAAAATTCCTACCTCAAGTTTGCGTGCAATTCTTTGTAAATCATACACGTAGGTAGAATAAAATAAAATATTTTATTCTATAAAATAAGTAGCTATAATAATAAAATACTGTTTGAGATATAGCTGTGTAATACATGGCTAAATATTGGTTCATGCTATGATTTATGTCAAGAGTATCTAAAATAATGGTTTTTAGTTGCCTTTCAAACAGGAGCTTTCATACTATACTGTTCATATTACCATTCCTATCTTATTTCCTGTTATACTAATTGACATTTTCAATAACATTATAGATGTTCTGCAAGTGATTTTGGAGATTTTGCTTATACTATTGGAAAAAAAAATTGGATAAAACAGTATTTCCTATATAATCTAGATACTATTGTGAGGTTTTTGTAATTTCAAGAAAAATGGTAGGAGGCTGTTTTCTCATTCATTGTTTTATTCACAAAGGCAATCTTTATACTTCCCTAGTAGGATGGATCAGACAATCACTCTAATGTGCTTCAGAGAAATGAGCTGCTTTTTTTGTTGTTAAAGAGAATCGACTGACTGGATTTCTGATAAAAATGACCATGCAGCACATCTCCTGTGGTGTGTGTGGTCTTTCAGGGAGTGTTAATGATTTTCTCCATCTGTCATAATATATATTAATTGCTGTGTGAAATAAGATGTAAGTGGACTACAAAATAAAAGTTATATCAAAGCATGTATAAAAGCCTACTTCAATACCTTTCTGTTTTCTACATTTTTGTGAATTGTACAGTAAATTCGTTCCTAGGATAATAGGCTGTAGTTCATCAGCTTTTGAATTATCTGACAATGGCCTGCTGGCTTATTCATATATTCAGTTCCTGATTTTGAAGGATTTTGTGTATGCAGAACCAGGACAATATTAAGTCATTTTAGACTCATTTAGGAAGATTGGAACATGTGGATTTATGTAAAATGCTATGAAGCTTTAATTCTTAGGTATTGTGGATGTCTCTAAGTTTTTGTTTGCAGAAAGTAGTTTTTTAAAGAGTAGTTATTTTTAATACAATTAATCCAATTTTTATTATGCAAGATGTAAAGGCTTGCTATTAGAAAAATCATGATTAGTGAATCTTCAGAAGCAAAGAATTTTCATTTAAAACAAATGCAAGCAAACAATGGTATTTGCAGGAAGATCTTTGGATTCAAGAGCAGTGATCTCTACTTACTGCATTCAAAAAACTCCATGTTGCATTTGTAATTCCAGCAAACAATATTCTTCATCCTTTACATAATATAAAGTCATTCCTTTCTGCCAGCCTGAGCATGAGTCTAGCTGATATTCTAGTTTATTAAACATTTTCATAGGAGAATTGCTCGCACAGAATTATCTAGAGCAGTTAGCTTTAAAACTTAGAATTATTATACTCTTGCTAATACTGGTGAAAATAGGCTCAGTAATGATGAAAAATAGACTCACTCCTGCAAACCAGAGACCAGGCTATTACAGAGTGATGGTGCAGTGTCTGCCTTTGCGTGTCATGCTTCCACCCTCCCTGTTGTAGCAGGAGAGCTTATGTAATGCAGTGTCACAGAGGTGAGATGTGAACTTTATATTTGAAGAGGCATTTCCTAGGGAATTCATGTTGAGGTAGAATAGAAATATGGCCTCTTACTGCTGTGGTGGTCACGTGTCTTTTTTACCGTTTTTGGAAGAGGGAGGGACCTGTGTTAGGACCACCATAATGCAGTGCAGCAAGCTGAGTGGCATACAAAGCAGACCTTTATTGTCTCTCAGTTCTGTAGCTAGAAGTCTCCAAGCAAGGTTAGTTTCTTCTGTGTCCTTGAGGGAAGAATCTGTCCCATGCCTCCCTCCTAGCTTCCGGTGAGTGCTGACCATCTCTGGCATTCTTTGGTTTTAGAAGTGTCATCCTGATCGCTGCTTTCATCTTCACAGGGCATTCTGTGTGTGACTGTGTCAAGGAAGGGAGACCAGAAAGAAGCATTGAAGGGAGGAAAGAAGAAGCTTTTTTATTTAGTTGTTTATTCTAATTTTTCACCCTGACCCTGGTTGTGAACCCAGCTCCTTGGGCGGCATGCCAGGGTCTCAGCCGCTGAGCCCCAAGATTGTACCCGCAAGTCCCATTTTTTAAGAACAGCAGTTAAATTAGATTAGGACCCACTCTGACCTCATTTGTACTTGACCACTCTCTAAAGACCCTATCTTCAACTAGGTCACCTCTTGAGGAACTAGGGGTTAGAACTCCATTATATCTTTTGTCAGATAACACAATTCAATCCACAGTGTGTGTCTTGTTAGTAAACCCTTGTGGTCACTTACTGGGATGTTCTATCACTGAGGAACATGAAGAAACATCAAGGTGAAATGTTAACTTGTGCCTATGTCAGTAGTTAGGCTTGTTTTATCATCAAGAGTCCCTGGCCAAGTCAAGTTTTCTGGACTTTAGTGAGACATACTTAGGAATAAATAAAATGATAAATTAATTTCTGTGCATAGATATGAAGTTAAGAGTTAAAACTCTTCTCCTCTTGGTTGAACCAAGTTACCTGGGTCTCAAGCCTGGCAGTACTAGCTGTGTAACCCGGGACAAGCTTCTTAATCACTCCAGCCTCAAATTCTTCCTTTCTAAACAAACAAAAATAGTAGTGGCTTTGTTACAGAGCATTACTTGCCAATTAAATGAGATAATACTCTGAGAATTCTTTAGCAGAATGCCTGGCCTCTAATATAAGCACCCTAAGTGATAGTTAACAAAGGCCTGTCCTTGTAAATGTTGAGAAGCAGGCATTTTATCTACCAGCTCTTGGAAAACATCTGTCTCATTACCCTACAGTTCGGCTCACCTGTGTCTACAACAGCCACCTCTGATTCTGCCCAGGTTTCTGCTGCTTCCACTTTTGTATCTGGATATTTGATCTCAGCACTTGGTACCCAGATGGACATCAGACTTCTTTTTCTCTTTCAAGTTTCATTTATTGTGTTTTCAAAGTAGCACTCATATTTTTGTAGTTAAAGCAGATTATTGGAGCAAAAGGGGGAAAAAGTGTAAACATCAGAATTTACTTAAGTTCCTAAAGTAATAAATGCTAGTTAACAACACACTCCCTCTCCGTTTTTGTCTTTTTTTTTTTTTTTTTTAGTAGTTTTAGTGTTTTCACACTTGCAAATTTGGAAATGTATGATTTATTCTCACAGATAAAATGATAAAAATGTTGTGTCCACACTTTTTGCAAGGATGCCGGGTAACAGTTTGTCTGTCTTGATTTTTAACTGGTATGGTCGAATCCTATGCAAACACATTTTTTCTGTTAGCATTTACTTGGAAAATATGGACTGTGTTTGTGTGTGGCTTAGAGCTGTCCCTGTTGGTTGTAGATCGTTATTAAACAACAAAGAGGGAGTTAAACCAGAAACATGCATTGGCATGCTTAGAAGGCATGCTAATGAAAGTTCAGGATACCAGGCTATATTTTTATGGCTTTTATGTATTTTTATCAACTGTATTTATTTTTAAGCATTTTAAAGGGGGAGACAACGGTTTTGACAACTTCTAAAATATTTGACCATCGTTTTTAAGAATCTCTAGTATAGGATTGTCTGCATGGGATGGGGAAGAGGAAGGCGGCCAGTATGATATAGACTGTAAGGCAGTAGATGAAAGCCATTTGGAGAAGAACTGATTGGGAACTAATTGGGAAGTTCAAAGGTAACTTTTTAGTTTTCCTTTTTAAAGAACAGAGCTGATTTTGACAAAGAAAATAGGATGAAGAAGGAGACAACTGCAAGTAAAAGTCATGACATATAAATGTGAATTGCTTGACTTGATGAATAAAGCTTAGAGATGTTTGAATGGAAAAGTGGAGTGTAGGCTAGATTTTACTAAAAGGGCAAGGAAATTGGAGCAACTACTTTCAGCAGACTCTGGTACTTGGACACGAAGGGAAAATGGTCTAGTGGAGTGGGGAGAGCCTGTGAAGAGCATTTGTAGTGGTTCTAGTTTGTTACCTTTAGGGTCTGGATGTTGTTAATGGAAGCTGAAGCCTAGAGAGAATAAGTATGAAATATTATAAAAATACTATCATGAAGACTTGTTATAGGCTAAATATGAAAGGAAGTCAGCATTGACGCCAATATTTTGTTCTAGCGTTTCTAGATAGACAGGGAACCTTAGCAAATATTAAGGAAGTTAAGAAGTTACTTTTTTAATATGTTGAGTTTGAGTGGTTTGTATGACATTATGACATCCCTATGGGTACAGCTAACAGTGAAACTGGGAATATGAAAGAGACTGGGTCGTTAGAACAAATATTGGATACATTCTCTTTGACAGGATAAGACAACTGAGTTGCATAGGATGGTTGCTATTTCAAAAGAAAACAGTAGAATTAAACACTTTTAGATGCAGAGGAGGAGAGCAGTGAGAATAAGCTATATGAGAGAATGTGCTTCCTAGAACAGAAAGAGGAGTGCAAGCATCCTGCAGCAGTAGGGGATTTGTAAGGAGAAATACAGTTTTTATCCATAGCAGGAAATGTGTTTGTGATAGTAAGGAGGTTGCCCACCTTTCAGAAAACAGTTTTGACCAAGAGGAGGGGGCTTTCAATCAAAGTGTAATGGAGTTATTTATGTAGTGTTTACCCTTTCCCTGTAATTTTGTAGTATTTCTTTGTTTGAAAAATCTTGATGGATTGTTTTGATTTTTTTATTGCTTGGACTCTCAACTCCTGAAAGACAAATCTTGAAGTTTATATATGTTTTAAAGGAAAGGTGCTGGCCAGAATGAAGGCACATAGGCAGGCAGGCAAGAAGAGAGAGGAGGAAGAAGCATTTCATTGCACTTTTGTTTAGTTGTTTATACTGGTTAGCCCCCCAGCCCCCAGACAGACAGACAGACAGACAGACAGACAGACAGACACACACACACCCGTTCCCCCGTCAACTCAAACTCAGGGGCATATGGCATGCACTCCTTTCTTCTTTTGCCCCTGCCGTACCCTTCATGACTATAAAAGGACTTTTTTATAAAGTTAGAGTTCATTCATGACTGTTGATGAAGTGTCAATTTAAAATTGAAATGTTAACTTTCAACACAGCAACTTATGACAATAACAGATACTGAAATATAGCTTTGTTTTCTGGAAATTTCTTTAGGTGAAACTCAGTTTTCATAAGAAATCCTGCATTTGGAGATCATGAAAGTTGACATTCTTCAGAATGGCACGCCTAGCATAGGTTATTCAGGCCTATCCCTCCAGGGGCCCTGTTTCAGCACAGCAGGTTGTCCTTTTCTGTATTTGCTTGTCTCCTTTTTTTTCAAGCCCTGACCTCACGTTGCTGTCATCAGTGATGCTATACGAGAGGTGTTTTTGTTTTTTTTAGCTTTTTTAAAAAAAATGTTTGCTCCTCTACCCTTTATTAAGGGTTAGTTTAATGCTCCTTCTGTGAATAAGAGATGCATGATACAGTCTCATCATTTAGTCCAGTGAGTGAGACAGACAAATAAACAGATAAGTAAATAATTCAACCATCATAGTGTAGACTACTCCTGAAATCCTCTGTCTGGTAGATGGAAGCTCCTTCTATCAGGAGAGATTCCTTTCAGAGGATTCCTTAAGGTTCCCATAGCATTAACAGTTTAATCATCCTGTGCTTATCTCTCTTGATCGCCAACTAGTATTTGGACCCACAGGGCTGAAGCACAGCTTCTTTGATAATGTAGTTGCAAATCAGACAACCTGATCAAGGGTCTTTGTTATAAGCAGCCACTGTACCCAGAAGAATCTGTCTGGTTGTTCCCAGGTTTGAATCCTCAAGTTAATTAGTAAACTATTAAATTTCATAATTTCTAGTAACTTTTTACTCCAGTTATCAATAGGATATAAACAAAGTGCAATGGAAGTGTCTGGAAACATCTAGAAGCACTTTTCCCTTTGGAAAAATGAGGGAAATTGGAAGAAAGTTTTTATTTTGAGCAGCTGAATAAAATATTGATGCAGAGTAGAAAACTGAAGTGACTCATAAATGATAGAGGATTCCAGAATTTCAGTCTATTCTGTCTCCACTATTTCTGTCAACCCTGAAAATAATATTTTTTGAAGAAAAGAAGAAATGACTCAATTGGTCACACAAGTATAGTAACAGCTAAAATTATTTAAGTCAATTAAGTTAGGAATTATGACTATGATTTTCCATGGTAACTATAGTTAAATTCCTCTTCAACTTGCCCACGGGGCCAAATAAATATTGGTATTTTTGTTTTGTTCCTGGTATTTGACATTTCTATTTATTTTATTTTTTCCCAGGGGAGAAAACTATGGGATATGAGAAAATATATAGTATCTGTATATATATGTATATTTAATATATACATATGTATATATAATAACATTCCTAAGCATATAAATTTTATACATGTTTTATATACTCATAGAAAAATCTATTCATGACTTTATAACACCTAGCATAGAATCCTGTTCAGTTCAAAACAGGCTTTTAATATGTGTGATTGATAGTTTATTTGATGCAAACAGGAGTGGAAATGTAGATCTTTGAATTCTATATAATTAACAAAAATGTTCAGAAATTATTCTCAGTTATGCCACAGCAACCACTATATGCTTTTTAAATCTCTGAAATTGACAATAAGGAGATGATTATCCTCATTGCCAAATGATTTTTCTTTTTAAAAGGATTCACCCATGGTTCCTTTAATTAGGTAGTTTCCCCAGTTCATTTGAGCATTAGTTTCCAGACCATTAAGTTCTTGACAGAAGACTGAAGGGGCAAGGATGCTTAAACCAGAGTGTTAGGAACAAATCTCTAAGTTATATTGTTCCTAAAGGAGCAAAAAGAAGAATAACTAATTCCCTTTGGTTTGCTGTCTACTGATGGGAAAATATTTTCTTTTCATATCATCTGTCTGTGTGTGTGTGGGTGGGTGGGGGTGTGTGTGTGTTCTGTGAGATAAAATAGTGAAGTTTCAGTTTCATCTGTGGCAAAATACACCAAATATAAACTTAGATATGCCAGAGGGGTAATTTTTGAGGCAATGCATTTTTCTGTGATCAAGGTAAAAAATATAAATCTGTTCTTGGATCTTCGATAAATTACATATTACCTCTGAATGTGTGTCCAAATTGAATGAGAATACATGCAGTGCTATCATAGGAAAAATACACCTTTTCTGAAATAACCAACAAAACCAAAATATCTGGACTCTTTTATTATGGTACAGTATAAACAGGCCAATGATATGATACGGGTATAACAGGTGTTGGGATCGTCCTCATAGATATATTTAAATTGAGATTATTTAGGCTGGAAGGAATTATCTGTATTTAAGTAAATATATGAATGTTAAAAAATGTAAAATTATTTGAATATCGATGGGTAATTATAAACATTTATTCAGTTTATATTTGTATCTACCTGAACGTTATTAGCTCTTCTAGTGGGTTCTAAGAAATTTGACACTCTTTGGTAAAGTCCTGAATACATATCAATTAGATGTAGAAATTGTTATCCCTAGATTGTCTTTTAAAAACTCGGTGAACTTGTAAAACTATTAGTATAAATTCAACTAATATTTTAAAAAATTCTAGATATCTCAGAAATTAATTGAAAAATACCGTGAACTTTTTATGGACATGTTTTAGAAAAAAGTGAATGGCAATATAATTAGCTATATGTATTCTTTATAAAAAAGAACTACCCCCCCAATTCTGGTATTCCATTTCCTTGAGAAATTGTTGACAATATTATTTTACATATATATTATATTAACTTACTGAAATAAATTGTAGTTGCATATGACTTTTTTTATAAAGGTCTTTTTGAATTTTACATGGTCCATGTACCAGTATCTCAGCTGCCTAAGCCATATGTTTAATTTTTAAAGTCACCGGATCAGGAAGGAATTAGTGCCCTTGGCTTATAGATATAGAAACAAAGTTAAAAAATCAAATAAACAAATCATCAAGCATTATAAACTCTCACTTGTTTCATTTGTTCCTTTATTTTTTAGATACTTATTGATCACCTTATCTCTATCGGGAGGTCCTCTCTAAGTACTGGAGGCAAAACTTGTACTAGATCTTTTAAATTTTAGTCTTGTCCTTTCCCACTGTTACTTTCTATGTCCCAAATATAGATCAAAATGATATTTAAGTAATCTTTCCTTGACTATTTCGTTCAGATAGTGTAAAGCACTTTTCACTAGGCAGATTTTCGAATTATTTTGAGATATATATTTTTCTTTTTGTTGACATTTTTGAGTGTAGGCTTTCTATAATCAGCTTTTCTTTTCAAATGTAAAGTTACTTAAGCCAAAAGTTTTGTCCATTACTATATCCAAGTGCACTTAAACATTCTCTTTTCACCTGGTATTAACCAGTACTTTTAAGGTTTCTTGTTATCTTTAATCCTTACAGATATTTTAGTGAAAAAAAAGAAAGACGTTTCACTTGACTTTCTACCCAGAGTGAGAGAAAATAATAAGATTCAGAAATTATTTATTTATAAATCAGTGTTTAGATATAGTAAATAAAAACAACCATGATAAGAAATAAAAGATATTACAACTAGTCTGCAGTAATATACATTGACATAAAGAAAAATAATTCCAGATCTAATTCAGTAAGTTTTTCTTGAGTGTCTACTCAGTCTTATGATAGGTACTTTACAAGATAAATGGAAAAGACGCCTAAGATCTTGCTTTTAATGTCATTGTAACCTGTTGGAAAGAGATTCATAGTATATATCATAGCTACATTACAGAGGGGAGAAAATAAGTGCAACAAACTTCCTTGATTGTACTGAAAAAGGAACATTTAAATCTCATTGTAGTTGTTTTAGGCTTAAGGAAAAAATTACGTTGAAATTCATTCTAATGGGGGATTTTTGTAGGGGAAATTGACATCTTGAGATGAAATGAAAATACATAAATAGTATAAAAATACAATACGTAAATATACTTAGAAATAGATTTAAATAGTTTTATTGTGTTTGTACATTTGTACAATTGCTTGATTATTCATTTACAGTTTTCCTTTCTTTTTGAACCTACAGACCCAGGGTATAGATAGGGCTTGGAAGCAGGAGTAGACTGTATATGCTGTTGGTTCCTATCAGTTGCCTGGAGCCCTGTCAATCACAGGGTTAGGGCTTGGGTGTGATGATGAACTGGGAATTCATTTAAGGGACAACTAACATACAAGAAATAAGTCTTTCTTAGGAATGTTTCCTGGACTTTGAGAAGAAATAAAGGCGTACCATACTCTGGGTGTGTGTGCTTTTCTTGAGCCATCCTTTGTGTTGGATAGAAATACTTGTGTTATGGTGGTGTGTAATTTGTATAATTTGAATATTCTCTCAATTAGGCCAGTTCTTTCCATGTATCTAACCGTAATCTCTTTATTTTGTAATAGGTGAAATGTTTAGAACTTATATGCAAAGCTTTTTTTTTTTTCCTCTGAGTTTGGAATGCTTTGGTCATATTTAATACTATTCACTTTCGTTTTAAATAACAAGAGAAAATGTCCCTCATAACCAAACTTTTTATATGTTTAAAGAGAGAGAAGATGGAAGTCTAATTAGTTATTTGCACCACTTCCTTTAAAAGCATCATAAAAGGTTTTTTGTTTTTATAAAAATTTCTTCTGTGGTCAAAGGATACTTATGCTGAATACTGCCAAGTGTTAGAAAATTTTGATTTTCTTTAAAGCACAGAGTTTGAGCTTTTAATTTGTCTTTTATATCTTCACATTTGTAAATTATTTTAAAAGCTCTGACTGTAAATTCTTTAAATTACAGTGGTAAAAACTTATGGATATTTTTCCAAATGAAGGAATCGTTTATAAAACAAGGTTAAATATTAGATTCTTGCTATAGGTAAACTCAGTACATTTAATTGAGATTTTTTTGAAGTTTTCTATAGCATGCAATGCTCTAAGATTTTGTAATTTATTTTAAAATTTAGGAGAATATTATTTGCCTTATTTTTTTCTTCATCAGTAGCTAACTGAAACATTCTGGAAGTGAAATCATTAAATGTTGTTTTAGACTAGCTGTCATTGGATATTATTTCAACTGTATCTCTCTGTAATAGTGAGCGTATGGAGAAAATTGACTTATGAATCCTCAAGTTCCTCGGAAACGAAAAAGAAAATCCCAGTGGAGGACTTAATGACCAAACTGGAAATCTGCATGTAGTACAACTTGTCTATATAATGGAAAATGTCAACAGGTTTGTTAGCTGCTTTCAATGGGGGGCATATTTAAAAATCACATCAAATCAATTTGAAATGTGATAGAAATAAAATCAAGTGATTTTTGTTAAACATAATCTATTGGATAATTTCTGTATCATGTGGAAAAGCTATATCAAAGATAAGATGGAATTCTGGAGGCCATCTTTTATGTGTGAGAGAAGACTTATTCAATCAATGAACTCATTAGATCCTTGACTGGTCTGGTCTGTCTGCCTTCTTTTCGTTTTCATATTTTTTTTGATAAAAATTATGTAAGCTTATAGAAAAATACTGAGGATTAGCTATTTTTATATATGAAATGTCACTAAAATATGATCTTTTATGATAAAAATAAATTTTGAGAAACAGTGAAATCACTATATTACCTCTTTGCCTAGAATAACTATTTTTATATTTGATTATTAGATTTAACTGGTATATATAATTTGCTTGATTACTCTCAAACTGTACATTGAGGCTTTTATTGTGAGTCAAATTTTCACTGACAAGATCAGAGTAGTACATTCATATAGTCCCCAGCTTCACTCTAATTATCAGTACATTTTCCTTTTAATGTGTGGGAACTTAGGAACATTATACTCAGGATAATATGTGTATTTAAAAATGTCTTAATATCTGGCAGATTTTAATTTGTTTGGATGTTTCTGTTTGTGTTAAGATTCACTATCATCAACAGTCTAGGTGTTTTTGTTATGTTGAGTCAAAATATTTTTCCTTTCTTTAAAGTTTTTTTTTTTTTTTAAGGAACATTATATGCAGGAATGAAGGTGAGTAGGCAGGTAGGCAGGAGGAGAGAGGAAAGAAGAAACATGTATTTATTTTATTTTATATTCATCTTGTTTGTTCCCCCCACCCTAGGTCTCAAAGCTGAGTCCTCGGGATGTATGTGGACTATGTCTGGCAGCCTTATCTACTAGGCCACCGGTTGTACCATTCCTTTTGTTCAGATATTTCTTATTTGGCTTTATTACTGAACATTTGACCATTCTGGTTACTTTTCTCAATAAATTCCATATAATCATTGCCACACTTAATACATGGTCCTGCACTGAGCTCTACCATGGGAATATTACCTCCTTTATGAACTGTATTTTTGCAGTGGACTTGCTAATTTTTCCCCTACCTTTTATAATCTTAAGCCATATTTCCTTCTATCATCTTTTCTATATGCAATCAAGGTTTTACTTTTTACCATAATTTTATGACAGTCTTAAGTCTACCTTGTTGATTTTATGCCTATGAATTCAATCATTTAGGTATAATTTCAATAAATATTGAGATCCTATGTACCATGTATTTTAGTAGATGCTAGTAGATCATGATGATCAAGATGGTGTATCAATCTTTTTTTTTATTAATTTTCTCTGGTGTCACATTACTTTGATTATACCATCATAGGGAATGGGAAAGTGCTAACAAAAATAGTCAGATGTGGTTCAGGAATTTTGAGGAATATGGGGAACCACTGACCTTCAAAAATGTTGAGTTTGAAGTACTGCTGTGAAGTCCAGATGGAAACACCTAAGAAGCAGTTGGAGAAGCAGTGATATGGAAAGTGGTAGATGTAAATCATCTTTACTGTAAAACAGTTGATGAGGGAGGGAGGAAGGGGGCATTGCGGGTGCTACTCTTAGAGATGGAGCTGACCTCTGGAACTCTCTGAAACTACTCTGTGACAGATATCAGCATAGCTTTTTCTTAAGGACTTTGAATATAATCTCAACATAAGATCTTCATGCATTTGTTCAAAAATACTTCATTCCTTAAGTGGATCAACCTCAAACATTTCACTACCAAATGCTTATTTTACCCCATTATGTTTGCCAAAGTTTCAGATTTATTTTAAATTTAACCACGGCATCCTTGCCTTATTTTTTCATCACTCGGCTTAAGTTCTTCATTGTCATTTCTCTGAACTCTTTTGTTTTATAATCTATAAAAACCCTACACTTCTGATTGCATATTCTTAATGTTCCTTATCTAGTTAGTATCTTGTGGCTACAATCCTATGTTTGTGTCAGTATCGGGTAGGCTTGCTTCTCATTTGATTGAGCTTACTATATGAAGCATTGAAGTTTATCTGTATTATAAAATGTTCCTTGATTTTATTATTATCAGAGTCTTAGAAACCCAGGGCTTAACATGCCTCTGGCAATCAGTCAAATTCGTATTGATTGGGGGCGGGGGGATTATTATATTTGAAAATACTTAAAATCATCCTCTTTTAAATACGATGCTTTTAATTGGACATATTTTAAAGGAATAAATAAGAACTCCCTTAGGGCTTGATTTAACCTTACATTTAACATTTGAGTAGAAAATGTGGCTCCTCTGACATTTAGGGTCAGGAGTTGAATTCTCTATTATCCTTGAATTCTAAAGCAATTAAAGCAGTCAGTCCAGTTGTGGGGAATCTCTCCTTCAAATTTTATTGATTTGGGCAACTGTTCTGCTGAATATAAATACATTTTTGCTTACTTTCCCAGGAAGAAGCAGAAATAAAAGTTTATAGGCTAAAACATTTAACTATAAAGTGAGGCTGTGACCCTACAAATTTAGAGAGCCCAATATGCTTCAGATTGACATGTTGAATCACTCAGAAAGATAATACTGCGCATTCCCAGGAGAGAATAATGGGCTTCGTTAACTTCTGTTATACAGGGTGATTCTTCAAGGGTGCATGGGTTAAGGGTGGAGTGGGAGTGGTTTAGTCTGAGAAAGTCTTTTCCTCTTCACTCCTGCTCCTCTATGAATATATAGTGCTCATTTTTCATTTCCAAAATTGGGACATATGCTTGGAATATAATACTTGATATTTTATATATGTGCTATTAATTGTATTTAAGTGCATGAATAAACATGTTGTCTAAAAGGAAGTTTGCCCATTTAAATTTTTTTTTGATGTGTGTTATTTTAAAAATGAAACAATGAAATTTTTCACTTAAAGAATATAATACTGCTATAAAGTGTATAAATCTCAGTATATTAGAAAACTACCATCATTTCAAAATGACCAAACATAGTAGCACCTAAATTTTTTTTAGTGAAATTTTCCCTTGTGAAAACTTTATTTAAAATTCTAAAACATACACTTGGTTCACATGTGCAATACTGGATATTCTTTTTGCTTCACCTTAAAATCAAGGGCTATTTTAATACTCATTAAATACTCTGCGTTCTTTGAGGGTCACAGAAGTTTTAGGAGATTGCTTGGAAAACTTAAAATACCTCTCATGATTAGATGGTGTGTTGGTGATGGTTTTAAGATGTAGCTTCTAAGACCTCGTATGAGTTTGAAATAGGATAGATAGTATGTTATAGTCCAAGTGTATAGTTCAATAGGCTTCCATTATCTTCCTGAGTGTGTGTGGACAGTTGTATTCATAACCTCAGGACCACCCAAAATTGCTGTTTTTACTTTAAGCAACATTAGGCTGAGAAGATGATGAGATGACTTTTTGACTGATAATACTGTAAAAATTCAATAGGCAATCTTGCAAGTTAGTAAATTTCCATTTACTAGAATTACTTAGTAGAGATTGGAAAAAGATTGGATAGAATTTGTTTAGGTAAATAAAATTTTTCTTATTCTAATCTGCACTCTTGAATAGTTTAGGCTGCATTGTTGAAATAGATGATATAGTATAGTATATGAACACAGGAATTAGAAGAATGAAGAATTTTTCTCCTATTAAAGTTTTTTTTGTACACTTCACTTGTATCTAAATTTTCTACTTTGCTTGAAGTCATTTTTTGTTTATTTTTATTGTTGTATAATATTCTTTCAGGAATTGAGCTTATAGTTCAGTAGTTCTGTATGATACCATTTGGTTTATATCATGTTACATATCTTGATTGTGAGTCTCTGTAGGTGGAATGACAAAAGGCCGTTGTTAAATATATATTGCCCTTGGCAAACAGAAAAAGAATCACTCTGTGTGTGTGTGTGTGTGTGTGTGTGTATTCGCTACCGTTGGTTTGGCTGAATCAAATTTTTCCAGTTATTCATTAGGTTATTCATGTTTTTGTCATTAAACTTTATCTCATGACTCAGTGAGACTGACACAATGAGAGCACAAAAAGAAGAAACTTGTTTCAGTTACTCTATAATCTCAACTTCCTTACTTCCAAAAGCATTGATTAGATGACCCTAATAACTGATATCTTTTTAAACTCTGCATCAGTTATCCCTGCAATAAAGTAAAAGTTAGAGTCTAAACTCTTTCATTATCACAAAGGTCAATGTACATATTCACAAACCACCGGTGTGTGCCATTGAGCTTGAGCCTGCCAGTGAGAAAATGCCGAGTATAACTGATTCAGCGTTTAAGAAGCTATGTTATCAGGGTCAACTAAACAACTAGTTCATTCGGAATAGAGAAGTGTCTATATATTAAAAGAAGCTGAAGTGTCAGTTTCTTCTCTTTAGGCTCAAGCTTGCTGGCACATGTCAGGCTTTCTTCAATGCCTAGGTTAACCTTTGAGATAATTACAGATTTTAGGACTCTTATCTATCTTTTATCTTCGGTAGCATTTACTTTATTTTATTAGGTAGTACATTTTTTTGACTATTTCTTTAAGGAAGAAATGAGCTGGAGCTGTGACTTTAAAATGGGGGTAAAAATCAGTGATTTCCCCCCCCTCCACTAGGTTTTATCCTTCATCTTTAATTCAGGAAAATAGTTTAGCATTTCTTAGACATGAAGTCTTAACTTCTGAATTCCCCAGACCTATATTTTATATTTTAGTTTATTCTAGTAATTGTCATCAAGTTACTGACTGACTTTTTTTAGTTAATAAAAAAATCAGAATTCCATAAACTTCCAGATGATATATATTATACAAAAGTAGTTTCTTTTGTATTTGCTCAAGTTATAGTCTTCTCACTATAAGTTTTCCATGCTAAGTCTTTGCAAAATTAAAACTTTCTTATTTATGGGAGGTCTGAAAAGATGATGGATGACATTTTTAGTGCTTCCATTCTTTTCAAACAAATATACAACAAAATTTCACTTAACTCTTCCCATTCACTGGGCCACATGCCATAGACTATGATCCAGTAGAAAGGTTTATTGCAAGGTTCTCTTGGTCATTGGTAACAGTATAAATGTAGATAAAGTATGTTTATTTCATGGATAAATATTTCAAAGAAAAACCTTCCCTTGGCTTAGTTGTTAAAATTTTGGAGACTCTGTGAGTCTTTGTAATACTTAGTATGGTAGTACCCGCTAATAGTGGCTTAATAAATACTCTGGATGTTAAATAGTTTTCTGGCATTTTCCACCATTATTATTTACTTCCTCATGTTCGGCTTATTAGAATTTTATGATGACATGGGTCTTCTCTGGAAAAGATTTTTTTTTAAAGAAAGGCATAAGCAGGAAGAAAGAAGGGGAAGAAGCATTTTATTTTAGTTTTTTGTTTTAATCACGATTTTCCCTGCCCCATCCCACCCTGGGATGCTAATCCCAGTCCTCAGAATGTGTGCGTACCGTGTTCTGGCATAGGTGGCGGACTATACTTCTATTCCACCAACACACACCAAGAGATCTGTTTTGAACCTCAGCAACAGCAAGCTAATTTAAAATAAAGATTAATAGTGGGTCATTTGATGACTAAATGCATAACCATAGACTTAATCTCAAATCTGAAATAATTGTAGTGGATAAAGTTTCTTAAAATCACTATCATGATTTTTCTTTTTATTGTGTTTTATAAAGATAAATTTATTGATCAAATTTACAAGTTGAACTCTTTCTAAATAATTATTAATTCTTCTGTGGTATTTAAGTAGTATTTCATTGAATTATTAAGATACTTTATATTTCATCCTCAATGTGAAGAAAATGCTAGAATTACAGCATCTGGAATATGGATAGACTATGCTAAGCCCTGTTTGAATGCTTTCATTTGAAAAGAAGGCTAGTGTTTTAGGATACAATCACTTTCATTCTTGAGGAACCATAATTATTAACAAATTTTTATGTCAAGTCAAAGTTAATTTCTCTTCTTATTTCTTCCTTATTTCAACATTAATTTCTTTTATAACATAGTAACTGTTTTTAGACTTACCATCTCTCATTTTTTAACCATTTAGGTAATATGGTTCCTAGATCTTTTATTCTTCTGATCTTCTAGGTAATCTCTAGTTTTTCATGGTTCTTTTTGAAGGTGGGATAATCAGAACTGTGATAATGTCATACTACTTTCTAAGAAAACTGTTTACTTTTTATTAATTCACCTTACATTAATTATTTTTTAAAATCATAACATTGGTTGTAATAACCTTGGAAATAAACTAAAAGACTCATGTTTGCTGTTATTAAACCATGAATTCCTCATCTTTCACTATTGCAATGTGTTTGTGGACATAGATTCTAGGTTTTTATTTTCAAGTCCCTTAAATGTCTTGTTTGTTTTAGTCTTTTTCACTAATTTGTTGAAAACCTTTCAAATCCTGATACAGCAAACAGAGGTGTGAGTACCTTTTTAAATTTTGTGCCTTTAGACTTCTTACCCTAGTCATGGCCTGACTTTCCTCCTTTCTTCACTATTTTTATTTTTCTGACTAAAAGATTCATGGCTCCAAGTTGAAAGTATGGTGTAATCAATTCATGGTAATAGTGACTTGATATTAGCTCTTCTTTAAATTTACTATTCTAATTCTCATATAGTGTTATGAAGAAAGCATTATTAGCCTAATTTTACAGTCGAAGAAAATGATACTTCTAAGATTAAGTAAATTCATTTGTATGTTCATTTATTCAACAATGTATTCATTCAGTAGCCACTTACTGGATACCTACTATATTGTAAGAGAGATGTGGACTCTGCCTTATACGTCTTTCAAGCATCTATGACATTTTCATCCAAAGTACTCTAATACAATGGATTAGTTATTTCTAAAAAGAACTATCAACCCATGTAAAGATGTGGAGGAACCAGAAATACATTTTACTGAGTGAAATAATCCAACCTGAAAAGGCTACATATTGTTTGATTCCAACAATACAGCATGCTGAAAAAGGCAAAGGTAAGGTGACAGTACGAAAATCAATAGCTGCCAGAGGTGAGGAGAGAAGAATGAATAAGAACAGCACAGAGAATTTTCAAGGCAGCGAAACTCTTATATTATAAAGATGCACATACATGTACCCTTAAAAAACTGATTTGAAATGTTTTTTAACTTAATAAGTTTGTGATGTTTCTCAAGTTGCATTATTTTATAAGATGATAAAACGAAGATTTTGCATTAAAGCGCACCAAAATTTATATAGCCATCTATGTCTTTTCCAATTTTGTCAAATTAAAATTTTCATGACATAGGATCACCTTCCGGATGGTAACTCCAAAGGATGCACTTTTGGGTCTCTCTCCACAGACACCAAAAAAAACCAAAAACAAAAACAAATCACGTATCTTCTTTCCAAGAAACAACTGGCATTTAAAATGGAGACGGTTCAGCTGATGACTAATGGTGGGTGAGGGCACCCAGCGCAGTTCTCAGACAAGCCACTGATTTGGATTTGAGACGGAGCTCAGGAGTCTCCTGACAGGCGGTGGGGTGGAGGTTGGGGATTTCGGGACCAGATACAGAGACATGAGAGGCAGGTTCATTGGGGCTGAGATGTGGAGCCACAAAGGACCAACTGGGAGGGGGTGAAATGAGAGCCAGTGTACCAGGAACTAAGCTGGAGTCCATATGGTGAGATTAAGCTGGGCGCAGCCATCAGCCAAAGAGGTCAAACTCCTCCCACAACCGTTTCACGCCAGAGCCTGGTGTCCACTAAGCAGAAATCCTGCCCACCGCATATGCAACCAACAGAAATCCACTCCATCAGGTGAGCCAACCCCTGAATTACAGTGAGAAGGCAGCCCCTACCTCAATGTTACCCGCTAGAGCCATTTTGTGGGTTGGGATGAAACTGCAGCCTGAGTGCCAACCCTGGGCAAGTCAAACCTATGCAATACCAGGGAAACCCAACCCTCAGAAATGTAAACAGAAAGCAAAATAGAGCAAAGGTACAGAGAAATATATGTGAAATGATGGATCCAATCAAAAACCCAAGGGGAAAATCTGAACACAGAAGACATATCCTAAATTCCTCTCCTGAAGAGGAATTTAGAGAGGAATTTAGGGTAACAGTGATTAACATACTCATGGGAATCCAGAAATCAGTGAAAGTGGTAGATGAGAATGTCAGAAAGCAAAGAGGAGAATTAAAACAAGACATCAAACAGGTAAGAGACCTTATGGCTGAATTAAAGAACTCAATAGAGGGACTCAACAATAGGATGGATGAAGCTTCCAATAGAATCAGTGATCTGGAAGATAGGACAGAGGAACTCGATCAAGAAAACCAGCAAAGATATAAAAAAATTCAAAGAATCAGAGACAGCATTCGAGAGCTCTGGGATAACATTAAAAGGAACAACATTCATCTCATACGGGCCCCAGAGGAAGATTGAGAAAAGAGGGAAGAAACCATATTTGTAGACATAATAGATGAGAACTTCTACAATTTGAAGAATAAAGCAAACCTCCAGATCCGGGAAGCTTAAGGAGTTCCTAATAAAAGAAACTGAAACAGAAATAAACCTAGACACATCATCATCAAAATGTCAAAAATACAAGAGAAAGAAAGACTATTAAAAGCAGCTGGAGAAAAACAAGTCACATACAGAGGAGTCCCCGTAAGATTGTCAGCAGACTTCTCAAATGAAACGCTACAGGCCAGAAGGGAATGGCATAATATATTCAAAGTGCTGAAAGAAAAGGATTTTCAAGCTAGGGTGTTATATCCGGCAAGATTATCATTCAGAACTGAAGGAATGATAAAAACGTTTTCTGACATGCAAAAGTTGAAGAAATTCATCACTACAAAACCAGCTTCACAGAAAATATTAAATGATGCTCTAGAAAACATTAAAAAAAAAAAAAAAAAACAGAAAATACTAAAGTGGGGAGGAATAGAATAGAAATGTGAATAGTTAGAAATATATGTGATATGTATACTTTCAAATAAAATTAGATATTCTTTCAACATGCTTTCAAATAAATTTAGGTATTAACAGAACTGTGAATGCTAACTTCAGGGCAATCTCAAAATACATCCCCAGGAAGAATCGAAGAAGAAAACCAAAGGAGAAATCAGTGAAAGCGTTCTTGAACCCATCCGACTTAAAAAGAGAAAGCGTTCAAAGTCATCATCTGGAACATCATACAAAAGACAAATTATAAAATAACACTAAGCAGCTATATATCAATAATCACCATAAAAGTAATAGACTAAACTCATGAGTCAAACGACACAGAGTGGTTGACTAGATTAAAAAGAATTACCCATCCTTTTGCTACATTCAGGAAATCTCTCTTCCAAGAGATAAACAAAGGCTCAAAGTCAGTGGCTGGAAGACAATCCTTCAGTCGAATGGCAACCACAAAAGAACAGGAATAGCTATACTCATATCAGATAAAACAGACTTCCATCTTAAAAGCATAACAAAAGAGAAGGACACTGTATAATGATTAAAGGATCAATCCAGCTGAAAGACATAACGCTTGTTAATATATATGCACCAAATGAAGGAGCATAAAAATATATCAAGCAAGTATTATTAGGCCTGAAAAGAGACATTGACAGTGGCTTAATAATAGTGGAAAACTTCAAGACCCCACTAACAACAATGGACAGATTATCAGCAGAAAATTAACAGGGAAACAGCCACTTTAAATGGCCATCTAGAACAGATAGGTCTAATCGACATATACCGATCATTTTACCGATCATTTCACTCAACGACTTCAGATTTCATTTTCTTCTCAAGTACTCATGTAACATTCTCAAGGTTAGAGAATATGGTGGGACATGAAACCTCTCAATAAATTTACAAAGATTGAAGTCATACCAAGCATCTTCTCTGGCCACAATGGCCTAAAACTGGACATCACCCACAAAAAGAAAGCTGGAAGACCCCAAACCAATTGGAAACTCAACAATATGCACCTGAAAGACTCCTGGATAAAAGAGGAACTTAAAAAATATATTTACAGACAAAAGAGAACGAAGACACAAGCTACCAGAATCTGGGATCCAGCAAAAGCAGTACTAAGGGAAAAGTTCGTTGCAATCCTGGCCTATCTCATGAAACAAGAAGACTCACATATAAGCAACTTAATTCTGTTTTTTAAAACAACTAGAGAAAGAAGAACAATTAAAGGCAAAAATCAGCTTTCTAGAAAACATCAACAAAAAAATAAAATGGAAAACAAAAAGATAATCCAGAAGATCTATGAAAGCAAATGTTGGTTCTTTAAAAAAAAAAACAAAATTGACCAGCCATTTAATAAACTCACAAAGAAAGGAAGGAAGGAAACTCTCATAACTAGAATCAAATGTAAGGGGAGAAGTTACAACAGATACCACAGAAATTAAAAGTATCATAAGGGACTGCTATGAACATCTCTACACCACCAAAATGGACAACCTTGAGGACATGGACAGATATCTAGAAAAGTATAGTCTACTAAGACTGAACTCAGAATTGGATAGCCTGAACAGAACAATTGAACAATCGCAAGCAATGAAAATAATCAAGGGTCTCCCCGCAAATAAAAGCCCAGATGACTTCTCCAATGAGTTCTACCAAACATTCAGAGAAGAATTAACACCTGTTCTTCTCAAGCTCTTCCAAAATATTGAAGAACAGGGAACTCTCCTGAATTCTTTTTATGAGGCTAATATTACACTGATACCAAAAGCCAACAGAGGTGTCACCAAGAAAGAAAATTACAGATCAATATCTCTAATGAACATAGATGCAAAAATTCTCAACAAAATATTAGCAAATTGAGTTCAACAATGCATCAAAAAGATCATCTATCATCTGTAATTGGGATTCATTCCAGGGATTCAAGGTTGATTCAACATATGTAAATATATTAATGTCATATACCATATCAACAAGAGCAAAGAGGAAAAACCACATAATTTTATCAGTAGATGCCAGGAAAGCTTATGACAAGATCCAACACCCCATTTATGATAAAGACCCTCAGTAAAATGGGAATATAATCTTCATACCTCAACATAATAAAGACCACATGTGAAAAACCCACAGCCAACATCATAGTCAATGGTGAAAAATTAAAGCATTTCCATTTAGGTCAGGAACAGGCATGGTTGTTCGCTGTCACTACTGCTATTTAATATTTTACTGGAGGTCTTAGCCAGAGCAATTAGACAAGAAAAAGAAATAAAAGAAATCCAAATTGGAAAGAAGGAAGTAAAACTCATTATTTGCAGTCGATATTATATATATATATATATATATATATGTGTATGTATGTATATATATACACATTTATATATAAAATCACAAAAGCTCTATCAAAACATTTCTAGAACTCATTAATATAGTGAAGTGGCAGGCTACAAAATCAATGCACGAAAATCTGTTGGGTGTTTATACATCAATAATATGCTAAAAGAAAATGAAATAATGAAAATAACACAATTTGAAATAGAAGTTAAACGAATTAAATACCTGGGAATATACCTAGCAAAGGAAATAAAAGATCTGTACAATGAAAACTACAAGTCTTTCTTTAAAAAAGTAGAGGAGGACACAAAAAAATGGAAACACATCCCCTGCTTGTGGCTGGGAAGACTCAATATCATTAAAATGGACATATACTCAAAGCAGTGTGTAAGTATAATACAATCCCAATTAAAATCCCACGGGCTTATTTCCAGGAAATACAACAAAATATCTTAAAATTTGTATGGAACAACAAAAGATCCCAAATAGCAAAAGCAATCATTAGAAAAAAAAAATGTATCTGGAGGGATTAAACTTCCAGACTTTGAACTATATTACAAAGCACTAGTGATTAAAATGGTATGGTAGTGGAATAATAACAGACCCACAGATCAGTGGAATTGAACTGAATCACCAGAAACTGACCCTCTCACATATAGTCAGTCAATCTATGACAAAGCCAAAAACATTTGTTGGATAAAAGCAAAGTCTTTTGAACAAATGGTGTTGGGAACACTGGAGAGCCATGTGCAAAAGAATGAGGCTAGACCACTAACATCATTCACAAAAATTAACTCAAAATGGACTTGGACATAAGAACAAAAACCATAAAGCTCTTAAAAGATAACATAGGAAAGACTTTCCATGACATCAGTCATAGAGGAGCCGTTGTGGACTCAACTCTACCATCAAGGGTAACTAAGACAGAAATAAACAATTGGGACTACATCAAACTAAGGAGCTTCTTCAAAACAGAAAACATCACCAAAACCAATAGGAAACTTCCTAACTGGGAGAAGATATTTGCATTCAATATATCCAACAAAGGCTTAGTATGTAAAATATACAAAGAACACAAAACTCAACAGCAGAACAGGGAATCCAATCAAAAAAAGGGAGATGGAATTGGAGAGATACTTTTCTGAAGAGGATATACAGGTGGCCAACAGGCTCATGAAATCATGTTCCAACTGGCTGGCTTTCAGGGGAATGCAAGTTAAAACTGAGATATCACATTACACCTGGAATACTGGTTATTTTCCAAATGTCTGGAAACAACAAATGCTGGCGAGGATGTGGAGAAAAGGGAACATTTTTGCACTATTTGTGGGAGTGCACATTGGTATAACCCCTATGGAGAACAGTTTGAAGATTCCTCAAAAAACTGAAGATAAAAATTCCATATGATACCATCGTTCCACTTCTGTGCATCCACCCAAAAGATATGAGAGCACCCATCCACAGAGATATATGTGTCCCCATGTTTATCGCGGCCCTATTCATGATAGCTAAGTACTGGAAATTACCTAAGTGCCCAACATCGGATGGATCAAGATGTGGTACATACAATGGAATACTACACATCCCTTAGAAGAGATGAAACCGTGTCATTTGAATCAACATGGATGGAACTAGAGGGGATTATGCTAAGTGAAACAAGTCAAAAGAAGAAAGATACCAAATGACCTCATAGGTGGATTGTGAATAGACAGAACAAAGGAATAGAGGAAAGATAACCAACCCTGAAACATTTGCAACAGAACCGAGGTTGCCAGAAGGGAATAGGGTGGTGTGGGGAGGGGAGGGCAAATGGTGGTGTAGCCCACTGGACAATGGGAAAGGAAAGTGGTGATTTGGTGGAGGGCATGGTGTATTGAAATATATCTAAGAAATAGGGAACCTATACGTAGGAAATTATTTTAATCTGTAGAATAATTACTACAATAAAAAAGGTGACTTTTTTCTGAGGTAGTTTTATAAAATATTTGTGATTATATGACTGTGTTACAGTTATTTTGTTCTTGGTATAGCTGAACACTTCAGTATGTGACGTTTTCGTTTTCCATGTGGTAGTTTAGCTATGACCAAAATATATTCCTTATTCAACTAGAAACTGATCTGCAGTTTTGAGGCAGGTATGGAAGAAAATGGTAGAAAGAGAAAAAGGGAAGAATCAAGGGTACATCTAAAAGGACATCTTTAAAATGATTATTAAAAGAAAATTTAGAGTATTGAGTATTTTACACTTTCATCTTAGTGTTCTTTTTTGGAACTAGTGTTAACCTGTTGTGATTTTTTTTCTCTCTCTTTTTTTTTTCTTTTTTTTTTTTTAAGGCAATGTGCTTGCAACAATCAAGGAAGTGGGCAGGCAGGCATGAAGAGAGAGGTGGAAGAGGCACTTTTATTTTTATTTAGTTGGTCACATTGGTTGTTCCTTCAGCCCCAGCTGTGCGTCCTTGCATATATGTGGGTTACTAGACTGCTAGGCCACTAGGGCATACCCCAGTAGTTCCTCTTCTGTAACTTTTTCTTTGTTTCTGGGAAAGAATCTATTACATAAATTTTCTTATTAACATAAGTTTATGTTCTGAGGTGATTTATTTAATATATTTGTAGTTGGTGGGAAATCTTTCTAAAATATATACCAGACCTACCTTTTGTTATTGAAATTTACTGCTGAACATACACAGATTTTTTACAAGAGTCCAAAAATGATTTATATAGCATTTACATTGGTTTTGGTATTGGCAATCTAGAGGTGATTTAAAGTATATGGAAAGATGAGCATAGGTTGTAAGTAAATACTATGCGTTTTATACATGGAACTTGATCACAGCTTTTGGTATCTGCAGGGAATTCTTGGAATCAGTTCCCCAAGGAAACTGAGGAATGACTATATTGAACTTATATTTTCATATGACTCAGAACCATCATTATGATTATTAAATATTATTGTTTGTGTTTAGACATATTCAAAAACTTGTTAAATTTAGAAGGATGCTTTTCCCCCAGAAAAATGGCCCAAATTGTTACTTCTTAAAATGCATTTTCGAAAATTTCTTTAATATTTTTCCTTCCTAACTATGCTGCCAAGTTTTACTTCTTACTCTTTACTTATATCAGGCTTTCCACAGTCCCTGATTTGTTGAATCTAATTTTCTGTCAAGTGAAAAATAAAAATATTTAGTATTTTTAAGTGTGAGTGGACAATTATTAACATGGATGTTTTCCTTGATGCAAAGAGGGATATTCCTTATTCAACTCATAGGTGGCTTGTAAATAGATAAAATTGGAGAATATATGATTACTTTAGAATTTTGATATTTTGAGAGTTCTAATGTTGATTCTCATTCATTACTTCCAGAGGAAAACCCAATAACCCTGTTACTGAGAAGGAATGGGTAGCTATTTCTTCTTTTTTTTTAAGTTCTAGTCTTGGAGATCATCTTGTACTGAAAGAGTTGGGTAGATATTTCTTATTTTGGCCTTTGTTTTAGTCTTGAGTCTTTCTTTTCATTTTCCTTTGCTCTTTCCCTCTGTTATTTTTTTTCCTCCTGTCTTTTCCCCTCAAAGAGAGGAAGAGTAATATGAAAATATTCGGTTCTGGTCTAGGTGCTGGTTGGTATTCCATCTCTTAAATATCAGATGTTATGTATGAATGTTAAAAGTCATATTGCAGGGATTTGAACTTGGAAGTGAGAATGCACAAAAATTTATACAACCAGTTAGTTCATTAGCAGAATCTAGAGCCTTCTTTGCTAATAAAGTTTGGTAGCCAGAGTAGGTCAAGGTGTGGGGTCTTGTTATGCTGAAAAAAGACCAACACACATCATTAATTATAATAATTTATTTCAGGATTGTTCTTTAACTCACATATCAAATGGAAAAGCAAACGACAATTACTTAATAGAAACATGTTGAATGTATAGAAATGAAACAATAGTCAAATGTTTGAATGAAAATTAACTTAAATCACCTGTATCAGTGTATGCAGAATAGGAGTAAAATCAATTTTATGTAAAGAAAAGATATAAAATGAATTACAAAGAAACTAATAGTGATTTCATGCCTGTAAAAATGTAGTGAAATTACATTACCTAGTGAATCGCTATTCATGAGCTTATTAGAATTGAATGCTTAGATTCTGATTTGTGATGACTGAAATTTGCATTGAATTTCTAGCTTTTTAGTTAAGAAAGGGGAAGCTACTTCTCAGATAATTTTGGGGAAAATAAATTATTAAAACGTATAAGCAGTTTTGAAGTCATTATGTATCACTATAATTTAGCTTTCTTTTGACAGAAGAAATCTGAAACTAAGGATTTTCTTACGTTGATTAAGAGTTGACAGTGAAGTAGTTAATTTGAAACTTTCTGTCTATTAACAGCACTGGAAAAAGAAGGCATTATAATGGGACGAGGCAGCACTGTGAGGTAGTGTTGTTGCTAGTAGGCGAGGGTTTCCAAAATAACTTGAGTGTGGCATCCATAGGAGAAAAATTTCAGTGAAGATGACAGTACTTATTAAGTTTATTTGCAAGCAAGAGTAAAGCAAGGAAAGAAAAGGCAGTCTTTAGGGAGAGTAGGCATCTGCCTGAAGGAGACAGGAGTCTGCTCTCAGTGATTGGG
This sequence comes from Solenodon paradoxus, assembly GCA_004363575.1. Lineage (NCBI taxonomy): Eukaryota > Metazoa > Chordata > Mammalia > Eulipotyphla > Solenodontidae > Solenodon > Solenodon paradoxus. Next base: position 230,098 of record RJWH01000026.1, read on the forward strand.
AGTGATCTGCCTCCTTATATCCTGTTTTCCAGGATATTTGCTAAAAGATGGAGTTTACGACATTGTAATAGCAAGTTTTAGACGGAGTTTGTAATACACAGTGACTTGGGTCCTGGATGTCCTGCACAAGCGTATTCCCAGCATCATGCTCTCTCAAGTTCTCTGTGTCAGTGATCTCTGATGGTAGATTTTGTTGATGACGTAGCAAGAGGACCGAAAGCAGAGACCAAGGGAAGCTTTGAGAGTTAAGACTGTATCAAGGCAACACCTGCAGCCCTGTAGCAGGTGTCCCTTTATCCCCCTCCTGGCTGCTTTCTTTCCCTATGCTACCCTAATCACTCTTCTTGTTTTCCTCCTAAGCCTAAACGGAAAGTCCAGGCAGGATTCCCAGATCCAGTGAGCCATGCAAGTAGAGTAACAAGTGAATTAGTGAAGCATCAAGAGACTTGTAGTGACAGTGCTGGTGTTTTCAAAGTAACTTGGATTTCTGAAATCAAAATCTGTTTTCAGTTCTCCACAGTATTCAGTTTTTACCTTATTCTATCACTGGTTCTTCCTTTTCTGCTTTTCATGCTTTTTAGTGGCAATTCTCGTTCTCATCCTTTCTCTTCCAGTCTGTCTGCTATCTCCTCCACTCTTTGTGGTAGGAACAAAGACTAAAACCTTTTCCATGTATTTAAAAGACAACAATGAAAGTAAGAACACTTCCACATGTGTGTGTTTACATATGCTAAGTAAACATAATTATTCAAATAATCAAATGGAATGCTCTGTGGAAGACAACTTTAAGAAAGGGAAATTTTCCTGTAATAAAGTTATTTATCCTGTGTATGCAAGCTTTTACATTTTTGTTACCTTTCTTTGATATGGATTCTCAGTTTGTTTACTCTGTAATAGAAGGGGAAAAAAAAACCCCCATCTGATTGCTGGAGAGTAACCAATTTTTTTCATTGTTAAATAGTGAGAGTACATATAATAATAAAGCTAACTGAAATTTTACCATAGCTTCAAAAAGTTTTTCCAAGTATTTGTTGTAGTAAGTTTCAGGGAAACAGCACATGATCCTCAATTTGGATAAAGTTATATACATCAAGTAGTTTTCCAGGCTTTACTTTTAAAAATTAAGTAAATTCATTAGCATATCCTGACATGTAGCTTGAAACTTTTCATCTAGTGAAGGAAATTGAATGCATGCTTCAGTTGTGGTTTGAGTTTTGGTGACAGTCCTGTGTACCTTGTACTCATCCTGGTGTGTACTTACTTTTTATAAAAATTTTAGACTAAAAGGGCAATTATATTAGAAGCATATATATGGGCACACTGACTTGCCCTGTTTTACTATGTTAGAATGCTAGAATGCAATGCTAGTGTTGCCCCAGTAATGCTTTACTAAATATGCAGCCTTCTGGTGTTTAATTTTGTGCCACCTTTTCATCTTTTTACTCCATACCTCTTCAGATTTTTCCTGTTCCCTGATAAGTTTTTGAGTCCAAAGTAGAATTTTAATGGTGTGCTTAAAAAAGATATTTTTAATTTTGCATTCCATTTCGAATCATTTACTCACATAAAAGGGCTTGCAGAGATGGAGAGCCTCAATTACGTTCATATGTAATTATGCAGCAACATTTGTTTCAAATCATTGCACATCTTTGGTGGGAGTAGAAAGTATTTCTTAATTACTGGATGGACTGATTTTTTTCCTCTGGTTGAATGTACGTAGCTTGCTTGATGAGCTATTTGAAATTCTCTCCAACATGGCCATATAACATATACTGCTGCTTTCTGGGGATTGAATTATCTTTTTGGTGACCAAATCTGTGTGAAGCTTTTAAACCTAATACCCGGAGCCCTTTTCATACTTGTGGAGAATTAAGTTTTGTAATTCAGTCTCCATTTTGCTGAAAATTTACTTATTAGAGAAATATATTTCATCTCAAATTTTTTTTGTGCTGGAGAAGATTTGAAGAGCTCCAGTTTCCTTATTTTACTGATGAAAAGATTGGCGTATAATGCATTAAATAATTTTCATAAAGTAATTCTAAAATTACTGACATTATTACAAAAATTCAGCACTCTATACTTTCATTATATGCTGAAATTATTATAGAGCTAAATTTATTGATATAAATAAGTGATCAAAAGGAATGTTAGGAGTGTGACGTAAAACCAGACATTGAAAATTAGCTAATCATGATATCTTAATTAAATAAACTTAGGAGACTGGTTTTGAAAAGAATCAAAACTTTAAAGATGAGATACCTACTTCTTTCTCATGTTAGGAGAAGAGCAAAAGGAAGGTAAGTTCCGGTAAGTTCCATTAATTAAGCTAGTGAAAAGTGAAGCGAGTGTTATTTGCTGAAGTCTGTTTGTTTGAATTTTGTTTTTAGAGTGGCTTTTTGTGTTCATTTAAGAGAGAATTTACACCATCCAAGTTTTTGGTTTTTGTGAATATCTTCAAAAATATTTTACAAGTGAGGAGATCATTGACTTTAAGAGAAACAGACATCCAAGTAATCCCAGCTTGATGATACAAATTAGTAGTAATAAATGTGCTGTTAGCTAATTTTAGCAAATGTCTTACGTAATTTATCCCTGTTACTCTGAAGAACATAGACAATTCAGTTGTTTAAATACAATTTTTGTTTTGCTTTTTTTTCCGGTTCAACATCTTAAACTTTAAGATTACGTAAGTTCTTATTTGTAAAGTTCTTAGAACAGTGCCTGGTACATGTGAATGACTCAAAGTCTTGGTTAAGTAAATATGTCAATAAACTTTAAGTGTATAATAGATGGTAGTACATGATCAATATTTTCTAATTCTTTAGCAAGAGGAAATATGAGAAAAAATTTAAAACCTTAGTATTCTGAACTTTCTAAATGGAAAAATGTTTATAAATGCTAAGTGGTTGGTCTTTTAAAAAATTATTGATATTCTCCCTTTTGTTCACAATACTACTTACATTTTTTGTTATTAACATTGTATCTTAGTCTTCTCAAATATAGTTGCCTTTTGCCTTTATCCTGCCCTTATTTATTTTAATTCAACTGATGTTTTTGAAAATAGAGTTAATGTAAATATTAATGGATGTAACTGTGCACATATCAGGACAGAATAATTATAGAGCATAGACCTTTGAATGAGTATATTTGTAAGATTCATTTTATTTGACCATGATGATGTTTATCATGTCATACTAGTGTGTCTGAGGAAGGAAAGACCAGAATGTATCCTGCAGTATTTGTATTCTGTAGAGTTACCTAGTCTGCATTTGAATTTCCTCTCCGATATTTGATATTATTTGAGATTCGTTTATTCAGCTAACATTTACGGAGTGTCTGATGTGCTTCAAAATATATGTATGTTGGGTGTCTGAACCCATTTCCAATGGGGGTATACAGAGATCTCCCCATACCAACGAGCAGCTCTCAGTCACCAGCAGGGCATTCAATAATTCAAATTAATTTTGTGTTATCTACCCATAAATAGCATCAGATTCCACAGGTTCAGAGCTCAGTCTCTCAAGACTGACATTCATTTCAGAAACCAGTTGCAAGCTCAGAAAGTCACATGTGCTGACCAACCATCTACAGATGAGAGGCTCCCACACCCCTTCTTCAGATTTCAGGTGACAGTTGAAAGCCCAGGTTATTACCTGTACTTCTGTGTATAAATCAGAGGTTCCCAAGACACACATCTTAGCTTTTACTAACTTTGTAAAATGATACACAGAATTCAGGAAATCCATTTAATCACTACATCACTAATGTATTACAAAAGATCTAACTCAAATAGCTCGAAAGAGATGCGAAGGACAAGGTCAGGGGAAGGAACTCAGAGCTTCCATGTTTTCCCTAGGTGTACTGTTCTTCTGATCTTCATACGTTCACCAACCAGGAAGCTCTCTGAAGCCCCTCCTGTTTGGAATTTATAGAGGCTTAATTAAGTAGTTCTGATGGATTGAATCGTTGACCATTGGCACTGTCTATAGTTTCCCTCCTATGAGGTCTGGGAGTGGGACTGGAAGTTCCAAATCTCTATAATCACATGGTGGTTTTTCCTACCAACATGTATGCACCCAAAAATCACTCAGTAACATAAGAGACATTTTTATTACTCCTACACTTGAGAAATTCCAGGGCTTTTGGGAAACTGTGAGTCAGAACTGTGCATGAAGACCATATATGTCGTGAGAAATATATTTTGGTCATCTGAGTGACTAAAGTAAATATTATAAATCATAGTATCATACAATGACAGTTTGCTTTCAGCATTTTTACTGATTTTGAGAGGTTATTTAACCACCTCATATGTTTTAGATATTCTTCCAGGATCTAGAAAAATAATGGTTGAAACACAGTGAACGATCCCTGTTTTACAGTCCTTGTCATTAAGTAAATAAGTATTACTTTGATGGATGTTATAAAGGTAAAAATGTAAGCAGGGTTTCTGAAATCAACATTGAAGCTGAATTTGAAGAAAGGTAAAGGTGCTTGGAATTGAGATTGGAGAAAAAGCTTTAGAAAGTCATCAAAAAGATACTGAGGGCATTAGGAGCTCCCAAAGAGAAAGGATAAAAGTTTGATGTGGCTGAAGGCTTGATATTAAAGAACTGGCCTTTGATGTAGCTGAAAACATGAACAGAGGCCATATAACCCTGAACTATGTAGACAGTGTTAAAGGTTTTCTTTTTTGTCCCCAAAGCAATGGATTTTACTTAAAATATTTTAAAGAATGGTGTTGCAAATGAAGTTTGCAGATTAGCTGCAAAAGCAACCTCACAGTTAACTTTCTTTTTCTTTTAAGGGGAAGGAATTGGTTTGGTTTCTAAATGTTGAATGCAAGATTGTAAGGATGAAATAGCATTTTTACAAACTAAACTGCATTGTCTCAGATTGAATTCTATTGTATTTTTGTAATATTACCTTTGTGTCTTTGCCCAGCACAGTGGCCTTAAAGTGTTTATTGATCTAGTCTTTAGTGCAGTATAAATGTCTCTGCAGTGTAGATGAACTAGCTGTTTAGGACACCAGTGATGCACATTATAAATGCCCTTTAGTGTTGATAATAGTTTATTGGTGATACTGACACTAACTTACAAATAGCTGGAGATGTTGGTAGAGCATTGGATAACAATGGAGCTTTCTTACAGAACAGTGTGTACTGGTAAACTATTTTTTTTTCTCCTTTTTTCTTAGCATGCCATGTTACCAGGCCCTAATAGTCTCACTGGAGATGTACTATGTGTCTTCAGCTTTACTTTTTTCCTGTTTAGTGCATAGTTGGAAGACTAAGCACTACCTTTCAGTTTTGTCTGTTAAAAAATACATGTCAAGCACAAAACTGGAAGCATCTAAATGTCTATCAGTAATCTGAATGGTAGACTCTTCATTCATTGGAATATAATATATTAATTATAATGAAAAAGGTATATACATTATAGACATATGGATAAATCTCAGAAACCTGTTAGGTAAAAAGTAATTTGCAGAATGAGACTTAGCTTTTAATACATTTGAAAAAATTTTAAATATACATAGAAGAGTATTTTATATGGAAGAGTTTTAAATAATAAAAATGGTAAAATTCATACCAACTTCAAGATGTCAGTAATCTTCAAAAAATTTCTTTTATTGCAGTAACTTTAATTTTACAAATTAAAGTAGGCTCATATGTGTATGTTCCCCATATGTGCGGTTTCCCTATTCTTAAGATATATGTCAACACACCATGCCCTCCACCAAATCATCAAATGTTCTTCATCATTGTCCAGTGGGCTCCACCACCATGTGCCCCCTTCCCTCTGTGCCCCTACCCCCAACCCATTCGCTATAGGTAACCTCAATTCTCTTGCAAGTGTTCAAGGGTTGGTTTTGTTTCATCTGTTCCTTTGTTTTTTATATTCACATTCCACCTATGAGTGAGATCATGTATCTTTTTTCTTTTAGCTTATTTCTATTAGCATAATCCCCTCTAGTTCCATCCATGTTGATTCGATTGAAAGGATTTCATCTCTTCTGAGGGCTGTATTGTGTGTGTGTGTGTGTGTGTGTGTATGTGTGTGTGTATATATATATATATATATATATATATATCTCACATGTTCTTTATCCATTCATCTGACACTGGACACTTTTGTTAGTTTCCAGTTCTTAGCTATTATGAATAGTACTGCAATAAACATCAGGGTATATAAATGTGTTGCGAATTAGTGTTTTTGTATTCTTTGGGTAAACACCCCAAAGTGAAATGATGGGATCACATGGAATTTTCAAAGTCAGCTTCTTGAAGAATCTCCATACTGTTTTCCCAAGGCGTTGCACCAGTTTTCATTCCCACCAACAGTATAAAATTTGTCCCCTTTTCTCCACATCCTAGCCAACATTTGCTGTTTCTAGAGTTTTGGATAATAGCCAGTCTCTCAGGTGCTATGTCATTGTTTTGATTTGTATTTCCTGATAGCCAGCAAGTAGTAACATCTTCCTTGTGACTGTTGGCCATCTGTATATCCTCTTCAGGAAAATGTCTCCATTTTCTCTTCTCATTTTTTGATTGAATTATCTGCCTTCCTGATATTGACTTTTAAAGTTCTTTTCATATTTCGGATATTAAGTCCTTACCAGAAATATGGAATGAAAATATCTTCTCCCACTTGGTAGGTTGGTTGCCTTTTTGTTTTGCTGATGTTTTCTTTCACTGTGAAGAAGCTTTTTCGTTTGATGCAATTCCACTTGTTTATTTTTCTTCCTGTTTCCCTTGATGCTGGAGTTGAGCCCCGAAGACCTCTCTGCAGCTATGTCCTGAATGTCTTTTCAATATCTTCCAAGAATTTTATGGTTTCTGGTCTTCTGTCCAAGTTTCTGGTTCATTTTGAGTTAATTATTTTTGAGTGGTGTTAGTAATTTATCTGCTTTTTTTTTTTTTGCCTAGTGGTAACTTTTTAAAGGGAAGATGAGGAATAGATGAGAAATCAATGAAAACTTTTTATCTTTTATTTCTAAAGAAAAAGCATAGTTGAAATAAATACCCGAGGAACGGAATATTTGTTAATCCTGAGTAGTAGGTGATAGATGTGAAATACCAAATAATCAAATAAATGATCAATATGGATTTGTCATCTGCTTAGACTTTGGGGGAAAATATCAGGTGATTGAAAGTGACTGAAACTGTAATAATTTTTTTATTTACGAAGTCTGGAGGAAGTCGGTCTCAGTTGCTTTGGTGATTTAACTATAACACCCAGGATTCATGGTCTGTCTATCCTCGTGTGTTCGCCTGTATCAGCATCCAGCGTCTCATATTTCTAAAGTGGCTGCTCCAGCAAGTGCAACTTTCTTGTAACTTTTCTCATGACTTTGTCTCATTGACCAGAGTCTGGACTAAGTCTATTAGAGTACTGGGCCTGGCACGTTGTAGCTGCTTAATATATTTGTTGAGTGAGTTTTTCTTTAATAAAAGGGGAATAGGATTGTCACAGTAATTATTCTATGAGATGTGTGTGATCTTTATCTTCAGGGTATTGAGGGTGTGCTTACACTGCAATGCTCAGTATAGGAATTGTCATTTTGGTTTTTTTTTTTTTTTTTTCAGTGAACCAACAGGTTGCAGAGAGATACTTGATCTAGTCTATTAATTGTTCTCAGACCAGAAAGTAGAAGTTCAAAAAGGTGTAGCAGAGATGACACTGGAACTCTCAGCCGTTAATTTCTGCTCTAGTGCTTATTCTCTCCATACACACTCAAAGATGCATGCATGTAATTAGCGCCATGAATCTCTTAAAGGAGTGTACTTTGGGTGAGACTGAAAGGGGTGTAAAGTAAACTGTTTTAAAGGAAAAGGTAAACTTTATGAGGTATACTTGTGTGACTCAGCAGCTAAGCCATAGACTTGGGTTCAAGAGCTGGGCCTGGGGAAAGGGATAAATACATAAATAAATGAGTAAATAAATTATATAAGATAAATAAAAAGTATGAATTGAAACTTTATGAGATGTATACAAGTCCTCTTTGGAGCCTTTATTATTATTAGGTTCATTACTTTACTAAAATTGGATTCATTGCCTTGGTAATGGATAGGAAATGGCTTGTACAGAATATTTTGTTGGTGAAATACTTAATCACGAACATTTTGAAGAGACTTGCTGATCAGAGTGAGCTGCTTAGGTGGAGCAACCAGTTTGATAACCACTTATTTTTGTGAAAACAAACATATTTGGTGTCTGATTCTTTTTTATTTTTTAAAAGGAAAGGTGCAGGCTGGATGAACAGGAGCAGAGACAGGAAGGCAGGAGGAGAGGAATAAGAATCACTTTGTTTTATTTAGCTGTTACTCTTGGTTGTTCCCCTTAACTTGTGACATGAACCGGGTCCTTAGGATGGATGTGGACTGTGCTATTCAAAGATAGCTAACCAAATCGCCACTCCACCAGGGTACACCTGATTATTTTCTTGTATTGGCCATCTAGCTGAATTTATTTGACTGAATTGAAAAAAAATAGTTTTTAAATCCTACAATAGAACTTTGTAAGCTGAGTAGTTACATAGCAAAATTTCTTGCTAAACTTTAGTCATTTCCATTTTCTTACCCTGAATAGATTTTATGTACATTTTATTTGAGATACAGATGTTGTTTCTAATTATGTGTGCAATTCTTTTGCAAGTGGAACTTGTAGTACAAATTTTGAGATTGTTTAAATACTGTGAACTTTTGTGTCATTTACATATGTCCTACATTGTTATCTTAGTAAAGGGCTTCAGGTAGCTCTTTGAGTTTGTCCTGAGTGATAATTTTTATTACATTTTTGCCTGTATATATCCCATAATGCCCACAAAAGTTTTTCTGCAAAGCAGTGGGGAAGTCTTATTAAACTCTCACTCCTTTATAAGATTTAGCCCCCCATCCCCCCACCCCAAATCTACTGAAGGACACAGTTCTTCACTACAAATGAATTGTAGAAGGTGACAGCTACTAATTCAAGAAGCTTTTGAAACCCAGCAGAAATTTTTGAAATTCTCTCATTTGTAACTTTGTCACCCAAAGAATTGAAACAATTTCAAAAGGAGATAAGTGCAAGAAGGGACTGAAGCAGATATAATAGACCAGTCTTAGGAAGCAAGACTTGCATGTTTACAGTATTAGCTCCCTGTTGCTTCCAACCCCATAGAAATTGAATGTAAAGTTGGGCCTATGCGCAAGTAAAGTACTAGCCAAAAGATTTAATATTGCCCATGGGCTATCTAAAATGGCTTCAATCTGACTGAAGTTAGACCTGACTGCTTTCACTCAGTGGAGGGTTTCTTCCTCCTATGCATTTTGGTCTTCTTTTCCAAAATAGCAACAAACTTTAAGGAATAGAACATACAACGTTGCCCTATCTTTCTAGAGTGTTTTTTAATGACAAAGTTGTTTATTTTTTAAGATAGCAAGATGGAAAATGTTTTGTTTTACCTTGGCATAATAAACCAGTAAAACCAGCTGGACAAACATTTATCAACTAAAGTAGGTGCTGAAGCCAGGTGAGACTCCCTGTCTGAAGCTGGATCATGTGTTAATTTTTTTTTCTCAGTTTGTGGTGGTTGTTTTCAAAGTTATTAGTGAGGCTATGAAACAGTGTCAGTTAAATGTAAGTCAACCAGAAGCAGCTTTTAAAATTTCAGTTTGAGTTCTCAGAAGTCTGCTCCTCCTTGAGATTCTTTCTTGAAGGGTTTGTGGAAGAAAAGTAGTTAGATACGTTTATTTTTTTCCCCTCAAGATAGTCTTGATTCATTTTAAAGTTGTTTAACTCTCAGAATGTGTGGGTTATAGCCAAATACCTTTGAATGTAGCATGAAAATCCCAAATAGGTCAAATATACAGTTGTTAATCTGTTAGCTAATTGGAATATTGACAAATTCAGTAATGTATTCAAGATTTTTGAGCTCAACTTTAAGAAATGTTAATGTTGACCAGAGCTCTATCTTGACATGTAAGACTGTTATCCATTATATGAATAATTGATTTCTAAACCATGAGGCAAATACAGCCAAGTAAGTAGGAGACCTGGGGAATGTTTTCCTAATGCTCTGTCTTAAACACAACAAACAAAACATCAATACCAGAAAGGTACCAAAATATGATAAGTACCCACTAGGTCTCTTTAAGGTAATTTTTCAAAACAGAGATTTGGGCAGAATATCTAATTTTAAAAACTTTCATGTTTTGTAACTGAGCGGTTACAACAGTATGTTTAAAATATGGTTCAGGGTGCACGCTGGTGACTGAACGGTCCAGTACACCTGGGTGCAGTCCCACATACAAGTCCCAAGGTCCCTGGTTCAAGACCTGGGAACAACTAGTATGAACAGCTACATAAAAATAAAACACCTCTCTCCTTAAAAAAAATAAAATAAAGCTACTGACTTTAGGGGGTCTACACATAAACTTTTAATTTTAATATGTGTTCAAAGGATTATAAAGATCTAATTAGCATGTTATAGAAACCATTGGATAGTATTGTTAAGAACACGGCAAAATAAGAAAATAAAAGTGAGGCAATTTAAAGATGAATGTTAGTAAAATCTGTACGTGTGTGGCAGAAATCATAGAGCTTCTGTATGAATGACTGTGATGTGGCAAACATTGGGTTATGCGCATCTCTTTTTAGAAGTAGTGTGCTACAGAGATGGAGAACCAGTGAATCTCAAGTTTTGAAGTGTCCTTGAAATTTTTCTAATTTAGCTCTCATGTACTATTAAACAATCATGACCATCTAGTTTCTGATTTTGGACTTCCAGTGATGAGAATCAGTAACCATGGAGATGGTGTGTGTTCTGTCGTTAAGTACATCTCAAACAGTTTGAAGTTATTTCTTACAGCTGATCATCTAAATGATTAGTAATTCTATGATATCTGTCTGTTTTCATAATAGATACAGAAAAAGTGTAATCCCTCCCTGATATGATACATTTCTTGTAATTTGAAGAAATTTATCATCCTCTCTCTTCTAAGTCATTTTTACTGGATAAATATTTTCTTCAAAAATTCTCAAAGTGACAGTGGTTTCAAGATTCCCATTTTGGTTGCTTCTTTGAATGCTTTCTAGTTGTAAGGTATTTTTCCAAATGTTTTCCTAAAGTTGGATGACTTTGGGTAGTTTACTGTATGTATCATTCTGATTATGAGGATATTAATTTGAATAAAGTAGATGGTAAAGGAGAATTGTTCTATTACAGTGATTGTCATATAAACTATAATTAATAGATATCTATCATCTTATTGGTATGCATAAGTCCATAGTAATAGTGATGCTATCTAATCTATAATAATTTTAATAAAATTTGGGAATTATTATATCCTTATTGTAAACACTATAGCTTTTTGATTGTGTATTATTGTGTATTCTTGTATTACAGTCTAAGTGTGATTTTTTTTTTGGGGGGGGGTGACCACATTATTCTAACTCATTGAGTCTCCCAAAATTTTATTAGACTTGTTCACTTCAGTTAGTCATTCCGTTTTGTGAAGATTAGATTCTTCTAATTGTTCCTCCCTGCTTAGAATGATAGCCAATTCCCACCCCCACCCGATGAAGCATTTTTGCGATTTAATTTTCCCTAATTAGGAATGTGATGCATGCTCACTACTGTGGTTGTGAGTGTAACAGGTGGCTGCCTGTATCACTTCTGTTGGGACACAGGTCTGGTCTCACTGGCCTGGTCATTAAGGTTGGTAAGTAGCTACTGTCTTCCTCCCCCTGAGGCTCTCCTCTTCCTTGACCATCCTTTGCCCTCATGTGAGATTGCCTGCACCTCTCCAAAGTCCAAGTTCTTAGAGATTAATGCTGAACATGTCAAACAAAGGTCCTATAAAACCTTGCTTTACTGCTGTGCCCATTTTGTATTAGTTCACATTTTGCCTATCACCTCTGGTATAAAATAATGTGTATGAAAATAACCCATAGCCATGAACTGATCCCTTCCCTTCACTATAAATTCTAGTTCTCCAGATTTTGTTTGAGGTCCAGGAGGGATTTCGGAGGGAGTTTTGAATGATGAAAGTTGTGTGTCACTCCATTATAAGAATTGTGCCTCCGTCTCAAATCAGGGAAAAAGGGGTAGGTAGATTGCTCGGGATTTTGTGTGGTTGGAGTTCTCTTTCACACATCTTTTCAAAATATCCTGCTGCTATTCTGTCATTGTTTTTCTTTTCATTCTCTTTCACTTGTTTTTAATCTATATAGTATATACCTCAGTCAAAAAGGACAAAGTGAGACCATGTGAGATTAAAATTAAACTGAAGTCTAGTTTTCAGAAGGCTCTTGTGACAAAACTCCAAAACCTAGTCCTGAAACCCCCTTGAGATATGATCTGGACATATATTGCCTACTTGTCATAAGAGCAGCTTTTATTCTTAATATGAATTATGCTGGGAGCTGACTTGCCTCAGGGTCAACCATCTACTGAGGTCTATTTGATGCAAAACAAGTACTAAGGCTGCAGTTCAGGAAATAAGGATGGATTTAAAAATTAAATGACTTGATTCAAGAAATACACACAGTGACTTCTCAGTAGAGTTTAAAAATTCAATTAATTTTTATCAGAGCAGAATTCTGGAAGTGGAAAAACTATAAAGAATGGTTTGGCATTATTATAATAGTTCGGTTTTGAAGTTGTTATTTAAAGACCATAATGCTTTTTTTGGTCAATAGAATGTCAATAAATGCAGAATGCCCCATGCTGAAATCTCTTCCGTTCCAGACAGCTTTCCAGTATGTTGCACTAATTTAGCATCATTTAGGCCTTTTAGTCAGTGCTGTTAGTTGCAAAAGAAATGGTGTGGGCCAAAGGGAATTGACTAAAACACATTTGCCTTCTTTCTTGTACATTATTCCTTTAAATAGCACATGTTTTTCTTCTTTTTGTTTTTCTTTTTGTTTTTTGTTTTTATAAATTATAAATGGAATGGGGACAAAGGCCTCCCGCCTCCCCATTGCAGAGATCACACGACCGCGGATTCCAAGGAGGAGCAGATGTAGCATTAGAACATCCGTCCAAAGACCTGGTTTTTCCCAATTCTCCTACTTGCTACGTGATGTTGGATGAGAATCTTATTTCTTTTACTAAAAATATAGGCAGAGTATTTGTGGCCGCACATGATGTCCATAAAAATAGTTGGAAAACTTGAGACTTCTATGCGTTAAGCAATGGCAGTTATTATATTAGCTTCCTCCTCATTCCTCTCACCTCCTTTAGCCACTTTGGGGGTCCACATGGAATCCCAAACTGAGACAGGCTGGGACAACTAGCGCTGATTTTCTTGTGGTGGCAACGTCGGCATTATGATGTCAGCAGCCTGTGACAGGCATGGCTTTGCTGTTCTGATGTTGCATCTCCTGCTATCTTCTCCCTCCCTCAAAACTGCTAATGCACCATAATCAGTGTAAAACAGTGTTAGTCCCAGAGTAGTTGTTTGTGAGCATCATGTAGATAATGAAACTCCTGTTTTGTTTGAGTTAGGCTTTCAGTTGAGTGCACTTCCTGCCATGATTATCATTTTCAGCATGTGGAGCCCATTAAGCAGTGTTGGAGCTGGATTCACAGTTTAATGTGTTAACACTGCATCTGTTTCTACCCTGATGATAACACCTGGATCAGTTTAGAACTTATGTAGAAGTTTAAGATGTGGTGTAGTTAATTTCTAAAACAACTGTTGATCTTTATATGTGTGAACCCCCTGGTCTTTCGCATTCCAGATGGATTCTCTGCCATGAACATGCTTATACCTGTGTGTACTTTCAGAGTGGGAAATAAAAAACATGTGCCTTTCCCTCCTGAAGCTTTATTTTCACTTAAATTCTGAGGGGTGACAATGATTCTTTTTTTCCCCCTTTCCCTTGGGATGGCTAGGAAGATGCCTTCTTGTACTCATGTAACCTTTATCAGCTGCTTGTCTCAAATGAATAGTTGATGGATGAGAGTCTCCTTCCTGCTTTGTCAAAACACTTGCATACGCACAGTCCAAGCCATTTTTGATGCCATGAGTCAGTCATTGATTCCTCTTGGGAGCCCTGAAATGGACAGGCATTAAAAATTAAAGAAAGGCTATTCTGTTACTGAGACTTCAAGCCTTATCTCTGTGGCTTTCTAAAAGCAGAGTGCTAGTTCACTGGAGCTTTGAAAAATGACTTTTCCTAATGACCTACTGACTTTTAAAGACAACAGAGTTTGGAGTTCCTTTTTAAAGTGGTAAATGCCCTTGGAGAGTTGTAGTACAGTTATATTCCCATTAGAAAGATTGAACTTCACTCCAGGATGCCCTCAGAAAAGAAACCATTAGAAGACAGGAACGATAGAGCATTTGGGGATGCTTATTCTGTTATTCTCCCCAAGGCAACTTTTAATGTTAGTTTTCAATGTGAAAATCTAGCTACTCTGAGTAGTAGGGTGACTATGATAGAGTGCATGACGTTGCCTCTTTTTCACAAGATGATCAAAGTTCTGATCCTAAACTCTTCTGTATTGCATTTCAGGCCATCACAAATCACAGCCTACTTACTGCTCATCCTCATAGATAGATTACTTGTTTCAAGGCCATAAAGAGGATTTTTTCAAGTAATAATTTTTTATTAGCAAAGATACAGCATGTTTAACACATATTGTCCTACTTTTTAGAAATTGTCATTTTTGAAAACAATTGTGTGTGTGTGTGTGTGTGTGTGTGTGTGTGTGTGTGTGTGCGCGCGCGATTAGAAATACCTGGAGTAATTCTTTTCTTGTGCAAGAAAAAAAAATAGACTTTGATAGCTAAATAATATAATTTGCAGGGCATATTACAGTTTTTCCATTAGAATTGATGATCTTCAGTCAAAAAGAAATGCCTAAGCTCAGGTTTTTTTGGTGGCTTGCAGCTATTGTTTTTCCAACGAGGCTGTTTCCAGAGTATCCTAATTAGGCTGTATATCGTCACACAAATCCTGTGTCTATTTCTTCTTTGTTTTATGCTTTTTGATCTTCACTTAACCTTACTATCATCCATCCTTTCAGATAAGTTAGATTGTTTTGAACATCATTCTGTACTCTTTGATTAGCTAATGGGCTTAACTTTTGATTAATACAAGCACAATTTCATATGAAAAAGGTTGGGGAGATAGAAACAAAGGTCCTTGAGAATACACTAAGAAAAATGATAAATGACACTGGTCATAAAATGCTAAACATAGTGAGATTGAAGAATATTTCAGAAAAAGAAATACTCTTCCACGGAGTTTAGGAAGGCAAGGTAGGTGAATCATTGTAGGTAACAGTTATTTAAGTACTTAATCTATGTCAGGAGTAAACCTTATCCTCTCATTTAATCTTTATCAGGAATAGAAGTTTACAGGTGAGAAAATGGAATCATCCAGTTAGTAAATTCAAGAGAAATATTTCGGCTAACTCTGCAGTGTGTGAGTGTGAATATTTAAAACATACCGTGAATGTTAGGGATTGCTTCAGATAAAAAATTAATGTAGGTTATTCTTTTCACAGATTGGAGGGGGGAAATATTAGATGTGTTTTGATTCCTTTGATTGAATGCCATCTTTCATTCTTACACTAAGGATTCATTTGTTCATTTCATGCCTTGTGAATTTATTTAATTGGTGTAGTTGCTGAAAAAAATTTGTTGGTAATAACCAGGAAATGATGTTTAGTGAAATGAGTGATAGTTAAGATTGCAGAAAATGCTCTGTGTTCCTGGTTTGGGGTATTGAAGGGCGCTTAAGAAGAAACACTTCTCGTGTCCAAGTTTGAGGATTTGAGTGAGGGCCAGTAATATGATAAAATAGACCAAGGTTGAGACTTTTTAAAGTGAGATTAAAATTGACATGTAATATTAATTTCAGGTGATTTGGTGTTTGTATCCTGCTTAAGATTTTTAAAGGGCCTTGTTGGTGCTTCATAGTGTGTTTATAATGTTAGATCTTAAAATGTTGATATTTTGATTTAACAAATCAGCTTATGTACTTTAGTACTTACCATGTCATTTGTTTTAAAGGGCTTCCCGAAATCTATTTCTTGATTATTAAAAATGGCTCAGTGGATGACATTTGTATTACAAATTACTCTATATTTGAATGTCGATAAATTTTAATAGTCGAGTTAATATCTCTTTCTCTCCTTGTTCTTGGATGAAATATCTCCTGCCTTCCATGACAAATTAGAGTTCCTGGTGACTCGTATACCAAATGTGTGGGTACTTTGTCTTGGTTCATCTGTGTTAGTTTTAAATTAGAGTGTTTTCCTCCTTGCCTATCTGTTTTTCATCAGGGCTCATATATTCTTGTGTCCAAAAAGACTCTCTGATTTAGCTGTGAGGCTGATTTTATTGCAGGGATGTCTGTGTACCCTGTCATCGCAGGCAACCCTGGTGAAACTTGCCATGTTGTCTGTGTATGTTGCTGCAGTATGTTCAATGTCTGATCTTTCTCAGATGTATGAGTGTGTAACTGTTTTATAGCTGAAAAAGGATGCAGGCAGCACCATTTCTGCCAGAATATGTTTTCTATTATATTTTGTAATATGAAATTATAGGTTAGTTTTTGGCTTTCATGAAGCTGCCTTTTTCACCCGTCACTGGAAGGCAACTAACACCTTCCTTTGACTCAAGTTTTCCAAGACTCCTTCATGTTAAAAGAAGACTTTCATTTCGAAATGCAGAAATTAAAAGAGTATGGCACAAAAGCATTTTTTATAGCTTTATTGAGTCTTGAGGGCAGATATATGGATTCCAGACAAAATGCAATAATAGACTAGGATTTTATTTTCAAATCGCCTTACAAACACTTCTCTTTGGAGATTTATTGTCCATAGTGGAGCAACAGAGCTACTTTGAAGGTTGAAGAGAGTCGTTTGGGGAATAGTGGTTCAAGGCTTTTCTCTGCCGCTTACTAAGTGTGTGCTCTTCTTTAACTCAACCCTTCAGCTTCAGTTTCCTCTCGTATGACATCACTGTCAGGATGAAATGAGATAACTTTTGTGTGTTTTAAATCTTAGTTAATCTCAGTGCAAATGTGAAGAAGCACTAGGGTTTTATTATGTATTTTTTGTTAGTGTTAATGCCCAATCGGCGTGATTAGGAAATAGTTTTCCTCTGGTAGAGAACTTAGACAAAACCTGGCAGGACTGAGAATAAGATATCTCCTGAAACCCTCTGTGTACTCATAGAGCAGTTCAATGCCTATCATCAAACCAGAAGACTAGGCAGTATTAAAGAAATACAGCTTTGGTGTCATCTGTTTTCCCTGAAACTCTTTAGGATAAATGTGTGTAAGTATATACAGTGGACTCTGTGTAGTCAGATGTGTATGAAGTTTGTTAGAACTGCCTTAACAAAGCACCACAGATTTTTCTCACAGCTCTGGAGGCTCTATGATGTAGATCAGTATGGGTGTGGTTTCCCCTGAGACCTCTCTTCTTGACTTATAGATGGCACCCTTTTCACTGTTCCTCACATGGTCCTTTTTTTCTGTACAGATGAGCCCCTTTTCTCTCATTGTATGTCCAGATTTTCAGAGAAGGGCACCTGTTAGATTGCACTTGGATCCACCCTAATTAGGGATCATCTTATCTTAATTATCTCCTTAAAGGCCAAAGCTCCAAATATTCTGAGGTACTAAAATTAGGGACTTAACATATGGATTTGAGGGCTGCACAATTCAGCCCATAAAATGAGGCGAGTAATAGATGAAGAACTGAGATTTGCATTCCAGTGTAGGCAACTCGAAGCTTTCCTGATTCATTTGTCTCAGGCATGACTTTTAACTTCTCATGTACACATTTGATTATTCACAGAGTGGTCACAGGACTCAAGAGTCACAAAAATGAACACGTTTTGTAAAATTTAAGAACATGATACAGATATAAGGTGGTGGTATAACTGGAATGCCTGTGAGGGATACATTGGCACTATGTGGAAAATTTTAAGTAGAAAAGACAAAGGACCATTGGAAATATTCAACTAAATGAAGCTTCTTGGCTAGTCTCTGACTGAAAAGAGACATGGATTAAAAGAAACAAAAAAAGAGTTGCTTGAGACTTAATTCAGGGAAGATGGGAGTTAGGCCAATAGATAAACCAAACCTCTGCATAATGCAGTATAAATGTCTTCCCATTCTTCGATGCCTGTTTTTTCAGAACATGCTAGGTTCTTTTTTAATTAATATTATTTTTTGCTTAATTGAGGACCGTTAATGGTTTCCAAGCAGTAGTCATAGCCTGAAGGCACTTTTCCTACTTAAATTTAGTGATGGTTATGACCCCTTTTAAGGATGTGATTATTTTAAGGTAATACTTGATTAGGTAGGAAAAGAATGCCGTGTACTTTAGCATACTTGTTCTGAAAATTGTATAGCACGCTTATATATGAATGAAAGTATTTTTTTATTGTCACGACAATTTTATTTTTCTATTTTATGAAAATTTTAGAAAAAATTTTCCACGCACTCTACCCACAATTTTGTTCTCTTCTCTTTCTTCCCACTTTTAATATTTGCTATCATAATGTTTTTCTGTGTGATTTCTTTTTTATGCTTTATAGAGTATCATTTAATATATTTTGTGAAACTGGTTTTGGGATGATGAACTCCTTTAACTTTTGCTTGTCAGGAAACATTTTTACCATTCCTTCAGTTCTGAATGATAATCTTGCCGGATATAGCACCCTAGCTTGAAAATCCTTTTCTTTCAGCACTTTGAATATATTATGCCATTCCCTTCTGGCCTGTAGCGTTTCATTTGAGAAGTCTGCTGACAATCTTACGGGGACTCCTCTGTATGTGACTTGTTTTTCTCCAGCTGCTTTTAATAGTCTTTCTTTCTCTTGTATTTTTGACATTTTGATGATGATGTGTCTAGGTTTATTTCTGTTTCAGTTTCTTTTATTAGGAACTCCTTAAGCTTCCCGGATCTGGAGGTTTGCTTTATTCTTCAAATTGTAGAAGTTCTCATCTATTATGTCTACAAATATGGTTTCTTCCCTCTTTTCTCAATCTTCCTCTGGGGCCCGTATGAGGTGAATGTTGTTCCTTTTAATGTTATCCCAGAGCTCTCGAATGCTGTCTCTGATTCTTTGAATTTTTTTATATCTTTGCTGGTTTTCTTGATCGAGTTCCTCTGTCCTATCTTCCAGATCACTGATTCTATTGGAAGCTTCATCCATCCTATTGTTGAGTCCCTCTGTTGAGTTCTTTAATTCAGCTATAGGGTCTCTTACCTGTTTGATGTCCAGTTTTAATTCTTCTCTTTGCTTTCTGACATTCTCATCTACCACTTTTACTGATTTCTGGATTCCCATGAGTATGTTAATCACTGTTACCCTAAATTCCTCTTCAGGTAATTTACATATGTCTTCTGTGTTCAGATTTCCCTTGGGTTTTTGATTGGATCCATCATTTCACATATATTTCTCTGTACCTTTGCTCTATTCTGCTCTCTGTTTACATTTCTGAGGTTTCGGTTTTCCCTGGTGTTGCATAGGTTTGACTTGCCCAGGATTGGCACTCAGGCTGCAGTTTCATCTCTACCCACAAAATGGCTCTAGCAGGTAACATTGAGGCTGGGACTGCCTTCTCACTGTAATTCAGGGGGTGGCTCACCCGATGGGGTGGATTTCTGGTTGGATTTGGGGTGGGCAGGATTTCTGCTTAGTTGACTCCAGGCTCTGGCGTGAAATGGTTGTGGGAGGAGCTTGACCTCTGGCAGATTTCAGGTGATGGCTGCGCCCAGCTCAATCTCATCAAGAGGGCGCCAGCTCAGCTCTTGGTGCACTGGCTCTCATTTCACCCTCTCCCAGTCGGTCCTTTGTGGCTCCACATCTTAGCCCCACTGAACCCGCCTCTCGTGTCTCTGTATCTAGTCCCGAAATCCCCATCCTCCACCCCACCGCCTGTCGGGAGACTCCTGAAATCCATCTCAAATCCAAATCAGTGCTGGACTGAGAACTGTGCCGGGTGCCCTCACCCTCCATTAGTCGTCAGCTGATCCATCTCCATTTTAAGTGTCAGTTATTTCTTGGAAAAAGATAGGTGATTTGGGTTTGGTTTTTTTTTCCGATGTCTGTGGAGAGCGACCCGAAAGTGTGTCCTATGGAGTTACCGTTCGGAAGGTGATCCTTTGTCATGGCAATTTTAATTGGACAAAACTGGAAAATACATAAATGTCTATATAAATTTTGGCACACTTTAATAATGCAAAAATCTTATGCAGTCATTTCATCATCTTACAATAGAATGCAACTTGAGAAACATCACAAACTTAAGTTAGAAAATATTTCAGGTCAGTTTTTTTAAGGGTACACACACACACACACACACACACATACACATATATACACTGACAAACGGAAAGGATATATCAAAAACAGGTATTTTAGCTAAAGAGGTATAGTCTCAACTTGGCATTCCTACCTATTTAGAGTGCTTTTGGATAACTAAGTTCTTAAGCACAAAAATTACCTCTTTTAATTCTGTAAAAACAGAGAACAAAACTATGCACAAAATAGGCATTCTTGGAATCGCCAGTTACACTTCTGTTTTCCCTTTGAATCTAATGCACACTTAACCATTAATTTTTGATGTTTCATGAGCTACATCTAATAAGGTACCCTCCCTTATGCCAGCCCAGCCCCCTTCCAAATCAAGAAAAGTATACTTCTGAATAAAGGTGACCCCAAATCTGTTCTTAAAGTAAGTCAAACCTTCGAGGGTTTTTTTCTTTTTTTTTAAGGTACAGCCAGAAATTAAGGTGCGCAGAGGCAAACAGGAAGAGAGGAAGAAAAAGCATTTTACTTCTATATTCATTTTAGTTGTTCACATGACCTGAGACTTGAACCTAGGGTTGCGTGGCCTTGTGTTCCTTTGGAGGTGATTGACCTAATTGCTGCTCCATCAGGGCGTGCCAGGAGTTTTTTTAATATTAAAAAAGATAAAGGAAGACCTTATACTTTACAACATATCACTAGTGTTTAAGAATCCCTCGTAAGAAGTAGGGTATGCAAAAAAAAAGCTCAAACTTTTAAATCATCGGGTTTGTAAAAACTTATGAAAATGAATGAAATTCATAAATTACATAAAATAGTGAACTGACATAGTTCATACATATATCTGAGTTAACTTTTGGGAGTGAAAAAGCTGTAAACTACTTCTAGTGGTTGCCAACTTCAAGTCTGAAAAATTAAGAATAAAGATATTTTCATTAGCTTTTAAGTTGAGACTCACATTCAGTTTAGTCCCGTGAGTAGGAAAGGTATGCAGCTGTGTTTTATGTTAGAATGGCATGTGGATATAGCAAACACAGAATTGGATAGAAAATATTTTGTTTTCCATCATGCAAATTGCAGGACGATGAAAAGTATTTCAGTTGTCAGGGAGTTAATTCTCTGGTAGTGGATTCTTTTCTTTTAATCAGTAAAATTAAATTCTTGGATTATAATTTTTCTGATCATCTCATGCTGTTAGTTTCTGCTATAATCTTGCAAAATTTCTTTCTGTATAAATACTTTAAAAATATTTTTAGGTATTTAATAAAATAATCCTTTTTTAAAAATGGATTATTACATAGTTTTAGATTATTTAAAGTTTTGTCTTGGCTGTTCCCCATTGGAATTCTGAACAAGGCAGCACTGATTTATCTAGAGAAGCTAAAGGTGCTTTAAAAATTCTTAGTTGCTGGTCCTTCTCATGTTCTCTTCTGAGAAAGACAGTGTCTGGGCAAAATCTAGACTTAGGTTGAGCAAGGAGCAAGGAGGTTGCTCTTTGAGACTGGATCTCCAACAGAGACCCTGGGGGTTAAACTGACATTGGGGTCACCTTTATTCAGAAGTATACTTTTCTTGATTTGGAAGGGGGCTGGGCTGGCATAAGGGAGGGTACCTTATTAGATGTAGCTCATGAAACATCATCATTAGCACACCCTGGTGGAGCAGCTGTTGGGTGCCTGCCACATCCCAAAGTCTGGGGTTTGAGCCCGGGGACTGGGGAAAACAATCAGGATGAAGAACTATGTGCAATAAAGTCAAAACAAAGCAAAAGAAAACAAAATCTTCATCTTTGCTTATAGGAAAAATACCTAAAGGACTGAAGAGGGAAGTGATTTGCTAAGAATATACCTGTAGTTAAAAAACTGATTATTCTTAGACTTACCTTTTTACAAAGCAAGCAGTTACTTCAGGACACTGTCCCTTGGATGTCCATCAGTAGGCTTTTTGTTACCTCTGGAGGCTTCTTTTCTTTCAGTTTCTATATGCTGGACATTTAAAAAAAAAATTTGGTTTGCCAGTTGCTTGGAAAGTTACCATTTCTGCCATTGAAGGCTTTATAATCTAATGGATCAAGATGGAAAAAGCAAGGTAGTGTCTTACAGACGTAATGATAAATTTGTGCCTAAAGCATAGTGCCTTTCATTTCTTCTGGGCCCCTAGAATCCTAGCACTGTTCCCCACTTCACCCACAGGTCCCGTACCCTACACTGGAGTTTGTTTGCCTTACCTTAAGTTCCTCCAGGAATCTGAAATACACTTCTCGTCCCAATGCTAAGACAGGCCCTAGATATTATAGTGTTTCTCTTATTTCCCTACCTTGCTGGCCAAGTATTTGCATATTAACTGGAGCTTTCTAAATATAATGGCTTATCCCTAAAGAGGGCTGCTAATGAAGGGATTATAGGTTAAGTGGCAAATGAATGCCAAAGACATTTGGGTAAGCCAATTAACCTGATGGTTTTTCACAGTTAATTATCATTGAGTGAGCAGAGGTTAGTGCCCAGAGTGAGTGAACTATCTTTAGATGAAAGTGATACTTTCCTATATACCTAAAACAAGGTAGAATTTTTCTAAAAGGTGAATGCATCCTTATCAGTATCAATCATTTTAAATTAGAATTCAGTTCATCAAATATATATTGAGTACTTACTGTATGCTAGACTCTAACAGGTAAATAGGATTTCTTTTCTACTGCTTAGATGCTAGTAGTACATTGGGGAGTTACAACAAGTTCTAACAAGACAATAATCGGTGAATCAAACCCTGCAGATCAATGTGAGGCAATTAATGTCCAGCCAATTTTTTCTCCATCCCACAGAGGGTAATAGTACATATTAGAGTAATGCCAGTTATTCCTGCCACTCTCTCCCTCAAACCTCATTCCAGCTAAGCTAACATTGTATTTTTTCCGGTCTTTGAAAACACCACCACAGATTTCTCACTCTTTTCTTTAATTCTATTGTGGCAAAACCTCCAGATATTAAGAAGATTGACAACTGGGCACTTGAAGGTAGAGAAACAGCACTATTGCAAGCACTGGTCCTGGCTCAGGGGTATTGTTACCCAAAGCTGAACTGCGGGGGGTCTAGGGGAGCGCCTTTTATACTCTGAGGTAAAGGCTCATCTCATTCTCTACCTGTGGTTTCTACGGGTAGCTCTTATCCGTTATGTACAGCTGCAGAGTAGGGAGGCTATGCTTGCTCGCCCTTGGTCACTGTAACAGGATGTAACTGTAGTCACCATAATACAGTGGAAAATTCCTGGCACACTGACTTTTGCATTGGGGTCAGGGGAAGGTTTTCTACCGTAATTCCTTCCATGTACGTAGATGTGGGGCAACAGGAAAATCCACTCAACCTCTCAGGTGCTTCATGGGCTTAAGGAACAAACAAATGAACATCAAACAGAATAGTAGGAGAAAAACCATATTTAATGACATGCTTATGGAGAATTTACATGATGATAAATTCTAAGGGTTAGTGGGACAAACTGAAAACTTACATCCTGTGCTAAGATACAGGAAAGGGGGTTTGTGACCTCGAAGACAAAGGAGCAGGTCTGTACTTGAGGGTATGACTTCATGTGACAAAACCTTGTCTCTAGACTTCTGCCCTCCCTTAAGATTGGTTTTTCTGATAAAAATAAAAAGTTGTTTCTGGAGAAGATTCCATATCTAAGAATCTATGGTAAGGGTAACATCTACTCTTGATGCCCACAGTTTCTCAATTAATCTTTAATTTCACACAGCAGGGTGACATATTGAAAAAAGCCTGCTCTGGATATCTTGGAAAAGGACTATCTGAGCATTTTTTTGGAAATTGATCTCACATAGATATGCTTACTATATAAACTTTTGACCTTCTAAGATTGTTGGGGATCTGTTCTATATTCGCCCATAATAGTCAGGATTTCATATTAGAATAGTAGTTATTATGCTGCAGTGAAATTACTTGTACACTTACTTGCCTCCTTTACTAGGTACAATATTTCTCAAAGTCAGAAAATCTATTTTGCTCACAGCCTGTCTGCAGTGTCCTTTGTAGTGTCTAGCCCATTACTGAAGGAATAAATGAGTGAGTGAATAATTTGTCAGAATTAATCCTTTTTATTGGTCAATGATTTTTCACTAGGGGATGCAAGGGGAAGCAGGCATATTAAAATCACCTGTGCCCCATTTTAAAAGCATACATTTCTTCCTACTCATTCTGAAGTGTTTCCTATGTACAATTCTGTTTGAGATCTCTAGTAAGATTATATTAAGTTGGTGTTATAATAGGAATAATGCTCAGTGTAAAAATCCAGCTTATTTGAAACTATAACTAGGAAAGACTTTGGGGAAATAGAATCTTCACAAAGGAACATTGAGGATTGAAGCATATTTGGACAGATGTAACTGGTCGAAGAACAATCCAGGCAGAGGAAGGGAAGAAGTGGTTTTGAGCAAAGGCCTAAAGGCTGAGTAGTTTGGCTGACATGAGCATGCATATGGAGAAGTAATGGGAAAATGGCCTCTCAGTCATAGTGGGGATGACTGTGAATGCTATACTGTGAAGGATATTTATTATAGTAAGAAATAGGGCATGGTAAGGGGTTTTGCTAGAACAGAGTAGTGGTGGTAGAGTTATATTTCAGGAAGTTTCTCTATCCACACAGCATGTATAATGGATCAAAGTGTGAATGAAAGCAGACAGGGATAGCTATTTAGTTCATTTTAACAAATATTTATTATGTGCCTAATATGTGTTGGGCACTGGTAGAAAACAAAGGTATAATTCTTCTCTGAGAGGACTTATAGCCTAACGAAGGAAAGAGAAAAATGAACAGGCAATTTTAGTAAGCATGCTAAGCGGTACAGGTAAGAAATAATGAAGGCCTGAATGAGGGTAGCAGAAAAAGAAAGCTAATAGCAGACTCAAGGGAAACTTGTGAGTTGGATTTTCTTGAGGTCCTGAATAGGGTTAAAATGTCCTTACCCAGTTTAAAAATAGATGTAAGAACAAAGAGAGAAGGAGCGCTCCTGCTCAACCTCACTATCAGTGATAGAAGAATGAGGGATTTTAATGAGGGACTTGTATGGGAAAGGAGATAGTGTGTGAGGAAAGTTATTTTGATTTAGATTTACTAAGCTTAAAATACTGAAAGGGCAATTAACAGTATTACTTAATACTTTCACAGCGCTGTATTATTTAGCACTCTTGGTTGCAGATTTCTGAATAACAACTCAAATTAGCTTATGAGTTCAGGGCAATTATTGGCTTATGTAACAGTATTTATTACCTTCAGACAAGACAGGATCCACTGCACTGGGCATTACCTCCTTGTTTCCTTGTTATGGGTTCTTTTGTGTTGGCTTCTCTCTTAATCCTTGTCTTCAGGGAGTAATCTGGACAGCTCAGGATTTCATCTCATTCTCAAAAGAAGACTCCTTTTCCCACTAGGTTATTGGGGCTGAGTTGACTCTGGCCTGGCTTTGCTACTAAGTCACTTATTATGACCAGGACTGAAGATGAAACAGCTGAGCTTTAGAGGAATTAGGATTTCATTATTCTTTCTTCCATTCAGATGTGGGTATCAACTGGGCAATTAGAAATAGACTCCTGAGCAACACCAAGGCTAGAGATACAGATGGAAATGACGGGTCTTGAATTGCAGGTTTTGCAAAAGGTGAGCACAGAGATGGAAAATGTAGAGGGAAAAAAGACCCAGGGATCTGTAGATTTTGAAGGTTGGAAGTTTGATCAAAGCAAAACTGTATGTGTATTGGTGACTAGCATTAGATTTTTTCTTATTGCCTGTATCCATTCTATTACATATAACAATATACTTTTGCTTACTCATTCATTTATACCACACAATGATCCCATAAGGCAACTATAGTTATTTATCTTTATTTTGCAGATGAGAAAACGAGTCCATAGAGGTACAGTGATTCTTGTGTGTCTACTTTCTCACAGCCAGGATCTTACTCCAGTTAACTGGAGGATGAGGTTCTTGGTCCTTGCTTTACACTGTGCTTCCTAGACATTGGGGGGCATATGGGTAACCCCGAACCAGGGCAGGTTATCAGAGGACATCCTCTTTCCTCTCTCTTTTGCAGAACAAATTTCAACCCATTATTTAAAAAAAATTTTTTTTATTTTAAGGCAAGTTTTATGCAGGAATGAAAGTGAGTAGGCCAGTGGACAGGGAGAGAGAGGAGGGAGAAATATTTATTTAGTTGTTCCTCTGGCCCCCTAGGTCGTGAACCCCGGTTCTTGGGATATACGTGGACTTTTCTGATAAGACCACCAAGGTGCACTTTTTAAAAAAATCTTTTTTAATTTAAGATTTGGCCATTAATTAGCTTTTCGTAGAGTAGTTGAAAGAATTTCGAGAGAGTATGCCATCTGATGTTTGAAGAATCTCAGAATTAGAAAGACTAACAGTCATTATTTATGTGGGTGCTTGTGACTGAAAAGTCGATGGACAGAAAAAGAATGGTGAGAGAAACACACATAAGGACAGTTTAGATGTCAAAGTCCTAACAGTCATCAGTTTCATAATTGCACTGGCCTATAATTGCACTGGCCATTTCCTAAAGGAATAATCATAAGGCAGCAAAAATGAAGAGCCACGAATGAATAAAACTGGAAACAGGTTAAAGACCTCCTTGAAGACTGGAGACTGGGTCGTTTTGCTTCCGAAGTCCCTTAGTCATGTGTCCTCTGGAGAAGTTGGCCTACAATTGTTTCTTTTTCACATCTGCTCTTCTGATTTTCCTCACCTTTCCCAAAGTGGAAAATTTCCTAAATCCTCAGTGTCTTTCTGAATTTTCACAACTAATTCACAGATATAACCTTAAATTATATCACCATGAAATTTAGTTTTGAGTTAAGGTTTTTTTATTAGGTGAGAAATAGAAGAGGGCTTATAATAGAAGTAGCTGGGGTGCCCTGGTGGAACAGCAGTTAGGTCAGTCGCCTCCAAAGTTGCAAACCACTTAGCCCTGAGTTTGAGTCCCCAGCCCAAGTTGGGATAGGGGGTGGGAAGAGAACCAGTGTGAAAAACTGAATAAAAACGAAGATGCTTCTTCCTCTTCCTGCTTATGTGCCTACTCGCCTTCATTCCTGCCTGCACCTTTCCTTAAAGAAAGAGAGAGGCAGTCTGAACTTGTGTAGGAAAATGCCAATAGATGAAAAGCTATGATGCTTAGTGTTGAACAATGACCTTTACCTCTCATTTTACTAGTGGATTATTCAGATTCTATTAAAGCCCCTTTGGTATGTATCTTTCTCAATATGATTTGAGGGATTTGTAATGCATTCTTTATCGATGACTTGCATGTGTGACATGACTGATAGATGAAAGCTCAGTACAATTTAGTCTTGTTTTTCTGCCGTAGTGTTCATCATTGAAATAAAAACCTGCTTAAGCAGATAACACCTGTCACAGAATTTTTTTCATACAAAAACCTCCTTTCATATACTGTGTTTTCATGTGGGTGAGGTGTTCCCTTCCTCTTCCACTGTAGTCTTAATGAGACTCTTGGCTCTTTAAATTTTTTCCTATGGTGTTAATTCAGGGCTGTATTCCATCCATTTTTTTATTTCTTACAGTGAAATTATGGTATTTGTTAACGTTTCCTTTGCTTTGAAGCACTTGTTTTGGGAGATTTAGACTTATAGCTTCTGCCGATTACTTGATTTCTATAAATAGAAGAAATTCTGGCAATTTTGAAGAGATTTTTAAAAGTTTGTTTTTTTCTTTCAAAAAGTCTTTACAGAGTTGGTGCTGAACTAATAGCACATAGAAAAATCTGGTTTGGGGAATGCAGTTCTCCATCCTTTTTGGATCTGCTCTGAAGAGTATTGTCCAAAAGCACAAACCGTACTTCCCAGCTTTCCCACTGAATTAGCAAGCTTTGTCCAGCAAGCTTTGCTTCTGAGCTTTCCCCTGTCCTGACTTTGATGGCAAGAGAGACTCCGCACTGATATTAGAGGACGTCACCTCAATATCTAGGTTAATATTTAGTAGAGGCCAGTTGAGTTTTCACTGTGAATTGCCTTAAAATCAACTCTTTTGTGACAAGACTCTGGCAGTTTTTCATGTTTCTTTTTTAATTATAAACCATCAAGTCTTCAGCAATTACTTCTGGGTTAGACGCTTGATGAATGTCATAGCAGGGTGTTTTAATTTAATGGCTCCAGAATAACATCTGTTTCTAATATTTTAAAAGCCAATTTATATGGAAATTCATTTAATACATAGTCAATACATGGAGACTTGTTAGAAAAAAATCTAAATCTAAATGGAAAATCAAGCCACTGTGATGTAGTAGGTCTTCTGTTAACAAAGGATTTCACTTATGACTAGGTTTGACACTGCTAACACCCAAAATAGCATGTTTTAAAAAGATAGCAATTTATTTTTCATAAGAAATGGGAGGTAGTTAGCCCAGGGCTGGTATGCTGGACTGTGACGAGGCCTCAGTTTCTTTAGTCTTATTGCTCTGCTCTGCTGGGCAGGACTTCTATTCTCAAGGATACGGAGCAGCCACAATAACTGCTAGATCACCAGCTATTTTACCAACAGCCGAAAGGAGGTGTGGGGTGAAGAATACTGCTAAGTATTTTCCTTTTAAGTACACTTTCTAGAAGTAGTACTTAACACTCTGCTTAGGTTTCATTGGGCCAGAAATTAGTTACATGACCATAGTTAGCATAAGGGAAGATAAACAATGAAATCTTATTTCAAGATGACCATTTATCCAGCTAAACATTGAAGGTCTGTGACTGTAGAAAAAGTGGAGAATAGACATCAGAGAACAGTGAGCTGTCCCTGCTATATCAATTCTTTTTTTAAGACATTTTAATAGTTCATCCGCCTTTTTGTTGATTATCTAAAAAAGTCAACTTGTTCTCATAAGTAGACAAATATAAAAAGGCCTAGCAGGATGTTTGGCACAAAGTAGATAAATTTCATCAGCTATTGATCTGTGTAATGTTTTAATTCTAAGGACAAGTGCACTTAATTTCGTAGGTTGTGGTCAAACCGATTTTAATAAGGCACTTTTTTCTTCTTTTTTCCAACTCCAGTCTTTATAAAAGAACAATACCATCTAACAGGACTGAGATGCCGTGCGCACTAGGTCTCAGGGATGCTCCTGTATCTGAAAGCACTGTTCTCTGCTTATCTATACAGAACACAAATGAACAAGTGTTTTAATATTATTTTGCAGTGAATCTATTTAAATCACAGAAACTAAAGCATAGACAGGTTCATTGGGAGGCAATGTAGAGAAACAATTGAAAATCGGCATTGCCCAGTTATTTAACCCCACCTGTAATACTAACTACTTCCACTGACTGTGTTGCCTTGGCTAGATTTCTGTTTGAGTCTCTGTTGTCTTTTCTCTTTTTTGAAGACACTCTGAATTACAGAGCTGGACTCAGGAAAGTTTCCCCTCAATCCAGTATTTTTCCCCATCTGATTTAGTTAATATTCATATGGGAACACCTTTAATCAAGACTGCCTCCCAGTGGGAGGCAGAACTGACAGAGGGGTTAAGAGGTAAAGGTCTTCAGGGAAGTCTCCCATCATAGATTTTCCAACTACACAAATGCCCTCCTCGCCCCCCCCATCCCCTTGAAAAAGTCTTGACTAGACAAGATGTTTCTAGCTATGGAGTTGGTACCTTGAGCTCTCATGCCTACTTCTTGTACCTCAGGATGTGTCTCTTGTATTCTCTAAGTACAGGGATAGAGAGATAGGTGCACAGGGCTACAGAAGACTTAAGGTTCTGGGGGACAGGATTATGACATAGAACTAGGAGTCCTCCAAACAGGGTCATTTACATGCTTAGTCATTTACATTGTACCTTGTCCACATAACACAAATACTATTGTCTTCATGTTGACCTTTTCATTTCTAATAGCTTTCTTTTGAACAAGTATCTGTAAAGTCCAGATCTGATGTGATACATTTTCTTTCAAATATGTATTAAATTTAACCATTAAACATTTTGTAAGGTTTGTCTGAGTATATTCTCACATACTCTGGAGCTATGTGGAACCCATTTTGGGAAGTCCATCATAGTGAAAATTAGGCGGGTCATGAAACTCCTGGTATTTCCCTAGTGTGTGACTTTGAAACCATTATAAATGAATCTTTCTCACTCATTATTTCCTCACTTGGAGATGTAGATAACAGTATCTCCTTAATCAGTTGTTCTAAGTAATCATTGTGAAGGTACAGCTAAAAAGACGAGCATGGTGCTTGGCAGATAACAAGTACTCAGCAGATACAGGTACAGGTTATGCTTCTTGAAGTCTACTGGAAATATCAGGCAGGCAAACCTGAACCAATGAAGTGCTCTAATGAGTATAATAAGGACTGTGACAGCTCAGCAGGAGCAAAGACTAAAGTTTACTAGCAAGGAGGAGGAAGGGAAACATTTTGAGAGATGGAGAACCAGTCTCCATCACTTCTCCAGTTTATGGGCCCTTTTGCTCATCGTGTGATCCAGGGACCAGTAGCGTCAATGTCACTGAGTACTTTATTAGGAATGTGTCATCTTGGACCCCTCCCCAGACCTCTCAGTTCAGAATCTGTGTCTTACTAAAGTCCTAGGTGATTTATGTGTATGGGAAGCATTGCTCTGGCCAGATACTTTATGTAAAATTCGCTCCTTGTAGATCAGTCCTCATTCTAAGTGTTTACTCTGCACCAGAGTCACTCAGGGTGAACTTCTTAAAATACAGTTTCACAGGCCTCACTTCACCCTAGGTCCTGAAATCTGCGTTTTTGGCCAGTGTACCACATGATGTTGAGGTCACTTGTTTGACAACTGCTGCCATAAGGCTTAAAACCACTGAGAGAAACTGCATTTAGCCTTCAAGGGTATTTACATTCAAGCAAGGAAGAAAATTTTGAGGAAAAGAAATAGACCCCTAATTGTGGTTGTTAGTAAGCATTAGAGGACACTGAATTCAAACTGGAGGGAACTCCTTCTCTCAGGCTGATTGGCATTACTCACCTCATGCATCTCTGGTCTCCCATCATAAAGCCACCCTCTAAAGCTTCTAAGGCAATACTTTAGCAATGTCACACATTTTTTCCTTTTTTCTTTGTTTTACAGTTGACTTTCTTTTTTGTCATTTTTTCAGCCGTGCTATCAAGACTAATCAAGACCTTCTCCCAGAAACTCCATGGACACACATTTTCTACAATGATTTTTGGGGGACTCTTTTAACCCACAGCGGCAGCCACAAGTCCTACCGGCCACTCTGTACTCTTTCTTTTCGCCTGAACCATGCCATCGGAGGGCTGAATCCCTGGAGCTACCATCTCGTCAATGTCCTACTGCACGCGGCAGTCACTGGTCTCTTCACGAGCTTCTCTAAGATACTCCTTGGGGACGGATACTGGACCGTCATGGCTGGCTTGATGTTCGCCTCTCACCCCATTCACACGGAGGCTGTGGCAGGAATCGTCGGGCGGGCTGATGTCGGCGCCAGTCTCTTCTTTCTTCTCTCCTTGCTCTGCTACATTAAACACTGTTCTACAAGAGGCTACTCTGCCAGGACTTGGGGCTGGTTCCTGGGGACAGGACTGTGTGCGGGATGCAGCATGTTGTGGAAGGAACAAGGAGTGACTGTTCTGGCGGTTTCAGCAGTTTATGATGTCTTTGTCTTTCACAGGCTGAAAATGAAACAGATCCTACCTACCATTTACAAAGTAAGTGATTGTTGGCGTGGAGCATTGAATTACTGAGTAATCTTGCTTGGTCCTCCCCCCCATTTAAAAAGCAAATTTGTTCCCCCTTCAAAGAGATTTTAAAATAGGTTACTTTTTGATGTTTGGTAAGTGGAAGTGTCCTTCTTGACCTTTCCCTACAAACCTGGGTTTCAGTAGCTGATTGCTTTATTTCTCAGGTTTCTTAACTTATTTTCATGATTTTAAAGGTGGTAGAAGAACAATTTTGCTTTGTGCAGAATATGCATCTTTATTACTATTATTATTTCTATCCAAATTCTCTGCCATTCAATAAATTGCTTCTAACGTTATTTGTAAAAATACCATGGCTGATAATAGAGCTTAGATGCTCCCCTGCAGAGGGGAAATCCTCTACCATTTGTTAGTATTAATCTTCCTGAGTTGACTTTGGAAAACAGCTCTTCTCTGTAGTGCTTTGGGAACTCAAATTCTTAAACAATGAATCATCTTCACCTTTTCCTCATAGTGTCTAAGAATAGAAGAGTCAAAATAGAAAGTTGCTATTATAAATTTTACCCTGAGGCCAATTAAGTTCTTTGCCTCTGGACTTAGTATTGGTTCTTAGGAGCTCCCTTAGTGATTTCAAACACCATGTTTGAAGGTCATTTTTAGATCCCCTACACTTGAGGAGAATTGAGCAGTTTTTGCTGGAGTGTTGAGGGAAGCTTTGGGCAGAAAAGGGCATCTTGAGAAACTGCCTCCTCAGTTCTGCATCCTCCTTCACAATAAACTCACCCTAGCTTTCAGTATAAAGACAAACTTGGCCAAGATTTGCAAACCTTGGCCTTGTGTTAGGCCAGCTCCCCCTTCCTTTTGGACACTTAAATGAGGGATTACGGTTTTGGATACTGGCCCTGAGAAAACCATCAAGCTTCTAGTTTGACCACCACCACCACCCCACCCCCTATTCCCAGTTTTCCTTAAAATCAACTTGGGAAGAAATTAAAGAAAAACTAAGGGAAATAAAAATAGCAACATTTATCTTTTAAAATATGACTTTTTTACTTAGGCAGAGTAATTACTGCTGAGCTTCTGCTCTGTGGGGAAACATAACCTTTTTCCATTAGAACTCAAATATCCAGTGCTTGATGAAGTTCTTTGTGCTTTCATTAAAAGCTGAAACTTTAAAGGAAAACTCTGGTTAGAGTTTGATGCTTGAAAACACCATATGGTTTGAAAGTCAAGCTCTTAATTTCAAATCAGTTTTAATTACTACTTCAAGGAGATTTAGGGAGACTAATCTCGTTCTTCTAAAACCACGTCATCAACAATAGCAAGCTTTCTTCTTCTACTGGAAAAACAAAAGAATAAATATAAATTCTGTTCCCTTAGTCTATGAAGATTGAGACCTGAGGATGCAAACTGGGCATTTTAAGACGGTGCATTGGTAGCCTGTGAAACATTGTGGTTTTTTATACAGAATTTCCATGTTATCATCTCATTAATTAGGGAACTATTTTGACATCTCAATTCAGGACTTGATTTTAAGAAAATTTTCTTCTCTAGAATTTTCAGTTTTCTATTTTCAAGGGCAGATTTGTAGACAAAGATCCTTTATAAGTATGTTTCATACAATATTTGCAACATACTTTTAATAGAAAATTATTCTTTGTTTATCTGAAATTAAAGTTTAATTGGGCATTCTGTATTTTATTTGGCAGCTGCACTCATGGAACTGCTGTTTAAAAAAATGAGAAATGTCACTAGCAAAAGAACTCAGACTAGACATTGTAAAGTGCCTCATGCCCTGGGAAAAGACTTGATACTTAGAAGCTTCAGTGAGAAGCTGGAAAATGGCAATGGAAAATTGCCCAGACTGTATAAATACCACTTGCAGAGCCAGAGAAGGGCAGCAAAACCCTTCATCAGATAGTTGCTATCTCAACTTCGCTTTTTCTCTTTCTTTTTGGGCTAATTTGGTTAATGAAAGAACAGATTTTTATTGATGGGTAAGAGACTGAATATGCTAGTCCCTTTTATTTTGAGTTGACGTGTAGACAACCAGAGGTGAAGGTTACCCAGAAAATGACAGAATTACTAGAACTAGAGCACGTATTTGTGACTATATAGTGGTCTTTTCACCACACTGTGAAAGTATGAAGAGGGAGAAGCAGATGAATGTGTCGGGGCAGAAAAAAACTCCTATCTTCCCTTGTAGTGTCTTTAACTGTTCTAATAATCAAATGGTCATGATATTAATAAGAGATAAATTAGAAACATGCCCAAAGACATAAGACTCAAAGATAAGTCAGGCTTATGTCATCCTGAGCTAAGTAATGGGTTAGGGACCTGAGGCTTTTAATGGGAGGAAAAGATTCATAGGATAAAATCAGATATTTGGTAATCAGTGGTTACCTGCCTTGCAGGAAAGTCTTTAAGATAAAAAAGTTATCTGTGATAATAGCTGTCTTGGGGAGCCAGTTTGCTTCTCTTTTAAATTTCCTTAGGCAGTTAAGGGAGGGGCAAGTGCGTTTGTTTTATTTTTTTAATTTTCTGGGTCTTGACTCTCTTCAGCTTAAAAATTCCACAAGCCAAAGTGGTGTATTTTGGGCTGGCAGTTGCTGCTCCCCTTCAGCTGACCATAGAAAAGAAAATAGTAAAGAATAGAACTTTAACTCACACTGGTGACAATTAATGTTCTCTCCTAGTGAGATGGTAAAATGTTTATGACACTGTGGGGATGAGTGTGAGTGGGTGCTCACTATTTGAAGGCACCTTAGTTGAAGGGAAAGAAAAAGTATTAATGGAATTTGTAATTCCTTTTTTTTTTTTTTTTTTTAAATTTTGAAGGGAAGGTGCAGGCAGAAATGAAGGCTAGTAGGCAGGCAGGCAGGCAGGAAGAGAGGAGAAGGAAGCATTGTTTTTAGTTCATCTTGTTTGCTTCCCCTCAGTCTGGAGCCTGTGTCCTTGGGATGTATGTGACCCTTAGCCAGTGGTCTTATCTGCTAGGCCACCAGGGCATGCCTAATTCCCTTTTTTTTTAAAATTATTTTAAGGAAGAGGGGGTCAAAAGATAAAAGTCTGGTGGTCTTTAAATATACTGTGGATTGAAAGCATATGAAACAAGAATCAACTAAAGCTGAAACATGCATATATAAGCACAAGCTTTTATTTAGAATCTCATGACTATGGGACTTATAAACACTGTCATAGATTACATATGGAAGTTACAGAAAATTCCATATGCTGTCCTGAGAATATATAGATTTTCATGTCTAGGATGAGTTAGTAGAGACTGAAGCAAGTAGATTAAAAGACTTTAGAAGGTCATTTTCAGTCTTAAAAGAATAATCATCTTAAATACCTTACCAATTAACTCTGCCTCATAGTTATCATGGTTTTGCCCTATGAAATAAACTCCACTGCCCTATTAAAACACAAGTGATATATAAGCAGAAAACTACAGTGCACAAACGTTCAACTCTAGTATGCAAATTAGAGGAGAAATCAAATACTCAAAATCTAAAAATGGTGGTCTTTTTAAAGCTGTACATTATTAGGATCTGAGGAGCAAGGCTCTTCACATTTATAGTTTTGTCAATAATGTTTTTTCTCTTAGCTATCATGATCAGCTGTTTTTTCACAGTGTTGGTGGTTTCAGTTCCCTAACTCATATCAGATCCTGACCCTCAAGTCAGTATGTACCAGGGTCAGGCAGAAAGGACAGTGGAGAGCTAGAAGTTATGCTCTTCCCCCACTACTCCTTTCCATTTCATTCCTGCAGCAAGAAAATACACAGCTGACTTCTGTAGAAATTAAGATTTTTTTAAGAACAGAGAGATCTCAATTTTTCTATGACATGCCCTGTTTTTGAATATTAGTTATTAATTCAGAAACAAATGAACGTTATTTGGGCCAGACAAAAATCCTTGAGGTGACTGATTTGGTCAGAATTCTGACTGCAGTTTTATTTCTGTTATAACATTCATATAAATGTTTCACATGTCCGTATTATGTATAAGATTTGCAGTTCTACAGAGGAAAGATGAAAGTTATATTTTTTTATTTAATGAAGTGTTTGAGAAGTAGTAGTAAGTAGCTGGCCTGTGCTGGTGTGTGTATTTAATAAACACATGCTGTGTTTACATCTGCCATGTGCTTTTCTGAATATCCTAAACACTTACCCATTTAACTTATTTAATAAATGCTTATTAAAAAAGTTTGACTATGACATGAAATAATCTGATTGTCAACAGTTAGGAAGATTTATAAGAAAACACTAAGTATAAAATATCTAGAAACAGGTGCATCCCTGTGGCTCAGGTGGCTAAGTTGTAGGCCATGTAAAGCTCATGGACCTGGATTTGAGACTCAGAATTAGGGAAGGGTAATCTGCAGAAAAATGTAGGGAACAAAATAATAAGTGCTCATAACTGTATATTACTTGTGTGTGTGTGTGTGTGTGTGTGTGTGTCTTAGCTTCTAGATTCTGTTTAATATGTCTCCTACATTATCCTCAGTGTCTAGTGAGGCATCTGGCAAATAGTAGGTCCACAATAAATTATTGAATTTACACTTGTTTAAGATTTACCTTTTAAAAATTATGTGCTTGAGCGTTAAAGTGAAATCCTATATTCACCCCTTTATATGATGAGGATTTTGTTCCTGGTTAGTAGGATCTAGGAGATGAGACTGAAAGAAATGTATGTCAGAAAAATCTTGAAAATAAGTTTTCTTGATTTCTTTTCAAAAGATTATTTTAGCTCTCCACAAATGACTTCCCTTTAAATGTGGTCAAAAATTAAGGGATTTAGGGACCCTTGAAATACACTTAAACTAGCCTTACAAATAAATGCCAGACTTTTATCTGCCCACAATTTTTTTCATTTTACAAGTCTCCTATGACCCTAGGAGGTATATGGGTAATAAAATCAGTAAAAGCAACATTTTTCTTACTTACCTAATATCAGTCATTGCTTGTTTAGTGGCCATTTTCTGTGCTTATTTAACATCTGTTAACTGTTTTAATGGGGAAACATCTTTTTTCCCCTCTTTTTTAGTCTAATAATCACTTATTCAATTATAGGTGGAAATTTTTTTAAAGGAAATCTGAAATTCAGTGAGCAATTTTAACAATAACACAGTATAATTAGGGAAAATGAAAGCCCTTTTATTTGATTGTTTAAGAACCTCTTTAAAGATGACTACCTTTGTTTTGCTTTAGTTACTGTCAAGATGTATATTATCTGGAAAGCCTCCTTTTTAAAAAGTTCAATTTTCTAACTATTTCATGTCAACAGGATAAAGGAAAGGGAAACGGGAGGCATTGCCATTTTGTAGAAGAGTCATCTCTGTCCAGCATTAATGTTTTTATTTTAATGATAAGCGGGATATGAACGATGGAGTTTTCCTACAGTGACTGAAGTTTATCTTGATTTTTGGTAAACTTGGTTCCAAATTAAAATGTAGGGATCAAACCCAAACTAACAAACAACCCTGTATTTCCCACCCATATACAGGGTTTACCTTGAGAATGGTTTCTGAGAGTGATAGTTTGTGATCTTGTGATTTAGAAGATGGTCCAGTAATCTGTTTGACATTTTTGGTCTTCATCCACAGCTTCTGGCTCATAAACTCCCAAAAGATCTGGAATTTCCTAAGTGTTGAGAATGATAAAGTGTCTCTTGTTATGTTAATGAGGTGACTTTTAGGGAAGCACCAAATGGTGGGGGCAGGTTGCCAGGAGAATCATGTAATTAGTGGATTGGAATTTCCAGTTCCACCCTAGACCTCTGGGGAGGGAAGGGGTTGAGTTCAATTGCCAGTGGCCAATGATTGAACTCATCATGCCTAATTACTGAAGCCTCTAAAAGTCTGAGGGGTTCCTGATTGGTGAACCTGTGGAGATTTGGAGAGGGGTACACCTGGAGAGAGCATGAAAACTCTGTGGTCCCCCCCATAGCTTGCCTGATGCATCTCTTCCAGTTGCCTGTTCTGGATAATATCTGTTGTGAGCAAGGGAATACTTCTTTCGAGCACGTCCCTGAGATGCACCAGTTAGGATCATGTATGTCTTCGAAAAAAACAAAACATTTTTGCCGTCACAAAGGAGTAAATACACAGGTTAATTAACCTCACTGACTAAGCACTTCCAGAGGGTATGGTGAATTGTCAGTTACAGCCATGCCATGGTTAGAGAGTTCATTCAAAGAATGGTTAAGCAGGAGGGAAAGCGAAAGTCCGTGTGTGAAAGTCTAGGTCAGCCTCACTGATGCATTTGGTATTACAGACCTTTCATGATTGGATTTGAAGGTCAGAATCACATCCAGGAGTCGGGATGCAGGACCCAAAACCTGAAAGTCAGGCACCTGGAACCAGTGATGTTAGGCTCAGGGTTCCCAGTCTCACTAGATTTTTGAGCTGGGTGTCCACCTCGTGGTTGTTACAGTTCATAGCAGGTAACCCTCTGGGATCTAGGAACACCACCAGATCAATAGTTTCCATCGCATTCAGAGGTGACTAGGACCAGAATGGGTCCCTGCTAGTGAGACTCCATCCTTTGGGTTAGTAGCCCAAACCCTGCCTCTACCTGAGGACTATAGGTTCTTAGGAATTCTCTTGATGGCTTTGGATGTCTGCCCATAGTGGTTCAGTTAAGCCTCATCAGTTCCAATGTAGTTCCTTCTCTGGTCACCAAAGGAGAGTGGTGAGTCCAGAGTGGATCACTGAACAGTGTGATTGAGTCTGTGTCAACTATGTTTTCCTTGAGTCTAAGCCCTATTTCTATGGGATTTTTTTCTCTGGCAGGCATTTGGCACTTGGAGTATCTGTCTTTTCATATAAGATAGGCTTATCCCATTCTTTTGGGTGACAGGCACTCAGTGATGCACAGAATGTTTTTGCTCATTTCCAAACATGTCATCCTTATCAGTGTTGGGCAGAACTCATTACATCACACTTTACACTCGTAACAGAATGAAGTCAGTTATATAAATTTTTAACAAAATGAATAGTTTTTTCTAATCTGCTCTTTACAGTATCCTTTGTAATAAATCGGTGATCTGGTAAGTAAATGCATTTCCTGCATTCTGTGAGCCCCTCTAGCAAATCACTTGAGTTAGAGGAGGATGCACGGGAGCTGTGATTTGTAGCTGGTTGGGCAGAACCTTGTGACTGGTATCCAAAGTTGAGAGTGGTCTTGGGGACTGAACTCTTTACCTGTGGATCTGATGCTATATCCAGGTGATAGTGTCAGAGTTGGACTAAATTGAATTCTGAGTTATCCTACTGGTGTCCTAGATTTGCTTGTTGGTGTGAGGAAACCTACACACACCTCCCCATGAATTTTTATCTCAGGAAACCAAAAGCAATTTATGAACTGTAGCGTTTGTGAGGCCGCTATTGAAATACTAAAGATGCTAAACACAGTGCTCCCATACATCTGACTGTTTTGTGAGACTTCCTGTGTACAGAAGAGCATGAAAAGCAAGTTACATAGCCAGCAGGTATCTGCACATTGAATCCACATGTGCTTTTTTTTTTTTGATTAGCTGTTGGGGATGGCATTGGCAGAATCTGTTATCATTTATGGCTTTGTCCCTTTCTTTCTTGATTAGGTTGTGGTTTTACTCAAGATGTGACCCTCATATCGATTGCACTGAAGAGAATTTATTTGCATCTGTGCCACTCTCCTTCAAGTAGTGCTCCTAGTTTCTTGGGATTTTCTTTCCCATCGTTTGCCTTACACTTGACTTTGCGAGAACCCAGTCAGAGCAATATATGCTGATTCTGATCACAGTATTTCGTAGCATTATTGAAACTGGAGGGCTGACTATCTGTCATACACTTACAAATGAATTTGGATTTCCTCCCAGTAAAGTTGTTGTAACATTTAATATTCATGACCTGTAGTACTTTGAAACTTGGAGCAGTTGCCAACACTGCTAACCAGCTAATACCACAAATGAAAGTTGAGGTTCAAAAATATTTTAGAATTCAAAAAGTCAAAGATTAATAAGGTACTTTTATGTCTGCAGGTTGACTTCTTTGTTCAGCTGATTTAAGATGATGCTGTATTCAAGCTGTAGTATAGGTTCAGTGATTAGAGTGTTATACCTGGGGCATTGGTTTATTCCAAAGTTTTTCTTTTTTTAAATTTGTTTGTGCGAAGTACAGTATTAGGTGATATGGGAATTCAGAGATGAACCAACAGAATTCTGCCCTTAAGGATATTTTAGGGTAGTGGAAAGTTGAGAAGAGTGCAGATAAATAGAGACTGAAATCAAGCAGGAAAGTGGTGAGGGCTGTGCAGGAGACACTGGGAGTCTTAGGACTGTTTAGAGGAAGAAGTTATTTTCAGTTGAGGGAATCAGGAAATGCCTCTTGGAGTAGAGATATCTGAGCATGGCCCCAAGGAGAGTTTGGATGTGGGCATTTGGAGGGGCAAGGAAAATGGGGGATGGACTGAGCATGAATATTACACAGAAGGAAACTCATAAGCAGTTACCGGGAACCACTGAATAGATACATAGAGTTATGGAAAGTTGACCTAAGTGGTGTCATTTTATAATGAAGCGAGGAGAGCCATTACAGAAAAAAATTGTCTTATTTGGACTGGGTCAGATCACCAACATTTCTTAAGTCATAAAAAAGAATAACCTGTTTGAAAGGACTGATAAAGTTGACTTTTGCATTTGACTCCTTTACCTGATCATGCATTCATCCTTTACCTAACCCTTCTTCTCTATCAAAATAATGATGTTTATCTCTCCTCAGGTTATGCTTTGGGTTTCTACTCAGATCTGTGCTCACCTGAATTGTAATTCTTTGATCTCATATAAATGCACTTTATCTTTTTAATGACCTCTTGAATTTTTAAGCTAATGAAATGCA
Organism: Solenodon paradoxus; assembly: GCA_004363575.1. Lineage (NCBI taxonomy): Eukaryota > Metazoa > Chordata > Mammalia > Eulipotyphla > Solenodontidae > Solenodon > Solenodon paradoxus. The sequence continues at coordinate 270,953 of RJWH01000026.1, forward strand.
TGAATTTATGGAGGAAAATGAGTTCTGAAAGTTCTGAAAGGCAGATTGAGACACCTTGTATGCACAGTGATGGAGGAGCCTTTGAAGATATCTTGTGTTCCCAACAATCTTGAGAGACAATACATGGGTTCGAAATGTGCTAGCTCTTCTACTGGGCCATTGGAGAAGTCTGGGGATATGCAGACCTATTCCATTTTGCCACTTGGGGTGGGAGTGGTGGGGGTGGGTGGGGGGCGGTGCTGCTTTCTTCTCTGTTCTCTTAACCCTGAAGGAGGGTCCTTTTGGTTATGAGGCCAAGAATCAGACTCAAAAGGTGAGATCATGTTTCATTCAGTTATTGTGTCTCCTATCTGTGTTTATCTCGTTCCTTAGGATATTTAAAAAATAGCAGTTTTTTTTTCTGAAGACTTGCTTTTATTTTACTTTATGCTATAATATCTGGCATATTATTATATGCATCTGATGAGAAAAACAGACGCCCTTAAGGGCTTTCTCCCGTGTCCATTCTTCAGCATTGTTGAACAGTGTTCAAATATTACTGTAAATGGCTGCAAGTACAAAATCCCTCTTTGTTTTGTACTCTTTCATACAGGAAGTCAGAAAATTTTTTAAAAAGGGTCTTTTTACGGTACAGAATAAAAAACTGTGTCAGCACTGAATTTCAACCAGTTAGCTCAGTATACCTTCAGTGCAAATGACACGCAAATTGGACCTTGTGATGAATAAATAATGAGTCTCATTGAAATCATCTGTGCCATTCTCATGACACTGTCTGGGATGTGTATTACATCACTCTGCTCAATTTTCGATAACCTGCTGCCTCAGAGGAATCAAATTGACTGATGGCATCTCATGATTATCAGGTGACTCATTCAACTTAGTGCTGTCAGTTTCACTGAAAAAGATGTGGTTCCTACAAATTTAAACTCCATTGTCATTGTCTAGGAGTCAGATTCCTGTTGTAAATGGACAATGGAAATGCTAATCTAGTGTTGATTTCTCAAATGAAATGTTAACTGCAGAAAGCCAGATTGTATGAGTGCATTAGAATTTCCTTAAAAGCCTTGCATAGGGGGGTGGGGAGTGGATAAAATGAAATAGTTCATCAAGTGAATTGCTAATTAAAACATGTATGAAATGTGATTCAGTGGAAATGTTAATCTAGTATGAATTTCTTAAATGCAATTTAAACTACAGAAAGCCAGATTAAATAAGTGCATAAAGAAGTCCTTAAAAGGCTTGCATGGGGGATGGGGGTGGGGTGAGTGGATGGGAGGGATGGATAAAACTAAATATTTAATCCAATTTATTGATAATTTAAATATATATGTATATATGAAATGTGATACCATAGTAAGATTGATTGACAACCTTTATTTTTCTGTTAAGCATCAGTTTTCATTCTAGGGATCACAGTATTCCTATCTTCAAAAAAGAAAATAAGAAACTAAGGAAAGAACTGCAGCTTCTAATGCCCAAGTCTGTGATGATTTGCTGCTGGAAGGTCGTTGTGCCCTTGCTCTCTGGTTTGTCTTTACAACTCTGCAGCACCCAGATGGTTCCTGTATGCTCTGTTGGTCTGATTATAACTCTTGCATCAAGTGAAATTGCATGAATTCAGAATTTAATACATGTTTCTCCAGTAATTAGGGCCTTGATTAGTGAAGTCACTGTTTCTATTCCAAAGGACACTTTCTTTCTCCACATGTTTATTCATTTAATTTCAGAAAATCAAATAAAATGCAAACAACATAAGACTTCCCTTTGATATGATAGGGGAGTCTGTAATGCCTGTGTTTTGGTAATGCCTGTGGTTGCTATTTTGCTTATAATTAACATAGGATTCAAAGAAAACCACAGGGACAGCATGAGAAAATAGAAGGACACTTTAAAACAAGGACTTAATCTGTAGTAGGTGAAGAAATGGAAAATGTATCTAGAATTTCTGTTAAAATATTGTTAAACATAACTGCATTCCAAGTACATTTAATAGAGTCCTTGATTATATGCAATATCAATGGTGGATGTCTAAATACAGAACTAAATTTTGATATTAAAAACAAAATAAAAGAAAACTTTTAATATTTTGTAAAGAGCTTTTATACCTCAGCCTTGAACCAGCCTTTTGAGAGTAGTGTCTTTGTTTTTAATGTGTATATGCTAAGTTCCTTCCCCTTCTCATAAGGTGTATGTGTGAGAGTGTGTGTGTGTAGTATTTGTTCCATCAGAACACTCTGAATGAATACAAATATATAATAGATTATATGTGAATGACTTGAATCTATTTGCTTAATTTTATGAAGTGGAAAACTCCATATTATAAAGGATTTTTTCCCTCCTAATTTGAAGTTGGTAAATGCTAATTGAATCATTCCATTGAGTGTGGTTTCTTCTTAAGCTCTCATGACATACTATGTCAAAATTTAAATATAGCTAATGCTGTAAACTGTTCTTTACTTTGAGTAAGCAACTTTTTTTATTGCTTATTTGTTTCTTGGGCATAGGTACCAGTAAGATCATTGTGGAAAGGCTTTAGGATTGCAGCCTGCAATTTTTAGTTTTAAATCTGAATCATTTCAATTTAAATTCATCATTTTGTAGCTGTGTAACATTGGGTAAATTTTAAACACCTTGGAACTTCAGAGACATGATCTGTAAAATAGACTCATAATATTTGCCCTGTAGTTTTGTTAGTACAAATATAGTAAAACCACACTGCCTAGCCAAGTTCCTTTCCTATCCTAGCTGTCATCATGGTCTTCAGTATTGTAATACATTTCCAGAGTTTCAATAGTGGTAAAAGTTTGTCTGTCATTTTACAGAGAACTCAGTAACCTGGGGTTTTCTAATTCATGCAAGGTGAAATGTCAACAAAACGTGGAGTCATTGCTATCCTGTTAATAAATGCTGATCATTTAAAAACTGTTGAAGAGAAATCTTTTTTAAGAATAACTATTACAAACAACATGATTTGCTCATTTATCTTTGGTTTGATTGATTGAAAACAAGTGTGTACACATCATTTTATAATTCTTTCCCTGTTGCTATTATCTGGCTGCCATCTCATATTTTTGTGGCCTGATTTTTTCCCTTTGGGCTCAGGATGGTGCTGTTGCTTACGTATCTGAAAGTGCAAGGGAAACAGGCTCTCCTTGACTCTCCCCACCTTCTTTTTTCCTATATATTCCCTTTTAGCTAGGTTTATAGTAAGGAAGATTAGTTCTGTAGCTACAATAGCTTGCAGCATTCAAGTCTCATTCTTCGGAGAAAGAGGAAGCCTTGTATCACCTAAAGGTGAATGTTAATCTCTTTCCTCCTCCCATTTGTTCCCCACCTGGCGGGCAGTATTGTTTGCAGCTTATTCCAGAAACTCTATTATAACAAACCTTTGCAGGGAAATATGGAGGTCGGTTTTATTTTTATTTTTTGGTGGTTGAATAGTTAGTTTCTTCACCTCTTAGGCAGAGAACAGAGGATAAAACGTTTCCTCTTTAAGGCGATACCACTTTGGGGCTGCCAAAAAGCTTATAAAATATTTTGGATACCTCAATCATATCCAGACTAAACTATTTTTACTGAAATCTAATCTAGTAACTGGCTTGCTGAGACAAATTTATATGTAAATTGCTTTTGATTTCAGAGAATCCAATATTAAAATATCTGATTTAATTGACAGATGGGAGTTAAAGAGAGGTGGTGTTTAAAGATTTTCTGATTTTTGTGAGTTTCCTTTCAATTTTCCAAACTTGGATGACCATCAGCCTCACGTGGGTAAAGTATTTTAAACCAGAGACTGTAGCACAAAACTGGAAACTACTGAATAGGAATCTTCTGGCCTACTTACTTTTTGTTGGGCTTTGGGAGGTTGAAAGGGAGCTGTAGAAAAGGAGCACTAGCTAGAGTGAAACTGGTTTGTAAAAGTTCTCCCTGTGTTTTTGATGAACAACTGGATTTGGAACCCACTGAAGTACACTGAGTCTGATTCTTCTTAGGCAATATTATTAAACTTTATAAAGTTTTCATAAAAACACAAGATTTTGTGACTGGAAAGGGAGATGAAAAACCACCTATTACCTCTTCTCTTTAAACGGAATTTGAGGCCCACAGAAATTAGGCTAAGGGCTCATTGAGAGGAGAACCATCATTGTCCCACGTCGCTTCGCTTCCTTTAGTTGACAAAAACCTGTTACGATGAATGTAATTTTATATTTTCCGGTTAAGGCTAGAGACTAGCAATGGGTCCCTCTTTGTACTCCTCATTCAAGTTCATCATTCATTAAGATTCTTCCATTTTTGGTCACCCTAGTGATATTTTGCTATGCTAATAATTACAGGGCACCCTTTTAAAATTGAGTTGTTGGGTTTGGTTTTGTTGCTGTTTTTCCCCTCCCTGGCCCCTCTTTTTCCTGTCTCCCTTTTCCCTATTCCAGTAGCTTAATTAGGGCCTTAAGTATTTGCATTTTGTCATCCTAGGGCTCCAGCTTGATTTAAGCTTGCATTATTTACTTTTGTAGCCACCAGAGGCTTAACACAAAGAAACTGAAATCACAGTGTATTTTTCTTCCTAATTTGGGTATTTCCTTTACTAGGAATGTATTACTCTTTGATATAGATTGCCCCTCTGTGGAGATATTTTCTCTTCCAGGATGCTGATCCTGAGATTGGTCTTGAAGTTCGAGAATTAATAAATACTAGGGCAGCTCTTTGCCATCGCTTGTCAGCTGTCCAAGACACCATTACACAAAGTGAGGAGCAAGGAAAATTTTAGGTATTTGCAATCTGCACCTCAATTGGGTACACGCATTCACCCTGCTAGCCACTGTTCCTGTCTTAAAGATGTTTAAATTTCTCTTGATATCACAATATGACGAGTTTTTTTCACTGTTGGTTGAAGATTAGAAAAAAGTGAAAATCCTAATGTTGAATGTGAGGATGACCACCCAGAGTGATTCGGTTATACAATAGCTGGAATGGAGAAATGTAGAGGAGCCAACTGAAAATGGGCCGGCTGAGTGAGGACAGGGCTGAATTTAAATTGTCAAAGCAGCAGCCTGAAGTTTCTGGTTCTTGGACAGGGTAATTTGTACTCTTTGATTCTCTTGCAGTCTGCAGTATAATCTTCTCCAGGGCTGTGCTGACTTCCATATTGTTCAAAGAGGAAGAAAAATAACCCACTTGAATTCATTAGTCTTCATTTGCATAGGCACAGAGCTGGTGGTTATAATGATAGCAACTAGTACTTATCCAGGCTTTGCTTTGTGCTAACAAAGTGTCTTCTGTGCATTATTTTGTTTGAGTCTATGCAAGCAAGTGTTGTGAACCTTATTTACAGATAGGGAAACTGAGGTTTATTAGACATGAAATAACTTGTCTAAAGATTTACAGATAGCATAATAGAGAAAAGGTTTCGTCCCAAATGTCCGGCTTCAAAGCTCATATTTTTCCTGTTTTGTATAAACTAGGTGCAATGCAGGATCCAAATGGTATTATGGAAAAAAAATTCTCTTGATTGCTTGAGCCCAGTGCTGTTCGCATACAATAATTTTAAATACTAATAATGTACTTCTATATACAACAGCTAGTTTTTGTGTGTTGATATATAAAGATAGCTAATATAGTATCCCAGCCCCTAGAAAGTATAACACTCTTTCTCTCACTATATGACTCTGTAGGAGGTGCTAGTAGAATTCTATTTAAGTTGCTGGAGAAGTAGAAGTGTCTACCAAATTAATTTAGGATGGTCAGAGAAGACTGAGTGACAAGAGAAGTAATGGCCTCTAAATAGCTCCACTCATCGAGGAAATGTTTGTTTTGATGGTCTTTAAATTCAAAAAACAACACACCATTTCATGCTTGTGCATTTCATTTTGGTTCAGTCAACTACCATTTTCTTCCCCCTCACTGACTGTCATATTTTCTAGACACTTTCTTAATTTTTCCTGTTTTGATGTTTACTATTTTCTATGCATGAGGCACTATTAGAGACATTGAGGATAAAGTAAAACTCTTGTTTTTTGGGTTTTTTTTTTGAGTTTATATTTGTTTTTAACAGAACTGTCATTATTTGGGTTATTTGCTTTATTATTTGCACCCCAATTTATAAGACGTTGAGTGAACACCCTGAATCAGCATGATTCAATGAGACTGGATTTCACAGGATAATATAGTTTCTAAATCCAGTGATCATTTCTAGTGCAGGTCATTGTCTCTCAGTTGATGTCATTCATGAGGAAGGGGGATGCTCATCTTCTTTGGCATCACATTGTCCCAGGAGGGGAACAAACAGTGAGATTCTGGCTTTCCAAGTTTAACCAGCAACAACACATTGGCTGACAGGAGCTTATCATATCCACCAAAGCCTTCCCCTGCACGGATCAGACTTAAAAAGAGATGCATTATACATCAATAATATATGTGTGTGTGTGATTTTTATACCCCTCCCCCATCTCCCATGGGTCTTGAACCTGAGTTCAAATTTTCTTAGTCTAGACTTTAACTGCCTGAGCCACAGAGGCATTTTGTGTGTATGTGTGTGTGTGTGTGTGTGTGTGTGTGTGTATCTATATATATCTACATATATTGGGGGTTGGACGGTTAGATTTGATTCTAAAGCTGCTGTCAGTTTCCTCTATCTCCTCTGAAATTCATGGTGTTTCTTAAAAGCAGGCAAAAAAGAATTGCCAGGACTTAGTTCACAATGAAGCATTTGGTTTGTCTGAATTTATTACTGTTATCGTTACTAATCACCCATATTTGCTTCCTTATATGTCCTTTACAGACAGTAATTCTAATGGCTTCATAAGGGAAAGGATGAATCTACAGAAATGCTTTCTGATTCAAACAATTTTTCCTCTTGCCAATTTTACTAAAAATATTAAATGATATCCTAGTGGATCCTAAACCACACAGATGTCAGATCTTGCTTGATGTGGACTGTGAAGACTTTGGAATCTGAATTTTTCTCTTAAATGAAACTGGGCTACACATTCCATTAATTGATACCCAGAACTTATCATTTTTTTTAAATGAAAGGTGCAGCAGGAATAAAGACAAACAGGCAGGCAGGCAGGAAGAGAGAGGAGGAACACTTTATTTAATTGTTCAGCTTGGCTGTGCTTGTTGGCCCCGGGATGTGAACCTGGGACCTGGAGATGTATGTGCACTATACCCAACCACTACTCCATGAGGGCATGCCAGTACCCAAAACTCTTGAGACTAGATGTCATTCTGATTTTTAGAAATTACTCAAAAGAAATTGGGTGCATAAGTTATATTTTATAACACTTCTAACATGACAGCCTTTTGTATTGACATTTTTAGTATTTCTGAAGGAAAATATTTGAATAATTTCCTTAAATAGAATAGAGAACATAAATAGCCTCATATTAACTCCTTTTTCCCCTTTTTAAGTGGTTTTCTGAAATATGCTTCACATTTCATAAAATTTGACCCATTTGAAGTATACAGTTTACTGGTTTTGAGTTTGTTCATTGAGTTTTTATAGCTGTCACTATAATCTCAATCTCCCACTTTTTTTTTTTTTTTTTTTTAACTTTTCAAGTTCATTAAGATTTGTAGAGAAAAGTTTTGACCCCATACCATGTGGGCAGTAAACCTGGTTAAAGTCACTGACACCTCTGTGTGTTTTCACTGGTGTCTTTAATATGCTTCTCTGACTTACATATTATTTAACATATTGCTAATGGATTTTGGGGAATCACAGTATCTTCTGTGAGGTTATATTAGGATCAGGCTATTGGATCCTTATTTTGTTTTTTTTCAAAACTATGATAAATTGTAAGCCCCAACATAAATGGAATTTTTCTGGAGTAAGAATCTGACGTTAGTATTTCATTGCTTTCTTGACTGTGTGTGGGGCACATGCAGTCCTTGATTCTTTACTGAGTAACTGGTATTCAGTGCAAATAGTAATCCCAGTACTTCTGCTACATTATTCTGCATTTACCTTTCCTGTTGAATCACACCTGACTTACACATGCAGAAGTAATAAGGTTGTATTTAATTACATATAATTGACTTGCTTTTAGCTTTGACTTGTTTCATCCAAGTGCAAAAGTGGTTGTAAAATCTAGGATAGTTGTGCCCTTGTGGCTCAGGCAGCTGTGATGTCTGGAGTATGGACCATGCAAGGCCTGAATACCTGGGTTTAAGACATAGAACAAAGAGTAGAGGTGTGGGGAAGGAAGAAACACATAAAACTAAAAGACTTCTTGCTTTTCTACCTTCCTTTTTTTTCTCTCAAAAAAAAAAAAAATTCTAGGAAAAACCCAATTTCCATTCAATTACCTTTCCGAAAAAGGAAACATTTTTAGACAAACATTTGAAGAATGAATTGAATTGGGAGTATCTCTTTACCCCTTTAAGTAAATGACAGTCTTAAAATATGCCCCAGCTTACTTCGTAGAGGCAAATTCACTTCTGAGCAGTTTTAAAAGAGTAATAACCAAGTTATTTATGGGTCAACAATTCTATAAAAATTTAATATGCCATTAAGACACTTGCTGATTTACATCAGATTTGTGTAAGGGCTGTTGGAACCTACACCTTTGTGTCCAGCTGCTAGCCTTTTTCTAGCCTAGTGACACAGAACCTCTGAAAATGTTAGACATTTGAGAGAAATTATGATTTCAGAGATAAAGGAAACACGCTGTGAAAAGTATGGTCACGTGGCATAATGGACGTCAGTCCTGCAGTTCTGATCGGGAGGCCTGGGTTCTCCCTCAGTTTCTGTTCCTACCTAGTTGTGTAGTTTTGGACAAGTCCTTTAATATTTCCAGGCATTATTTTCCTAACCTGGGAGTTTCTGGGGATGCTTCAAGAACCACATAATATTGTTGTAGTTTTATTATTAATATTTTGTTATTTTTTATTTTCAAGCCCCAGGTCTTATACCCAGGTCAATAGACTTCAGTTGCTCTTCACCTTAGTTGCTTTAGCCATTTTACCTATAGCTATGTGTGATCATTCTAGTTATCATAATTTTACTATAGTTTTCATTGCTAGTTTTTTTTTCTAGTAAACTCAAAACTTCTCTATTATTTGAAATAATCTCATTGGAACGATTGGATTTCTTGTGCACATATCATTAAAAAACAAAAGATTAGACCCAAAGTAGTTACAATGTTTTATGAGGACCCAGTATTTACTACAAATTGAAGTGGACTATGTTTTAAGTTTCACCTTTTAGAGGGATTTATTTATATTTAAATATCTTCTTGTCTCCCCTTTATCATGATGATTTGAAGTTATCTTTAAAACTTAAATATAGTTAGTGTACTTCATTATCTGAAATGAATTCAGAAGTCAATCACACTTTCTAATTCTTGATTAAATAAGTATATAGGCTAGAATGATGTCATTTTTATATCAGCGGTGCTGTCATTTTAGGTGTATAGTAAGAAATTGACTTTGATCCTTTGGTCTATGCGGGAAATACAGTTGTTGTTTTTTTCCTTAAATACCATTCTCTATAGCGAAAATAAAAAAGTTAAAAAAAAAAAAAAAAAAACAAAGAAATAATATTAAGTGTCTAACAGTGATCTAACTTAAAACATACCCTGTTTTATACCTCATTTCAGAGATGAGCAAACATTCTGAAAGATCGTTCTGCTGACCTGCCACAGTTAGAGCTATATTCTACTGTTATGTTACTGAAAAAACAAAATGGGAACCCAATTTGGCCCAAGAGATACGGTTTGCTGATAATATATAGTAACTTAGTTGATAGACTTATGTGTATGAAGTCATAGAGACTGTCCAAAGAGATTGACTTTAGATAATATATTTGTAGTTGTTCACGTTTCTTCAAGTTGCTTACATTTTACATTCTCACATTCATTTTTCTTTTTGTCTGGATCTTTAATGCTTTTGTTAAGGGGATATTAATCTCTGTTTTACAGCTGAGGAAATGTTGAATGGTGTAATTTGCCCAAGATGATCCTAAGAGCAGAAGATCGTCCCTTTTCTGCTCTGTGTAGTGAGCTCTGTAAGTGCAGTAGTGCTCACTGAACAGACATCTCCTTTCTCACTTGATGTTACAATGTCCTTTACCTTAAAATTTTGAAAATAAATTCAGGACCAAACTTAGAACTGTGACTATTCTATGTACACCAAATTCATTCAGAAATAATCATACCATGTAAACTTTGATAACAATTCTCCCTAAAGGAAGCCCAAGTAAGCAGAGGTAGTTTCCAAGAATAACTAACTCTAGAAGTTCATAGCAACTGTAAAAATATATTTTCAGTTGAAAATTAGCCTGTAATATAAGAATACTTGAAATTTTCTTTTTCTGGATCTTGCTTTTATTTTCCTTTCTTCAAATTACTTAGTATGTCAGGGACATTTATTTATTGTTCATGAGATAAAGACCAAGCACTTTTGTCATGAAGGAGACTGTCACTGGAAAAAAAAAAAAAATAGAAGTAAATACCAATTTAGTAATTTTTTTATTCTTGAATAGAGTTGTTGCAAGGGAAGTGGTATGTTTTTTACTTTGTTTACATACTGAGTAAATATGAAATGATGGAATTTTTTTTCTGTTAATAGATACCTTTGCGATAAACATACTGGGGGTTGTGACATAGTTCAGGCAGGAAGTAGCACAAAGTTTGATAGTGTTATATTCATTGTGTTACAGCTCTTATCTTTGAAAATGGACCATTTCAGGGTGAGTTGTGATACATATTTGATGAAGAGTGAAAATGAACACTAAAGTTTATATACTGTGGTAAAACAATGTTGCATTAATGAAATATATATATGTATATATATATACATACATATATATGTATATATATATACATACATATATATGTATATATACACACACTTATATGAAGAAAGTAGTACCCTCATCCTGGTTATAAAGACCAGTATGAAGTGGTTGGATATATCATTTTGGGCATAAAAATACACAGATGTCTCCTCCTCTCTCTACCCACCCCCCAAAAAAAGAAAGAAAAGAAAAAGAAAATAGACCATCTCATTCTATCTAAATGAGAACTTAGGGCAATTAAACACCATTAAATATTGGTTCAGAACTTTTTAAAATCCAAGGTAACTAGATCTATAAAGATCAATATGAAAATGGTATATATTTTCTTTCAAAACTCTTCATACCAAAATCTTAGATGATGAATGTTCTGTAAATACATTCTAGTAACTATTACTCTTTTTGACTATAACCTTTTAGGCCCTTTTAAAAGTTATTTTACATTTCTTGCCGTGATCTTCCATTTCTTAATTAGGCAGTTTGTTGTATGAGGAATTGTATGCCTGCTGCTTTAATAGCAATATGACCTAGGAATTCTGATTCTATATCTTTTATACCCCAAATCATCTCAAATCTAGGACTTTCTTTAAGATTGAATGGGTTATTACATAGAAATCTCTGAGTCTAGCACATAAGTATTCAATTCATATAAGCCATTTTAATTTTTATGTATTATAAGATGGTCACTTTCTCTATAAATTGAATTAAAAATAATTCATAAAGACAAGATGTTTGGTTGCTTCTGTTACTATTTTCTTTTAGAAGTCAGAGTTTATTAGAGTAGTTGCAGTAAATGTGAATATTCTGATACTACTAGGTAACATTTCAAGGATATTCATCTATTTTTATATTCATCAATCATTGAATTTTGTTATTCACTACACTACTAAACTAGGAAATTATTCCATTTTTGACAAGTGAGATTACAATAGCATCCTTGTTGGAATCACAGTTTCCAGTCACTGGGAAGTATTTAATTACTTAGAAGTTTCTCAGATCACACAATAGCATCCTTTGGAAGGAACTGACATTGTTATTTCAAGAATATTCTATTCATCATATTCATAACTACATTTGTCTAGTGTTATATTGTTTACAAATCTTCCTGACACCTCAGCTCACCTCCTAAAGACCTCAGGAAGTCATGAGCATTTTGAGTTTCTTTAGAGCTAATGATGATCTGAAGCATTGTGTAATTTGATGACTGTCTTAGACTGAATTTACAAGTCTAATGTTTGAGTCCTCTCTTCCTATTTCTTTCTCTCTTCCTCTTCTCTCCCCCCATTCTTTAATTTCTTTGCCTTTCTGTTCCCTCCCTTCATTTCATCTTTCTTTTCTCTTCCTGAAACTGTGTTTGTCTCATTATTTTCTTTGTGAATTTTAATTTTTTCCAATTAAAATTGTATTAAAGAAATATTGCATTATAGCATTATATAAGGTATACATTATAAGTTAGCAAATCAGAATCTGTATATAATAGATTAAGTTCACCATCAGCAGTACAATTCTGTCCTTCACTGTATAACTGACTTTTTTTAACCCAACTTCTCCCCACCCTTTAACCATTGATTTATTTTTTAAGAGTCTTTTTGGTTTGATTTGGTTCATTTGTTTTGGTTTCTTTATATAACACAAGTGAAATCATGTTGATATTTGACTTTGTACTTCTGACTTACTTCACTAGTAAGGATAATTCCCTGTAGGTTCTCCCATCTTGTTTCAAATGGCCGGGTTCCATATTTTTGATAGATATATAGTATTCCGCTGTGGACAATAGGTTGCTTCTAGCTCTTGACTATTGTAAATAATGTTACAGTAAACATAAAGGTCCATTTAGCTCTTAAAATTAGTATTTTTTCAGGTAGATTCCCAAAAGTGGATCATATGGCATTCCCATTCTCAATTTTATGGGAAATCTCCATACTCCTTCTGTAATGGTTGCCCCATTTTATATACTTGTACCAACAGTGCACAGGTTTTCCTTTTTTCTACATCCTCAACACCACTGGTGTTTTTCAGTCTTTTGGATAATAGCCATTTTCACAGGTATTAAATGACATTGCATTTTTGTTGTTTTGCTTATAACCTGTAAAGTTAATCTGAAGTTCATTCTAACCGTTTACATGTTTACTTTCTCTCCCCATTTTATATTTTTCATGTCTTGCTGCTTAGTGGTGGGATTTTATTCATTTCATAGAAATTCTTCTGGTGTTTTTTGCTGGCTGGTTTAGTTGTGATGAATTCCTTAAACTTTTATTTTTCTAGAAAGCTCTTTATCACTCCTTCAATTCTAAGTGATAGCTCTAGTAGGGTAGAATATTCATGGTTGGAAGTCCCTTTCTTTCAGTACTTTGGATATATCACGCGCTTCCTTTCTGACCTGTAAAGTTTCTGCTGAGAAATCTGTAGGCAATCTTATGGGGATTTTGTTGATTAAAAATAGACTTGGACCTAAGGATTAGGAACTTATCCTAGATTCATAGTTCATGTATTTAAAATACATTTGAAATGTTTTTCTGTGCTAAGGACAGACCTTATTTGTAACAACTGCCAAATACTGGGGGGGAAAAAAAACAGATTCTTAAAGCAACTGTAGAAATGGATATAATATATTTAAGTTAAAGAATTGAGGAACCGAAAAGTATCACCTGGCCATGTAGACTTGGTTAAAGAACTTCCTCTGTTATCTTATGAAGTCCATAGATTAGATCAGATTAGACAATGTGATCACTGCCTTCATAAACTTCCCTCCAACACCCATCAAAATATCTTGGTTCATTGTTCTTTTGGTATTCATATAAATCATTTATATACTCACTCATCTAATAATAAGTGCTTGCTTTGTGCTAGGGGCTTCTTGCTATGAATAGTAAACACTACTTTAGTGAATAAAACAACACATTCTTGTCATCTAGGGACTTATATTCTGATGGGAACAATGGATCTCATTCGTTTTAAGAGTGAAAATCTTTAAGATTATGTTTTCATAGTGTCACTTTGGCCCTTAACTTCAGACTTGACCATGATAATATTTATTATTCATATATAGCACAATTATAAGCCTGGAGAGCTTTAGAAGATATGATTAAAGTAGCTTGGAAAATTATGGAAGTCTTGTAGAAGAACTGGGATTTAAACTGGAGATGATGGAGAAACATCAAGATAGATTCAGCAGTAGTCAATAGGACAAAAATGTGGCTTATACCCTATACCAATATCACCTAGGAAATTTTGAAGTTTTGAGTAATAAGCATATTAATATTACATAGAGGATTTTGAACTTTAAATAGTAAAGATGGACTAGATCTTAGGCAGCTTTGAATAACAGGCCAAAGACATTGAAATCTATTCTTGTTTTAAAGAATGATTATGATTCTTGATGGAGAATAGTGATTAAAAATATAAACAAAGGGATGAAGTATTATGACACAGACAAAAAGAAAGATGGCATTGATAGTTCTGACCATGATTGAATAGCCCTGTGACCTTGGGAGCACATTCAATTTCTGTGGACATCAGTTTTCTCAGAGCAAAATCAACACTGTGGAGAACTCTCTAAAGATCTGATTTCACAGAGATAAATTCCTTACCTCTAGATGTTCTAGAATTTACCTACCTGTGCCTTTATGAGCTTTTCTTTTAGAAATTAATGATCTTTGGGTGACGGTATTTGAAGAACTGACTGGTGAAGAACTAGAGATGATAGTTGTGAAGTGGGTACTGTGTAGTTTAGGGGTGTAGAATCCTGGGTTTATAAGTGACATGGCTTTGATTATTAGTTTTGCTAGGCAATGGTGGGATTCTAAGCAACACATTTTCTGAGTTGTGCCTGCCTTTTTGTAAAATATGAATTCTCAAAACTTACAAACATCATAAGGTGTGAGAATTACATAATAATATATGTAAAAACATTCTATAAAATGTTTACTAAACATTTATAATTAGTGTTACCTCTGCAAATAAATGCTTTCCCTTACCTTCCATTATAAAATATAATGACAAAAGAGAATGTTGTTTTGTAGATACTGTTCTCTTCACTAAATGACAGGCTCTCATTTGGGAGGTATAAAATGACTTAACAGGTGTTTAAATTCACCAGACAGTTGTACACAGTTCTCTCTTTCCTCATAATATCTGGTCTCTCATGAAAAAATATAATGCAGCTTAATTTGTACTCACATTAGGATATCATTTATATGACCTGTATTTATTTAGGTTGTTGAAAGAATAAGATTTGCGGGTTGATTTGAGGTAGGCTGCAGAAAAGAACACAAATGGATTTATTAAGAAATAGGAGCCTCATGTGATGTTTCTGGTTGTGTTTTAGTTTTGAAGTTATTACAGAAACCTATTCAAGAATGGGATTTCCTGATATTGCTTAAAAGAGAATGTTTGAATTACAGAGGCTAAATAAAGACTAGTATATCCTGTATTCATTATTTTCTGGTAATCAGAATTTATAGTGCAGTGTTAAACTTTTTCATCCTTTGGTTTATTAAAGTTGGGCTTGCCCAAGGCAAGGGTTGCCAGAGTGTTTTTGTACTTTCGAGTGTTGCTGGTGTTCACAGCTGTACTGAAGATACTTATCCTGTGCACAGCGTGAGGAGACAGTAACAACCAGTGCTTTTAAACAAGGACATATCCAGTAAGGGAGCAAAAAGTCAGAGCTGTCAGTTCGATATTTCAGTCAAGTCCTTTTACTACTACTTTGCTTTGTTCAAATTTACTGAGTTCCAGTCATGCACCTGGAAAACACTTTTGCTTGTCTCTCAGTAGGTTTCTAAGGGCCAAGAGCCAGTCAAAAAAATGATTGACATTTTAGTCAGAGAGCTTCCCCTAAATCACAGCTGTTAAAGGAGACAGAATTCCCATCTGATGAACATGTTTTGGACCGAATTCAATGATAATAATCTATTAAAAACAAGTTGTCTAATTTTATGACTTAACTTGAAAGGAGCAGTGGATGCAGGATGAATTGCAAAATGTTTCCACGTGTAAGTTTAATTTATTTAATTTTAAATAATTAAGGCATGGCAATGATTAGTGTTAATTGGAGCTGTGTCAGGCTGAAAGAATTATCCAAATATGTTTTGAAGGCTCTTAAGATACTTTTTCAGTAAATCTTAGTTAACTCTTAATTTTTTATTGATAATGTTTAATATCAAAGATATACTTCTTAATAAAAAAACACAGATCTTAACCCAGGTTCAAATTATTTAAAATGCAATACTTCAGTGATAGCAACAGAGGCTAGATATGCTTTAAAAAGGAAAATTAATGGGGAGAATTTTAATGGCACTCAAAATAGGTATTTAATAAATGCAGGGTTTTTTTTAACTAATTTGAATTAAGATCAAACTTCGGGTTGTACTGAAGTCTTTTTCAAGTGGAGGCAAGCACTGCCATGATTATGTGGGTTTTGCCATTTTCAAGTGCCTTTCTGTTTCAAAATCTTTGTGATACTGCCTCTGAACACTTCAGTTTCCACATATAATCTTCAAAAGTTAGCATTGGATAGAAATTTAATTTCAAATGTAATGGTTAAATGAAGGAAAGAAATTAGATTATGTTTACACAAAGATCTCATCACCAGTAGACTCTAAAAATTGCATTTGGCCAAGTTGTTTCATCAAGAAGACAGTTTCAGAGAGACTATCAGACGAGAATCTGTGCTAAAAAATGTTTTAGCATTTTTGCTTGTTTCCAAACATTTGGCAGCTTTATAAATCGTTTCTTGGTCTGCATAATATGACGTATTCAACTAATTTATTATTTGTAAAGTAACTATAATTTTAGTGATTAATTTTCATAAAGGTATGCATTTTTAAATGCTTTTTGGGTGCTACAAATATTCATAGGTGTTCTTAGGGGAAAAGAGTTATTCCATTTATTTGTAATAATTATTGACCCCCTAGGTTTATTGTTTTCCTTCTCAAGAAGATGTTCATTTTCCTAAGTAGTAAGATGCATAGATGTGAAATATGATTCTTTGTGGACATTATCAGAATTATCGTTTTCATCTTTTTTCATATAACCCATACTTAGATGTAGTTTTTGTTTTTGATTTTCTAGCAATAATCAGGTTATTGCTGATATCACAACTTTGCTGTTCCTTATAGAGTTTTTTGGGTTTTTTTCCTGTAATTCTAGTAACCATAACTTTTTTTACTTCTCTGATATACTTGAAACTTTGGCATGATTGGTCATTTATTCTATTTTCTTTTTGGCAGGGATGTTGGGGAGGATAGGTGATGACCTCCTCTGCTTGTTCAGTAAACCCAGAATGTTCTATTCAGCTGATCTTGTGAAGATTCTACTTCTGTTTGATTTTGCTTCGAATGACTAATAGTTACAATAGGCACCCTAAGTGCATGCCACAGTGTTGTCTGGAAATCTCTGAATAGTTTTAATCACGTGAATAGAGAAAGAATAGAGAAAGAAAACTGATGGATGTTTCCCAAGTAAAAATTTCTTTTCAAAAACTCTACTCTGCTTCAGTTTTCTATTAAAAAGGTATAATTTTATAAATCAGTGTCAGATTTTGAGAATAAGGCAATTCACATGAGAAACGTATAGAGGGCCACATTTTTCATCTATGAAGGAATTTTTTGTAAATGCTCATTTGTCCATTTTGACATTGAATGTACTCTTTATATTTAACAGAAGACAAATATAATTTTATAGTGGGAGCATGTTTCCATTTAAAAACATTAAGCATTGAGATTCGGTTTGGTAATGAACACCTGCTCCTAGGTATGTGTGTGTAAAGCTTTTTATTCTAGTGACAACTATTCTTTAAATAAAATTTGTTTTCTAGAAAAGTTTTAGATTTACAGAAAATGAGTGCATGGAAGTCCCATATACTTCACACCCAAATTTGTCTATTACTGACAACACGAATTAGTATTTATGCTACAGTTAATGAACTAAAGTTGATACATTACTATAAACTAACATATTTATTATATATACATGTGAAAAAGCTTTCTTTACATCTATAAATTCTTCTTTTTTCTTATTGGTATCTCTTGTATCTTCATAAGAAAACTCCCACACTCATTTAATAGCTGTCTTTTATGATATCTCTGAGAGAAGAAGGCTGTGTGTTGGCCTCCCCATTGAGGGAAGTCTCATTATAATTTGTCTCTTTATTTTTCCAAAATGCTGGGCTCGCATGCTCAACTCATTAATGAGACTGGAATGCATCTCATAATGGCTGGTTTGTCCCACTAAAGCCACACACAGTTAAATGAATGTTGCAGTTTAATCCACTGGCGCAAGAAATGCATTTGCAGTGCTGTTGTCCAGTTGAGGAGAGATCGATAGAAGAGTTCCTTTTTCCAAATTCAGTTAACTTTGAGCTCTTTTATTTTGATTTCTCTCCTTGTTAGGTGTATTCTTAAAGTTTAGGGAAAGTAGTTTCATAAAAGCCAAACATATTTTGATAGTCAAAGAAGGCATCTTATGTTATTTAAAGTGGATTTTTTTGTTTTTGTTTTTTGGATCTTTTGTTTGTTTCTTAAGTCACAAAGGATATTTTCTTCACATATTTTCTTCATAAAGGCTGGATTGTTTCGAGGCTAACCTGATTTGACCATAGCGCACTGCCTGGTGGGAAGTGTTAACCCTCTTATTTTAAGCTAAACAAGATTACTCTGAAGGCTGGCATTCAGGACTTGCTTTTAGCGTAATGGGTTAGAGGCCGTGGCACACCCCTTACAGTCTCAGTAATTGAACTCTTTGGGTACTTTAATTTCCACTAGTTAGCCCTAGAAGGAGCTTGCCATGGTATGCAAGAAATTGCTAACTGCTTGATTTCCCCATGTGAGCTTAATGAGGAAGAATGGGTCACCATGCCAACAAAAATACCATAGCAATGGGTTTGGAAGTAGCCTTTCCTTGATATTGGCTTCTCATTGGAGGGTTTATAGTTGATACAAATGCTGTAGTGTTGGATAAAAATCAAACAGGACTTGAAGTCAATATGATATCTTTCATGTAAGACATTTAATCCACTATGGCCATTTAACCTACATTTTAATTAATTCTTTTGCTCCTTTTTATATAAATTTTGAAGTCAGAAGATAAAATGTTAATGTACATTTATTTGTCATAATTTTTCAATGGTTAATATTCTTTTTTTTTTTTTTTATGCTAGCAATTTTTAGATCTGTAAAGGCCTATGTATTGGATTTCATTTGGCTTCTGACTGCTTCTATTCTAGTAGTGACTATTCTTTAAGTAGAATGTATTCTCTAGAACAGTTTTAGGCTTATAGGAAAATGAGAGAATAGAGTCCCTATATACCTCACACCAAATTTGCCAAGTGTTGACAACTTACATTATAGTTATATTGTTACAACTAATGAACCAGTGCTTAAAATGCTATTATAAACTAAAATATATAGTTAACTCTGATTGCCTTTTTTTTTTTTTTTTTTTTTTTTTCAGAAAAGGTGCAGGTAGGCAGGCAGGCAGGCAAGCAGGAAGGGAGAGGAGGAGGAAGCATATTTATTTCATTTGTATTTAGTTGTTCACACTGGTTGTCGCCACCCCACCTCTTGCCCTGCCCTGGACCTGGGATGAAAACCCTGGTCCTTGGGATGTACATGGATTACCTTCCTTTGAAAGTGGCTGACTTAAACACTTCTCCACCAGGGCATGACGGATTTTCTTCATTTTTACCTAGTGTCTTTGTTTTGTTCCTAGATTCCATCTAGGATAACATATTACCTTTATTTGTCACGTCTTCTTAGGCTACCCCTTGTGACAGTTTCTCAAACTTTGTTTTTGATAACTTAATGTTTCTTAGTTTCAGGATTGCTAGGTTGTGAAATGTTCTCCCATGGAATTTGCTTGGAGTTTTTCTTATGATTATACCAGGATGATGGGCTTTGTGAGTAAGAATATAGGTTGACATTATCATCCCATGATATCAAAGGTGTACATTATCCACATGACTTTTCACTGGTAATGATGACTGTGATTACTTGTCTAAGATAGTGTTTTTCAGGCTGCTTTACTGTACAGTCACCTCCTCATGTTCTCCTCCTTTCCAGCCTGTATTCTTTGGAAGGTGGTCACTGCATCGAGCAGGGAATTGTGCTCAGCCTCCTGAGTGTGGAGTGTGTACAAAAGTTACCTGAAATTTTTGCATGGGATAGTTGTGTCTTCTTCCTACCTAATTTATTTATGGCATCATTTATTTTTCAGTCTGGGTGTTTGTGGCTATTTATTTTGTATTTTGGGTTATAATACAATACTGCTTTACTTTGTTGCTGTTCAAGCTTTGGCCAATGGGAGGTCTTTAAGCAAGTTCTTAATTCTTTTTTACACTTTGACATAGCTTTATTTTATGCGTGTGTGTACACACACACGATCTTAAGCAATTTCTCACTCTCTAGTACTTGAGATGTTGTGTATTTCCTGCCCCAGTTTAAAAATCTTTGTATTTCTCCAAAGAATCCTGGTACATGTTTTTGAAAAAATAGTATTAGAAGCCAAATGTGGAGTGCACACTAGATGACACCATTTAATGAATAAATGAAATGCATTTTAAGTCTTATTAAGAATTTCTTTAAAGTACAAATGGAAGAAGACTAGTTGGCATCTTAGGTTCTTTTTACATTTTTTAAATACTCTAAATAAAATGTCCAAGTTTACCAGTGGTAGCTAATATATTTGTGAATAAAGATTATGAGGCATTTCAAAAAGATCAATAGTTGTGATTATAGTTAAAATAGGAAAAATATCATTATTGACCTATTACTAACAAATCACGGCACATTCGTTTGTTTTAAAATTTCCATTAACTATCATGTGTCATATCAGGCACATGAAATCTGCTTCAGTACTCCTTGGCTTTCCTTACCATATTCTCCCTTGTTTGGGAGATCTCTTGTAAAAGATCTGCTTAATTTTCATAAGTGAATTTCAAACTAAAACTGAATTTTAAACTGTTACATATTTATCTACTTTTCTGATGGATGTTTGTATTCACTGGGATGTATATTATAGAGTCAGCTAGAATAAATAAAATGCTTTCTTATACTTGAAAGTATTGAATATCTGAATAATATAATCTTTGAATTCTTTCCTAGCAAGTTCTCTATGTACCCATCCATTGATCTTCTACGTATTTTTTGTTATATCAAACATTAAAATTCTTTCTATCTTTTGTTAGTAGGTATAGAAAAAAAATGTTTCTAATGTTGTATATAGGGTACTAATAAGGAAACCATTTTTCCTTTGAAGGGAAATACAGCTATCCTAAAAACTGGATTATAGGAAAACATGATTTAATCACGTCACTCTGTTCTAGAAACAATTCCCAATTATACTTTAGCCATATCTTCATTCTCATCATATTGTCAGAAGAATATGCTTTTATATTCATGTTTTGAGGTAAGTATCCAATGAGAAGTATTTTAGAGAAGAAGAAGGTGTGGCCTTGTGGCCCAGGCATCTGAGATGACTGGGGTGTGGACCATGTAACATCCAAGGACTTGAGTTTTTGAAGATGCTTAGGGGGAGGAGGTCAGAGTTGGGGGGAGGGGGAACACAATTTAAAAAACAAAAATAAAAACAAAAAATGATGCTTTTCTAGCCTCCCTCCCTTTCTTACTTCCTTCCTCTCAAAAAAACAGCAAAGAGTGAAGCTAGGGGAAATTCTAAATTATTGATAAAAGGAAAGCTTATGACATTAATGATGGATTGTGGATACAAATAGTGCATGCTAGATTTTTATTATGTCTGGATAGCCGTTCTTCTCAGTTATTCTTTTAACTTTCAGATACTGATTTTTATCTACTTTATTATTACAATTCTACTATCATTGCCAGGGGCTTAATTTAGAATTAAATGAGCCTTATGCTTAAGTAATTTGTTTTCATTAGTTTGCCAAAAGTGAGTCTCTTGACGATTTTAATACTCTAAGGCAGAATGTTTACATTTTTTCTTTCATTGATTCTAAAATATTCCTTTTCTGTTTATGTAAGTCCTAGAAAAATCTTTGAACAGAAGACTATTGAGGTTGCCGTTAACATTACAGTTTTCCTCGACTGACAGCAGTTTTCCTTGAATAATTGAGAGGAGCTCCCATAGTTGGTATTTGTTTGACTTTTGTGTAATATTCTTTAGCCATCGACATCCATAGAAGAAAATAATACACTACAGGACTCCTATAAAGGACAATATAATTAATATGGCAGTAATTTCTCATTAGCTTTATCTTCATATTTCAGGTGATGTGTGGTAACAATTTTAATGTTTTATGATAAATTTTACAGTTTTTACTTCAGATATAGCTGTGTTTTATTACATTAATGTGTCTAAAGACTAGAGATAAAATTGTTACTGATGAACTTCATGATCTTGATTGATTTCAATTTTATGTTTCTTATGTCTTTCAGTTCCAGAATAATCTTCCTAAAATTTATAACTAGATCTATATATTTTCAATAAAATGAAAATTAGTGCTGATTTCCCATTTTATCTTTAAAAAGAACTTCAGTGTACATCCTTGTGGCTCAGTGGCTAAGGTGCATGCCTTGTAAAACCCAAGAACCCGGGTCTGAGACCAGGGACTGTGGGAAGGAAAAAAAAAAAGTTAAAACAAAAGATGAAAAAGATTTGAATTTTTAAAAAATAAGTTGACTTCGATAAAGCAGAGTAACAGCTTTTTGTATATGAATCTGTGAATGTGAAGGAACCCTATCCATTTGATCATATTGACAAATTTTGTCTGATAAGAAATTTTTTTAGGGCATCATTAATTGTCCCATTGCTAATTCTACTTTTGGAATGGTATTTATACTCAGGAAAATGTTTCTTCAGAACATTTACCATTGCTTTTATATATGTACTTTCATGGAGAGAGATGGAGGCAGGAAGAAAACATGATATAAAGTGGAAAAGTCCAAGTTTCTGTATATGAGCACAACTAAGTTATTTTAAAATGTCTTGAAATTGTGCAAAGTTGTTTAATTTATGAGCCTTTATGGGAAATTGAGAGTGAGGATTTGTAATAGCAGAATTTAAAATATGTGAGATAATGATAGGTAGAAACTGACTTTTCATTTGAGGATCAAAGTTAAATCATTTATATGAATGTCTACGAATTTCAGGCTATATTAGCCCCAGGGGCTTTAAAGATGTGTCAATTCTTTGAACTCTGGGACGATATATATATATATTTATCTCAACTAATGTGCATTGTAGTTTTATCTTATTTTCTTGTGAATTTTGAGGTATTTTCTAACAATTAACATAAGGGTCATAAAATAATTTTAGGTAGATTGAATTGAATTCTATCTAATTTTTAATTTTAAAATCTAATTTTATCTAATTTTCTTGTGAATTTTTTTAAAGGAAAGGTGCAGGTAGGAATGAGGGTGAGTAGACAGGCCAGCAGGAGGAAGAGAGAGGAGGAAGAAGTACCTTATTTTTATTTTCATTTAGTTGTTCACACTGGTTGTTTCCCCCTGGACCCAAGACTTGAACGAAGTGGTATGTGGCCTTGCACTACTTTGGAGGAGATTGACCTAACTGCAGCTCTACTGGAGAGTACCTCCCGTGAACTATTTTGATAAATATATATTATTTGTGTATTTGTTTCAGAAACAATTTTAACACAATAAATATAAGTTTAGGCATATCACATTATCAAACTTTTAATTTTTTTCCAACTACTTTTTGGGGATTGTGAGTGAACTCCTTGTAAATTTGAATCTTTCTTTGTCTCTTAGCCATTAAGCCATCTCCCTTCATACCTCAGAGAGTTCATTGTTTCATTTTTGGTTTAGTTGTTTCTAGATTTGGAGGAGGAAGGCAGAGACTATATTTAATACTTAGAAGCATTTGTGAAAATACGTGGTATTTTTTTTCCTGAATGGCCTATATGATTTTATAAATGCACATTTCGCTACATGATTTTTTACTCTTCATATGACTATACAATCGTTTGGCTTATTTGTCATATTTGCTGCATGTTTTTTCATGCTTACATATATGTATGCAATACATGTATGTGATTTGTTCTTTTTTATTGTTTGTAGATTCAGATTGTGTAGATAGATATACCATGATTTATTTCCATGTTGCTCTATTGAAATGTTTAGCTATTTTTTTATTTTTGCTTTTATAAACCATGCTGCATTGTATTCCAATCTAAGTGGTTTTGTTATATGTAAGTACATCCAGGGTCTCAAATAGAGGATACAAAGGATTCATTTTCCTACATACTTCCAAATTTTCTACCAAAATTGTAGTTTATATTTTTCCAATATGTGGTCGTACCCTTGCTTTTAGTACAGTATCAGTGATGATTATATCGTTTTCTTAAACATTTTTCACTTAGATTTACTTGAAATATTCTTTTCACTTTAATTTTTATTTTTATTCAAGATTAGTTAAGCATCTTTTTATATTGTTGTCTGTCTTTTCTCTGAATTTTCTGTCTATATTTTAAACCCATTTTTTTATTTGCCTTTTATGACATATTTAGGAGACTAATTTTTTTTTTTTTCTGGAACACACCCTCTCTTATCTGTGTGTTGCAACAAAACTTGAGTATTTAGGTCCGAAATTCTACTTATTCAAATATTTCAATTCTTTTGTTACTGACTTTCATGACTCTCATTTTTCCTAAGAATTGAATATGTGCCCAAACCTGGAAGAGAGCATTATATAAAGTTTCATTATTGTTTATTCATTTAGAATGATGAAATTATGCCTTAAAACTTTGTGAAATGAAAGCTAGAGAGTCCAACAGTATTTTTAGTGTCAGTCCTAAGAATTAAACTTATACAAATATATGATTTTTCTCAATCTTAACTGCATTAGAATCAACTTTAGCAATTTTAGCCAGACCAAGACATCATTGTTTTTTAAAAGCTCATACTTGATATTTTTAGTCGTTTAATTTTAAAAAGTGTATATCTATGTATTTTATTTTAAGTCACCATGATTCTTCTCCCTCCAAAGTTATTTTTTTAGACAAAATAGAATTCAGGAGGTTCAAAGAATGCTGGGTTTTTTGTCTCTTTTTATGGCTGTATATATCTAGTGCATAGTAGAATGCTTATCATACAGCAGCCTGAAATGTGTTAATGAACTGATTATGTTTTACTCTTAAATTTTTATGATTTTATTGTAGTAGCTTATTCTACACATTAAAATAAACTCATATCTATAGGTTCCCCATATATGCGGTTTCCCTATTACTCAGATACATGTCAACACTCTGTGCCCTCCACCAAAATTTTGATGACTTTTTAATGTTTTCCCTCAACAGTTACACTGAGATCGTGTTGTAGTTTCCCAGACTTGAAGTCTCATCTTCCATGTGTGTAGTTTCTCAGGTTTTAGCTTTCAAGCTTTAGTGGCAGCCCAGTGAAGTACTCATCTCAGAAATAAGTAAAGACTTACGTCAGAAATACTTATGTGCATGGAATCCGTAGACCAAGCCAAAACTAAAGATATGCAGAGGCCAATTTATGGTCACTTGACTTCTAATTCAGTTCAGTAAAAAAAAAATTGTTAATTGGAGTTAATCACATAAATCAGCTTAGGGACTAAAATTAACAAAACCTTTCCATGCTTTCTTTTCTTTCACTTTATTTTTATTTTTTTAAAGGAAAGATGCATACAGGAATGAAGGTGAGTAGGCAGGTAGGCAGGAAGAGAGAGAAGGAGGAAGCATCTTTTACTTATTTCCATTGAGTTTTTCACATTGGTTGCTTTCCCCTGGGTCTGGGTCTCGAACTAATTACTTTGGCTATTTAGGGTCTTTTGTTCCCATATAAGTTTTAATTAAGATTTTTTTGTTGTTGTTCTATTTCCTGGAAATAGGCCTGTGCTCCTTTGGAGGCGATTGACCTAACTGCTTCTCCACAGGGATGCACATCACCTTATTTTAAAGCTATTTCAAAAGGAACAATGAATGAGGTTAGAGGAGAGATTTGGTTTTGTCAGAATCCTATTTTTATAGGTGATAACTTAAAAAAAATTATTGCAGTAACTTTGATTTTACACATTAAATAAACTCATACATGTAGGTTCCCCAAAAGTGCAGTTTCCGCATTTCTAAGACATGTCAACAAACCCTGCCTGCCACCAAATCACCAAATGTTCTTCATCATTGTTCAGTGGGATCTGCTGCCACTTGTCCCCCTGCCTCCATCCCCATCCTATTCCCTATTAGTAACCTCAGTTCTGTTTCTAGTGTCCAAAGGTTGCTTTTGTTTTATCTGTGTCTTTGTTGCTGTTTTTGAATATTCACATTCCACCAATTGGTCAGGTCATCTGATATCTATCTTCTGCTGGCTTGTTTCACTTGGCATAACTCCCTCTAGTACATCCATGTTGGTTCAGATGACATGATTTCATTTCTTCTAAGGGCTGCGTAGTATTCCATTGTGTATACATACCACATCTTCTATTCATTCATCTGTCATTAGGCAGTTAGGTAGTTTCCTGTTCTTAGCTACTGTGAATAGGGCTCCAATAAACAGGAGGGTGCATAAGTCTCTGTGAATTAGTTTTTTGTATCTAGAAGACCTAGAAGTGGGATGGCGGGGCATATGGAATTTCCATCTTCAACTTTTTGAGGAATCTCCAAACTGTTTTCCATAGAGGGTTGCACCAATTTGTACTCCCACCAACAGTGCAGAAGTATGCCCTTTTCTCTACATCCTCTCCAACATTTGCTGTTTCTAGACCTTTGGATAATAGCCAGTCTCTCAGGTGTAAGGTGATAGCACATTATTGTTTTGATTTGCATTTCCCTGATAGTCAGTGAACAGGAACATCTTTTCATGTGCCATCTGTATATCCTGTTCAGAAAAATGTCTCTCCAATTCCTTTTCCCATTTTTTTATTGGATTGTTTTTCTGTTATTGAGTTTTATGAGTTCTTTGTATATTTTGGATATTAAGCCCTTGTCAGAAATATGGAACACAAATATCTTCTCAAAATTAGAAGGTTGTCTTTTTGTTTTGATGATGTTTTGTTTCACTGTGAAGAAGCTTTTTAAGTTGATGTAGTCCCAGTTGTTCATTTTTCCTTTTTGTTTCTCTTGATGCTGGAGTCAAGTCCCCAGAGACCTAAGCCTAATGTCATGGAAAGGCTTTCCTATGTTATCTTCCAAGAATTTTATTAGTATTATATTATTCCAAGAATGTTATTTTCCAAGTTTCTGGTATTATGTCCACGTCTCTAAGCCCATTTTGAGTTAATTTTTATAAATGATGTTAGAGAGTGGTCTGTCATCATTATTTTGCATGTGGCTGTCCAGTTTTCCCAGTGCCATTTATTGAAGAGACTTTCTCTTCTCCATTGTATGCTTTTGGCACCTTTGTTATAGATTAACTGACTGTATGTTAAGTGGGTCAGTTTCTGGTGATTCAGTTTCACTAATCTGTGCCTCCGCTGTTATTCTAGAACCATGCCATTTTAATCACTATCACTTTATAATATAGCTCAATGTCTGGAAGTATAATTCCTCAAGATTCATTCTTTTTTCTGATAATTACTTTGGCTATTTAGGGTCTTTTGTTCCCATATAAGTTTTAAGATTTTTTTGTTGTTGTTCTATTTCCTGGAAATAAGCCTGTAGGTTTTAATGGGGATTGCTTTGGATAAGATGACCGTTTTAATGACGTAGATTTTTTCCAACCATGAGCAGGAAATGTCTTTCCAGTTCTTTGTGTCCTTCTCTATTTCTTTTAAGAAGGAATTGTGTTTTTCATTGTAAAGGTCTTTCACTGCCTTTATTAAGTGTATTCCAAGATATTTGATTTTTTAACTTCTATTTTAAACAGTGGGATTTTCTTGATTTCATTTTCTTCTAGTATGTTGATTGCATATAAAAATGCAACAGATTTTTGTGCATTATTTGTAGCCTGCCACTTTACAGTATTTGTTGATAAGTTCTAGAAGTTTTTGACAGAGTTTTTAGGGTTTTCAGTATGTAATCATATCATCAGCAAATAATAGTTTTGCTTCTTCCTTTCCAGTTTATATTCCTTTTTATTTCCTTTTCTTGCCTAATTGTTCTGGTTAAGACCTACAGTATGATACTAAATAGCGGTGGTGAGAGTAAACAGCCTTCCCTTGTTCCTGACCTTAGAGAAAATGCTTTCGCTTTTTTTTGCCATTGACTATGCTATTGACTGTGGGTTTGTCATATATGGATGGCCTTTATTATATTGAGGTTTATTATCTCCTATAAGTTATAGGTGATAACTATTAGCAAAATTCTATGAGAAGGCATTAAAGAGACTTGAGGACTCCATTTTTAAACTTAGAGTAGTTAATCACAAAGTTATAGAAACTCTTCTCCTTCAAATAGTTTAACATCTGTTTTTTCTTCTTTTAGTTCAGTTTTTCTTTAAGAGTGCCATTTATTTAGCTCTTTTAGTTTTTACCATTAGGTAAGAATATGTGTATGAGAGCATCTGTCTTCAAAACTTAAGTGTCTCCTAGTCTTTGTGTAGCTATTATGTCTGTTCTTTAAATTGGAGACTATATATATGGAAGTCTTCTAAAATGTAAAGTACTATAAAAATTGATTGCTCATTCTCATATTACTTATACATTTTGCATCCTTGTCATTTGATCAGTATTTAGACTTCTTATATAATATTTATTGTATAGTTATTACTCCATATTTATAGTTCATCATATTTAAATATTCTTCCAGCATAATAATTAAAATCATTTTATTATACCTTAAATCTCAATCTTTTATTTTGATAATAATTTGTCAAATTTTAATAAGTCAATAAATATGTCTTAAAATAAGGTAGTTTTCCCTTGTTATGACATTTCTATAAACTAGACTTGTACAATAATTAAGACTCACTTCTTCTGGAGTTTTATAACTAGTAAAGACTCCTCATTCCATTGTTCTGCTTATGTAGTTTAAGAACTCCTTTGAGTTTCTTCCATCTCTTCCTTCCTTCCTTAAAATAATGTTTCTTTCTCCTCTCTCTTCCTTCCTCTCTTAAAAAAATAAAGCAATCAAATCTGAAAAAACAAAACAAAAAGGAACTCCTTTGATTATTTTTCTCTTCCTGATCAGAGTATATTTTGTAATATTTTCTGCCTTTGAAAATATTGTAAAACAATGCCCTTGGGTACATTTTGAAAATAGACTAATTTTTTTTAAAGGAAAGGTACAGGCAGGAATGAAGGGAAGTGGGCAGGCAGTCACAAGGGAAAGGAGAAGAAACATTTTATTCATTTTTATTTAGTTGTTTATCTTGGCTGTTCCCCATGGCCCCCAGAATGCAAACTTGTGTCCTTGGGATGCATGCCTGTGTTTGGTCAGGTGAAGGTAACCTAACCATTTCTCAACCAGAGCATGCCTGAATTATTTTTCTGATGTTTTGTTTTCAAACGACAGATGCACGCAGAAATGAAGGCGAGCTGAGGCAAGGAGGCAGGAAGAGAGAGGAGGAAGCAGCACTTTATTTGATTCAGTTGTACATCTTGGTTGTTGACCCCGGCCCAGGGACGCAAATCCATATCCTTAGGATTCACATGGACTGTGCTAGCTTAAGCCTGCTGCACTGGAGCACGCCCTGCACTAGTTTTTAAAATTAATCTTATTTTCCCCATGATATCTTGTCTCATTTGTTTTTGCCAAATATCATCTTACTTCCTTATGTCATCAAATAATTCTCCATTATATAGTTGATCATCAGTTTTTTACAACTTTTAATTTATGATTTTGTGTTCTTTTTTCCTTTTTCTAAGTTAGAACTTTCTTCAGGTAGAATTTCAGAGGAGCAAAAGAATAGTTGCAGTGATTCCTAATTATAATGCAATTTTGAGTCATTTCATTTTTCCAGCATAGACCTGAAGGTTATATTTTGTTCATGGCTGAATGTTACCCTCCACCACTAAGTATTTCACATAGTGCTGGCGCCCCCTGGTGGAATGGCAGTTAGGTCCCTGCCTCCTGCTGAGAGGAGTCCACATACATCCCTGGAACCTGGTTCCCTTTGGGAAGATGGGTGGGAACAGCTGAGATGTACAACTAAAACAAAATTCCATACAGTATTCCATGAATTAATTTTGAGCAGACATCTGCCATAGATGTTTTTAAAGCACTGTGAATTTGACATTACTGCTATCTAATATTCATGAATAATACCGTCTCTTAAAATTGTCCATAATTTTCATGTTTGCTATTTATCATTTTCCTTATTATGAATTTTTGAACCCATTCTTCTTTCATGTCTAGAATTACCCCTCTTTATTTAAAATCTTATTAGCAATAATTTCAGAATATGTATGTCACATACAAGTAGGGTAAAAAGTCCTCACTAAATTATAAACTTTGTGTTTTATAACCCCAAAACTTCCAAGATCTAAAGAAATCCCATTAGTGTTTTTAAAATCAGGGAATAATATAAGCAGTGTTTAAAAATACTGGGTGACTAGTTAGGAGGAGTTGTGACAACTCAGGTGATTTTAAAGTGATGACAGAAGAGATGGGCAAATGGATAAATGTGGGATATATTTTGAAAGGAACTGAAAGGAATTAGTAAATAATGGAATGTGGAGGGAAGGAGAGGTCTGAAGGAGAAACAGGTGACATAGTGGCATCATTTTCTGATATGGTGATAATTGAAAGAACTATTTACTTTGGCATGGTTATGAAATCAAGCTCTATTTGGAACATTTCGAGTTTGAGGTATTTAATGAATGTAACCAAAAGACAATGCAAAAAAAAAAAAAAGTATGTATAGGAAGGAAGATGAAGGTGGAACTGTTAGCCTACATTAATGAATTTTTAAAATCATGGACCTTGCTGAGATTTTTAGGTTCATAATAGAACTGGATCAAATGGGTATTTCTTTGAATTATTTCTTCTAGCAATTACAGGTGGGTGGTATGAAAATCTAAAGTTCGGTGACAGTTGCATTTTAGTATAAATTATACATTCTCAAACTATGTTGCTCTTTGTAGGTTTTTTCATTGTTATGTAATTGACATATCAGTTATAAGTGAACAACATAATGTTTTACTATATTGCAAATGTTTACTATAGTAAGTTTAGTTAATATCTGTGGCCACATATAGTTAGAAAACAAATTTTTTTTTTCTTTTAACTTTTAAGATGTATTTTCTTAACAACTTTCCAGTAGACAATATTGTATCATTACTATGGTTGCTATGTGGTACATTATATCCCCAAGACTCATTTATCTTATAACTGAAAGCTTGAACCTTTTGACAACCATCACCCATTTCACCCACCTCTCTACTCCCCTACTCTGGCAACCTCCAACCTCTTTATTATATCTATTAATTCTTTTCTTAAATTCTGTCTGTAAGTGAGTCACATAGTATTTGTCTTTCTCTGATTTATTTCACTTAGCATAATGCCCTCATAGTGCATCCCTGTGTTACAAATGGCAACATTCCTTTTCATGGCTAAATAATATTCCGTTGCACATACAGACACCCATTGGAGATAATGCTTGTTTAGTTGCAGACCAACACAATAAAGCAAATAATGAATTAAAGCAAGTTACACCAGACTTTTGGTTTCACAACGCATAAAAAGTTGTATATAATGTGCACCCCTGTGGTTTAAATGGCTAAGGAACAGGCCAGATAATCCCCATGGTTTAGATTTTGAAACGCACATCTGGGGACAGGAAAAAGAAAGGTATATTTACACTGTAGACTATGTTGTTGTCTATTAGGTGTGCAATAGCATTATATCTGAAACAGTGTGCATACCTTAATTAAATGTGACAGTGACAGGAAATGAATGTGGTATGTAACTGTTTCTAATCCGTTGAATTATCAGTGGACACTTACTATTGTAAGTAATGCTGCAGTTGACATGAGGTATCTCTTTGATAGTGATTTTATTTTCTTGGATAAAACTCACAAGTAAAATTACTGGATAACATTGTAATTCTGTTTTTAATTGTTTTTCTACAGTGTTTCTCAGTGTCTGCACCAGTATGTATTCCCAGCAAAGTTCATAAAGTTTTCTTTTTCTCCATATCCTTGACAGTACTTATTTCTTATCTTGTTGATAAAAGCTATTCTAATAAGTATGAAGTGATATTGTGGCTTTAACTTGCATTTCTCTGATGGTTAGTGATGTTAAATATATTTTCATGTACTTGTTAGTCCTTATTGTTTCTTTGGAAAAATGTCTATGCAGGAACCTCTGCCCAATTTTCAATGAGATGTTTTCTCGAATTGTCTGAGTTCTTTTAGATTTTGGATATTAGCCCCCTTTCAGTTGTAGTATTTGAAAATAGTTTCCCCCATTCGAGTCATTAGATTACTTTTCATTTTGTTGACGATTTCATTTGCTGTGCAGTCACTTTTTAGCTTAATGTAGTAATGTTACTTTTATTTTTGCTTTTGTGGTCTTTTGTAAATTATTTTTCAGTTAAATATGTGGCATATATTTATACATTGTCAAGAACCATTCTTTATTATTAAGATAGGTCTGTACAGTGCCAGAGTCTGTGTAGCAGGAGATCACATTAGTGAATCGTCAAAGCTGTAATATCATGTCCATCCCTCCCTCTCCCCTACTGCTTCCCTTTCCCCTACTGCCTCTTCAGGATTTAGAGTGTTCTAGGTCACTGAATTACTATTCAGATTAAAAGAGTTTACCAGAAAATTCTCATTAACAGGAACGCCCTTTAGCCCTCTTCACCCAGTTTTCTGTCTTTGTCTTAAAATAAGTAAGTTCATTATTAAGATCACTTTATTTTTAAACTTTTAATTTATCAACATGAAAAAATTGGGATTCATGATGAGCATTTATGAAATGTCTGAAGTCACTTTGTCAGTGACTGCATGGGGTAGCAGATAAAATCTAGTTTATAAGTTCTGCTTGGAGATTCAAGAAGATGAAATGGGGACTGGTATAGACATGGTTAAATGCTATTTCTACTTTAGAACTGAATTGAATCTTGTCATACTATATATTTTCAGCATGCCCGCCCTTTGCTTTTTCCCCAGAATATGAACAGTAAATAAAGCAAGTCAGCTATAAAGTGCAGTGTGCTAAGCACTTTTACATCATGGTATTATTTTGACCTGACAGTAATTCCAAGCGGGAAATATATTCATCCCATTTGGAGAGGTCAAGAATTTCAAGCTTTAGTGTTTGAGAGAGGAGCAGAAGAAAAGATACTCATCAAATGGTTTACTCAAAGTTGGACGCCATAGTCAGGTTGTTTTTTGTCTGTTTTATTTATTTATTCATTTTAGGTTAAAGTTTCCCCAAGTATGGTTAAAGGAGATGAAAATGAGGTCCTCTGTTTGAGACACAGTGCCTTATTTTCTCAATGTTAGTGAAATGTTCCTATGCTATAATGATGATGATCTTAATTTTCCGCCCCCTCTCTTTTGGTTTCAGAGGAAGAACTTGTCTCTTTTCCTCAGCATTTGTTTGTTAACTTTCTGGGGGACCTCCCTTTTGGGTGCCCGCTTATACTGGATGGGAAACAAACCACCAAGCTTTTCCAACTCTGACAACCCAGCTGCGGATTCGGAGAGCCTCCTAGCTCGCACACTCACCTTCTTCTACTTGCCAACCAAGAACCTCTGGCTGTTGCTATGCCCGGATACCCTCAGCTTTGATTGGTCCATGGATGCAGTGCCTCTGCTCAAAACAATTTGTGATTGGAGAAACCTACACACTGTGGCCTTCTATATTGGACTCCTCCTCCTTGCCTACTATGGTTTGAAGAGCCCAAGCTTAGAAAGAGAATGCAATGGGAAATTTGTAACAAATGGCAAGCAGAATGCAAATGGACATAGCTGCCTTTCAGAGGTGGAGTGCCGGAACTCAGAGATTAAGCCCAGCTTTGCATCCAAAGTAGAAAATGGCATTAAAAATGATGTAACACAGAGAAGGCAACTTCCTTCAACAGAGAACATTGTTGTTTTGTCTTTATCTTTGTTAATCATACCTTTTGTTCCTGCCACGAACCTGTTTTTCTATGTCGGCTTTGTAATCGCAGAGCGAGTATTGTATATTCCTAGTATGGGCTTCTGCCTCCTCATTACTGTGGGTGCCAGAGCCCTTTATGTCAAAGTCCAAAAGCCGTTTCTCAAGAGCTTGATTTTTTATGCCACAGCTACATTAATTGTTTTCTATGGACTCAAGACTGCAATCAGGAATGGAGACTGGCAGAATGAGGAAATGCTGTATAGGTCAGGGATAAAAGTAAATCCAGCTAAAGGTAATATTTTATTTTGTGCTTTTGACTGAACTATTTAACTCTCTGCCCTCTTTCTTCTTGCCTTAAAACACAGTTGTTAAGAAGAAGCCATTGTGTATAATGCCCAACCAATTACAACCAATTTAGAGACATGTCTGGTATTCCCTATTTGGGATAGGGAAGTATTATATTCCTGACTACATTTGTCCAGGGGAATTATCATTCCTATTTGTGGAAAAACATTGATTATCATAAAAAAAAATTTCAAATGCAGTTTTTGCATTTTAAAATACTGACAGGAACATATATCATTTCTCTTACCATGTAATGAAAATCAGGTTATCCCACTGAAGTATACTTCAGTTCTTCTCTTTTCCAAGTATTGCCTGAGGAAATATCAGGAGGCTGACAGTGACATCTTTAAAAGATTTGGAGATAAGCCTCCCTCTGAGTCTGAATTTTGTCTCTAGGTATCAGTGTTCATGCAGGCAAGCATGAGTCACCCTTAGTTTTGTAGAAACCAAATAATCTCAGTGTTGCCAAGCAGTTAATTTGTTCCTAAGGGTTCTGAAGTTACTTAGGAAAAATCAGTTTCACTCTACAGCAAGAAGAGTGATCATCTTTTTCCTTATTGGTTTTGATTTAGAAAATTATCTTAACAAATCTCAGAATGTATAGCTGGAGTCGAAAGTGAAGTATGAATTAATTGGCAAAAATTAAACTAGGCTATTTAATGCTGAGTGAAGCTAGAGAGTAGTTGAATGAAAAGAGTGTAATTTTTTTTTTTTTTTTTTTTTTTTATTAGAGGAAGGAAGCAGGCAGGAATGAAGGCAAAAAAGCAGGTAGGCAGCAAGATAGAGGAGGAAGAAGTATTTATTTGTTTACTCCCCCTCCTCTCTCCACCAGTCGTGGGTCATGAACTCTGGTCTTAATGCCTGAGCCACCATAGTGAGCCTGAGCGTACGTTTTTAGTCTAGAAATATATCATAATAAGTAATGCCAAATACTCTTGTTCTTCATAAGCCATTTTTAGTTATTTATCATTTGAATTATGGTTGCTTATATGGCATTTGAACTGAGTCTTTTTCTACTTTTTCCAACATCATTCTCTGCTAGGATTTAAATACTAAAAGTGTGAAACTGTTCCAAATGTATGGAATGGACTGCTGATATACATTAGGATACAGAGCCAAAGATCTAGACACCTCAGAACCAAGTCTGGCGTCCCTGTCTGATTACCAATTAAATCAAGAGTTCAGTGAGCAACTACACAAGCCAAGGAACTAATTGTTGGTACTTAAAATATTTGGTAGATTGCAGGGATTTTAATGGGGAATAGCAACATTAAAATTGAGCTATTCATCGCATATGATTTCCAAAAAAATGCCTGAACACAAATCTTGCTGTAAAAATTCTTGGAGTCGGTTCCCACAAAATGCTTTTCAGCTAGTTTTTCTTTCCTGGTATAAAAGATAAGTATATAAAACAAGACTATGTTGCCAATTTACTTTCATGCTGTTAAAAGCAGATACAGGGTAAGTAATTAAAAGAATGTTTAAAATGCTGCGTGTTATTTGTATCACAGGATTGTTCTGAGGATTTATTAAATAAATGTATTGGCTAATTTTTAGATTAAGCTACTGTCACAAAAAGCCAAGATAACGTTGACCTAAATAAGATAGAAACTTTGTTCTTTCTGTAGTAATCTAAATATGTGCCACCCAGAACTGATAGGACGGCGCCGTGGGTGTCAGAACCCCTGTTCTTTCTCTTTTGTTCACTTGCCATCTTTGTAGTGACACCCTGCACGCAGTCTGAGACCCCTCATCATCACATCAGCACTTCAGCTAACAGGAAGCGGGGAGAGAAAGGGTGAATGGTGGGTGCAGCCATTCTCTTTCAGAGCGTATCTGAGAAATTGCACACACTGTGTTTGCTCAGACTCTCGGCCACACCTAGCTTTGAGGAAGGCTGGGAAATATTATCTTTATTCTAAGAAGCCAAATAGTCAGCCAAATGTTACCACTCTGGCAGAAGAGGAAGGCAGGCATTAAAATATAAGTAGCCGTCTGTTCAGGGCGAATTGAAGTGTTTTGTAAACTCCTAGATATTTTCCAGCATTAACAACTGTTACCATTGACACTTATTATTGTGATTCTGTTATTTTGGTGACTTACTATTCTTGATCATTTTTTTTTATTCATCCATTCACTCAGTAAAACAATAAGCATTTTTTGGTTTCCCATATATTTCCATGTGTTCTTCCTAATAAGAAGTCCCATAGTATTTAGGTACTCCAGATATTCTTCATTAAATGAATATATGATGGATCCTTATTATAAGATATTAGAAATATCAAAAATTGAGTTCCTCCTCATGTTCTGCCACCACCTGTACTCTAGTCACCTGCTTTACTCAGTTGATGGTTATGCCAGTTCCTAGCAGCCCTGGTCAACACTATGGAGCCCTCTATTTTTTTCTTTTATACACTACATCCATTTCATCCGCATATCTTATCTGCTCTGTTTTCAAATATATATACATATGTAGAACTTGATCTTTTTTTTTTAACACCTCCACGGGTACCACTGTTGCCTAAACCACCATCCTCTTTCATTTGGAATATTACTAAAAAGTCTCTTCCCTGATCTTACTTCTGTTTTCATGCCTTTTAATCTTTGGTTGAAAGTCAGACATAATGTATCAGCTACAGTAGGGACTGAGATAATAAGACATTATGAGATTTAATGTTAATCCAGCTAGAAGTTACGCTAGGTTTAATATTTGCTGCCAGAGGTGTCATATTTCCCTGGTGTCCTTCCTGTCTTCCCTGTGTCTTTGGGAGTCCCTAAGTACTCAGTCTGCTTTTGGCATCTCTTCCTGCAGTGAATTATTATGCTGGAGCACTGTTAGTATTGGTCAGATGTGGAGGAGGGGAAGTCTTCTATTATGATTAAATCCTAATGTCTGTGGGTAGTGACCTTCATGATTGTTTCTTAGTTTTCCCTATCTCCTCTGAAGGGTGTAGAAAGGACTGGAGTGGGAGTAATGCCCTCCCATCACCCTTGGAGAATAGATCTTTCTTCTGGAAAAGGTCAGGGCATATTTCAAAGGGTTAATTTTTAAGAAGTACATTTTTCTTTCTTCACCATGAGAACCTGGTAGTAGCCCCTGAAAGCAAAACCCACTGAACTGTAGTGGTTCCTAAAACTATGGCCCTGGAACTTTCTCACTCTTAATTAAGCTAGTCCACATTCAGCCTTCAGCAGCCCCTCAAAGTTACTAGCTAATTCTCTCTCAACAGCTCCAGGTAAACTCATCTCTGCTATGACTCTGAATTTGTCCCTCTCCAGGTTTCAGGGTGAGGATTTGCCCTGTAACCTCAGCTCACTGATTGTGCCAAGAAAAGTCACTGATGTTTCTGTTTGTTTAGCTTTTTCTTGTAGGGTTGGGAGTGATGACTCCGAGTTCTTTGTGTGCCTGAGCTGAGCGCTACTTCTGTTTTTACACACTTAGGGTCCATTCTAAACCAGCAGCCCTAATGATCTTGTTGAAACACAAACCAGAATATGGCATTCACCACCCTCAATCCTCCCCTGGCTCAACATTTCTCTCTAATTAAAAGCCCACCAACCATGACCTCACTTCATTGATCTATCAACTTTCCCCCACTTTATCCAGCCTAGTTCTACTGGCCCCATTCACCTGCCTTTGTGTGTCAGGTAGCTTCCAGTTCGGGAATTTTATACTTGTAATTTCTTTTTCCCAGAATGTGTTTCCTAAGATAATAGTCTTCCATTTCCCTCACCTTCTCTAAGACTTTGCTGAAATGCTCCATTGTCATTAAGGTGTTTTATATAAAATTGGCCATCTATTTAAATATTACAGCTACTCCCTGCCTCTGCCTTATCCAGCATTCACTGTCCTCTCCCATACTTTGTTTTTCTCAGACTATGTTGCTATTTGATGCACTATATTTTCCTTGTTTATGTATTAATTTTTTTAAATGTATTGTCAGCATACACTAGAATGCACAAGAAACAGGGATATTTTTCTTTATTTCCTTTTCAATGCCATATGTGTAGTAACTAGCACAGTGCTTGGTAGAGTGAAGACATTCAGTAATGAATGCATTGAATATACATGTTAAAGCCATAATCTTTCTCCTTAAGGAGTTTATGTTACTTTAAAGATTAAAGTATACATATACTTTATACAAGTATGCATAAAGAAGCAAAAGTATAAAATATTATGTTGTCTATATACCAGATACCGAGGAATGCAAGAAATAAGAGGGAGAGTATTGGGAATGGAATTATTTTGGATTCCATGACTGCCTTCTGTGACATATGCTTCCATTTTTATAACAAATGCAAAACTCTTAGATTCCAGGTTCCTTTTTTAATTATTTATAACATGCTAGTAATAATTCTGGCTACAGTTAACTTCCTTAGCAATTATGAGATTGGCAATGATCTTCCTTGAGGCAGATTTTTTTGTTTTTAGTCTATTATGTTATTTGAGACTAGTGGAAGATTAGAAGTCCTTTAAAGCCAGTCTTTCATAACATTGTCTGAGATTACAGTTATTTCATTGAGTTAGCTTTTTTCCCCTCCTTCGAAAACCTTTGCAAATTTGAAGTACTTCAGTCTACCATGTGCTTTACCAGAATATAATTTTAAGCCTCGTGAAGTATTATACATTAAAGCTGCTGCCTACAGTAATAGCTCCTGTAGACAGCTGCCAGTCATTAACTGATTGGATGCAAATGATGATGGGTATAGCCTGCCATAGTGACTATGCTGCTAATTTATGGTTTAAATCAGGATAGTGGGGAAATGATAGCTGATTTAGACTGTATAAGCCACAAGTCCCGTCTCATTATGTGTTTGATAATATCAGGAAAATAGTTGACATAGTTGATTACTGTAGTTTGCTGATTTCACAATGACTCTTTGCATTTCTGTGCTTAGGAAAGAGGAAATTTTCTCTGATGACTACTTTAACAGAAAGCCACATAATTATTTGAAAGGTTTTTATTTTCTCATTTAAAATGTATTTTGTAAGCCAGATTGATTAGTATTTGCTTGATAAATGTGTTGTTTAATTCATTACAAAGGGGTTAAATGCATCATCACCTTTCTTCTTGGCCTCTGGCCTTATCTAAACCCCCACATCTTTGATTCTTTGTAGAATTTAACAGCATTGATCTTTGGTACTATCAATTTCAAAGCACTACACAATCTTTGACTATTTTTCTCACATTTTCCACAACTCTCTGTTGGAATTTTGCCTCCTCCCTGGGTTTATTTTTCAAGATTCTGTGCAAAAACTGCCATTATTTTCCTTTCTATATAGGGTATAGAACTCTGATGAGTATATAATATGGGGTCAACATATGTGTCATTGACTTTCTACATCATTTCCCCCATGACTTCATTCTTCGTGGGACTTCTCCACCTAGGTAATTTGCTAACATCTCAGATGCATAACTTGTCTTCGCTAAAACCAGTTACTTGTCACCTTCTTTATGAATTATGGTCATAATCACAGACTAGCAAATATTTTAAAGATAAGCAGATAATTAAGCACATTAACGTACAAAAGAGCCATAATATATAGGTGGTATATTTGATATGCTTAAAGACATTTAAACATTTTTAACTTACAGATTCAAAATCAAATCAGTTCTGTAGAATGGTTGATTAGCTCTTTCAATTTGCTTTTAAGAACATATGTTTTATTTTTAATTGTTTAAAAGCAACTTCTTAAAGCAAAAATAAAAAATAAAGTTGAAATTATTTATAGATGTTGATTTAAAATGATGCACACCTTAAACCTGTGTGATGGTATGATGCAATGTTCTTTAAACAGAATTAATTTAAAAGAAATAAAAGAATTAGGAATAAGAAAGCAGGACTAATTAAATGAAAATTTAGTAACATGCTAAAGTTTATTTTTAATGCCTATTTCTAATGTAAATATGTTAAATCATGATATAAAAGATGTACATCTGGTGATTTATATGTAGCACACCTTTGAGCAATATTGCTTTGTTCAAAATCCTTTCATTAAAATATTGATGAGAAAAACAATAGTAGGGAACATTAATTAAAAACATTTCTGAAGACCTGCTTTCATTATTTATCCCTTTACCTAAAGTCACAGTTTGTAAGAACCTAGCATTCATGTTAGTGGGGCCTTCTGTACTGGAAACTCTAGTGATTCCCAGGCAGTCTGCAGTCAATCCCTCCTGAAGTAACTGGCAAACATTGCCTTTTTAATATAGATATAGATATATAGATGTAGATGTAGAAAAACAGGCAAAATAGATGTTTCTTCTGTGCAGCATTTGATTATTTTATTTCATTTCCCCGTGGTTTCAGATGTAAAAAAAACAATGTTGAAGGAATATCATTTTATGTAGGAAACAACTCATAATTTAAGTGAAATCAAAACTTCTAAGTCATGTGAAACTTGACTAATTCGTTGTGGGTTTTATGGTCAAAGTTTTGTTTACTTCTAATTGAGTGTTTTGTTTTTTGTTTTTAACTATGGTAAATTTCAATTAGCCAGCTAGCTTTGTAATTGCAAGTGAATATTCTTTCATTTCTTACATTGTTTGTCATGTTACTTCCAAGTAGATAAAAAATTTCAAAAAGAGTTTCAGATTTTTATAATGAATTTGGCAGTTAAGTCAAGAAAGAAAATAAGGGTAGTATTTTAAGATTGACTGACCTTAGTTAAAAAGCTGTACAATACAGATTTTCATTTTTAACTGAGATAAGTGGCTAAAAGTACCAGTCAAGACTGCTTGGAAGAAAAAGAGTATGAAGGATAGGATAAATAGGGAAGCTAAAGAAATTCCATGTTGCTTTATTCCAGTTGCTCTCTTTTGAGTAGAAAAAAGACATATAAAACAACTACTCTCACAATCAAATGCAAATGTCTCTTTGATTTAACTAAGCTAGCATATTTTAAAAAGTAAATTTGCTGGATTGTGAAATTAAGGCCCATTTTGCATGTTTGATTCTTGAAGGAATCAAGGGAGTTGGTTTTCATTTGTGATAGAGAGGTCACAGAAGTTCAAAAGCATAAGGTTTCCTTGCCCCGAAGAATACAGTGACACATAAATCTTTTCTTTTGTCCCAGATCTAATGAGTTTAAGTACAGTTGTATGTGGGGCTAAATCCCCACAAAAAACAGACAACGATAAACTCAGTGAAAATGGCCCTGCAGTGTTTTATCCATAAAACAGGTGACATTCTGCTAACCCTGTGTTTGAGATTATCCATAACACAAAATCTCAGGAATCTTTATGGGCTTTTGAAAACTTCAAAGTTAAAATTAACATCACCTTCGATTGAATATTTTAACAGTGGTTAGATTTCAAAAGAATTGCAACTATCATATGATAATAAGTATGAGATTAAATTCTGATTTTCATACCTTTTGTGTTTCTTAAAACGCCCATTTTATTAAATACATAAACTATATGTAATTCATTGGAAAAAAACTCTCTAGATTTAACTCCACAAATATTTAGATGTAACATTTAACTAATACTGCTAAATACAGTTACTCTTTTTTGCAGTTTAAGAAAAAGTTCTTACTTTGAAAAATAAACGACATACCTCTTCTTATTTCATAGGTTTATTCCTTTAATTAGTTTTCTGTTCTTATTATATGCTAGAACCTTCATTATAGTGTTAGAGGGAAATCAGACAGCAGTTTTTTGTCCTATTTTTTTAATATGTATTTGGCATGCCGTGGTTTCCCAGCGGTTTAAACGGCACAATCTGCATACAGCCCAGCGTTCTCCCAGTTTCAGACCCAGGGCCAGGGAAACAACCAGTGATGAACAACTGAATAAAATAAAGTACTTCTTCCTTCTCTCTCTTTCTGTCTGCCTGCCTACTTGTCTTCATTTCTGCCTGTGTTTTTCCTTTAAAAAACAAACAAAAATACCACAGTATGTATTTAATATTTCACCATCAAGTATGTGTATTTTATAGATATTTCTGTAGCTAATTTATCATTTTCTTTGTTTCCAGTTTAAATTTTCTTTTATGAATTGATACTGATAATGATTTCAATTTTCCCCCACTCAATCTGTTAATTCGACAATTTATATTAATAGAATTTCTAATGTTTAACCTACTTTACATTCCTGGAATAAACCCAGGAATTTGTTATAATGTGTTATTATTATTATATTCTTCTCATTTTATTTTTCCACCTATGTTCCTGAGTGAGGTTGGCAAGTCCTACTTTATGACAGGTGCTGTATTATGCTTTTAGAATCAATTAACCTTACAGAATCAATTTGGAAGCACTACCTCTTTGTTGTTCTCTGAAAGATTTTTTGTAAAATGAGAGCTGTCTTTTTGTTCTGTATTTGATAAAATTTCCTTGCAAAACAGGTTAATCTTGATGGTTTGTTTATAATTGTATATAATTTTTCATATTTAATTTCAGGATTTTGGAAACATTCAGATGCACTACTTTTGGATAAATTTCATAATTTTTTGGATCTGGCTTTTGTTTACTATAACTAGAATTTAAAATTTATTTGCACAAAGTTATGTTTAGTATTCTAAAAGTGTCTCTGTTACAAATAGAGCTTAAGTTATAGTTTTGCTTTTAGTCTGAGTAGCTGATACAGTTTTGCTCCAAACTTTATGAAGGTGAATTTATTTGTAGAGATTTCTAGGGGGCTCTACTTTCATATTTTCTATTTGTCCAAATATATTTGATAGACAATACACCCACCTTGTTCTTTCCTGAGGTTTTATTTGTTTCTGGTTCATCTAGCCTGGCTGTTTCCTTTTAGTGTGCTAGAGTATGTGACTTCTGTAATATGACCTCCCATTTAAAGCCTATTAAAGTTGAAACCCAGATTCATCAGTTTTTCGCAGCTATCTACAGCATGAATGCCATCTTCAATGATTATACCCTGTGGATTCCTGCTTCCATTCAATTTCTATAGACAATTTCTTGAGGACTTCACTTAACATTTCCATCTATTAGCACATTCATCAACAAGTATTCTTATTATTTATCCTGCATTTTTATGTGTTCCATACAAAGTGGGAATCTCTGGATATTGAGTCTTACCATGCTATCAGACACAGAATCTTAAGTATTAAATCTGGCATCTGTTAAGGAATAGTTAGCTACTTTAGAAGTTGTATATGAGAAAAGAGTTATTTAAGATTATAGCTAATGTTTCTGAATTTTTTTTATTTCTCAGCAAAAGAGAACCAGGCTGTTAAAAGAAGCTAAAAAGAATAATAGCCCTTTCTTAAGCAAAATCATATTCCAGATATTTGACCCTTTAAAAACAGTGTTAAATTATTTCGTAATTAAAATAATATGACCATTGCCATTCAGGGGGATCTAGTAATAACATACATATTATGTATGTATCAAAAATTAAATATTGATCAGACATTAAAAGATTTGATTTAAAAGTGATAATATTACTTTCAAATAAGAAATTACCATCCTATTTGATTAAATAATAGAGACAAACATAAGAATGTCTTTAGGATAGAACTGGCCTAGAAACTTTGTTGTGTCTTGTATTTAGTTGTGCAATTCTCAGTAATACAGATGCTCTGAACACCTTTCAGTCATCATATGTAACATAATTCAATTCCTTTATGCAGAATGAGGAATGTTGTATTAAACTAGCTACATTAATGCCTTTTTTTGAAAGTAGTATGGACATACATTTTAATTCAACAAGCTTTCTAGGAATTGTGAAGTGTAGAAATGTGGAACTGGATTTGGTATGCAGTACCAAGAACAGATGACTGAGGGGGTCCATGCAGTTTTTTTCAGGTGCTTATTACAACAGAGTTTGTATAGTAAAGAAATGCAATGAACTTCTTTTCTTATCTTTCGTTAGGAAAAGAGAGTAAGTTTCTCAGACTTCATGACACTACTAATAAAGACCAGAGGGTGTGAGATACTTTGACATAATAATCTGGTTTTACTTTATCAGTTGACTTCCTCACATTGAATTGTTTTTATAATTTATAGCAGCTATATTTACAATAGCCCCAAAGTGAAAACTCAAATGTCTAACAGGTAAAAAGATATAAAAAAATGTTACAGACAATGGAAGAATGAAATATTAATACACATAAGAATAATTATCAATCTCAAAACAATTTGAGTAAATCAATCCAGGAAAGAAAGAGCACATTGTATTTGAGTCTGTTAACATAAATCTTCATAGTTTACACAATGACAAAAATCGGAT
Organism: Solenodon paradoxus; assembly: GCA_004363575.1. Lineage (NCBI taxonomy): Eukaryota > Metazoa > Chordata > Mammalia > Eulipotyphla > Solenodontidae > Solenodon > Solenodon paradoxus. The sequence goes on from RJWH01000026.1 coordinate 315,234, forward strand.
TCCCATTGCTGTGCAGTTGGAGGAAGTTATAAAGAGGTAGGCTGGTTACAAAGGGGCACTAGAAAGTTTTTCAGTACATTGAATTTATTGATTTGTTACTGTCTTAATTATGGTTATAGGCTTATGAATGACTCACTTTGAATTTCACAAATGCGTTTTGGGGGTTGTCAGTGCCAGTGTAGAATATTTACTGCTCACTCTGTTTTTGAACAATCTGAAAACTTTCCAAGGATGATTTCTGGTCATGGTCACTCCAGTGGTTAAGTTTGAATGGTTTGTAGATACTCATGTGAGTGTTAAAAATAATTTTAAAGTAGTAATGACATTCTGGCTTATGTAATGAACACCATGAGATCATATTTTACAAGTGAAATTGTATAAATCCATATAACTTGTATTTTTCTTCTCCACTCATGATGATACACTGGAAATTAATTTTGTTCACAATCAGCGACATAGGTTGTTAAATCCATTTTGCTATTATACTTTAGGACAAGAATTTTGAGATTTTTTTGAGGACTGGTGATTTCATATCCTTTTTGGCACCATACTCTGTGTGTGAATGTAGAAGCAAGAGGAAATGTGTTGCTTTGGTCAGAGACCTGCCACGTTTTGGTTTTGAACCATGACTATTGGTTTTCTGCTGATTGAGTCAGAACTAGACCTTTAATTTTGAGAGTTTAAGTTAAAATTTGGGGCTTAAAGAAGTACATTCTTACCTCAATCTTGAATGATGGAAAAATACAGCATGTATATGTTTTTTAATCTACCTGACATGTAAGTAATCTGCATATCAATTTTATTTAGGACTCTGGATGGAATCTATGGATTTATGCTCTAAGATCGTATATCCAGTTACAATTTCTAGCTGGGAATATTCATTAATCACTAATATGTGGCCAGTAGTTGTGTTTGATGGAAAAAGACTCTTTAATGACCTCTGAGAATTCGCTGTTGGGATTCAGTCTAAGTAGATGTATACTGGAGAGTGAATTCGCCCTTCTCTTTCTTATAATGTTCAGTTGATGTGCTATCATTTTAGCACATTGACCCTTCTGAATTTGACTTTTCCTGATTCTTCCTATTTATGTCACTTCTCTATGTACTAGCTTCCTTTTGTTGCTTGGAAATAGAACTTTCTAAGTTTTATATTTGACTGATAAATAAATAATCACATTCTTTATTTCAATATTGTCTATTTTAAGTGATGCAACCTGTATCTCACATTCAATTATTTACTACATTGCTTTCCAAGAACTCTTATCTGTTTGTTTTGTAGTAGTTAAAAAGAGCAAATAAAACTAGCCCTGTCCCCTTTTTCCTCATCTTTATGGTCAATTGACTGTTCAGGAGAAAATACTTCAAAATAATAGTTGCTCGATATCTGTGCATTTAACACAGGAAATTGGGTGCTTACTTTTAGAAACTTTGTGTAGATATTTAATGGTATTAGCTGTACCTTTGGCCATTTCAATATTAGTTGCTGTGTTGATAAAAGTGACTGTCAAAAATTACTATATAGATGTGCCCTGGTGGAGTAAGGGTTGGGCGCAGTTCACATACATCCAAAGATCTAGGTTCGTATCCCGAAGTGGAGGGGAACAGCCAAGATGAACAACTAAGTGAAATAATAAAATGCTTCTTCCTTTCTCTCTTCCTGCCCACTTGCCTTCATTCCTGCCTCCATCTTTCCTTTAAAAAAATTTACTATATAGAAGTTAGCATAGGGTGTAATGTAGTTTCTTAATAAGCAATATCTTTGTCTTAAAAGCAGATTCTTATTAGCAGGTATAAATATTTTTCTATGCACATAAATATTTCTTTCTTAAAATGAATAGTTTTACTGATGATTGTTAATTATTTTAAATCCTCTTTAGTAGTAACTATACCTTTGGCCTTTTCAACATTAGTTTCTGAGTTAATAAAAGTGACTGCCAAAAATTACTGTGTAGAAGTTAGCATATGGTATGACGTAATATCCTGATGTAGTATGTCTTTATCTTAAAAGTAGGTTTTTAATAAAATGTAATTGAAGATTTTCATTATTTTTCTCATTTTAAAACTAAAATTTTGAGAGTGTTTAATGTTGCTTTGGATTGGTTTTGTTGGCCTGGATTTGCTTGGCAAAGAAATTTTCAATAACATGACCATAAATGCAGAATATAGGAGATATATATATAAAAAGTGTCTGTTTAATTGGTTATACTTTTTATGGATGATAATCTGTCAGTGAAATGTCATTCCCTTTCTGTAACAATGATAACCACTTTCCAGAAAGTTCTATACCTATTATCTTACTAATCGTCTCAGAGTGCTGAAGTTTAACATGGACAAGCATTGTTACACCTGTTTTCCAGATGAGAAGCTATGAGGACAGAATGCTTGAGAAGCAGCTTGGTAAAGAATGCAGTCTTTGCAGTAAGGTGATATGGGTAGGGTACTAATTCTAAACTAATTCTAAACTTAGCTGTTATCATTATGCTTATAATGTTTCCACAATCTTTCTGAGCCTCAGATTGTTCATCTCTGTAGTGAGTGTAGCAATACCACTATGTGGGACAGGGCATGGGGAGCATACCTAGCCCAGGATTTAGCCCTCACTGCTTGTTTACTGAGTTACTGCCTTTACTATTGCTAAGAAAATTGAGGAGTTAAGTAATTTACCTTATTGCGCACAATCCAGTTGATAACAGGACAAGTATTAAACTTAGGTTTTTAGGCATTTTGTTTTATGTTTCCACATCAAAATTTTTTGATGACACATAGTAGGGAAATAACCTCAGGCATTAAATTTCAGGGACCCATCCAAGTGATGACAGCATTCATTGACATAAAGTAGATTATGAGACTGGATATTGGAAACAGAAGGAATTTTTAAAAACTGGATTCTCTCATTTTCCCAATTGTTAAAAAAATCCTGATACAGTTGTTTCAGAACTCTTGGCCTTTTTATTTGTTCTTTAAGAGCTGAACCAGACTCAAATAACACCAGTTATGATAAAGGTAAGCTAAGAGATTTTTTTTTTTTTAAATTCTGTTTCTGATCTGAAATCAGAAACAACTACTCTTTAGAATTTATAGTCTAATCATAGTGATTGAACAGCATTATGAACTGAGGTAATAACTGAAAAGTCTTTACTGAGTTGGCATATTTGTTATATAAACAGGGTCAGTATTCATGACGTGCCAGTTATATAGTCACCAAGTGTTTTATTGACAACTTTTGATAGTGAGATAGGCAAAAAAGGGTCTGTTGGTATGATGTGAGGAGAACCTCAAAACTTAGGTGCTTCCACATTTTTATCCCTTGTCTAGTCATTATATTTGTAAATTCATTTGTGTTTACTGTCTTAATATATAGTACTTAATACAGTACTGTGCCTTAATCAGAACATTTTCAGAGCATATTGCTATTTAAAAGGGACTTGGGATAAATTTTGCTTTGTTCTGTTTTGATGGAGAAACCATGGGGAAAACTGAACACAGATGGGAATTTAATGACTGAGTGAGCAGACTCAGGTAAGACCCAGCATCACAGACCATAAGTAGCACTGATAGCAGACCCAGGGCTGGGGGCATGTGGATGACTCACAGTCAAAGTCACACTAAGGTAGAGTTTGCAGATGGTAAAATGCTAATGAACAACTTTGGATATGTTAAAACAAAAATTAAAACCTGCACTGACTTGTATAAAAGGATATTGCAGTATGCACACATTACTGGAATACTGCAGTTAGCCTTTTATTTTTAATATTTGTTCCTTATTAGAAATAAATTTAGTTTCAGCTCCACTTAAAATAGTCAAGATGGGAGAAAAAGGAATAGCTGCATATTATTAAACTGCCATAATCTAAATATATTTAAGTACATAATACACGTTTTCTGATATTCTGTGTAGCATATGAATTAAAATCTTTGTTTCCTTTTCCACTTAACATTTTAACTAGACTTGTTGATTACTTTTTAGCTCACGTAACATTATGGTTTTTTTTGTGATAATCACTTTAGGGAAAATAAATTCTTATAGATCTATAAGGGCTCTTCCCTGTAGCCATCTGAAGTGAGCGTGATACAAATAGTAAAAAGCCCAGACTATAAGTATTGACCCCATTACTTTCTTTACTATTGATGAAGAAAGCATTATGGTTAAGAAAAAAAAAAAAAAAAAACTGAACAAAACATACTCACATTGATCTATATTCCATGCATCAAACAGGTGCTTTTTTCCTCTTTCTTTGCTTTGTTGTTGTTTTTCTCTTTCCATTGAGATCGACAAATTTAATGTAATTAACCCACATATTTTAAGATGAGTTTATTTAAATTATAGCTTCAATAATACCATTTTTGTAGCACATATAAGTTCCAGGTGTTCCATAGTAGTTAAAAAATGGACTTTGAAACCAGATAAAATATACCTGTTATCTTCTGAGGCTTTCTTTACTTTTGAGGTAGTTTTTTCATCTAGTACCAACTGAGTGATAGTCTCATTTGTTATCAGGATTAAAAGAGATTTTTTATATTTATACACAAACACACACACCTTCAGCCTAAAAACAAGCCTTTAATCTGAATAGAAATAACTCATCAACTATGTTAGGCACTACTGGATTTTTCCCCCAGCTACTCTGTCTTAGATAAACAGCAAGACTTGAATTTTTAATTCTTTTTGGTGGTAGCTTTCTCAGCCCACACAAGTAATCCAAGGTTTGAGAAAGCAAAACTTAAGAATTTATCGCCTTATCTAATGTGGTGAAATGCTTCAGTTTTGCCAGATCATTACATAGAACTCAAGATATTGGTATAGAGACTATAGAGATTTAATAAAGTTTTAAGGTAAAAGTAAAGTATAGCTAAAGGCAAAATTAAAAAAAAAATTGAGAGTCTTTACCAATTTTGGGAGTTGTATTCAGTGCAACAGTGAAATGAAAATGTGAAAGAGGCATAGTTGTTTATGTAGACCTGAGTGTTTAACAAGTTTAAATATTAATATTGAGATTCACTCATCTTATTAACTAATTTTCCAAAGAGTAATGTCTGCCAAGATCATAAGAAAATTATTTTAACTTACTTTGTAATAAATGCATTTGTGTATTTCAAAGTTTGGTGTGTAAAGTTAGAAAATCTGTGAAAGAATTGCTCCAATCTATCTGCACTAATTTTTGTGAAAAATATCACATATAAAATTAGAATAGTTATTTTAATTTTGAGTTTACTCTGTATACTTAGAAGTACTGTATATTTGAGGACTTTGAAAAAAATTTGGGAAGTATTTTTTGCTGTAGATCACTTAGGATTGCTAGAGGTAGCTTACATTTGATTCTTTAGAACAACTCTAACAGAATTGGAATTTTTAATTGTTCTGCCTTTCAAAGAACACAAAATAAACTATGACAGATTGTGGACTAAGTATAAGAGGTGCTTTCATTGTGAATTAAGGTCAAGTTTGTAGTAAGTGGATTCTTTATAGGTGTAGTTGAATATCACTGTGAAAGGCCTTGAGATATGAGTTATTCATGTTTCTTTGCTTCCTGATTTTTCAGCAGATAAATTACATTTTCTTTTTGAAAATAAATAACATCATAGGTCAGATTTTCTAATGCTCATATGGTGATATGTAGAAGCATCTGTTTGCTTTCCCTCAGTGTAATCATCTTATATGATGAGTCTTAGGGAATAAGTCATGTACTTGTTAAACAATGCTTATTAAATATTATGAGTAAGGCATCTTCAGGGCAATTAAAAGATCTTGATAAATGTATCTAAGTACCCAGTATCTCTGAGTGACAACCATTTGTTTACACAGAGAGAATATATTCTGTCTGTAAAATGTTAGCTAGAAAATGTGATATTTAAAATTACATTTCCAGAGTAATGTAAGACACAATATATTGTTCAGCATTAATTTTTCTGTAGAATGAAAAATATATTTTGCTACATGGGTACCAAATTGTTTTGCTCCTAACAGGTCTTAGGTGGTGATTCATTTGGATAATTTATTTTGTTTTCAGACTATATTCCAGTCCCTCAATTAAAAATGTAAAAATATTGAGTATTACAATTTGCTATCCTACTTTGTATTGACACTCATTATTGACAGTCTTACCTCTAAGTAGTTTCAGATGCCAGAGACTAGTTCTGTATCTTCCTTTTACTAATCTACCATTAATATTGCTACTTTGGGAGTTAATCTTAGTTTTCTCATCAATGAAATGGCAGTAGTAATATACCACAAAGGTTTTTGTTAGATTAAGTAAATTTGGGGTACTGTCAAAAACACAGTAACTTTTAAATATGAAAGCACTATTATGGTAATCATTATTTGTATTACTGTAATATATGTATATATATATATACACACACACACACACACACACACGCGCATACACACATTTTTACTACTTTGCCTCCTCTTTTCTCTTCTCTTTTCTTTCACTTAAGTTCCTCATGCTGCCAGGTAAGACCATGAGATAGGACAGTCGTCTCCCCATATGAAAGCAACTTCTTCATAATACTCATTTTGTAATAATAACACGAATAAAACAGGTAGTCTCAGTATTTTGAAAAGCTATTGGGGAAACTTAAGTTTTACATTGAGATTTTTAAAGTAAACTAATTATATATTTTTGGAACTTCAAATGAAATTTTTTATTATGTTACCTCCAGAGTTTAAAGTGTGAATTGAATTCATCTGTGCACTCTGTCTATTAAAATACAGACTTTTTCAGTTTCATCTTGGAAGACTTCAGGGGATTTTATTCCAGTAAAACTACTTTAAAAAATCATGACATGAAATGAACTCATCAATAAAATGCATAGACTAAAACATTTAAAATTAAATGACATTAAATATAAATGAAAACAAAAGATCTTTCACTTCTGTTGGTCCGAAGTATATTTACAAAGTAAAAATTTGAAGATAATCCCAAACATCTGTGTTGAATTGTCTTAGTACAAGAAAAAGTTTAGTGAATGTTAAAACTTTTATCCTTTAAGTAGGATATTAGGATAACCCCATTTCTGTTTTAAAAGAATGCATAACATGATCTTAATTTTCTTTCTTTCCTGTCCTCCCCTTCAAGCCCAGTCGCAGATGGTTGCATTAATTAAATTTTTCTGTTCTTGGTCAGTTTTCAGCATGACCCCAGCAAATTTCCTTTTTTTTATTCATGCATTTATTCCCTTTTATCTCTATAATTTCATTTTCCTTTCATACATAGTCAAGTTTCTAATCGACTTGATTTATACCCTTAGATTTATAATATATACCCTTATAAAATATGTAGTGATAATTGGGATGAGTGGGTTTTTAATATTTATAACTCATGGCACAAAATGTGCTCAATATTTGGAATCTTTGTAGATTTGTTAAGACCCATTCATGCAATAGTGTTTACATGTTGTTTTTTTTCCTTTCTGCTGTGTAGTAATCCTTAAAATTTATGTCCTACATGATACTCTCATGATTGGACTGTCAGGTCAGTTCCTTCTCCCTGTCAGTCAATTTTAGAGGCTAGTATTAAACTCCTCTTACATGCTTTCTTGGTTGAGAATTTTCCTGGGTGTAGGATTGCTGGTTAGGGTTTCTCCTTAGTGACATTGCTTATGTGACTGGGTACTGTCAGATGGCATGACAGAATGACTACCCCAGGCAGTACTGCCACCAACAAAATACTGGGTCTTGCTTCACTTACACCCTATCAGTACTTGGCTTGATCCAGTTTTCTAATTTTGTCATTCTGAATATAAAATAAACCTCATTGCTATCATTTCTGTTTCTCTGGACTCCTAAGGAATTTTGGTATGAGTTAAAATACTTGGTATTTATTTTGCATAATTATAAAATTGTCCAATAGGCCTTTTCCAAGATATCTAGAGTAGACGTTTTCCCCAATACATGTCACCTTGGTGTGTGACAGCTTAACCAAGCTATACAGCTATGAATCTTAACCACAGATAGTTGGATATGGAGTCCTCTCCAGAGGTGAACTTTTTAATCAGATAAATTTATCTTAAGGCAGTGAAAAGTCAAGAGGCAAGGTTTTGTCATATTACGTGAGGATTCTCTGCTCTTTCCTCAATGCCCCAGGTCCCCTTTCCCAGACCTCAGCAAAGGATGAAAGTCTTTTTGATCTATTGTACTTACCTCAGAATGTACTACCTTGTATTGACCAATTCTCCATACACAGGCTATTAAATATGTTCTTTTCTCCTACTCATCCTGTCTGATGTTAATGTCTTTGTTTCTCCAGTCCATGAAGAACCACAGAGGGATGAGGGCTTTTTCCTGCACCCTGACGTTTGGATTTCCTTTCAATAGATTTCCTGCTAATAACCTCTGTTCATATTTTCCCCTCTGTTGGACTTATCTTTTGTCTAGTTGCTTTGTTAGTTCCTTTTAGTTTCAAAATACATTTTCTAAATACATTAGGTTTGTGAGATATTTTCTCCTGTGTTTTATGCATTTTAAATGTTGTCCATAATGTCTGTAATAAAGACCCTTCATTTTAATGTACTCAGATTTCATCATTTTTTGTAGTAGTCAGACCAGCTCAATTTAAAAATTAACATGATATAAAAAAATTAGCTTGATTGATGTAACCTAATTTTTCCAGTAGTAGGAAAAAAAGTAAACCATAGCTACACTGATTTATTCTATAGGTTAATTATATTACATGTGAAATCACATTGACACTTTTAAAATGTACTTTTATAGTGACTTTAATATATTTTCCTTTAAGCTGTAATATGACAATTAGCTAGATTTTAGGTGTTTTCTCAATTCAAGAATTTTTTAAAACTTTTTTATCATTAAAAAACATGACAAATGAAAAGCTTTTATGAAAAAATTGTACTATTTAATTGACTATTAGAACTTTATGATCTATAGGCAACGTTATATTTTTGGAAGTGATCTTTATGTTAGGATTACATTTTAGTAGCATTGATATAAAAATCAATCACATTTAAATTTGAAAGTATAGAAAAAGTGGCAGCAGTTTTTATACCAAAAAAAATATGCAGCAATTTTACACTTAGTTTTGGCAGCTCTTACATGGAGAACCTAGAATCTATTTTGATAAACACAGTATTAAAGAACAATTGCTTTGGCATGACCCGGTGGAGCAGCAGTTAGATCATACGCTTCCGAAGAAGCCCAAGGCACATACCCCTGGGTTCTAGTCCTGTGTCCCGGGTGTAGGGGGCTGGGGAGGAAGCCAGGCAACAGTATGAATAGCTAAATAGAGATCAAATAAAATGGTGCTTCCTCCTCTCTTTGCCTGCCTCCTGCCTACTTGCTTTCATTCCTGCCTATACTGTTCCTTAAAAAAAAAAAAAAAAGTCACCCTTATTTGAATTTGATGAAATCTTCTATATCAGTGCCTTTTAGCAAAGATCACCAGGAACATACCTGTAGTAAAAAGTTGCCTTAATTACTCTTTTCATTGAAGAAATACTAAACTATGGGGAGCCTGGGGCCCCTCTCGATATGTCCTGTCTTAGGATTTGGACTTTGGTTGAGTCATGTGGGAGAGGGTTTAAGAAAATGGGACTGTCCTCAACATGGAATGTTGGGATATTTCTGTGACTGGATAAAGAGGGCATTCATTTAGCATGAAAGGAGGATGAATGTTTGGTATTATGTGAGTTGTGCAGTGACCTTTTTCTTTGGGGGTTTTAGTAAAGTCATGAAGTTATCTTGCTTGGTCTCATTATACCATAGCCTCAGGATAACCTTGTCTTTAGAATATATTCTGTTAGATTTTCTATGTACAGTAGGAGAAAAATATCCTGATGGTACTGGGACACAGGGAAAAATTCCCCCACTCCCTGGGTTCTTCTAAGGATGGTCTGGTAATCAAAATGATAGTAGATGGATTGGCAGAAGAAAAAGATCTAAATTTAACAGCACATATGAGAAAGCTACAATGATTAGGCAGGTCAGTCTGGGAGTGCCAGATTTAAATCTTAAGGTAAGGAATGAGGTAAGGTGTTGGGCATTGAGGTGGGCCGGGAGCTTCAAATGACTTCATTTTGCCCTGAAAGTAAAGATGGTTTTCTTAGATACAGAGGATATTAGGTACATTTACAATAGGATTATCACTTCCCACCCCATGCACCTCAACTACATTCTAACAGGCAGTGCTGGAGTAGTGATTACTTCCAGTGGTTGGGAGAAATGAAGGCAAGAGCTTCTTTTCACTTCTGAGTTGGTCTTTGTTCTCAACTCAAAATAATCTACATGCCAGTGTGGATGGTGGGGTCTCTCAAGGAGACGACCTCAGTATCTTGAGATGATGATCTCTTTTGAGTGTCTTTCTAACAAATGTATTCTCTCTCTCTCTCTCTCTCTCTCTCTCTCTCTCTCTCTCTCTCTCTCTCTCTCTCTCTCTCTCTCTCCCTCCCCTTTCCCATATTTGCTTAATAACAATTGTAGGCCACACATAGGAACTTATAAAGAAATGCATTCTTTGGCCAAAGGTGGGACGGAGGTTCATTTTTAAAAGCCTGTGGACATGTGGGGACTAGGTTACCTGATTTTTGCAATGTCAAGGAAGGAACGGGTTGGTGTTTAGGTCTCTGAAGTCTCCGGACTTCTGGAAAAAGGGGCAGAGCATCCAGGACCAGGGGGTCAAGCCTACTTCCAGTCCTACTTTAGTTTGGGCTGGAGTTGCCATGGTAGAGCATTTGGGATTCATTGTCTTCCGGGTCTTTGTCTCAGCTTCATCTTGATAGGATCTGGCGAGCTACCACAGTTCTCCATGCACACATTCCTGAGCCAAGACAGTTCAGCACCATCATTTTCTAATCTTTGGTTGTAAATCCATTGTTTTCTGTAGCCTCACTAGTTAGGCACCTCTGGATTTCCTAAATTAAGCACAGCAAAACCATCCAGATCCATGTTCGCCTTGGCTGAACCATTTTGAGAGAATGACCAAACACCAGGTGATAGTTTCAGCGACATCAAAGTTTACCTTTCCTTCCTCTTTCCACCTCCCTTTCTCCTCACTTCTTATCTCTCTCTTCCTTTTTCCCTTTCTCTCTCATCCATAGCCAATTAACATGGTTTTAAATACACATGCTTAATTTAGGAATTTTTCCTTTTCTATTCACTTAATCATAAAAATGTGAGAGATTTCCATTTGGACAAAAAGCAAGAATCTTAGTTTCATATTGGGACTTTGTCACAGATAACCTTGATGATAGTTCTAAATTCTTGCTTATATTTTCTCTTTGAAATAGCCGTTTCCTCTGCTGCCTGTCGCAGTGGAGGTCACCCTAACCTTGCCTTTTAGATTCACTGCAATTCTTGACCAGCCTCTCTCATCATCCTCTTACTCCCTTGTAGTGAGCATCCTTTGCAGAGGAGGCAGAGGAATCCTAAAAAAATAAGTTCTAGCAGAAAGCTACCTCTTGAAAATCCTTCTTTACCCTTTGCAAATAAAATAACCCCTAAACTTCTTGTAGCCTACCAGACACGTAAGGACTCCCACTTACCTCCTTGATTTCATTGTGGCTTCCCCTTTCGTTGTGTAACCACTCGCCTGGCTGGCTTTTTGTTCTCGGAGATACGAAGTTCATTTTTGTTTTAGATTTTTTTTGTTCTTCCTATACCCTTTATCTGGAATTCCCAATTTTTGCTGCTTTTCTTTCTTTCAGTTCTTAGAGATCACTCCTTTTCCCTTTTTTCTCAGATATCCATACTAACCTCATCTACTCTGCCTTACATAGTTTCATATTACTTGTAGCACTTAACACTATCTGAAGTTATTCACTTATTCTGTTGTGTGGACCTTGCTTAACCACTGCACTGCCCAAATTCAGTTCTCCTCTTTTATGGTTTCTTTCTTTCTTTTTTTAATGTTTCAGTTAATCCTGGTTAGCATGGTCAGAAACTATTGCAGTAAAGTATTGAGAGGGAAAAGAACATATTAACATGAATTTATTATAGTATGTTGTTATGACTCTGTCTTATTGTTACTTAATATTTGTACCACTTAATATCTTACTGTGCCTAATTTATAACTTAAACTTTATCATAGTTATATATATGTTTATATATTAAAGCATAATATATATATATATATATATTTGTGGTTTCAAGCATCTATGGGGGTCTTGGAATGTATCTCTTGAGGATAAGGAGGGTTTACTACGCAGTGGTAGGTACCCAGGCCCTAATAAAATTCCTGGCACCAAATAATTACTTAAGAAATATCTGTTTAGTATGTGAATACATTTTTGAAGAATAAATTAACAGCCAACTAAATAATAGCATATTCTAGATACAGCTATATGTTTTTGACTATTATACAAGAGAAACTCTTGATATTTGATATATAAAGTACTCAAAAAAAGATGTCAACCTGTTTCTCTGGAAATATGTCTTACTATATTCACAGTAATTCTCTACTATAAGTTTTTTTCAGCATCTGTAGTCTAAGATTTTGGTTTAGTTAGAATAGCATTATAATGATGTTTTCCTGGTGCCTAAATTAATATCTGAATGCTTTTCCCTGATATTAGTTCAGTGTAAATGTATTTTCATTTGCTAATATCGTAGTCATTGTAGAATTTTGGGAGAGTGAGTTTGACCGAAAATGGCCTAGGTATTAGAAGTTTACATAGAACCATACTTTATTCATCTAGGGGTTTAAAATACATATCGTGTTATGCCTATTAAGTTTGAAGCTAGTTACAATTTATTTTACTATTTGTTTTTTCTATTTTGTGTATTCTGATATTGAAGTTGACAGATAACTTAGATTTCAATTTTTTATCTTTCAATTTGAAGATGCAGTTCTATAGTTTCATAATGTGAAGCCCTCATACATAGAGTGTGAATGTTGGTTTTCAGTAAAAGAGATGTGGTATGAAAATGTTAGGTGGAAAATGGAAAAAGTATAGAAGCAGCCAGTCTTGGATTCAAATCTCTGTTCAAATACTCCAGTATTAACTTGACAAGTTCTTTAATGTCTTAGAATCTGTTTCTTTATCCACAGAGTGGACAGTATATTTCAGTTCAAGACTATTTTGATTGAATGTTAAATGTGTGGTGTGGTATATGCCATTATTGGGTGCTAGATAATTTGTAGGTTCAATGCTTTTCCTCTGTTTCCATCAGAGGCAAAAAGAGGTGTGTATATATACATATATATTATTCTCTGTATAATATATAAGGGACATTATCTTTGATATTTCTATAAATACTTGACATTATAAATTACGGAGCCATCAGCCACAATATTAATTTTATTAGCAAATATTTATTATAGTAATATAATACTGTATTGTCTTCCATGTATTTACTGTTTTAGACACCCTATATGTATGAACTCATTTAATCCTCATTGTAGAACTCATGAGACACAAATTATTTTTCTCATTTTACAGATCAGTAAACTGAGACACAGGAGTTTTAAATGGCAGGGCTCATAGGCAAAAAATTATAATTGAAAAGTTTTTTATGTGTTACGCAATAAAAATTGCTATCTCAAAACCCCTTACATACAGATACAATCAGTAATTACCCAAATAAATGTATCTCTATACACATCTAAGCCACCTTCTCATCAGTGTCTTCTTGCTGGGAGGGACTCTGGTTTCAGAATTCAATGCCCTTATCTATCTCCTTTTTGAAAGGAAAGAAGACAAGTGTTGTCTCCAAGTTGGAGAGACAGTTCTGCTTAATAGCCATGGGATATGGATGGGTGTTGATGTCTTTTTTTCTAATGTTGAAAATCATTATTTTCTGGGGGCGGAATAGAGGGCACAGAAAATATTTTTTTAATATGATTATGTATAGATGAACAGAGATTTTGGTTTTCCCATAGATGAGTTTACTAGTAGGAAGGATATAAAAGAACGTTATATCTGAATAAAACATGTAAGGAACACATGGTTAGATGACTCCTAAGCCTCTTTATAACTTTATTCTTGTTTAGTTACTTTGCTTTTCATCCCGTTTCTTCTGTCACATATAGGCTTTTTTTTTTTTTTTTTTTTTTTTTTTTTTTTTTTTTTTTTTTTTTTTTTTTTTTTTTTTTTTTTTTTTTTTTTTTTTTAATATTTGAATGAAATCTTTGTTATTTTAAGATGATTTGTTTTAGTTTCTGCTCAGTAAGCAAACAATCATTTCAGACCACGAAGACCCCTACTGAAATATGAAAAAGCATGGAGTTTTCATAGATGATCTTAGGATAACTTTGCTCTTGACCTTATGATGAACCATGTATGTGTATCAGCTTTGAGGCATAATAATACTGCGTAGGCTTTGATTGTATTTAATCTCCCAGTTTGATGAAACATTAAGAGTATAAAGAAAATACATTTTCTTTCTTAAAAGTATTTCATGAAGGTTTTCTCTCCGTGTGGTACTTCCCAATGGCCTGTTAGTGTGTCGTATATAATTGGATTGATGCTCACTCTGAATATTTCTTTTTCTTTGACAGCATGGGGTAACCTTGGAAATGTTCTGAAGAGTCAGAGCAAAATTTCTGAAGCTGAAAACGCCTATAGAAATGCTTTGTACTACCGTAGCAACATGGCTGACATGCTTTATAATTTGTGAGTATGCATTGCTTTCCCTAGTTTGCTTTATCTTTGAAACCTGTGGTGAGAAGAACTATTGATTTAACTTGGAAATGGAGTTGACGACAGCAGTTTTTCTGAAATAGTGTCTTTATTTATCATGTCTCTCAGACTAGTGGAGTATTTGTGACTTCTTTGTTTTGGAGCATATTGCTGGTATTCATATTATGGCTGATTTTTTTTAAGTACTATGCCATATGACATAAAAATTGGTTTAAAAGTTTTCACTGTTTTAAAAAAGTATGTTCTATTAATACTTACTTGTATTCATAAAATAAACCTGTCCTCCCTATGCTGTATTTTATATAATTAATACTTTGATTGTTAATATGGCATTTTGTCATCGATTAAAGACTTTCTTTGTCAAAGTATATACAGAACATGTACTAACCTGGGGAGTTATCAAATAAGATAACAGACATTACCTTCTTTAAAGATACTGATGATTCAGTTAGGATAATGGGACAGATTAGAAAACCTATGTGTATTGGGTTAGAAAACTCCCTTGGGGGAGAGATTTTTCTGTTGTTTAAATGGAAAGTCCTGGAGCATACAGTGAGATTCCTTCTATGCCTCTTCTGTGTATGACATTTTGATTTGTAAGTAATAAAAATGTCAACAATTTAACACAAAAGAGATTTTATGACCTCTCATAATTAGACATTTCTAGGATAGACTAGATCCAGGCACAATTAGATCCAGCTACTTGATTATGTTTCAGGAATTTGTCTCCATTTTGTGGCTCCACTTTCTTCTGTGTTTACTCCATTCTCTGTAGGTCTCTGTTTATATTACTGGGAAATAATGACTCCACCTCTGTACATGTCATATTTTCAATTTTCTCCATCTCAGAAGAAGCTGTCTTGACATCTTTATTAAGCCTGAAAGCAGGCCTCTGACTAACCCTCTGGGTTGTGTGTTCTCTCTTGTGTGAAGCACTGGGCAGGGTGCTCAGGGTCATAGGACGCATCCATTGACATCCTTCAGAATCAGAATGAGTAGAGAATGAGCAGTTCCCTGTGGGAAGGAACAAGGAGAAGTAAGATGTCTACTGCCTGTGTTTAATGAATGCTATGCAATACTCACCGTATCAGTCTCAAATTAATTTTTGACATATATTTATGCTCTGATTATATCCCAGTTTTTTCACACTGGCTAAATCTAAAAGCATGAATATAAAAAATAAAAAGAAACAAAAACATGCAGACTTCTCAGGGAAAGCAGACAAGACAAGTTCAGTTTAACTTCTTCATTTACCTTGTTTTTAACCCATTAGTCTTTAATACTGAGATGTCAATCACTTGACTATCTAAATTTACATCAGTATGTGTTTTGTGTTTAATTTTCTCTTTTTTATCTGGAATGCCTTCAAATAGAGCACAATTTCTCTAGTTTGTAGAATCCCTGATACTCTGTGCTGTGTTTCACACTTTTCCATATAAATTACCATCCCTTTCCCTAAAACAATTTGAGTTTGCATCTTTTTCTTTATTTAATTGAATATAGATACTAGATACTCTTCAAAGAATTTTTTTTTTTTTTATTTGAAAGTAACGTCATCCAAGGGAACTGATGCCCTACGATATGGGATACGATTTTCTTCTGATGCCTTTTATTTATATATTTCGGAGGGAGAAAGTAAGATGAATAACCAATCACCTCTTCTTTGAACTTTTTTTCCTCTCATCTGTAATCGCTGGTTAAAAAGTTACCTACCTCCTGGTGTTAGCTGTTGGCAAAGTATGAAAGAAACCAGAATTGTATCTATTTAGATTTATTTGCAGAGAAAAGCATTTTATTCAATTAGGCACGTCCATTCTACATGTAATTAAAAGATGTGCCTTTTAACTTCTGTGCATGCATAAATAATAAAAGCATACTGATTTACCTTCCCAAACCAAACTCATGAAATACCCAGCTGGAAAAGTGGTTATTAACAAGATCAGTTTCTTCTCCCCAATTGTAGGAAATGGGAAATTTTATAAATGCCATATGCAGTTCCAAGATATTTTTTACTAATATGACAAGATTTTAAACTGTTAATTCAGTTTTTAACTGTTAGTTCAAATGGAGTAGCTTAAGTTCCTTAAGAAATGTTGGCAATGATTTTAAAGTATTGGATTACATAAAGTACGTGGTTTGCAGAATTCTGATACTCAATCATTATATTTCAATATAAGTGAATTATTCAATGGCTTTTATAAAATATTAATGAAGGACAAATTAGATCTCTTGTATTATAAATATGTCTGGTAACATATATCCCTAGGAACAAATTTTTCTATTGATTTATATAGGTAGGAAAAAAAGCCAAGTTTTTTATGGATAATTTAAAAACTGACAAAAGCAAATTCCTTTTGAGATATGTATGGTATTTTTGTTATATGACTTCCCTATAAGTGCAGAAATTGTACCTTTTTCTGTTTAAAATCCTAAAAGAAAAAGAATTTACTTATCAATAAACTTAGTCCGATAATACTCCTTTGTGGCAAAGTAGACATTAATCACATTTCATATCATCAATAATGTCTATAAGACGTTTTTTAACAAACCTATTCATATTAGTGGGCATGAAATACTTAGAAATAATAATGAATTTTAGAAACTTTAGGAATCATAAGCTTCTTTAGGTCTTCTACTTAACTTTAATTTAGTACTATAGAATTTTTCTTACCACATTTGATGTTCATAAATGTATTTGCTTTGTAAGTTATTGAAAAAATTTCATGTTAAGAATTTTTGTTAAGTAATCAGAAGACATACATTGTTGTGCAATTTCAAAAGTAATTACTAAAGTGAGGTGTACCACATATACTGGCCAGACACAGAATGATTGTAAAAAGTCAGAAATAATCCTTAATTTAATTCCCTATAATTTTATTTTATTTCTATTTAAAATATATAACCAGCACATCTAAATAGGATATCTAAATATTATTCTAGTTAAGGATAGAGAAAATGAATGATTTGAGAAAATAAGTAAGCAAGCAATAGTACACATGATAGATAGTTGGAGTAACGTTGCCATATGAGATCTTACATTTTTGAGGACAGCTTTTTTGCAGAATTAATATCAAGTTATATCCAAGGGATAGATACAAATGGTTTATTTCCTGTGTTCAGCTGTGGGAATGATTAAGTTCCCCCAAACTGAGGAGGTAATTTGAGTCCCCAGAAGGAAGCAAGCACATCCTTGAGATCTAATAGTAATTTTTTAGGGTGACTTACATACCTGTTTCCTCTATACTGGAGCTGGTGGATGGAGCTTTGGTGGAGGCAAGATTCCATAGACTCTCAAAAACAGAGGGGTCTTCTTATACCCCTCTCTGGTATGTGTTTATCTTATCTTTTGACTAATTAAAATATTATTCAAAATCATGGAAGCTAATATCCTGAAAATGTGATTTAGTCTTCTTTGTTCACCTGACGATATCTTGGGAGTGTAGGGATGAGTAGGTCAGGCAGTTTCAGGTACTGGTTTTGATTAAATGTCTGTTAAAGGGCAATCAAGGTCAAGGGCCTAAGATGGCACCATCCAAAATGGAGTCACTTTCGTTCATTACAATATGATGAAGATTTGTTTTTTTTCTTTCTCTCTGATAGCAATTACTTGAAATATTTCTCTATGTGCCACCCCTCTCTTTTTAGTTTTTTACGTAAGTTTTCACCGTTTGCCTTCAAATAAAACTTACAAAATAAGGAAAATGACACATATAGGCACTTTGTATACAGTCACACAAGTAGGAAAGAAGTCAATTTATGAACTTAATAATGTTCTCACTGAGTATCTATGCAGTGGTAGTATTCTGCTCAAACTAACAGAAATAAATATGTGGCAGAGAATCTATATATATCTTTCAAGTTCAGAAAGAAATTTAATTCAAATTACTTTTACATATAGAAATAAAACAGTTGCAATTAAGTCTAAGAGAGACACGTTAGTTTTTGAAAATAACAGGTACTTAGTTTACTGAATTCATGCTGTAAATTATTTAGAAAGATCACCAGTTCATTTGCACAATAAAGCTAAAAGCTGCTTCAAGAAGAAATTGCTGCAGACAAAATTGTTAATTATCTAACACTTTTGATTATAGCATTTTGATATTACTTCAATTATATTTACAGGTAATAGTTAAATAATATGAAATTTAAAAAAGTATTTACTGCTCTTAACACATAGCCTTATATTCAGCCTCTTATTCATGTTGCCATATATGTTAAAATCCTATACTTTGGTCAAGTCACTTCTTTAGAAACCAGGTTTAACATATCTGTGTTATGTTATTGGTTCTTTTTTTCTTTTCAAGTATAATAAATTTTCAGGGACAAAGCAGATGGATCTTTATTATGAAATTTGCATTGTCAAATTTCATAAATACACAGTTTACTTTCAACCTTTTAACTGTAACACTCATGACATCTGAAATATATTGATTTCTGGACTGAAATATAGTCAAGTCAATGTTCTTTCACCATTATTACAGATTTGTTTCAGTCTGTTCAAAATGATATTTGAATAGGTAATTTAACAGAACATTGAATAGTTCATTTGCCTTTAGATTTCAGAATATAGATAATAAACTTAATATGGTTTAATCAATTGTAGGTATCTTATATAACAGAGAATCATTTCTGTGATAACAGGTTTTTGTCCCCATAAATTAGTTGTAATTTTTGTTCTATGCTGTTAAGAATCTAAATAATAATACTTAAATCTTGAGTATGAGTGTGGTTTAAGAAGCAATAAAATAAACTAATATATTTAAGGGAAGTGAAAAGAAAATGCTAATGATGTAGAACATGTAGAAACATTGAAAAGAAATAAATATAAGAATTTGTTCTTTAAAAGTAACAGGGCAAAATGGGAAATCTCAAATATATAAAATTTGGGATATATAAATGGTAAATATTAGCCCAAAGTGAATTAAACAATCTGAATTAAAAACCTTGCAAAATTTTGAAAATCTTATTATTTTCTCCATAAAAGAGTATAACACTATCAAAAACACAAAACACCAACTCCCCCCCAAAAAAAATAATGAACCAAAAAACCCCAAAACCAAAACCAAAAGGCAAATGAGCAAAATCCAGAGAAAAACATCACAACCAGTCGATTAGACTTATGAATATAAATATAGACTTGTGTTTGAGCTAATAGAGTGAATGCAGCAGCATGTTAAGGATTGAAATACCACTATTGGATGGAATTTATGGAGGAGTTTTCAATGTTGTAATTTAATTATCATTTCCACTTAAAAAGCTAGAAAATAGAAGTATATAAATGCCATGGCTATTGAACATCTCTTTCAAAGAACAAGACTTACAAATACATAGCTGGGAATAAATGAATACTTCTGTAAAATAAAGAATATCTGTCTACAATTAGTAGCAATACAATATTTAATATTAAAGCACTGTGGTCATGTCCATTCGTATTCAGCTTCTTGAAGCAGTGTCAGTTTCTTATTGGTCCTTGTATCTGTGTGTGTCAGAGGAGTTCTACAGTATTTGTAGATTTTGTAAATAAATTACGAAGTCAATATCAGCAGAGAGGATATCATTTTTCAGTGTAAGTGATAAGCAATGTGTATTAGATAACCACATTCTTTGAATTGTGTAAGTACAGTTTGATTACTATCACTAACCAGTTCGGGGTGATAAAGAAACTTCTTGAATTAGACATCTAGCATTTCATTTTCTTGCAATTTCAGAAACACATTTATATTGCAGTTGATTTTGTGTAGTACTTTTCTAGAGTTACCATACCAAAATACTACAAAGTAAGTGGCTTAAACCCATAGAAATGCATTTTCATCACAGTGCAAAATGCTAGCAGTCTGAATGAAGGTGTTGGCAGGGCCATGAGGCCTCTGAAACCTGTAGGGGAATCCTTGCCTGCCTCTTCCTGGCGTTCTTTGGAGTACCTTGGCTTGGAGCTGCATAACTCCAATCTTTGCCTTTGTCATCACCTGACAGTCTCCCTGTGTGTCTGTCTTCATGTTTTATAAGGATGCCAGTCATATTGAATTAGGGGCCCACCCCTGTTAACAAATTACATCTGCAGTGACCCTATTTCTAAATAAAATCACATTCTGTGGTACTGGGAAGTTAGGACTTCAAAATATATATTTTTTTGGAAAGACACAAGTTAAATTACAGCCGGGCTCCCTTAGGTAACTTCAGTTTAAGAGAGATGGAACCCTGACAGTGGTTTTCTGTGGGTTGGGGGTCAGGTAAAAGACTCCTTTATGAAGTTAAAATTTTGTATAGAATTTCAGTGGGTTTATACCTCAGGATGCCAAAAATTGCCTTAGTAAGAAGTACTTTAGGAAAAGATAGCAGTGAGGGAAATCAAGAGTTGTATTTGTCACCATAGATCTAATTCTAATAAGAGATTTATTTACTAATTTAAGACCAGGTTTTGAGAACCTTTAAGAGGTTAGAAAGATCAGAGATTAGATTAGAAACGAAGCTGAGCTCATAAATTCTTTGAACTCCTATGAATACCAGGCATAAGAAGCCATGTGAAGTAAGGACTGGTAGAAATGAAGAAAGTAACCCTGGGCCAAATAGCTAGAGATTAGGATTGGGTTTCCTGCCAAATTCCATGGATGGATGCTGGGGGGGAGGGGTGTGTGTGTGTGTGTGTGTGTGTGTGTGTGTGTGTGTGTGTGTGTGTGTGTGTGTGTGATATGGAAGGAATAAACTAGGCAGATTGGTCTTTCAAAATAGAGAATTCAGGAGAAGCCATCAAACAAGAATGAATGAAAAGGCTTGTTATTGTCTGGTACAAAGTAAATTAGACAGATTTTGAAAAAATTCCATTATTTCTAGATACACAACTCACCTGACCCTTTACCTATTCCTGGAATAAGGCAGGGTGACTTGGAGGTTCCCACCTGTTCACTGACAGGAGCAAAGCCTAAAAAATATTACGTACTTCAAGTTTTTTTAATTGGCGATTTTTACCACATTAACTAATACACAGATATAATCAAATCCTTTTATAACACATTCAGACAGTACTGAATAAGTAGTAAAGCAGAAAAAGTTCCCATTCTTGCATTCCTTACATCCCTTTTCTCTCTTGTATACATTCTTTCAGGTTTTCATAAACATTCAAACATATAGCTATAGACGTATTTATACTTAAAATACTTTTAATTTTTCCCTGCATACTTGTATCACTATTGTTATGTTAACTTTTTATGTGTATGTTGATGGCTCATATTTGTATGGCTGTACTCATTCTGATTAACATTAAATTGTTTCTGTTGGGCTCTTATGTAAATAGCATTAATTAAATGTTCAAAATGGCTTCAAAACTATGTGCTTTATTTTCCATTTCTCTAATTGCACATGGAACCAAGTAATTTTTCTTATCTTTATTGACCCCTTATAATTTTCCTTGGAATTCTTCATAATTCACGTCTAATTTTCTTGGGTGAAGTCTTTTTATTGTTTTCTGAGATTTATTATAAAATTCCCTCACACACTTAGATGTATATGCACAAACCTGTCTTGCAAATATTTTCTCATAGTATTTACTGTGTATAACTTGGATTTCTATATATTAAAAAAATCCACATGTCCTTTCATTTAAAGTCTCTGTATTTTGTGTTTGTATGAAGACTTCACTATCTAATATTTAAGAATAATTGTATTTTAAAAATTATATAGTTGTTTTTGCTTTTTTAAATTTAGGTTCTTAATCTGTTCTGGATATAATTTTTTTTTACTGAGATATATACATATATATGTAATTTCATATATAATGAAAACTAATATGGTCATCATAGTTTTTTTCTTTTTTTTAATATTTGCTTGTCACCTAAACTAGCATGTAAAGAGCAGGTTGCTGTGGACATTATTCTGCATTAGTGGTAGCTCATGCCAAGACCAAATTGTTTTATTCACTATAACACCTACTCATTTTTTTATTTTAAAAGACACAGTTCCCATCCTTATTATTTGTTTCCAGTACTTCTTGATTATTCCTAAATATTTTGTCTTTAATGTGAGCTTGCTCATAGCCTTGTTAAATTGCATCAGAAGGTCAGTTGAGATTTAATTGGTTGTGCAGTAACATAATAAAGTGAGAACTGACATTGTTAAACTCTTGACGTCTCCCTACCAGACACATATATTTCAGTTTTTAAAATTTCCTTCATTAAAATTTTATATTTTTGTTTACAATGGTCTCACATATTTGAGGTAGATTTATTCTTAATGTTTTTACAATGTTATTTATGTAAATGCAAATGGAATCCCTTTTTCTTTTTCTCTTCATTACATTTAAACTATTTTTTCTTGATTATTTAGTTTTTTTTTTGTTTTTTTTTTTTTTTTTTTTTTTTTTTTTTTTTTTTTTTTTTTTTTTTTTTTTTTTTTTTTTTTTTTTTTTTTTTTTTTTTTTTTTTTTTTTTTTTTTTTTTTTTTCAAAAAATGCCTGATTCCAATTTGTTGTTACTCAGTCATGTATCCGCTTTTTAAGTTTAAGGTTCTTTTCTGTAGTTTTCCCAAATCTTGTTTGTTGGGAGACTTCTGCCAGTACTGTTTGTCTTGACTGAAATATTTTCTACCATCTTTTCCCTTTCTGACTTCTTTTTTTTACCCTATTCCACGCCTCCCCCGCCCCACCCCAATGCCCTTTTGTTTTTTTGGCCTGGATAATGCCTATACATCCTTGATATCTCATTTGAAGTGACAGTTTTCTGGGAAGATTTCTGGATAACTACTTCTATATTCAAAATTTGAAAATATGTACCACTCCAAAATCTCACCTGAGCAACTAATACTTGACTTTTAAAAATCTGAATCTTGGCATGCCCTGGTGGAGCAGCTGTTAGGTCAGTCACCTCTGAAGGAGCAAACCACATACCCCTGAATTAGAATCCTGGGTCCAGTGGGGAAACATCTAGTATGAACAACTATATGAAAATAAACATAAAGGATGCTTCTTCTACCTCTCTCTTCCTGCCTATCTTCCTCTGCTCACCTTCATTCCTGCTTGCACCTTTCCTTAAAAAAAAATCCGGATCCTATTTGCATTTGTAAAACCACATTCCCCCTAATCACACTGTAATCTCTTTAAGACCTGGAGAGGCTTAGGTATGTTCAATTACCAGTATCAAACATTTTGATCATAGGCTTAAATTATGTTTATAGGGAATAGTAAGCTAATGAAGAAACTATGGGTATATTGATATTAAGTTGATGAAAGTATAAACTAATAATTCATTGATTCAGAAACTAATGAATACACAAATGACTAAAACAACAGATTTCTGGTTTATTGGAATACAGTCCTGTGTTCCGTTCACTGAACCTAATTGATTCCCAGCTCATGTTATTGGTATGTTCACTTACTTGACTATTCGCCTTGATTTATTCCACAGCTTTCTTCCCTTATACATATGAAAGCAGTCGCTGTCCAAAAATATAAAAGTAGTAAAATTCCTTCACAGAGACTATGATAATTGTTTATATGCTGATGTGGGATAAAGATTCTGGAACATATCATCTAGTGCCAAGGCTTGCATTCCCTTTCCCTTCCTCCCACCAAACCCTGAAATATTTTGTTACAAACATATTGAAAACAAACTTTTTTAGAATTGGTAAGAAAATGGGTATAATGGGTATATTACTTAAGTGGATAAACAGCCAACAAATTCTGATATTTCCATTGTAAATAGGAAAAACATTAAATAGTAAACAATAAAGTATAATATTCCATTTTGACCTAAGTATGGGTAGATAAGCTGTTTCATGATTCTTAAAATTACTAATAGTCCTTTGAAATCCTACTTGAGATATAAATGACAATTGACTTCTGTTCATAGGAACACATTATCTAAATTTTCCTTTCTGAAATTTTCAGTTCTAATCTATAGTCTTACTATAATATTAACTATCTCTTTAGAAAAGTAGATCAACTAAGCATGTAGGTAGCATTTATGGAAAGTACTTTTAAAATAAAAATTAATTTTTATTTGAAACTAGGGCAAATTAACCATGCTTAGTGGTTAATATATGCATATGTACATTTGTGCATGTACATTCTTGAAAATATTTTAGCATTAAATTATCCATTTCTGAGTTGGACCATGATATACTCTATTTAAGAAGCTTAACCAAGTATGTCTTGTCAAGATGTCATAATAAATTAAGGCAAGAAAGTTACTATATAATGACCTGGATGTCTGCAAGATAGTTAAAAGGAAGTCAGAAATGATTTTATAGTTATAAATCTAGTTATAATACTTCCAGGTCAAAGAAAATAACAATGAAGAAAACACACAATAAAACATTTTAGAGTACAGGTTTTATTGTGTGAAGGATAATACATGATTACTAATCCAAACTGCAAATTGTATGTAACATGAAAGCTCATTTTACATTATTCAGAAGCATTTCATAAGTTTCTAAAGGTGGCCTGAAGGAAGAAACTGAATTTGTTCAGGTGCCAGGTATATAGTTTTCTGGTATAATCAGTCCCAGAGAGACCTACTCATATAACAAAACTGCATAGAAGGATGAGAAGGTTCCTTTGTGCTAGTGTTTTCATAGATTCTGTTGCACTATATTGTCAAAAGTCCTATCAAGTCTTCACGGGAATCACACGTTTTGTGAGAATATCTATGTATGTGTTGGAAACATTCAGTTTATGAGAATATCTGACTAAGGAGTAGAAGAATTAATTTATTGCATTAGGTTAAGGCAGCCTGATGCAATGAAACACCTTAATTGAATCTCTTCTTTCCATGGAAGGTAATGGAGTGTGTTACTGGCATTTGCCTCTGTAAATTCCTTTTTACAGACCTTTCTTCTAAGTCACAATACCTGCTCTTCTATATACACTTCTCTGTTTTGTAGTTGGTTAGGTTATGCTAGACATCTTATATCTTCTAGTTTTGGAGTCATCCTTTATTCTCAGTTCATTTTGTGCATTGTTCTCTGATTCATTTTAAGTTAATTTTACAGGATAGTGTACAAGATGAAATCTCATTTCTTGACACTCTAAAATTCCCCATTCTTATAACACCAGTGTCAAATGTCACTAGTTTTCACACATTTCTGAGGATCACCTTTTATGAAATTAGATTAATACTGATTGTATCTCCCTGAGAACACTTACAGATATGAGCATATTTGCAAATTTATGTGTTAGAAATAAGGATTCGTTAATTCATTCAAATAGTGTCTTCCAAGTGACAGGAATTTTATTAGATAGTGGAAATAAGTTGACAAAGTGTGTAGTTTCTAGACTCAGGTAGCTTGGAATTTAGATTTAGAAATTTATTAAGTGATAATGTAACATCTTTCTAAGAGACATGCTTAATATTATGAAAAGAAAGACCAAGAGACCTATCTCAACCTGGAGAAAAATGAAGGATAATAAAGAAAAATAAGAGGAAAAAAAAAGGAATCATTCTAGAAAGGCAAGTAAGTAAGGTGGTTCTGGGAAAAATTGTTTGGTTTTGGCTTTGTAAGTTGCAGGTGACTGTTAGGTCTCCATTAACAACTCTAAGGTTTCCATAACTCATGAGAGCATTCTGAGATGGAAGGTGTAGATTCTGGAGTTGTAATTATTTTATTTAAGTATGTAAATTATAACTTGCTGTAAATAATCTGTATGTCATTGTGTGTACATGTGTAATATGCATTTTGTGTATCCTTATATATGTCCATATAGGTATATATACATATAAATGTGTGTATGAATATATATATGGACATATATATATGGATAAATGAAAGAAGGGCCATGGATAAAACCTTGGGGAATACCAATATTTAAGGAACTTGGTAGAGAAAATAAACTATAAAGTATGCTATTGGAGAAAGAAGGGAGAGTGGGATGTCTGCTAATATTGAAGCTGATGATTAGGACTGTGAGAAGGGTGAAAATGTTCAGAAGACCATAGTATATAGAATTTAAGTATTTATAAGGGGTATGTTTTGACCCATAGTACAGGAGAATAGAGGCATCAATTGTAAGTCTAGAAACTGGAAAATATGATTCAATTCTCCTGAATGTAATAGAGAGCAGCATTTTGTCATCACAAAGCTACAGGATATCCCGGAGAATAATTTTATCCTGTGAAATGCATGGACTCAACAACCAAAGACCTGAACTTCACAGTGGGAACTTCTTGGGAACTGGGGATGTAAATTATTTATATCTTTTTTCTAGCATAAAGTCAAGTCCTTGGGACTCAACAGATGCTTTTGAATGGAATAGAATTGAATTTATCATTTCACACTCAGTTCTTTTATAACGATGGGAACGACACACTGTAGTTTTAGTGTCTAGTATTGCCTGCTGGAACTAACAATTAAGCATTGCCCTCCCCATGCTAACCCAAAGTATAGTTGGGGAAATCAGAATCTTTTTAGAAATTGGAGCCTGGTAAGAGAACAGAGATTGAATCATACTCATGCTCATTTATATTATAGGTTTTCTATTACAAATGTAGTTTTTAAAATTACACTATGTGGGTCTGCTTTTCTACGTAGATATAATCATTCAAGATTAACTGTGTATAGAGAGTTAAGCTATTTTCCATGTTGGGAAAGTGATGAAAGGCACTTTTTTCTGAACTCACATTAAAATGGTCTTTAATTTTAGTCATTTTCACCCAGAGTACTGCAGGTAAAGTCGAAGACATGTATTGGAAGCTCATAAAGAGTTTATGAAGTTTGCAATTACATTCTATATTAATGCTTTTTGTTTGGTTTAACTTTAAAACTGATTGAAAGTTGCATAAATGGCCAGAAGCATTTTTCATTGTTGTTCCTAAGATTGCGCTTGTGGAAATTTCAGGCTGATAGGTGGCAGAATTTCAAGTAAATTAATTTCAGTTTTCTCAGAAAGAGGTTTTGCATTATGGGGGAAAAAATGTGTTCCCTTTGCTCCTCCAGAAAAATGAACAGATATAAATGTGTTATTTGTGTAGTTCTAGTCAGTCCTTTGCAGATTTCTAATTACTATGACTTAAGAATTATTTCCCAGACATACCAGGAAATATAGTAATGCTGTCTTCAATTTTATTTATGTTTTCTCTTATACAAATACAAAATCTATGATTTTGCCTATATGGTGGAGAAATTGCTTAAATTTTAATGTTTGAAGACATTTAAATATTAAGATGAAAATTAATTAAGAAAAGAATATCTTGTCATCTTTTTATTTTTCTGTATTATTTATGTAATAATAAATTACGTTTCTGGCTCAGTTGTATCTAGTATTCGTCACTTCTTTCTCAATTTTTGGAAAGAGTTGCATAAGGGTCCCAGCTGACTCTGTTTAAACTGTAACCGCTGCCCCACTCACACTCCAGTTCTCCTTCACTTGATTACTTTTTTATATTGCATTTATCACATTCTAGTGAACTGTAGAGTTTCTTGTCTGCATATATAACTATATGTGGTGATGTTAAAAGAAATGCAGATTTATAGGTGGTTTTGTACACTGCTGACATGCGTGTTCCAGTGCAGTCAGGGTTTTGGTATATGTCCTAAGTGCCTAGCAGAGTATTTAGCCCACCCACATTAGAAACATGTCATATATAATACATGTAACAGCAAAATATGTGCATATGTAATGAGCCTGGGTGAGCTGGAACAAAGAAGCTTTTGTTTGGGGCTTGAGGATTACAGCCTCAAAGACATACACCCTAGAACCATAGTCAGCTGTGTGAGTAATTTGCCTGAGCTGGGCTGTGCTTATACAAACGGAAAAGTGGAATAGTTCACACACAGCTCTTTTATGCAAATCAGGTTTTCAGTTCTAATTGGTGGAGAGTTTGTCAAGTCCTGATTGCTCAAGTTTCAATCCTGGGACATTTTTTGGTGGGTGGGCTTGGTTTTACTTTCTTCTCAAGTCTCAGCGTATATGAACATGCTGGGTGTGACTGGATGTGCCTGGAGACCTGGCCTCAACAACCTTGGGACTATCGTTTTTTTCCTAGACTTGGAAGGGCTCCATTTTTGTATTCTTTCTCTTTTGAAATT
Organism: Solenodon paradoxus; assembly: GCA_004363575.1. Classification (NCBI taxonomy): domain Eukaryota; kingdom Metazoa; phylum Chordata; class Mammalia; order Eulipotyphla; family Solenodontidae; genus Solenodon; species Solenodon paradoxus. Next base: position 343,839 of record RJWH01000026.1, read on the forward strand.
TATTGTCAGAATTAAAAAACCTTTAGAAAAATCTCCACATTGTTAAAAGATGGCTATAAAGACTGGTGTAAGCTAGGATGCAACATATGTTTTCAGTCCCCTGTAATTTAGGATTGGAGAAGAAAGTGTCACTTTGATCAAAAGCAACAACTGCTAGCATGGAAAGATAAGCAAGTTGTCAGTTTCTCTATCCTGGTCTGAAAAAAATAAAGGGAAGTTTCTTTGGATAAGATCAGTCCCTTTATATGAGAGTAGAGTGAATGAAAATGAATGTAAAAGTAAGTACTGCTCCTCTTAGGGATCTTAGTCTCCAACATTCCATCATTCTAGACACATCTTCAGATTTCACTCTGGCACTTTTTTTTCTCTCTCTAGACTTTGCCACCAGTTTGCCTCCTGCTCCCATGGCTAGGACCTGTTGCCACGAATAGGTAGATCCTTGCTCTTTTTGACCCCTGAGTTGAGTGAAGGGACATCTCTTCTCAGCACCAAAATAAACCTGCAAAAGCAGTTTGGGAAATACTGTTATAAATAACAATCTTCCTTCTGTTCTTCAAGTACTTCAGGATAAGCCCATGAGTGAATTGTATCTAGGTTGCAGTATCTGTTCCAAGCAAAAACAAAATGAGACTCAAACACTCATTTTTTGGAACTCTTTTTGCTTATTCTTAAGTTAGAAACTGCTTGTATGACCTAACACCTATTCCTGCTGGTCTGTGAGATACATGATATCTTTTCCCCTTTCATAATGTATTGCTTCGACAGCAAACTTTTGTTAGAGCACTGCTGTTAAGGGACAAAGAAAACATCTACTTTGTTGAACATTTATGTTTAAAGTGAGTACATTGCATTAAATCACTGTGAACCCATGGGAGCATCTCTAACTCAAATTATAACCATATCTGTGATAGAATCAGCTCCTGAAGCATTCTTTTTTCTTTTTTTTTTTTTTGGAGGGATGTATATTTTTGAGTGGCTCATTCCTGTGGAATTCACAAATGTTGCATTTTGTTTTTTACCCACTACCTGTGCAAACTAAGCTAAGTTTTCTTGCTATGGACTTGTGTAGTGCTTCATGTAGCTCTATACACAGTTTATATACTGCTTTTAAAATTATCTCTGTTTTCTCATCATCATTAAAGCCCTATAGTGGCACATTCACAATACATTTTGCATGAATGAATGAGCAAATTAATCTAATTACCTTCGTTTTCATGGACCAGATCAAGTTTTGGCTTATGTCATTATCCCAGGTTAGAGTTTTTCCACATTATTTGCATACCAATGGGCTGATAAGTGTTTTCCTTTTAATAAATTCCATGATAATTAGTCATTTGTGTTGACTGGCTCCTGTAGTTAAATAGCAAAAGAATACATAGCAAATCTGTCTATAGTTTTAAGGTTATATCTTTGGTGGTTAGTGCCTTTAGTGTAGATGTTTCATATTTGTTTTAAATCCAAAATTCTCTTAGAAAATAAAGGAAATACTTGAAAGAGATGGGACTGCAATCCCAGAAAAATATATAGGCCTATCCAAATAGTAATTGTTTCAGGGATGGGGGTGGGCAGATGGGGGTGGAAAGAGTGGAGGAACAAGAAAAGTTTTATTTTAAAAGAAATTAGTTCTCTGAAACCTTTGCACCATGGAAGTAGCTTTATGAAATATTTCAGCCTGGGCCTTGTCCAAAAACAGACTTTGATCCAAATCTTCCATTTATTAGCCCTATGACTGATCTTGGTCAAATCGCTTAATTGTATTTCTCATTTGAGTTGATAACTCCTTGTAGCAAGGATTAAATGGAGTGCCTGGAAACTTGATATAATTATATAATAATACAAGCTAAAGAGTTTGTTAGCTGTTAATTTCATTCTGTTTCTAAGCTATCCTATGTCTTGGAGGGGATATATACCTACACTTACTGGTCAACATTTCCTAAAGAGTTGTGGGTCATGAGCAAAAGAGTAACTCAAAGAAACCCCTTTAAAGACTTGTATTGGTCAAAGGTCTCCAGAGAAGCAGAACCAATAGCATAGATGTATATAGGAAAGAGATTTATTATAAGGTATTGACTCATGTGATTATGAAGGTCGAAACATTCCGCAGTCTGACTTTTGCAAACTGAAGACCCTGGAAGCCTGGTGTAAATTCCAGTTTGAGCCTAAAGACCTGTGAATCAGGAAGCTTTTGAGACTAGCAAATCAGTGTCCAATCTCATGCAGAAATGAAGCAAATCCTCTCTTCCTTTTTAAAAAATCTATTTAGCCCTCAATGGGAAGGTGATGCCCACCTGCATTAGGGAAGGCAGATCTGATTTACTCAGTCTTTTGAATGAAATGCTGATGTGCTCTAGAAATACCTTCACAGATAAATCCAGAAATAATTTTTTGACTAGATACCTGCAGATCCTGTGATCCAGTAAAGTTGATACATAAAATTAACTACCACACACAAGCGTTTTGGTTTTGAAGCAGTTCTTGGTAAAGTTGATAGGCATTGAGGCTGCAGTGTATCTACTTCTGAAACAAATTCTCTCTCTCTCTCTCTCTCTCTCTCTCTCTCTCTCTCTCTCTCTCTCTCTCTCTCTCTGTCTTTATATATGCAGATGGGTTGGCATATATAAATAAGGAAAGAGAGAAGAGAGATTTATTGATATGGATAATGAAGACGCATTGGGTATATAAGCCAGAGAGAGGGGGTCAATTATTCAGGCTAAACTGAGAATAGGCACATATACCCAATGGACCAATTTGAGGTCATGTCTGTGATTTTGAAGCTTGGCAACTCTGAATTTTAGTCTTATCCTGAGACTTTCCAGTTGTGTTATCATGGCCAAGTTGTTTGACTTGTCTCCCTGAATTTTCATGTCTCTAAGTGAAAAAAGTGACACTTTATTAAAATTCCTAATTATTAAATAATAAATAATACTGAAAACACCTTGGTAAATCTATCCATTCTTACTTCCTATTAAGTACTGTTTTTTAACTAGGAAAGTATATTCACACCCATTATTATTCTATGACAGAAGAAAATTACAGCCTTAATTATATATGCAGAAGACAGGAATGAAGCAAATTCTACATATATTATCATACAGTGTCATTCAGGGAGCCTCAGCTACAACAGTAATTAGCTATATGGATTTGTTTAAGTTGACTATCTAGTCTGGTTTCTTAGCTCCTTATTCGAAAAATAGGGATGTACCTCTATGATTTTATGTTGTGACAATTAGATAATAATTGTGAAGCATCTTGTTCAGGACTTGCCACAAAGTAGAAATGGATTTACGGTGGATATTCCAGGCTTACTGAGATGTCATGGTCCAATTTCTAACTCTGGAGAAGCACGTTTATAAAGAATGTTCCATTTAATGAGAAACCACGTGTGTTTAATACATGATGCTGTAGAGGGAATCTATTTCTCTTTCTTTAGGCTCTAAGCAAAAACTGATTTAAAAAAAAAAAATAAAAGCTACAGCTTGTTCATTCCCCCCTAATATTAGTGTATAGTTCTTGGTAATGCATTTGAAATAAAAAAATATTATTTTGATTGAATGCCTACTTTTCCATATTTGACAGTTTAGAATAAAGTTAAAAAAAAAAATTTACAAAATGAGGTGTCATTATTGTACCTTATTTAGTTGTCAAAGTCTAAACAAAATTCAATTTAAAGCAAATAAACAGGTCTGTGTCAAAAGAAAGATACTGGAGAGGAGCCTTAACTGTATTTTCTGAAACCTACTTGGCAGTTATGTGACACTTAGAAGTGACACCCTGTGACACAGGTTTCGGCTTTGGGAGCTATATAACAGAATCATGTGCACTTCTCTGTCTAGTCATGTCACACAGCTGTTGTCTATCTCCCTTTTCATTCTTCTTCACAGAGTAAAAATAGAGTGGAAAACAACTCACTCCTTACCCTTGGCAGAGTGGAACTTTAAAGAAGGGGCTTTTTATTTTGTTCATTGTATATACAGTATATAATAATCATGTATAATAACTTAGTTTAAAATAAGTATTCATTTAAATTATGTTTCTAGTAGTATACATATAAAGTATTCTAATAAGTTGAGACTATGTATTTTAAGTAAAATTAGCTATTTATGTTCACTTCTCTGTTAGTGCTTTTCTATCCAGAGCATTAATACAGTTTTTACTTTTTACATTGAAACTGTTTAATTAAAAAAAAAAAAATGGAGACAAAGTAGAGTATATGATTTGAGGAAAAAAACCTTTGAATAGAGGGAATTCTTTGCTTGGTACTCAAATACAAAATCTATTATTCGAGGGTGACCTGAAAGTCACAGACTTGCTGGACGAGATCAGAAGATACATATAACTTTTTCTCTGGTGTCTCCCTTGAAGCTCAAATTCAATCATCTGTATCTCACTGAATCTTTTTTTCTGAGATGAAAATCCTACCTATTTCTATTTAACTTGATAATTCCTGTGAGTTTCCTTCTTTTTTAGTTAACTTGGGAGTTTAGAAGATTAATTAAAATGCTTTTTGTTAAAAAAAAAATCACTACTAATATCATTCCTCTTTTGGGCAAGGAGTGATAAATCTGACCATTCTGATATCTAGAAGCTTAATTTAAGAGTTCCAATTTCATGCACACTTTATATCTTTAAATTACATTATTTTAATTCAATATTTTAATTGTTGTTTTTATAGTTGGCAATTGCCTACTCTGGGTATTACTCAAAACCAGACAACTCATACTTTGTAAGCATTCAAATAGGATGAAAAGTTTTCCTTAAAATTCTCTGGGAGGGTCATCTTTGATGTTACGTAGTTGATGGTTTTATATTGTTAAACAAACACAATGCATGAGGCTTTTTATCACTTGGGAAGAGGTTGGCTTGCAAGTGACAGGAAATCCAAAATAGGTTTAGTTTAAAGTAGTTGCAAATTTTATTCTCTACTTACACCTGGAAGTCCAGAGATGTGTAATTCCAGGATGGTAGGACAGTTTTGTGAAGGACTGTGCTTCCTGGGGTCTTTGACATTGCTCTCTATCCTCAGAACAAGACCTTCACCTTATAGCTCCCAGGAAAGTGGGAGGGTCAGGGAGACCTTGTACCTTTCTAAGGACATTTCTTAGAGGTGCACAGACCATGAGTTTTTGTTTTTGTTTTTTTGCTTGGGAAAAGTTTGACCAAGCTTGGCTCCCTGATTGATCATGGTTCATTCTATTTATTTGCTGGTTAGTGCTTATTAGGTGTTTAATTTCTAAGCGCTTTTATGCCATGCTGAATCCTGTAATTACTGAAATTGATTCAAGCAGTAGTAACTTATTTCATTTCTAGTGTTTACATTTAAAAATCATTTTGTGTTTGAGTCCGTTTACTTCTAGTATGGTCACTTGAGTTTCGCCTGACATCTGAAGCAACATTGGGGGCACTTGCATGTTTTGAGTATGATATACCATTAATTGTAACTTCTGTCTGATAATGGAGATTAAAGACTTATTTTTCCAAATGTTCTATTATAAATATACCCTAAAGCTAAGCATAGAAAAAAACCAAAGAAATGCAACTGTAAATGTAATTTTATAGTTGAATAATATAAAATCTCATTTAGAGTCATTAGCTAAATTAGCAAATTTAGCAAATTCAGTTAGAATATCTGGATTAATGCAAAGTTCAAATCAATGCTAATTAATTTCAACTGGGAAATTTCAAATGTAAAAATATCTTAGGAAAAATTGAACATCTAATATTTACAATCTTAACTATGAGGAAAAAATATTCAGTTTCAAAATACCTAAAATGTTAAAGAATAATCAAACAAAATAAAATAAAAAATACTGTCTCTACTTAAGATGAAAAGGATTATTTTTATTGGTAATTAGGCCTTAGGGATTATAAATTACTTTGTAAACCATTCCTTTTAGTTATCTGATTTATTTTGATTACTAAGTATATTTTCCCAGAGAATGGCTAAACTTTTTATTATTGAATTGTTCGCAGTAATACAGTTTTAATTTTAATTGTCTTAGCTTTTCAGTTTCTAGTGTTTCTTACAAAGACTGTCATTTAATTCCACGAATACTGTCATTATTGCTATAGGTTTGCCACAGTAGCCAAAAGTATAATTTTTTTATTTGATACCATTTGGTAAACTATTTATTGGGTCTGTGAACTCTTATTACCATAAATTTATATGTAGTAATTTTGGAGAATTCACAGATTTCCAAAATAAGCCACTAAGTCATATTAAAGAGGTGCATTTTCTTGGAAAGCAGGAGAAACCTATATTGCTAGATTAAAATACTATCCTTGTAACTCTGAATTTTCTTATATAGCTTGATCTGTCTGAAATATCATTCCTTGAATTCTTAACTTCTCTAGGAACCTCTCCCAAACTGTTATTTTGAAGTATCCCTTTTATAGTTTACCAAAACATTTTATGCTTTTTTTTTTACACTGTTCTATAAATGTTTGCTTGTCTGTTTTTACTATGAGACAGTTAATTCAAAACATAACAATTCGTTGTTTGGTAATTTTCTCAATGTTTAAACTTTTAGGTGAGTGCTATAAATTATGCTTTAATGAACAAAAAAAAAGAAAGCTACTATCCTTTAGTGTTTCCTGATTTTAAAGGGTCATAACTATATAAACCACATCATGTTTCAGTTGCATTCTGTATGTTGCCAATTAGTTATTGAAATACAAATTCTTGACTTTTTAATCTATTGATATGCTTTATTAATAACAACTTTAGACTATCAGATTTCAACTAATTTTAAAGACATTCATTAGAACCCGGGGTTAAAGGTTAACTTTACTTAAGATTTGTATGTTTCAACCATTCCATGCAGAGGCCAATTTTATTACAAAGAGCCTCTGTCAATTTGTTTTGATGTCATGATGGCAGTGGGAAAGGCATGTTTTTTTCTCTCTAATTTCTGGAAAATTTCTTTTCTCTTTTGCCTTTTTAAAATGAAAATTGTCAGCAAAAATGATAAGTTAGATTTATATTCAAAAATAATTTTGTCCCTGTAATTTGCTCTCTTGTGTTCTATACTGTCTACATAGTTTATATGTGATTGACAGGAACATGAGGACCTTATTTTATGAAGAAATGTTTTTTAGTGAATACTTACGAAATGCTAAGTGTGGTTTCTTAATCTCAGAGCCATTGACATTTTGTGCCAGATAATACTTGGCTTTGTCGGGGCTCTCTTGTGGCTTCTAACATGTTTGCATATTTAAAGACTTATCTGGCCTTTACTCAGTGGATGCTGGTAGCATCCACCCAGCTGTGACAGCCATAAATGTCTCCAGGCGAAGTCCAGTGTCCCATGCCCGGGTGGGCTGGGGAGGGTCCTCCCTGGCTGAGAAACACTGTGCTAAATAAATGTTCCCTTTCTGTCTGTCAGTATTTAGAATCTGCTAGGGATTTGTATGCCTATTTACATTTAATGTTTGCATTTAACTCTGTGCAATTCACTGTTACCATGAGTTTGACTAGTTTTCATTTATCAAGTGTCCATATTATTGTGATTTTTGAATGGTGTCCTAGACAAAAGCAGGGTTGCTTAGGGAGATTAGTGAAGATGGGCAAAACTTTCATGAGAAAAAGGCATTCTACACATTAATAGTAATTCGTAGATTATTTGATCAAATAAAAAGATACAAAGATGTCAGGAAGGGCATTGTTTTATTTTTTGTGTTGTTGAAGTAATCTTCTAGAGTTCAGGTGTTACAGTGAATAGTAGTTTATATACCCAAGTGTATTTTCTTCTTTCAACTATAACAGGTGTTTGCTCTTTCTTTTCTGTTTGTATGCTTCTTCACTGACAGCTTAACTGCAATGATTGTTGTTCGAAAGATAAATCGCTAAAGGAGAAATACGACAAATTAAAATACTTTCTTCTCATAAGTAATATGAAAACATACCCACCTACACACACGTAAGTAAAAGTGACCCTAGCTCTTAAAATTTAGTGATCTGAGCCTTTTTTCAATTTCCCACCCAAAAACACTTTAACTTCATATTAATATAATAATAAGGGTCACTTCCCTTAACTGCAGGAAACTTCATATATATTATAATCCAGTGATCAGAACATTTTTTCATTTTCTCCCTCCAAAGACACTTTAATGTCATATTAACATAATAATATGGGTCACTTTCCTTAATTGCAAGGAAACTGCACATATATGGATACATTTTTCATTAGATTCTGGCTTGATGGTATATTAAAATGTTTTATTGTTCTTAAAAGACATAGAAGCCAGAAGATTTTATTGACCTGATCAGTGTTTAAAAACAATGCCATCTATTTTAAACAGTCATGGGAAAGCCATTAGTATAAACGATCTGTTAAAATATAGATCCTCCTTTTTAATCAAACTCCTGGACTTGAATTATGGCACACTTCTTACTAGTTTATGACCTCTGGCGTGTTACTGAACAATTTTTTTTGCCTAAGGTTCACCTGTGAAATGACAATGTTAGCAACCTACCTCATAAGATTATTATTGAGTAATAATATATGTAAAGTGCTTAATACATTGTAAGTATGAAAAAGTTTAGCTGTTATTGTTACCATAATGATTATGATGTGAAGGATTTCTGTTTCTCTAACACATCTTTAGTAAAATAAAGAATGGATTCTGGAAATGCAAAAATAGCAGTAACAGCATCTTGGTTACAGTGCTAGAATTGATCCAAATTCATCTTGAACTGCCAAAAAATAGCATTTAATTCCTTTTCAGAGCATCCATGCAAATTAATGTTATACAAAATCTGGAGAGTTTTACAGCAAAAGGAAACATGACCTAGTCTCTCTTTCCTCTTTTATATCCTCTAGGAAGAACATGAGATTTAGAATCAGAGAAACTTCCAATCCAGGTTTTGCTTTTATTAACCATAAAACCAAGAGTTAGTTGGTAAATTCTATGTCACTCTCTCTTCCATCCTATTTAACATGGGATTGATAGCACTTTCTACTGCTCCCGGCCTTCCAGCCTCTGGCAGTGTCACTTAGACTCAGGGAACCTTCCTGTGTCTATTCCTAAACTGGGGTGATGTTTGTCCTTTGTTCTCTAGCAGACTAATTTTCTACAACATTTATTTTCTTTCTTGTCTCCTGCAGTAGACTTACATCCACAGGCAAGTGCATCTGTCTTGTTCACATTTCCAGCATGCTTGCTAGGACATAGTTGATGCTCCGTTAAATTCTTAGACCCTGAGAAATCAATCACAGTAGTGATCCGAATTAAACTCACTCCATTGCTAACTTTATGCAGTAATATAGAGAATGATACTCTCTAATTCAAAGAACCATGTTCTGTATAATCCTGGAGACTTGCCTGCTGCATCACAGCATGTGATTAGACATCTTCAAAGTAAGATGGACCAGATAAGATTATCTAGGTGTGGTTATATGTAATGCATCCTTTTCCCCTCTGTATGTATTTTGTGAATTGGAAAATGACAAGTATAATATGGAGTTTGCATACATCAATTTTCAAGGCTTGGGCAGTGGGTATATTGTCAAGATATGTCCTTAATCCCTCCTTTTCATTCTTTTTTGCCTAACAGTGTATTTGTCCTTTAGGAATATAATTATGTAGATACTAATTAGTGGGCTATTTCAGTTATTTAGGTGACAGATAAGATAAAAAGGGATTTGACAGAATGTAAAGATGAACCTTGAGGCATAGAGTTAGGTGTCTTAGAAAATAACTATCAGTGGGCTTTAGAGACTATAAAACAAGAAGTTATAAAGATAAGGGAAAATCAAGAATGATAACCAGGTTTCTGATTTTATCAGCTAGAGTGAGTGAGGATACTGATTGCTGAGGAGATTTTCCCACCTTTTTCTCTGTGATATTTCTCTGTCTTTATTTATTTATTTATTTTCCTTTTTGGAATGAGACGTATTGTTTTCAGTTTTTGGATGTGTGAATTTTGAAATTCCAGTGAGTACCTAGAAGGACATGACTCACAAGCTGTTGAAAATACACATGGACGAGAGGAGAGATTTCGCTGCTTTAGAATTGAGCACAGTGGGCTTATGCAGGAGCTTCTTGTGTGTATGATGTCATGCAGAGACAGTATTTATCAAGACAAAAAGGTAGAGTCCTGTAAAACACCAGCTTCTTTTTAAGCACTCTCTGAATGCCCTTCAAGAGACATTTTCTTCATTCTCTGTAGGATTTTCCCAGGGAGAGAGGAGGACTAGGGAAAACTGGTTTTCCAGAAGCCCAGGAAATACAGAATCTCAGGGAAATAGATGAGATAGGTTGTCTCAAGTGCTAGTTTATAGGTGCTTCACATAAGCACAATTTTGGGAGGTTTGATAATTAGTAGAGGTGTGACTGTGACGCTTCAGGGCTGCGGGGAATAGAGCCTGTACTGGATTTAGGGGCAAATGGAAACTGAGTTATTGGACACATGCCAGAGACCATTCTTAAAGAAAAACTGCCTCAGAAGGGAAGAACAGTAATAAACTATAGTTAGAAGTGATACAGAAATGAATGAAAGTTGTAGAATTTTTTTCTTTACCTCTATGCTTAGAGACACATGAACATTTGTGTAGTCTTGAGGAAAAGGAAACTGTGATTAGTAAGGAATTGAAGATACTGTTTATAGAGAAGGCCTTAGAAGAATTTTAATTCCTAATGAAGGTAGAAATAGAAGATTAAGTCCCTGTTAGTTTTTCTCCTCTAGTGACAGTGGCCTTCTGCCAGAGGAGAAGCAGGGCCTTACCTAAATCTCACAGGAAAGGGACGAGACAATTAAGGTTGTAGATATATTTCTGCAATTTGCATGTGTATAAACTTAGTTAACTGCAGAGCATCTTGTCAATAAATTATTCTAAGAATATTATTCTTTTTGAAAAGTATGAACTTTCTTTCTCTTTATTAGTTTTGTTTGCTTTTAAAGACCATGGAACCATTTTCACACTTAAATAATGTAGGAAGCTTTGTTCTTCCTCATTCTTAGCAACTGAAAAGTACTTAACAGCAGAGCATATCAATTTCATGTTCAAAAACTTCCCTAGAAATGTACATTTATGTCTGTAAGTGATGTTAATGTGTTTTAGAATGATTGCATTCATTCAAATGAATTAAATGAATATTAGAAATTATGAGACTACTATATGCTATGACACAAGAGCGCATAGTTTAATTTCAAAATTTATTTCTGATATTTTCTCAATGATGCCTGTTAAGTAATGCACCAAGTATTTTTTAATACTCTACAAAATGATACGTTTTATCAGTAGCCTTCTCATTTCCTAAACTTCCATTTTATCAGCCTTTTTTAAGGCCTCAGCAACTGGCAAGTTGGATCTACAATTTGGGGATGATAACAGTAATCCTCAGGCCCAATAGAGGTGCCAAGTGTCTGTAATACTGATTACAAGAAAGTAGGGACAGGCCACAAAGCCCTCTGTGATCGCTTTTTGATCTCAGTGCAATTCCGTGATACTTTATATTCTTACACATGATTATAATTGATTTCTTTTAGGCCAGGAGGGTGAGGTCTGAAATAACCCTCCCAGGTACTGCTGTAGGGGTCTCCTAGGGAGGCCCATGAGTCTGAGGGTTCAGAGAGAAAAGTGTATCTCACACCATTGAACCCAAGTTTGCCCAGTGTTATGAAATTCAAGCCTATTTGACCAAATCCAATTAATAGATAATGACGTAGACAGTTACCAGTCTTGTTCTTTTTTCTTTAATGGCAATTGATTAAATTTTGACTCTATTGATCCAAATTACCTTTTGACTTTCAGGCAGTCATGGACCATTATTTCCTAAGCGATATAGTTAGTGAGAAAGGCATCTCATATTGGGGATGGGGAGAATTGTGTGTGCGTGTGTGCGTGCGTGTGTGTGTGTGTGTGTGTGTGTGTGTGTGTGTGTGTATCACTGCCTTAGACAAGGTTCCTTTCTGAAGTGTTGAAAAAATGTGCATGCTCTAAGAAGAAATCCAGGTGGTTTGTAATTCTAGTGGGAGAGAAAGAACTGCTAGAAAGTTCTGGAGGAGTAAAGGGCTTTCTGAAATATTTCTAATGTAACATAAATACAACTGATACCTCACCATTATTTTCTCTCCTGAGAAATCATTTCCTTCTATTTAGAATTTATTTTTATAGTACCAGGTCAGCATTTTTATGGCCTTGTTAACCAGTTTTATTTTTGAAATATAAAATCAGAATTTGTGGTTTTATGTATAGTAACATATCCTTGTCTCCAAATTTCTGTTTTCCTCATGCAGAGGGTTACTTCTCCAGGAGAACAGCAGATTTGCAGAAGCACTACATTATTATAAATTGGCCATCGGAAGCAGACCTACACTGGCTTGTAAGTAACACTTGAGTTCTTTTAAAATCCCACGTTCGTTTCTTTATCCATGGAAATTATCTTGGTGACTTACAGGTGAAAATCAAACAGGGTGCAAACTCAGATTTCTGAATATTTGCCAATAAAATTATGAATCCCTAACAGTTATATCTTTCTCAATTTAATCATATTTGGTATCTGCTCATCATCTTAAAATATATTGATTGAGACAACTTTTATTTATTTAGATTCTTTAGCTCAATTTTCAACCCTCTTGAGGACAGAGATTATTCCAGCTATTTTTCAATGACTTCAAATGAATGTTTCTCTTATGAATCTGTCCTTAAATATTTATTTTTGTTTTCAGTTTGAAATGATCACTAGAAACTGAACTAAAGTAAACATAAGTTATTGTATCTATCGTGTAGATCTTCTCACATTTATTTCCTCTTCTTTCCCCTCAGCTGCATATTTAAACACTGGTATTATTCTAATGAATCAAGGAAAGACAGAAGAAGCCCGGCGCACATTCCTAAAATGCTCTGAGATCCCTGATGAAAACCTAAAGGACCCTCACGCACATAAGAGCTCCGTCACCAGCTGTCTGTACAATCTGGGAAAGCTCTATCATGAGCAAGGACACTATGAGGTCAGGCCAAAACCTTTCTGTCCTTTTCATTCCTTCTTCTGATTCAGTTTCAATATTCTCTAATCTACAGTCTCATTGCAAGGACACTGTGATCCTTTGAGAAACTAATCTGTGCTTTTATTTTTAAAAAAGTTACATGGTGAAATTAATTGGAAGAAAACCTCTGCTAAACAAAACTTCACCAATTTCTTTACTGTGAATTTCTCAGTGCAATTATGCCAGTATGACTTGTGACTCTTTAACAAAGCGAAATAACATGCATTGCTTCTCAAGCTTATTTGCTCATCATTTCTTTGATTCTATGATCCAAGACATACTATTGTCTTATATTCAGTGTTTGATGATGATGTTTCTTTGAATACTAAGGAAGTAGTTTGTTAGAAGTGCTACTCATTTCTCTGAATTCTTTCTAAATCAATAATGAAATAAAAACTAACTTTATTATTAATTGGAGAGAGTAAAAGTGATGGGGATGGAATATTTTTCAAGAAGTTTGGAAGATTACTCAGCTTTGACCTTTTGCACATGAAACAGTCTATGCTGATTTTTTCTGTGTTCATTATAGCTTTTTTCTCTCCTCTCTCAAACTTGATCTCCCACACACATGCTCTTACACAATATGTTACTACTGAAAATAAAGTTAAAGTTACAACTTTAGAAATACATTTAATCATTCAGTGAGTCTCAGTAAGTAGAATATTTATTAATTGCTATATACACATATGTGTGTAGATGTGTATGTAAGTGTGTGTATATATGTATGTGTGTGTATATATGTGTGTATATATAAATATAGATACATATCTGGAATGGTGCAGGAAGGAATGAAGGTGAGCAGAGGCAGGAAGGGAGAGGAGAAAGAAATGCTTATTTGTTTTAATTTAGATGTTCATCTTATTTCCACCCCCTGCCCAGGCCTACAAACCAGGTCCTTGGGATGTATGTGGACTATGCCCTCAGGAGGCCTCAGACTTAACCACCAGACCACCAGAATGTGTCTATTAAAATTGATGCTTTATTTAAATTCCATTTGGACTTTAGATGACAGTGGATGACTTCCAATTAAGATTTTTTGTATTGGCTAATTTATGTGAACTGGAAAATTTATGTTCAAATAAAAGAGCATTGCTAACATCTGACTCCTTGTTAAACTACTTGTTTGTGGTCTTCAGAGGACTGAGTTGAGGGTTTTCATTCATGCAGTTGAGGTAGTATGAGTTCAAAGAAAGCTTAACTATTTTCCTCTAGTGAACCATTTAGAAGTGGCAGCAGAAGGTTTTTAAATTGGAAGGATGTTATTTTTTTAGTTTCAGTGACTATCCCTATATTCTGTTTTCCTCTTTGTTTTTTAGGATGCCCTTAGTGTATATAAGGAAGCAATTCAGAAAATGCCAAGGCAGTTTGCCCCACAGAGCTTATACAACATGATGGGTAAGTTAAAAAATCCTGTGCTTCTATTCAATGGAAGTGTAATAAATCACATTACTAATCCTCACCAAAACATCCTTATTCACATTAGGGTATCATATTCAAATTTTCATAAAGTATACTTGTTTGAACAAGTGCAAATAAGTGCATTAGCATTGTGATTCTCAAGAAATTATCCAGATAGTAGAGTTCTTGAAATGGGATTTACAAATCCATTTGGATTTTAAGTATTAATTAGAATCTGGAGATGGAAAAAGGTGAATAAAATACATGAAGATTTTAATGAATTGATCAAATTTATGATAATATTTGATCCTGTTTTTTCTTAATCAGTAGATTCTCAAAATAAAGATGCTATGAAATAGAATGCCATGTTTGGGTTTTTTATGCTTATAAAAGATGAGAATAACATATTTCATATTTCTGCTTGTATAGTTTTCATTGTCCGGGCCTTAGAGCTCAATAGGTTTTTTCAAAGTAATAAGCTATTTTAGAGTATAAACAATATTGTGAAGAATTTAAATATGTTGCTGAAATTACTCCTTTTTTTACATTGTTGAATTAGTTTAATTCTCCTATTATTGAGAATATTTATAAGCTAAGTCATGGATAATTCTAGGTGCAAGAGGATAAGAACTAGAATCTTTAATAAAACATCTATTTATCAACTAGGATTGATCCTTGACTATGTTATAGTAAGTTGTTGGCACTGCTACTTGATTATGGACACAGCTGAAAACTGTATATTCAGTGTGTGACTCTCAGAAAAGAATCTCTAAAGTTTAAGATACCTTTTATTGGTTAACTTTGTTGTTTCTAGGTTGTTTCTAGGTAAGGAAGAGAAGAGAATGAATTGTTTTTGTCCTCAAATCAAATATTTTCCTCCAGGATCAAATTGACAACTCAGATTTTCCCTTTTCATTAAACTCAGTGAAGCTATTTATTGTCTCTAGGTTTCCCTCCTGTATGCAAAATACATGCAACTACATGATATCTAGGGATTACTTTTGTTCTATATTCTATGATTTGAGAAGTTTGATAGTAGCTATGGAGTACACATTAAAACATTTCAAACCCTCTCAAACTAGAGAATATATGCCTGGCAAGAATACACTCTCTTTTTAATAAATCACAAAAAATTTAGAAATGCCTTAGAGACAAAATGAAGCACGGATTACTAAACAGAAATAGGTTACTATTTGTAATATTCATTCCTTGTCTCTGGGAATCCTGCTTTGACTTAACCTGTGCAACAGTAGAATAATATTCATATGAAAGAGGGCACAGTAATTTTAGTGCTGTTTCTTTTTCTCTTTGGTATCATGACTAAAAGGTAAAACCTAGCTTCTCTAAATGTACTTTCTTTGGTATCATGACTACAATCTAACATCTACTTTAGATGGACCTTTGCTCTTAAACTCTCATGCATTAACATAGTATCTTTTACTGTTCAGCATTTTATCATTAGTCTATTTTCCCACATGAAATCTGCATGTCCATAAGTATGTGCCTACTGTATGTAGATTATAAATTGAAATTATTTTTCTCTAATGCTGGCTTGTCTATTGATATGTAAATGAAAAATATGATTGTTTTCTCTAGTTTTATTTAAAGAGGTACAGTGGTTTTAGTGCATGATTTTGTTCTTATATCTTAGGATAGCCTTATTCCTAATTTTGTTCAATTATCATATAGGGCATATTTCTTTAAATTAGTAAGGGATCCATGCAATAGACTACGACATCTTTATTGTTAATACAAGGTGTGGTATTCACTACAGTGATTGCAGAAAATTTATTCAATTACTTTATGTAGATAAATTTGATTGAAAATTCAGCTAGTACCTTGGGATCTGTCTGTCATGTGGTTACACAGATGCTGTGCATACATAGGAGGCAAAAGATAAGTGTGTCCCCTATTGCTTGGTCCTTTGTCTTATTTTCCATTATAGAGAAGGAGGTAGTGGCTTTGCCCAGACTCTGAAAAACACTCTTTAACAGTTTGCAAGGGAGAAAAAAAAAATCCCAATATAATTAACAATTCCAGATTCCTTCCATAATTATGGTTACTGCCTTCTGTTTAATTTTCTGTGAAGGCCTGTCCAGGTTTTATAGTTTCAATTGTTCATAAAACTATAATTTTCTCAGAGAGTTAACCTCCTAATCAAATGGGTGAAATCCTCTGAGTTTTGCTTTAACTCCTAATACATTTTGATGAGTCTGCATTTGACAAGAGGAAAAATGGCTCCGGAGATAAGCTGCCCTATCAGTTCATCAGTTTCATTAGTCTGTCAGCATGTGCTGATTATCCTATCAAGTTTATCTACAGCCTTGACTATGTTTTCTAATTCTTACATTTACATATTATTAGTGCCCTTTAGGGATCAGTGATGGATTATAATGTCTGGTTAGATTTAGCCTGAAGTACTCATTTTTCTCATGACTCATTCATTTATCCATTCATGATTTCTGCCCCAAGCACTTGTTTACATGTAAAAACATTATTTTGTCCTATATTTTCTTTTATTAGGAGATTAGGAGAAATAAAAGAATACATGTTAAAAATGCAATTGTATTTGACTACTATTATTGGTTCAATAATTCAATTTATTTCACTAGCTTAAAAAAAGCACTCTAGTCCTTTGAATTTTTCCTCCCGTTGAATATTTTAGATAAAGTTATATTGCTGTAGACTTCATGCCAGTTGACTTAATCTGAACACCAAATGAGCATATTTTTTCCTATTTGTGTATTAATAGTAAATCACTTTGATTAATTTACTTTCCAACTCAATTGTTTCCATATTTGATACTATTGATTGAATTATTATTGTGGCAATTCATAAGTAAAATTTTTTAAGTTATTTTAAGAATATATTCTCACTGTTCTCTTTGATTTCATAGATGTATGAATAACAATTAATTGAACATCACCCTATCCAGAAAACGCAAATTACAAACATATACAAATAATATAAAGCGTATACTAAATATCTTATCAACAAAAATTAAGCTTGTATCTAAGTTATTATAATTGATGAGGTATGAGAATACATGGAATATTGAGATGAGATACACACACAAAAAAAAAAATGTTAAAATTACTCCTAGTTAATTGTGTGCTTTAATTCTATGGACTTTACTTTCCTCTTGAAAGAATAGGCTGGATTCAGTATAATATGAAGTCAGCCCAAGTTCAAATTATGACTTGACATGTACTAGTTGAGTGACTTTGAACAAATCACGTAGCTGAAGCATCATTTTCCTTATCCATAAGATGGCTGTGATAGAAGGGTCAGAGTGAAGATGGATTGCGATAATAAAGGTGAAGTTTGTTGGGCCAGTTGCCCAACACAGTGTTTCAAAATGTTAACTTTCCTTGTAATCTTTGTAATTTCTGTGGCCTTTAAGCTCCAGAAGATAATGATTGAATTGTCTGTCAATTCTTGTATTTACCAGTGTAAATTTTATAAATTTTGTTGTAATGATGGCCTTCTGTTCACTGATGTTAAGCAGGAATTCTATTTAGTTCTGTCTGGTCTAGAATTGCTCTATTCTATCTCAAAGCCCGTTTCTCCTGGGGTTTCAGCAACCACAGTAAAATCCTTCTTTTATCATTAAATTTTTTAGCCAAAATGAAACCTCAGACTCAGTGCTCCATTAACAATTCTGTTATCAGAGTACTGCCTCTAGATTAAAATCCTCACATTCAGATTGCAGTTCCTTCTTTTCCTGTCATCACATATTTGTCCTGTCACTTGGTTAAAATTATTCATTATTTTGAAAGCTGTTATAGGCCTTGATGAATCTCAGTTTCTCTTCTTCTCTTTTCAAATTGTAGATATATTTTAGAATCACAGAATGTTAAAGATTGAAGTTTCATCTTAAAAGTGCTTTTTAACTTTTTTCTAACATGATCTCTTTTATTTTATAAGCTAGTAATTCGCACCCAAAGAGCTGAGTTAATCTGTTAAGGATTACACAGCTTGTGTTAGAACCAGAGGTGTAATTTCCTGACTTAAAATTCAAATGACTTTTTTCTGTTTATACCTTCTATGTTATTGAAACTAGCCCATTTTAAATTATATCATCATTGCTTTCTATTATTCATTTAATAACCAGTAAAACTATTTTTACTTTATATATGATATAGTTATAAATGTGATTTAAAAACCTCTTTATCTTCATAAAAAGAATAAAACACCTCTAAAATTGTGTTTTCATCACAGACACATTATTCATGTCAAATATAAAATATTTTTAAATGTAGGGTAATTTCTAACCACCTTCAATTTTTCACTTCTCTATAATTCTGTATTTCCCCTTTCAATGTCTACTTACACATTGCATTGAAATAATCATAAAAGATGACAAGAAAGTAAGTTGGGTAGTACTATAATTTCTTTTATCAGTTTCAGCCCTTCCAGTTCCAAAGGTGAGTTTAAATGTCGGAGTGTGGGCACCAAGATATTGGTGACATGAAATGGAAATAGTCCATATGGCTCCTTCTTGCTCTAGATTTCACAATTGGTCTGCTATTTAGTGCTTTTCTACAATAAATAGATGCCTAGAAATAAAATGGAAAATTATATTATTTGAACCTTGAGAATATTCTGTCCATAATTTTATAGACTGATGTGGTGACTGGACTAACGAAACCAAACCAATAACACAAGAAATTCCTCAAGCTTTTTGTGTTTCTAATGTGACACTAGTGTCATGGTTTGCATACATGTTCACATTTTCCTGGTATTTGAAATGTGTTTATGGTGGAAAACAATTTATATTAGGGAGAGATTATGTTCTTCTTTCAGGGAAATGTTTTATAAAGGATCATTGCTATTTATTGCCTCATTTGCTTTTGTAGTGATAATAATTTTTAATTCTAATTTCCTGAACATTCCATAGTTGTTTTGTAAGCATCCCTGTTACTTAGAAAATCCCAGCTCACTACTGGGAAATATATTTTCCTCCATCAGCCAGCTAACAAAACTTTTACTTACACAGGTTTGAAATTGTAAGGTTTTTTTCTTCATATTTTTGATTAGAGGGAAATTTTAAAAAAATTGTATTTTAATGAAAACAGCTAATTATAAGAGATTTCCCCAATTTTGTTGCGCTATTCAGAGAGAATTGAGACAAGAGTCAATAAATAAGAAACACAATGTATTTATTTCATTAGCACAATTTTTGATCTAAAAATGCTTGTCTAAAGTTTAATTATATTTTTGAGAAATGAACTTGTAGGATGAAAGAGTTAAGCATCATAGGTGACTACCAGTGATTTTGAGATTTGTGCTATCTTTTAGTAAGAACTGACAAAGGAGATGTGAAATGCACCTTTTGAAAACAAAATGCAAAATTTCTCACAAATTTATCTTAACTCAATTTATGTACACTGTTGCGTTAAGTTGGTAGAATGGCTGGAAAAATAAGTCTCTATTTTTCTGTTCTAGATAGCTATTTTTCTTTTGGATTGTGTGTGTGTGTGTGTGTGTGTGTGTGTGTGTGTGTGTATGTGTACCACATCTGTTTCCAGAATGTATTCAGAATAAAGATATTTAGAGTGAATTTTTGACATGATGGTTTACATGCTTATTTTTTTTCCCTATGACTGGTTGTTCTTAAGGGCGTTTCTCAAGGCATTTAGTATGCCAGCTGTGAAAGAGATGGTTTTTAACTGTGTGAGATTTGAGCTTCACATCTTTCAAGTGTGGAAGCATTAACACTCCAGTAGTGTTAAGCTTTTTATACCACCTGCTTCCCCTATTTTGAGTTCTGGTGATTTTCCTATGATTGCTTCCATAGGCACTTTTAAAAACCTGTGAGTCAGCCCTACAAATGTGAATATTGCCAAATAAATGAATCAACCATTGATCTATGTACCTCCGAGAAAGAATATTAATTTCTGATTTGTAAGAGAAATCTATTCATCTCATTTTATTTTTTCCATCAGAAAGAACAAGACCAACAAATTAACATTAGGTGTGTTAAATTTACTAGCCTAGAAAAGGGAAATGTAAATTTGAGAGATTTGAAAAGTTCGCTCTGTAATATATAGGGTCAACATTTGTTTCTTATGATGAAACTACAGTGGCTTATTTTTTTTTTTCTTTTTGCCATTTACACTTGATATAAAATCTACATTATGTGCTATAGTTACAGACATTAACTTCCTAGGCATTAGTCTATACACTACAAAGGCCAGCATCCAGTTCAGCTACATTAAATAGGTAATATATTTTGTTTAAAGGTTCAATTAAACCCAGTACCAGAAGATATATGGTCCCCATGGGGAGCCTGAACACTTTAATGCCAATAGTAAGGTTGCCTAAGGATCATGCTTCGGTCTAGATATTGCTTGCTTTCCTGGAAATATGATCTGAGACAGTTGATTATATTTCATTGCTGTTAAAACCACATGAGTCCACCTGTTACATTAATTCATACTTTTTCCAGTTTAGTAGTAAAGGAAAAGATTGAAGCTTAAAAATGGAATTATAGGGATATGAATATACTCAAATTAATACCTAATTATTTCCTTTTTATACTCTGATTCTTAAATAATTTGTTCTGCTTGAGAATCTGATTTCTGAGTTTTCATAGAAATAAATGAGAAAAAAGTATATATTTTACTTTTGCTGGGCCGTGTCGATGGAGTGAATTTTTTTTTAGTAAATATGGGCTTGATTATTTTTAAAATTGAACTCATGTTATGATTGGGAAATGTGTTAATTGTATTTCAAAATCTAGCATTCTTAAAAAAATGTCAATTTTGATGACATACAGATGAAAGTATATAGTCACATAGAAGAAAAATGATCTTGTGTGCGGAATACAATCTTGAAGCCATTGTGAAAGAACTGAGGTTAATGTTGCATATGTTTATAGAATGGGGTATACCAATTAAGTTAAAGTTAAAAATTAGATACATTGGTAATTGTATGTATTTTTCTGTGTATTTATATCAGCTTTTCCTAATAAAGGATTGTTTTCTACTTAAAAGTCTCATCTAGCTTCCAAAATGTATTCATTTTAATTTTATCTATGCTGGTGAAAGCTATTATTATTTTGAAATTGAATAAAGAATAAAAATACAGCTTACACAGTTTTGTTCCAGAGTGCAGGGTTATTTTGTGGGGTTTTTTTTTGGCAGGGGAGGGGCTAACATTTAAATTAGGGGAATGGGTTTTTGAGTTGCTGTAGAATTTTATTTTTAAGTGTTCATTAACATTATAATGAATTTTTAAATTTTGGATATATTGTTAACATTAATATAGAAATAATACAAAATAAATCATTAATTGCACATTATAGAACTATATTGCTTGATCCAGAAATGCATATGAAATGTATTCCTAAGAAGATATGTATAAAACTGAAAATACTTTTATTATATATACTTCAGACATCTTCCTGCAAATATTCAAGTCCTGTTTCTCTGAATACTATCAGTTTCATTAATTCTTTCAGGCTACTACATTTACTAATAAGTAAAATTTTCTTTTCTTTCTTGTAAATTTTTGTGAGGTTTTATTTTAACTAATTAGCAGCTCTTTGTGCAAGTGTTCCTAATTATTTTGATTATATTAAGCCATTTTACTTTGGAATTTGGTTGAGGACAGTGTTCTGTTTTGGGGAGCAGATCATCATTTTTCTGGCATACAGAATGAACACATGCACACGCAGAGATCTATTTTCTTTCTTTTTTTTTTTTTTTGGAAAGTTCTGAATAGTTAATAGGATTGACTCTACCAACATTTGTTGATTGATTATTTTTAGCGATTTATCTCCTTGAAAACATAAATGGAATTGATTAGCCTAGAGAACTGTAGGATCCCCAGTGCAAGCAGAGAACTAGTGACACAGGCTCCTGGCTGTTTTCCAAGTTAAATTTTGACGGCACATCAGATGTTTCCTGTCTATAACCTCACATTAGAAATTAGGAAACTTTTTAACTTGCACTGAAGTTTAACCTCTTTCTTGATAGTGTTTTTACCTAATGAAACATGTATTTATTCAGCACCCCCAACCCCCGTATTTCCAGTCTTTTCTTTAAAGCTACTCTTTCAGGCTTTAGGTGTTTTCCCTAGAGTTCAATGTTATAGATAGGGTGAAGAGCTACATATCTCAGCCTTTTAAAAACCTTCCTCGGTTAAGAATTGGAATTTATTTCATTTTACTTTCAATTCCTCCAACCCCAGGGAGAAGTTACAGTTGTTAAAGACTGTTGTCAGATTCTAAGTAGCCTAATAATTTTAATTTTTTCTTTGTCCTTCCTACTTTTTATAGTACCTGTTGAAGACTTCCAAATAGATCTAATTTATCTGAGGCTACTGACTATTATTTTAAGGACAATAAGATAGGTCTGAGGAAAACATTAGAATGGAAATACAAGAGAGCCACAAAATTTGATACTATATCTATTGACTAAGTTTATTATGTAAAGAAAGTCAGTCTCTTTAATGTTTCTACATTAATGCCAACACTGTGAAATAAAAAATGAGAATTATAATCACAGTTACTTGAACTCTTGATATTTTAGGCTCTTCATATCATAGATTCAGTTACCTACAGGATAGAAAATGGGATTACTTGGAAATTTCTCTTCAGTGACATTCTTTATAAAAATGTAACATCTATATCCAAGTTGATATACACTATGATCAATTATTAATAATAAATACATCAAGATTCTTTGGAACTAGAGATACCTGAACTTAATGGTTGGAGGACAGATAAAGTGATGAAAGACTTTGGGGTCCCCAGCTCTCATAGGCTAGTTTGAGACTGGGAAGATTGTAATTGATGAGTACCTCCTATCGATACATAAATGAAGGGAGGGGAGTTTTAGATGAAGAATTGAGAACTAATCTTGAATATGGAAACTCAATTTTGAAAACATTTCTTTTTTAAATTAATTCATAGATTTTAATTCAAAGGCAATAGACATTTCAAAAATAACTATCAAAATTTTGTTGAAATAATTCTAAAGTTCATTCAGGAGACTTAACAGGAAACTAGAATCCAGCAGGTTTAGAGAATGATATGTGAGACTTTCTCTACTTGATATTAAAATATTAGAGGAATCTATAGTGATTAGAGCAGTGCTGTAGTAGTGTAAGAACAGAAAGCCAGACCACTAAGACAGAATGTAGACCCTAGAAACAGATAAACGTTTACATATTTTTTTGCAGATAATGTGGAGTCAAGTATTGATGAGAGAAGGGAGTTCTTATAAATGTTAATCTGGGAAAATTGATTAAATGTTTGGAGAGAATAAAAGTAGATATTTGCTGCATTCCATATGGCCAAAAATATTTCATATGGCATAAGTAACTAATTTTAATAATGAAACTATATAATTAGAAGAGAATATATGTCCCAATGATTTTGAAGAGTTTTTTGTACTTAAAAGATAGTCAATTTGATTTGCATATATAAAAGTTGAAATATTCTGAAATGAAAAATCACTTTAAATATCTTTTGCATCTCATAAAGAAAAGATCCATATCAGAATTGAGTTGCATGAAACAGTAACCTATAAGTAAAAGATACTTATGGCTAAAAGTTTGTGAATTATGTGCATTTTAATTAAGTAAAATAATCAAAGCAAGGTTTTCCTTTTTAAGTGAATATTTTATAAAGTATAAGAATCTTATTTTGATATGGGTTTAAATAATATTCTCATATATTAAAATATAGGCATGACACTGGTATAATATTTTGGTGGACTAATTTGGTAACGTGTGTTCAGAACATTTAATTTACTAATGATTTTGTTTAAAAATTATGTAGTAACATATATATATGTATATATAGACACACACACATACATATATATTAAGGTATTCATAAGAGGTGTTGAATAAAAGAATAGAATATTAAAATTGGGCGATCATTGCTAAGGTAGGCACAATACCTACTTAAAATATTGGGAGGGGAATTTGAATAACAAAAAATTGAATATTGATCTTGAATGAGAAAATTGAATTTTGGAAAAAAATTTTTTTACTTACTTTAGTAAAATACTAGCAGGGACCTAAGTAATTGATATTAAAAGCAATATTTATTATATAATTTACTTTTTCAGTATGTAAAGTAAATTCTGGAAAACATCAAATTTTGCTAATCAGTATGATAATGAAATATATTTATTTTATAGAATTACCTTCTAGACTTTTACAGTGACCACATAATGTTTATAGTTAGATAATGTAAATATTGAAATTTAAAAATGGAGCAAAAAGGAGTTGCTCAAGATGTAGTCTGTCTTATAACTAGATAACCTAGTAAATCCATGGATCTTGCTGTTGTTGCTTTTTCTGTAATTTTTTTATTGTAGCAGTTATTCTTCACATTAAAATAATTTCCTATGTATAGGTTCCCCGTTTCTCACATATATTTCAACACACCATGCCACTCGCCAAATCACTAAGTGTTCTTCCCCATTGTCCAGTGGGCTCCACCACCATTTTCCCCACCTGCCCCATTCCCTTTTGGTCACCTCAGTTCTGTTGTAAATGTTTCAGGGTTGGTTATGTTTCATCTCTTCCTTTGTTTTGACTAATAGTGAAGTCATCTGGTATCTATCTTTCTTTTTTTGACTTGTTTCACTTAACATCATCCCCTCTAGTTCCATCCATGTTGATTAAATGACAGGGTTTCATTTCTTCTAAAGGCTGTGTAATATTCCATTGTATATTTGCACCACATCTTCTTTATCCATTCATCTGATGTTGGGCATTTAGGTAATTTCCACTTCTTACCTATTGTGAATAGGGCCAAAATAGACATGGGGATACATACACCTCTGCGACTGGGTGCTTTCGTATCTTTTGGGTAAATGCCCAGAAGTGGAATGATAGGATCATATGGGATTTCCATCTTCAGTTTATGAGGAATCTCAAAACTGTTATCCATAGAGGTTGTACCACTTTACACTCCCACAAACAGTGCAATAGTGTTCCCTTTTCTTCACATCCTGGCCAGCATTTGTTGTTTCTAGACTTTTGAATAATAGCCAGTCTTTTAGGTGTAAGGTGATATCTCACTGTTTTAATTTACATTTCCCTGATAGCCAGCAAATAGGAACATAATTTCATGTGCCTGTTGGCCATTTGTATATTCTCTTCAGAAAAGTGTCTTTTAAATTCCTCCTCTCATTTTTGATTGGATTGCTTGTACTTCTGTTGTTGAGTTTTAAGGGTTCTTTGTAGATTTTAGATATTTAGCTTTTGTCAGAAATACTGAATGCAAAATATCTTCTCCCAGTTAGTAGATTTCCGTTTGATTTTTGCTTATGTTTTCCTTTGTTGTCGTGAAGCTCCTTGATTTGATGTAGTCCCAGTTATTTATTTTTCTTTTTGTTTTCCTTGATGGTGGAGTTGAGTCCCCAAAGCCTTCTCTACAACTGATGTCATGAAAAGTCTTTGCTATGTTGTCTTCTAAGAGCTTTATGGTTTCTGGTCTTCTGTCCAAGTCTCTAAACCATTTTGAGTTAATTTTTCTGAATGCTATTAGAAAATGGTCTAGCCACATTCTTTTGCAGGTGGCTGTCCACTTTTTCCAGCACCACTTATTGAAGATACTTTTCTTTTTTGAATACTTCTGGCTCTTTTGTCGTAGATTAACTGTATGTGAAAGAGTCAGTTTCTGGTGTTTAAGTTCTTTACCACTGAGCACCATATCATTTTGATCGCTATTGCTTTGTAATATAGTTCAAAGTCTGGAAGTATAATCCTTCCAGATTCATTCTTTTTTTTAATGATTGCTTTGGCTATTTGGGGTCTTTTGTTGTTCCATATAAATTTTAAGATTTTTTTTGTTCTGTTTCCTGGAAATAAGCATGTGGGGTTTTAATGGGGATTGCATTAAACCTATATATTGCTTTGGGTAAGAAGGTCATTATAATGATATTGATTCTTCCCATGCACGAGCAGGGGATGTCTTTCCATTTCTTTGTGTCCTCCTCTATTTCTTTTAAGAAGGACTTGCAGTTTTGTTGTATAGAACTTTTATTTCCTTTGTTAGGTATATTTCCAGGTATTTCATTCATTTAACTTCTATTTTAAATGGTGTGATTGTCATGATTTTGTTTTCTTCTAAGGAGTTGTTTGCATATAAAAATGCCACAGATTTTTGTGCATTGATTTTGTAGCCTGCCACTATACTATGTTCATTGATGATGAGTTCTATAAGTTTTTTTGATAGAGTTTGGAATTTTCAATATATATAATCATGTCATCTACAAATAATGAGAGTTTTAAGTCCTCCTTTCCCATTTGGAATCCTTTTATTTCCTTTTCTTGACTAATTGCTCTGGCTAAGACCTCCAGTACAATATTAAGTAGCAATAGTGAGAGTGAACAACCTTGCCTTTTTCCTGACCTAAGAGGAAATTCTTTCAGTTTTAGCCATTGACTATGATGTTGGCTGTGGTTTTTTCCTATATGGTCATTATTATATGGAGGTATGACAGTTCTATTCCGATTTTATGGAGGGTTTTTATCATACGTGGGTGTTGGATCTTGTCAAAAGCTTTCTTGGCATCTATTGATAAAATCTTGTCGTTTTTCTCTTTGCTTTTGTTGATGTGGTGTATGACATCAAAAGATTTATGTATGATGAACTGCCCTTGCACCCCTGGAATGAATCCCAGTTGGTCATTCTGGATGATCTTTTTGATGAATTGTTGAATTCGGTTTGCTAATATTTTCTTGAGAATTTTTGCATCTACGTTCATTAGAGATATTGGTCTATAATTTTCTTTCTTGGTGACATTTCTGTTGGCTTTTGGTATCAATGTAATGTTAGACTCATAAAAAGAATTTAGGAGAGTTCCCTATTCTTCAATATTTGGGAAGAGCTTGAGAAGAAAAGGTTTTGGTTTTTCTCTGAAGATGTGCTAGCACTCTTTAGAGAAGCTGTCTCATCCTGGGCTTTTATTTTGGGGGCGGTCCTTGAATCCTTCTTCGATTTCTTTTCTTGTGATTGTTCTCTTCAGGTTTTCCAATTCTTCTGGGTTCAGTCTTGGTAGACTGTACTTTTCTAGAAATCTGTCCATGTCCTCATGGTTGTCCATTTTGGTATCATAGAGATATTCATAGTAGTCTTTTATGATGTTTTGAATTTCTGTGGTATCTGTTTTAACTTCTCCCCTTTCATTTCTAATTCTATATGAGATTTTTCTCCCTTTCTTTCTTTGGGAGCCCAGCCAATGTTTTGTCAATTTTATCTTTTCAGAGAACCAACTTTTGCTTTCATTGATCTTTTGGATTATTTTTTTGTTTCCTGTTTTGTTTATATCTGCTCAAATTACAATTATTTCCTTTCTTCTGCTGATGTTTGACTTTAATTGTTATTCTTTCTCTGGTTGTTTTAAATGTAGAGTTATGATGTTTATTTGCGATTTTTCTTGCTTCTTGAGATAGGCCTGGATTGAGATGAACTTTCCCTTTAGTACCACTTTTGCCGCATCCCATAGATTCTTGTAGCTCGTGTTCTCATTCTCATTTGTCTCTAGGTATTTTTTAATTTCCTCTTCTACCCAAGAGTTCTTCAGGAGCATATTTTTCAGCTTCCAATTGGTTTGGAGTCTTCTAGCTTTCTTTTTGTGGTTGATTTTCAGTTTTAGGCCATTGTGGTCAGAGAAGATGCTTGGTATGACTTCAATCTTGGCAAATTTATTGAGAGATGTTTTATGTCTCAGCATATGATCCATACTTAAGAATGTTCCATGAGTGCTTGAGAAGAAAGTTAAATCTGTAGTCACTGGGTGAATTGAGTGGTATATGTGTCTATTAGATCTGTCTGTTCCATATGGTCATTTAAAGTGGCTGTTTCCCTATTGATTTTCTGTCTGGTTGATATGTCCATTTTTGTAAATGGAATGTTGATGTTCCCCACTGTTATTGTGTAGCTGTCAATGTCTCTCTTTGCATATAATAATACTTGCTTGATATATTTTTATTCTCCTTCATTTGGTGCATATATGTTAATAAGCATTATGTCTTTCTGATGGATTGATCCTTTAATCTTTTATAGTATCCATCTCTGTCTTTCATTATACTTTTTAGATGGAAGTCTGTTTTATCTGATGTGAGTATAGCTGTTTCTGCTCTTTTGTGGTTGCCATTCGACTGTAGGGTTGTCTTCCAGCCATTGATTTTGAGCTTTTGTTTATTCTTGGAAGAAGACAGGGTTCCTGAATGCAGCAGAAGGTTGAGTTATACTTTTTAATCCATTCGGTCACTCTCTGTCTTTTGACTGATATATAACTGTTTAGTGTCATTTTGTAATTTATCTTTTGTTTTTTTGCTCCAGATGATAGTTTTGTTTTCTTTCTCTTTTTAGATTGGATCTATGCAGTTAGGTTTTAATGATTTAGCCTTTTGTTTTTTTCTTCACTTTCTCCCTGGGGATGTATTTTGAGGTTTCTCTGAAGATAGCATTCACATTTCTGTGTTTACTACCTAATTTTATTTGAAAGCATATTAGTCTTCCACTCATTCTAACTATCCACATTTTTGTTCTCTTCTTCCCCACTTTTAATGTTTGCTGTCTTACTGTTTTTCTGTATCGTTTCTTTATGCTCTGTGGAGCATCCTTTTAATTTACTTTGCAAAGCTGTTTTGTGATGATGAACTCCTTTATCTTTTGCTTGTCAAAAAAAAATTTTATCATTCCTTCAGTTCTGAGTGATGCACTTGCTGGATATAATATCCTAGATTAAAACTCCTTTTCTTTCAGCACTTTGAATATATTATGCCTTCTGGTCTGTAGAGTTTCATTTAAGAAGTCCACTGACAATCTTATGGGGGGCTCCACTCTTTGTAGCATGTTTTTCTCCGACTGCTTTTAATAGTCTTTCTTTATCTTGTATTTTTGACATTTTAATGATGATGTCTCTAGGTGTATTTCTCTTTGGGTTTCTTTTATTAGGAACTCTTTGAGCTTCCTGGATCTGGAGGCTTGTGTCATTCCTCAATTTGAAGAAGCTCTCATCATCTATTATGTCGTTAAATATAGTTTCTGCCTCTTTTCCTTTTCTTACTCTGGTACCCCTATGATGTAAATGTTGTTCCTTTTGATATTATCCCAGAGATCTCGAATACTGTCTTCGATTCTTTGAATTTTCTTTTAGCTCTTTGCTTATTTGCTTGATTGAGTTCCTCTGTCCTATCTTCCAGATAACTGATTCTATTGAAGCTTCATCCATCCTATTGTTGAGTCCCTCTGTTGAGTTCTTTAATTCAACCATAGGGTCTCTTACATGTTTGATGTCGTTTTAATTCTTCTCTTTGCTTCACAACATTCTCATTTACTGCCTCTACTGATTTCTGGATTCCCATGAGAATGTTCATCACTGTTACCCTAAATTCCTCTTCAGGTAATTTTCATAGGTCTGCTGTATTCAGATTTTCCCTGGGTTTTTGATTGGATCCATCCTTTCACGTATATGTCTCTGTGCCTTTGCTGGATTCTGCATTCTGTTTTTATTACTGAGGGTTTGGTTTCCCTGGCGTTGCATAGGTTTGACTTGCCAAGGATTGACAATCAGGCTGCAATTTTACTTATACCCACAAAATAGCAGATAGCATTGAGTTTTGGGACTGCCTTCTGACTGTAATCTAGAGAGTGGGGCATCTGATTGGCAAGATTTCTGGTGGGCAGATATGTGGTAGGTGAGATTTCCACTCTGGACCCCAGGCTCTTGTGTGAAATGGTTGTGGGAAGGGTTTGATTTGGCTGATGTCTGGTTATAACTGTGCCCAGAACAATTTAACCACGCAGGTTCCAGCTTAGTTCCTGGTGCTCTAGCTCTCCTTTAACCCCTTTGGTAGTCGGCCCTCCATTGCTCCACATCTCAGCCCCACTGAGAGAGAGCCCTGCCTCTTGCTGCCTCTGCAGCTGGTCCCGAAATCCCTAGCCTCTGCCAAATTGCATGTCTGGAGACTTCCAAGCTACATCCCAAATCCAAATCTGCAACTTAGCTGAGAACTGCTCTGGGTGTCCTCACCCACTGTTAGGTCTTCAGCTGTTCTTTCTCCAGCTGAAGTGCAGTCATTTCTTGGTGTTTGTCTCAGGAAAGTAGGTGATTTTTTTTCCGGTGTCTGTGGGGAGTGACCCAAAAGTGTATCCTATTGAGTCACCATCAGGAAGTTGAGCCTGTTGTTGCTTTTTAAGCTAATATTGTCACTGGTTTATGAAATTACTGTGTATAAATTACCAGAAGTGGTGAATCTACAAAATTTTTTTTATCATTTTGGGAGCAATGGAGTTATTTAATTTTAGTCCCTCATTTTGTAGTTGATAAAACTTAGATCCTGTCAAATAACTTACTGTCAAGTAACTTGTGTACAGCCGTACACCTGTTTAATGGCAAAGTAAGAATTTGAAACCATTAAAATCATTTAATTGTTTTGGTATATAATTCATAATCTTATGCTGTACCATGACTATAAATATTTCAACAGGTAGATGAAACATCAAATTAATCAGTTCAGTTAATTAAAATGTTTTCCATTTTTATTTGACAAAATTAGTTCCTAATGAGAGAATTAAAGGTAACAAAAAGGAATACATTAAATACTTTTTAAACTTGGTATTCGTTTAAAGAAAAATGGCCAGCAGATAAAAACACTATGTATAGACACTACACAATAAACAGGATGCCTTAAGTGGAAAATAAACATTTCTTTTCTCTTGCATTCCAAAAGAAAGCCCTGAAAATAAACATTTCTTAAAAGCAGAATGATTATCAGACATGTTCTCAAGCTTGGAAATCTTAGAAAGTAGATTACTATAGAATGTATGCTCTTTAGGCAAAGTACCCTAAAATTCCCAGTAATGACAATGAGATGCTTTATATAAATTGACAGTGACCTGCCTTCTAGAAATTGTATGAAATTGATGAGTGCTTTCATTCTCCCATGTTTAGAGGTCAGAAAAACTTAATTGCTCTTTGTAACTGATGTGTCAGGGCTTAAACAAAGAAGATAGGTCCCCCACCCCAATATGCTTATTGAGCAGTTTGTTTTCTTTTAAAAAACGTATTTCTAACAGTTTCATAATTCTCTGAATTATATCCAGGTATATGTAATTCATTATTGTCCATGCCTCATTATATGTATTCCAATGCTGCCTTTTCTCAGAGCCACTGTCTGTGTTATCATTTACTCAATATTTTTCTTCATTCTAAAACCATGATATTTATGAAATCACATTTTTAACACAGGTTAAATGAAACTTGTAAGTAGTACATTTTAACTAATTTAACTAATAACTAACTTGTTTCATGCGTACCTAGAAATCAAAGTTTGGGAAATCCTCATAAATGTATTCCTTTGTCACTAGATTGTGAGTAACATGACGACAGAAACGAAGGACATTATTTTAACTTTTATGTTTGCCACCATAGGAATTATCCATGTTGGTTCACCTAGATTGATATGCCAGGCACATATTCAGTGTATATATTTTAAGACACTTGCTGTAGGAGTTGAATCAGAGTGATCACTTTTAGTAAGGATGGTCAGAAAAGTGTTTTATTTCTTAAACATGAATCTGAGCTATAAATAGAAGGTCTTCAGCAAGGGCAGGAGAAACAAAAGGTAGTACTGGCAAATGTGGGTGATGTGTCCCACTCCATATTCCATTCTTTACCCATAAGGCAGAGCTGTCCAGTAACTAGAAACATGAGAATCAATGAGATCTGGTCTATTACATTATTAGTAATGTAACATTCTTCCTTTAAGGATTCCTTTAAGTCTTTGCCTAGGTTATTTAGACCTAGGGCTTTTTAGGAAGAAGAGTGACATTATTTGTTCTTTATCTCAAACTGGTTTATATCTCCTGGAGCAGCCTGGAGACTTCCAAATCCCTATTGTCTGTGAGTGAATCAGAAATAAATCTGGGTAATGAACCTGATCACTACATCATTGCAGATCTCATTTTTATGCTAGTACTTTCGTGTGATTGTTTTACAGTATTGGAAGGAAAAATAGTCATCAATGCTTCATTCCTCTTGGGTACTACAAACATTTTTTTTCCATTATTATAAGTTAAGAAGAATTATGGTAACAGTGAAGATGACTAAATTTCTTCCTCTTCTCTCCATGCCAAGTATCTTCTTTTCCTCCTTATTAAATTTACTGAATTTTTATTTTCCTGTGACTCTCTCCTATGTGGAATTTTTTGTCATTTTAATATCTTAATCAAGCTTGAAAGATTATATAGATGTCATTTTCTCCTAAAACTGAATCTACTTATGGCAGTTATTGCAGTTATTTTATCCCCTTCCTAATGATTTTTTATAGTGTGTGGACAGAATGGTGTAGTCAAAAGAGCCAGAGAGAACTCTAATCTCATTCCTGAAATTTCTTGTTTTTGAACACTGAACAAATTGATTAAACTTAGTGAGCCATAGTCACCTCATTTGTAAAACAAGGTTGATATTAATTACAGTGTGAGGATAGTGTAAAGGTAGAAAGGTAATATATTTAAGGCTTTAATAGGTATTCAATATATAATAAACTCAATACAGTAGACAGCTTAATGCAGTGAATAAAATGCAAAGACTTTAGAGCCCTTCAAACCTTTTAGGATAAGATTATTAACTGTCTTTGTGCAAGTCCCTTTCAATGGGACTAAGCATTCCTCCTCAACCATAAAATGAATATTCTAGCCCTTATTATGAATTAGAAATGAGAAATATAAAGCTCCTACATTGTCAGGGTCAGAAATATATAAAGTACTTGTGCTTTGTTAGTTGCCTGAATCTTTATTGGGTTTCTTCTTAAACAAATTTAAATTAATTCCTGATATTTTCTTGCATTTTAGGTTTTGCATCTTGACTTTATTATCACTTTTATAGGCTGTTTTTGTGTTAAGGGCTAACCTTAGAACTAAAGTGCATCTTACATGCATTATATTCCCTTCTTAAGAATTGAGTAACATATGCATCAGGAACGTTTTTTAAAGGTCAACTGTAGATTGTTATTGCTCTTCCTTATTCCTTTAATTCAATAGATAAGCCCAAGGCAAAGTGAAATGAACTTGATGGCCAGTGCAGCACAAGCTAGAACACAGCTTTCCATGAGTGAGAAGGAGCATAATGTTCACCTGAGCTGGAGTGTTATAAAGTTTATGGTTATTCTCTACTAGCTCGTTAAAACAATAGCTTTGAGGTTAGGTCATCTTAGATTTGAATTACAACTTTGCTACTTTTCACATTTATTACATTGTGTGTTTGATTCAGCTATTCTGATTTTCAGTTTCTTCCTATGTAGAATTCAGGTAATTATATTCCTTAAATAAAAATGAGATACATACATAAAAAGCAAATCATACAGATTGAAAATGTTTGTTCTTATAAATCTGCTTTGAACATTTACTTGGTAGTGGCTGGATGTAGGTAAAGTGTCATAGTTCCTCGTGAATTGAATGAGAAAATATTCTATATGCCCAAAGGTATAGATGAGAGAAGTGACAGTACGTGACTCAGACACTTGCCCCTTGTAGCTTTTATCCTAATTCATGATAAACATTCAGTGAATGATCTTTATTGTCATTATGGTTATTACTAAGAGAAAATATGAATATACTTTTATATTTTTAGTGTTTATATGAAGTTTATCTAAGTTGTAATGAATGAATAGTATCTAAATAGGCTAATTATTGATCAGTTTTCATATACTTGCCATATTACATTGTATCTCTTATTTATAGCTTTTTTATATTTCCTCATCTCACAAAACTTAAAAATTAATAATTTGCTTATGAGTTCTTACGGAAGAAAATGGGCCAGCCACTAATTATTTAGCAAATTAATAGTCTTTCATTTCAAAATTATTAGATTTCTGACTTGGAAAAAGTAACACACTTTCTGAAATGATTTTTAGGCATCAACAAAAATATAATGAAGATTTCCAATCTCGACGCATGCTAGACTTGGGATTCTTTTGCACTCTTTTTTCCTGTGCAGAAAACATGCCATTATTTTACAAATTAGTTGAAACATCAATAAATGGAAAGGGCAGGCTATATTAAATGCAAAGTTTGTACAGCTTCTAAAACCTGGCTTTATAAGCACCTGAAGACTCGCAGTAAAATTTCAGGTTGATTCCACACAGAAACTTACTGCAGGCTTATCTTTCAGCTCTAACTGTGGTTAGTATGTATTTCTACTGGTTCTAGAATTCATTTTTGAAATAAATATTTGGACATAATTTGCATTAATTGCCTTAAGATATCAGCATTTTATGTATTGTGCATCCTTTCTGTTATATAAATTATATGTAAATATTGTTTTAGTATGAAGAAGTGGTTTGCTTTTCCTAAGAAAATATGTGTTATTCAATATGGCAAGAAATTCACCTAAATGTTTTTCAGTTTTTACAGAGGTATTATAATAAAATCAGTATGATTAGTATAGAGACTTACGGGAAAAAAATCCATTCAGACTTGTACTATTCCAACACTATTAAAATTTTGCTTATTCCCTTCCAATCTCTGGTTTTGCTTCGTATTTCTTGCATCTCATCTTGAAAGTATAATGTAATCTAACCAATTTGTCTTAAATTTATTTTTTCCTCTCACTTTTTAAGGGAAAAAACATTTTCCATCTATCATTTTTATTATAATAATACAGATTAAAGACTATTCTAAAAATTAGAAGCATGAAATGTATGTGAGTGGTTACATGCATTTTTGATCATATTACATACTGTCGTGAATAATTTTTACTAACTGGCTGGGCAAAAAACACTCAAAAGATCAAAAGACTCAAATCCATTCAGTGCAGCAACCATATTTGTACTGACATTACTATGCTTAATATAAGGATAATATAATTAAAATGAAAGGCAGCTTATTCTTCCTTTGCAGCAAAGGTATGTAAGTTTGAGGCATACATTTAGGAAAAGCCTATGATTGTACCTCTAAATGGGAAAAACTATCATAACTACGATTGGTTAAGCTGTAGAAGTTTGCTTGAAATGCAACTTACTAATCTATTGCCTGGACTCAGAAACTGAGTGGCTTCTACATTTACAATGTTTATTAGAGCTATAATATTTAACTTACATATACAAACCATCTTAAAATGTAATTTTAATCATACAAGGAGAGTGAAATGAATAAGCAGGCATCTGATATACTTTTGTCATTATTACTAATTTTTGCCTTCTTGCTTGGCTTTTCAGTTTGGTAGGTAGAACTTTATATAAGTTGAAAGTAATTACTTATAACTGAGAGTTTTCAGGCTACCTTGTTAATGTTATAGGACCTGCTAAATAATTGTTACTCAATGGTTTTCCAAATAAAATTTACCTGTTAAAAGCTATGTAAATATTTTTTTATAAAACAAAATAAAAATTTGATGCCAGTGCTTAAGCCAAAATAGTCTAAACTCCTTCAATTAATCTTACTTTCTAACACGGTTCTAAGACTTTGGAAGGTATGATCTTAAACTTCTTTTGTTTAGGTCCTGTGCAGTACATTTAGTAATTCTATGACTATTGAAATTTCTAAAACAATGTAAATAAAAAAACAAATAATTATATAGAGGTAAGAATAAACATCTCTAAAAAGAATAAGAAATAGTGACCAAGTATGTATACTTGGGAGTTAGATATTCCTAATCTCTGTTTCTGAGACCCCGAGACAAGGTAGTCAATAGACTGCTTAAAAATTAAAGTTTTACCATTTATTAAGCTTTTTTACTTTATTTAGCCATTCCACTTAACTTGTCCACTACATGTTTACTCATGTGCAAGATAAAAGTTATAATGAGTTTTCAGGAAGCAGCTGATAACAAGTGAAAGTACTTGCCGGCACGTCTGAAATTCCCTGGATCCTAACCCTCGTGGTGTGATGTTACTGCAAATGCTGTTGGAAAGCAGTATGCTCAGATTGGTCTTCATTCTCTTTCCAGGAGAAGCATACATGAGATTAAGCAAATTCCCTGAAGCAGAGCATTGGTATATGGAATCCTTGAGATCCAAGACTGACCACATTCCTGCTCATCTCACTTACGGGAAACTGCTAGCTCTCACAGTGAGTAACTACTCCTCCCTCTAAGGTGGCTCTTTTTTTTTTTTTTTTTTCAGTTTAGATTGAGACAGATGGGCCTTGAGGTATTGATTCTTAGGCTGATAAATCATTTTGTACAACCCTGTACAGAAAAATCTATTGCTTTGGCTATGAAATATGCCATAGATAAAAATATGATATGATCCTTGATGTAACTTAATGGAAATATATATAAGTCCATCATGAATTGTCATAGCAACATTTGTATAAATATTATGTTCTATGAGTCATTGTTAGCCAAATTGACTATAATGTAGAATAAGGCTGATTCATTCCAAATAACCAGAATTACATAAGACTTTGGTTGTGTTGCTATTTGTGCCATCGGTAATTACTGCTAATTAGAAATTATTCTATAAGGGAAGCAAAATCATCATTTGGTCAGCCACTATGTGACAAGCATTCTTGGAGACCACAATTTTATAAAAGAAATATTATTTTGAAGCAAAAAACATTACTGATACTCTTCCACTGGTATTTGAAAAAATTGTAATTTCATGTGTTTTAAGGTAATTTTAGTACTCTTATATAATAGGAGTGTGTCCAAGATATTTAAGTAAATATTATGAATTTACCAATCTAGTAAGTGGTATAACTTTCCTTCATTCCTAATACAAGTCTATTATATATGTTATTTTAGTAATACTGCCTTATCTGTCTCTAATGCTAATAGTAATAAATGAGTATTAGAAAAACATGGAATAAATGGTGAGGAAAATGATTCCTAAGTGAATTCATGGAAAGGTATTTGATAATTATAAAAAATAAAAATATTTTATTTCCCACAGAAGATAGTAGATTGAATACTTAAAATTATTATGCATTCTATCATTTAAATGCTATTGAAGAGATTATATAGCAAACTAGGCAATCAGAAAACATTTCACTAACAATATCTAGTTATATTTAGTAATATGTAAAATATATCCTGTTACTACATTGAACTTAAAAAAGTTACAGAGAACTTCCCAGGGATTAGACATGGAGATGTAACTGAGAACCAGAAGAGTAAATACTACGCCAATCTTGCATCTGGTTTGGGATTGTTTACCAGTTGTGGTAACCGTGGGAAGGGACTCTTTGCTTTTGTTCTTGCTAGAATAAGAGACAAAGTTATAGACCAATGGATGATCAGGGACTAGGTGCCTCAATAAAGTAGGAGAATTCATAGCTTCAGTGAAAGGATAATATGTAATAAGTTCACATACCGATATAAGGAAACCACATTAAGACTTTTTTCTACCTCAGTCTGAATGGAGAATGAAGTGTCTGTTTGGAACTTGTTACTACTGTCTTCCTTTTAACTAGTTTAGGGTTTTTAAATTGACTTACATGATCATAGACTTTCTAGGTCAAGAAATTGAATAAAAATCTGTCTACTAAAATATCTTGGTGAAGAAATTCTGAAGAAGTCCTTCAAAAGAATATAATTAAATCTAGAAGAGTTACTGAATAAAGTGTAAAAAGAATAGTGAGCAAAGAGGTGGTGATCATGTGGATAAATCATAATAAATGTTTATTGAATAAAATATTGAGAAGAAATAATATCCTAGAAACAATCAGAAGGGGAGGGAAGGTGATTTTTAAACTGATTTCAGAAACTGAAAAGGCCAATGGAAGTACGATAACTGCTAAGTCAGAGCAGAGCAAACAACCATTCAAAGGACCTTTGGAGTGTGTTAACAGAAGAGACTCAAAAATAAACCTGGAAAAAGCAAAGACTTGGAAGTAGTTGGTATAAAAGGTGAGCTAAGAAGTATAAAGTGAAACAACTAGTTGAAACCGAGATATGGAACAGTCAGGTCCTTCCCCCATGTGCAAAATTCTAGTAACCCAACAGTCATCTCCAAGTTCTTGCAGAAGAACCTCATAGTAGTGTCCATTGAATGAGAGAAGTCTAAGTACACAGAAACAGTTTGTGCAATTGAAGGTGGACTGCAGAGGGGACTGAAAAGAGGATTGAGTGAAAGTTCTCCAGTGGAATACTCAGATTGTCCAACCCGTTCTGTATCCCATGCAGAGTATCATCAACATAGAGTTTGTACTCCTCCAACACAGTCCACTCCCCCACCTCACCCCCATCTCCCCTCCTGCCATCTCACCTCCCAAGAAATTGTTGAATTCTTATTTGGAGAACATAAATCACTGTAAGAAAAATATTTCCAGAGACTTACATTTGGGTTCCCCTCTAAATGACCTGCACCCTCACCAGACACACCAAGTCAGTCTATCCAGTTTAGAAAGATCACCTATAACTAAGTAGCTTTTATTACTCACCCTTAAATATCAATGGGCAACCAAGAATTACTAATCACATTAGGCAAGCCTCAAATGTGAAAGATGGGAGCTGAAACAAATTATTAGGAGAAGAGAATTGGAGGAAACAAAACTACAAAGCAGTCCCTTAGAGATGATAACATAGTATTTCATGAATCATAGGAGGCCATAGAAACAGAAATCATGAAAAAATGAGAGAGCTTTTAGAAATTAAAGATATGATGGCAAAACACCTTTCATTGGAAGGATAGGGGAATAAAGGTGAGGACACCTCTCAATGCACAAAACAAAAAGATGAGGAAGTAAAAAAATGAAAGAAAAATTTATGAAAGAAATGAATATGGGGCCCAAAGACAGAAATGGAACAAGGTCAGGGACAGGAGAACATTGCTCAGAATTGATGGATACAAGTTGCTCTTTCTGCTCTTTACAGGATTATAATATATTGAGTTTAATCAGGGGGAAAAATTGTTTTACCTTGTGAAAACCTTTTCCATTTCCTATTTTGATAGGATGATAATTCACACAACTACAAATAAGAATAGAATTCATATATACCTCTTGCCTCAGCTATTTTTCTTTGAGGTGTTTTCATGGAATTCAGATGGAAACATTTCATTAGATTTATAAATAGTCACCTTCAAAAAAGTATCTATAACAGTTTCAAATGCCTGATTAACACTAATAAAAGTCATTCAGAGAAGAAAAGAAAATTGAAAGCATAGAAGTACTTAATTCCCAGTATCCCTAGATCAGGAAACTACTTTGGATTTAGAAACCATGTAACTTTTTTTTTTTTTTCCCAAGCCTGAATATTTAAGTTTTCATTACCAAACATAAGACAGGCTGCTTTATCTTTTAGAAGGCATTACACACACACACACACACACACACACACACACACACACACGAGACAGAGATGGGAAGGAAAGACTTGTGTATTAAAGTCCAAATTTCAATTCTCCCCACCAACAAAACTTTTAGATTAGATGAAATACAAACCATTATGGCATTGCTTAACGTTACAGTGCCAAAAACTTCACAATCATCTTTAACAGTTCTTTATGAATTAGGAGATTTGGCAAATTTCTGATCCCAGTGGATTATTCTTTGTCTAATTTGGGGTTTCTTGGCCTGGCAGTACGTTAGTGACTTAACAAGGAATTGGCAAGGTGGAAAATGCCACAAATCTTGACTTCTGAATGCTCTTGAGAGAAGATATTATAAAATGGAATTATCCATTCATCTCAAGAGAATAGGAGTGGAGAGGTGTTCTTATAGTTTTGTCAAAACTGACCACAAGCAAAATGTGTACAAATCATGTGCAACTATATTAAACTTACTGTAAGTTTGAATATTTTTATCTTATATTTTATAAGAAAAAGTTAGAGGAAAAAGATTATTAGTTTATCATAACCAGAGTAGTGATTCACTCAGCATATTTTTGGTACAATTTTTGTTGAGAATTTATGTCACAAAACTTAGATAAATTTAAAGGAATTTATAGTCTCCCAGAATTCTTTAACATATTCTATAGTTCAAATCCTGTTTCATTCCTCTGCCAAAATGTCCTTTTCTTCTCTCTGCTCACTCAAATTTTATTTCCTCTGTAAAGTCCTGCCTGAGTCTTTCAAATAGTTATTTTATCCTTTCTTCCATAGCACTAGTTTCAGTATCTCTGTACTAACCCTTCCCAGAATGAATGGCAGACATCAGTCTATGTCTGTCTTTAATTCTAGACATGGGGCAGGGACTGAGTCTTTACATATATTTTTATTTCTTCAGTTTATGGCATTTCACTGTCTTGGTAAATATCCCTGTTCTTACACATTTTTCTCTTTTTTATTATTTAAGGGCTGGGTATTTTGCTTTTAAATATTTGTTTTTGTTTTCCTAGTCTGATTCTCATTTCCCCACTAATCTCTTTATTTGGTCAACACATATATTGAGACTTATTACTGCATGTTAGACATCACTCTAATTTCCAGTGATGCATCTTAAATAAATGAATGAGAGTGGCACATTTATAAAATAGACACAGCATAACCTTTCCAGATCCTAGAAGGGGTTGTGGCATAAACGAGGTTTACATCTCTTGAATGTCTGTGGTTGGTTGATGTGTCATTTCATGAATATTTTTAATGAATCGTACCCTCTTTTTATAAATGAGGAAACTAGCACACCCTGAGAGAGTAGAAGTTTGGCATATTCCATGTACATCCCAAGGTCTTTGGCTCAAAATCCAGTGTGCCAGGGACAACAGAGAAGATGCACAAGTAAATAAAATTAATAAGGCACCTCTTTCTTCTTGCTCTTCCTACCTTCCTGCCTTTGCTCTCCTTCATTCCATCCTGAACCTTTCCTTTAAAAAAAAAAATTAAGGAAACTAGCTTCAAAGATTTAAGAAACATCCCAAGAATAGGATTAGTAGTATAGTTAGATACCACCTCAAGATTTTCTGAATTGAGCATCATTAATTTTTACCCTCTAGTAAATAAATTTTGAATGTAGTAGTTTCACTTAGGTTATACCTGATTAGAAATTCTAAAAATAAGCCAATATCTTCCCCCTCCTCCTTTTGTGCAATTTATTTTTAGACAATACTGTTAAGTACTAGTTTTGTTTGAGCGGTTAAACACATTTTATTACTAGGCATAAGAGGCCATGAATTTAGATTTCTGTTTTCAACCTGTGGCAGACTTAGGTTCACATTTTAACTTGGATGCAAAATGTCCAGGGTACCTAGGGAATGCTTCTGCCTTAATGTCACTGGTAGTTTGATATTTAAGTGTATTTGGACCTGGATGATAACTCTTTAAAATATTTGGGACTTAATACCAATGTCATGTCCAATTAAAATACTAATCACATGCTCTGTTGCAATATTGTGATTTATTATTTGAACTTTGTCACCTAGGGCTAATGTCATGCATTTAAAATTAGGCATGCAATGAGAGACAAAGGAAGGAATAATGTTTTCATTATTTTGATATTTCAGATGAATTCATAGTCTCTAAAAGCTATGTGTGATCTGTATTTGTATGTGCATCCTTACTTTGATATTTTTGTCTTCCTTGCTTTTTGTCCTGTTCAATTTATTTAAGTCAAATATTTCACAGTTTGTGAGCCAGTAAAATTACTATTGACTTAAATTATAGTAAAAGTTACTTGGCTGTTAGCTTATTTTCCAGATTTAAGTTAGTAAGAGAGAAGGAAGAATATAGGGACTCTGACAGTGGATTCTTGACACAGAAAACCTTTATGTTGGCTGCTGCTTAGAAAAACTGAGCCAGATTTCTGTGTCTAGCCAAAGTTAATTGGGCAACATAAAACTCCAGTTGTGAAAGTGCTTTGAGATTGCGTAGAAAAGTTCCATCCCCGGGCTAAAGCCAGGTGTCAGTGTATTCCGTGGAGAAGTGTGCTGGTCTATGTGTTTTCTGGGGGCTTTTGTGATATTATTACTGTTTAGAGCTAAAAGACTACCATGCTTTGCTTTGTATGTCGCACACCTTTGTATAATGTACACCCATGGGTTTGGCCCAAACTTCACCTCCTGCTCCACCTCCAGCCACTGCAGAGGCTGCCCTTGCATCCCCTTTTTCTGTCTTGGCATCTGAAGAAGCTTTTCCTCCTGTTGCCTCCACAATCTGATGACACTGTCTGTGGGAGGAGGTCCAAAGTGTCTCTCAGCAGCTCTGTTCCCATGCTCTAGCATATTTCATAACTGTTAGCTTAAAGTTCACCATGAACAATATCATTTCAGCATTTTCCAATAATTTTGGTAAAGACATCAACTAGATTGTTAGCACCCACCTAAAATGTATGAAGAGAAATGTCATGCAGCTCACCCTATGGTAATAAAGTAGTATCACCTATCTTATCACGTTAGTCACTAACTCTGTAGATAACAATACTGCACTCTATGTTTAATTTTGTTGAATCGTTGGCCAGAATTACTTTTGTTGCAAGTTTATCGTAAGCTGAAAAGCCAATGATCGTATTCCAGGGTTTTATTTTGCATAGGGATATCATTGTTGATTTCTAAAGTTACGTTTTTAATTCATAAGCATAAATAAAATAAAAACTTCTCTATAGATATAGAATTAGTGCTACCCAGGTATAATTTGCATCCTTATTATTCCTTCACAAATTTGGGCAAAAAAAAGTGCTCAATGGCAAAATGCAGTGTTTCTCACTTGCTTCTCTTTAGAGCAGAGTTTGTTCTGGTTCACATGTTGATGAACATTTGGGTTATTTTGTTTTATTACAGTTACTGTATGTAATGTTGGTACTGGAGGGGAGAAACACAAAAATTAATTTTCCTGTGACTGACTGAATGATTAATATGCAAGTCAAGGTATACAATGTATTCTGTGAAAAGAAGTAATAATATGGCACATCGTGCTCCTGAAATATTGGATAAAGTATAGAAGACTATTTTTTCAGTGCAATATTCAGCTAAGCTTTCATATGAAGTTGTCTCACCTAAATTTTATGCTTTAGCATTCTGGAGATAATATAGTTACAATTATATTATTTTTATTTTGAAGCATAGTGAATCTGATAGTTCATTGCTTAGAAACCCCCCTTTCAAGCCAAGATGGCCATTTTGTTGTTCTAGATTCAATCTTATTACTTGTTACCACTCAGTGACATGGAAATCCAATTATCTCCAAAATATCTCAGACATTTATTCTGCTTTTGTGTATCAATTAGTAGAAGTCATCATTAGAGATATTTTCTTTGCCAGATATCCTTAGAAATAATACAAATGTAAGTGCTGAAATTCTCTGGTATTAAATCACTTTAAATGATTCTAAGTACTTTCTCTCTACATATACATGCTGTTATGTTTGAAAAGAAATGTTAGCTTTTTATTTAGGGATAAATAAAATTATATTGCTTTTATGTGAACTTACATTTGTCATTTTTTAATTTATTTGGTTTCTTATATTTAGTTTTTATTTAGCATTCAGTGCAAATTAGATAGCTCAGCAGCCTCAGGTCTCGACAATCCCAGATATTCTGAAATCCTATATTATTGGAAGGATGTAGATGGACTAGTGGTCTGCCTCTTAATATAACAGTGTTCTTTCAAGACTCACTCAATTTTTATTAAAACCTGCATTCAATATACCTTTGCTGATCCTGAACTCTGACTCATGCTTTATGATAATCAGTGGTGATACAAGCCCAACTAGTCATTCCCTTGGCTTCAAGAAAGACTCGGTGCATTCTGTTTAAGAGAAGTTCATAACAAAATCTTTTTCAAGTTGCTGCAGTTGTGGCCTACCATCTCGTGACTGCTGGAAATTGCTTCCATTTCAGAAGGGGCATTTATATAGGTATGTGAGTATTAGTTCCTTATTCTTTAATTTTTATTGCAGACATAGGATCCTATAACACTTAATGGTCCTTCAGTTTGTTAAATAAATCCCATTGATACACTGTACTATATGACTTAACTTTATGAGTTCCAGTTTGTTATTTCTCCTACATCATGTTGACGATCCTGTCACATCGTAGCAATGATAAGAATTTTAGTATGAGTAAAACTGTTTTTATTTTCTTTATTTCCCTAGTTTGACAGTTTTTTTGAAACTGACAATGTATTGAGTAGAAGAAAATTTAAGTATTTCTTATTAAAATAGGATCCAGGTCCAAGTCTATGTTTTATATTAGGAAAGGTGACATAAACGACATGTATTCTCAAAAGCGAATCTCTTTACTTACAAGTGTTAGGAAAAAATTTTAAAAAAGGAATTTGAGCCTGGAT
Organism: Solenodon paradoxus; assembly: GCA_004363575.1. Taxonomy (NCBI): domain Eukaryota; kingdom Metazoa; phylum Chordata; class Mammalia; order Eulipotyphla; family Solenodontidae; genus Solenodon; species Solenodon paradoxus. The sequence goes on from RJWH01000026.1 coordinate 388,365, forward strand.
AGCTGAAATTAAAGTAAGTTGTAAATTAAATAAATTGCTCTCTATCCTATTTTTATGATAAAACACACATATATGGTGCCTTTTATGTTTATATAAAAATATACATATGCATATACACACATAGAATATATACATTTATGTATGCATATATGCACATACACATACATATTTATTCATACACACATATATGTATTGAAACATGTCTGTTCTAAGATGTGAACATTTTCATGTTTGCAGTCTCATCATAGTTCAAAACCAACGCAACTGTGATCCTGGTCACCAGTCCTAAGGTGTTATATCCTCTCGTATTTACTCACATTCCATTCGAGTCCCATCAGCTTTAACAGCCTGAAGCATGAAGCCTACTACAGAGCTGTAGATTATACTTAGTTTTTATTAGAATTGTATTTACTCCAAATAATAGTTAACTCTGAGCTCAGCTTCATTTTTATCCAAGTCCTGAGCATCTAGGACCATCTAAATGTATCATTTATTTTCTCTCCCTTAATATGAATCCTAATCTGTTGCTTTCCTACCTAATAAAGAGTTAAATATCATGTGCTCTAACTCTTTCTCTTCAGTGGTTATATCAGTCACAGTCCCTCCTGCAATTAGCTCATATTCTTTATCATATAGGGAACTAGGCCATGTCATCACTTCTTCACCAGCCTCATGATATCTGGACACTCATTCTATAGATGGAGAAACTGAGGTTCAAAGATGTTAAGTCCGAAGTCTATTGCGTTATACTACATCTTGCTTTTTCTGAAAGCTGTGCTCTTTAAATTACTCTCTAGCCTTTTGCTGATGATAAAGTGCACGTATATGGTATCATGTACATCAATGTCTAACTTCAAAATATGTTTTTAAAACAAATACTCAATTTTTAGATTTTATTATAATGATCTTATGAAGCGAAGATATGTTCTTATAGTGTTAAATTTAAAAGGAATTTTAACATAGGCAATTATAAAAAGAATTCAAATATCTATATTGTAAAATAACAAGGAAATAATAATAGTGAAGCTTAATGTTGAATTTTTAAATTAAATATAATGTGTCTGGTATATGACACACCATATATGGAGTGTAGTTTCTTTCCTATTTCAAGTTGTTATTTTTCCTAAAAAGAATGCAGGTAGACAGTAATGAAGGCAGGTAGGCTGGCAGGCAGAAAGGAAGAAAGGAAGAGAAGAGAAGGAACATTATTTATTTATTTGTACATTTGTTGTCTTCCCTGGCCCTGGGTCATGAACCTGGTCCTTGGGCTCTTTACATGGACTATACCTGAGCTGCTGGCTTAACACCTAAGCCACCAGGCTGTGCCCATATTTTGAGTTTTGAAGGAAACAGTGAGGTACGATAACTAAAAGAGAGGACTAGGAGATCAAGTGAAATGATGCTGACTTTTGCCTGGTAAACATTTATCTGGCAGAATATTGAGTTGGAGCCAAAGACAAGAGCTCTTACCTGCCTAGAAATTTATTTTGTCTCACAGTGGAAAATATTATTCTTTTAAAAGGCTAAAAATTGTGGTATTCTTATTTCTGAGGTATAATTGAGGCTCTTTGTCAAAAGTGACAGTACTTTCCTGATGCTATGCTGTAATTCAGTGCACATTGTGATAATAATACTTACCTTGAAGACAGCATGCTAGAGGACTCACGCATACACAGAACCCTTGGGTCAGTTTGACATTTATCCCGCAGCATTGGGTTTAAGATGGACACTGATACTGTATAAAGTCATGTATTAAAATGTCATGTAATGCTTATGTAGGTGGTGTCAATTTTAAATGTAATAGTGGTTAGTGTGGGTAATGTTTGTTCCTAGGAAATGGAGCTTGAAGATGCTGCCTTATTATATAGTTGTCTATTTTTATATTTTAGGATGAAACAGCAATAGCTAGAAGAACAGAATTTTGGTTTGTTTGAATCAAAAATTTACTCAGTTTAAACAGAAAATTACTGATCAAGTTACTATGATCTTATGACTTAAGGTATCTTTATATAGTTCAAAGAGATTATATCAGAAGAGAGATTGTATTAAAATGAAATGTATTGCTTTGACTCAAGATGGTTTCCTGAGGGCATCTGTTTTTCTTTTTCCATCTAGAGTTCACATTCACCACAAATTGTAATTTCTCCATTCCATTTTTACTTATGTGTAAGAGGGGTCTTCCATCCTCTCCCCTTTACCATGTCAGTAGTTATAAAAACACATAATAAAGGTACTTAACTGAATTTGATACCTTTGACTGAATATTAACAAAGCTGACTAAATAAGTAATGTGACATGACAATGATTGTTTTTAATTGATAATAAAGTGGAAAATTTCAAAAATGGTGACATTTAAGAATGTCTAGAAGAATTTTACTAGTTATTACTGCTTTGATAGTTTCTATTAAAACAGTATTTCTAAAAGGTACAAAATCTATTCCCAAAATGCATTCCACAGACATTAACATGTCTACATGTTTTATCCCCTCTCTTGAAATTGTTAACTCATCTTTCAGGTAGCCTTAATGCTTCCCTTTCAAAGTTTTTAATATATATAAATGTCCGTATAGTAGTTGAATACTGATATAGTACTGTCTTTTTGGAGGGGGCCACTGAGAATAATGGGTCATATCTTGTCAGTACTGCCACTAACTTGGTGTTTAGCACATAGTAATTCAATAAATACTTATTGAATGAATATAAGTGAAAAGACTGTAAAGCAGAGGTTAGCCTAATTCATATCAAAATTTTCTGTTAAACTATATCACTGGTTCATTATTACTAGCTCTCCCCACTGAGTTAATTCTGTTATCTGTGCATCCATAAAAGTAAGCTTCTCTACTATTGTTAACTATTTTTGTGTCTATCTTTCCCACTAGAGTGACAGCTAGTCTAGGGTAGTAGGTCAGACTTTATTTTTTTTTGGGGGGGGTGTTAAGGAAGGATCTTTTAAGCAATAACTGTTGAACAAAAATTTTATTTTATTGTTGCAAGGTGAAGGAAAGGTGAAAGAAGGAATAACAAATTTGAAAGGATAACACAATGGTGGAGATTACACAAATATTAAGAGGAAATAGGTGTTTTAAATATATAAACAAACATGAGAACTTTTTTTGTTATTGTTTTATTCTGTTGGTTAAAGATGTCAGAAATCCTCAACATTAAAAAGGGACTGAGGAGTGAATTTAAAGGGTCCAATAAACACAACGCTTTTCAATATAAAATAATTTGTCTTCTTTTCATCTCAGTACAAATAATATGGTAATTCTATGAACATAGAAATGCTGATTATTATTGAAAGATAGGATTGAAAAAATATAAATTAAATGCATTCATTTATTTTTTTCCCATTGAGAGCATAGTATAGTCTACTGTTTTGCTCTGATATTCTTAACAATATAATCTCAGAAGAGAGCATAATATAAATCAGTCATTTAAGAGGGAATCTGTAGCACTTCATGAACAGTGGTACTGATTGATGATAATGTTTTTCCTATAGACATAATCTAATCAGATATCCTCTGTTTTATTAAGTATGATTTATAGACACCAGGAATAATCATGTCTTTTATAGAAAATATGATAATATTTATATATTTTACTTGAATAATCAGCTTGATGTAATAACTTGATGGACTAGATAACTACATTTTCTGCAGGAGCTAACTAGGTTGAATTCACACTAATGATTATTGTAGAAGAAAGCTTTTCTTGGCTTTTAATTAACATAGTATCACTTATCAATTTAAAGCCTTACTGTTAAAAATATTGAAATAGCTTCTATATAAAGGACTTAAGGAATTGTTTTTGGAAATATGAGGACTGTTTTTTCATGGCAGCATTCTAGATATCCAAATACTATTAAAGGGAATGAATTAGTTATTGTTGTAAGACATTCAAGTTAAAACAGTATGTTCAAGAGAACAAATGTATCTTCTTGTGTGAGATCTTTGTTAGCTGTAGTAGGATTTATTTTAAGTTACCTGTGTTTAGGTGCATAGCTTAGTTTCCACATACTTCTCAAACTTCATTTGATCATTAAACTAGTTATTCTGGAAACAACTCTAACTGCCTTTTCTACCTTGTTTCTTGCTTTTTCTTCCATACAGAATTTGTTCACTGGAAAGGATGTCTTTGCTGGGTGTTTTCCCAACTTTTAGTTTCCCTCCATTACCTAGATAGTACTTTTTCTATTTTATTATAAAAACATAATGAAATATTAGCATGGTCATGTATAGCCTTTTGCTTTGAGAAAGAAATATAAAACATGACAAATTTGAATAAAATTATTTTTATTGAATATTTCTTCTATGAAAGAGCAGTTCTCTGAATATTGCAGTATTGAGAGTCAGTAGTAATTCCGCAGCTTTCTTATTTATCTAGATTAGCAGCAGCTTGAGCCATGCTAGCTACTTCAAACTGAACTTGCCGAATCATGTCAGCATTTTAAAGAGAAAGTGGACCTTTTGGAAAAATACTTATATCCGAATGGGGGAAATGCATTCCGAAACTGTTATCAGTATTATACAGGATTTTCAATTTGATCAATAGTGGGCCTAAGTTCTTTTAGCTGTAACTCCAGTTTCGAGCTTTAGTTTTTTTCTTTAAATTCTCTGCACCAAAAGGTAAATTTTACCTACATTATGTGAAACATTCCCAAACACAAGAAAATTTGGTTGATGACTATCTTGGGTCACTTCAAGTTACAGAGGTTCTTCATTTGATTGTTACAAAATGCTATTTTAAATTCATGAGAAATCATCAAATTCCATTACCTTTAGGTAAGTGAATTTAGGTATAAAAGGTCTAGTTCAGAGAATATTTTCTCTTCATGCTCACCATGTGTTGCTATACTAGTCTTTAACAAAACTTATTTGCCTCCTTTAATCCTTTAAAAATATTCCGTGGTAGCGACTGCTCACCTGTTTACACAAAGATCATCGTAACTAGCACTCAGAGCATTTATTATATAACAAACACTATTATAAGAACTTAATATGTGCTGTCTCAGCGGCAAACCTTATCAGGAGGTGTCATTCTTATCCCTGTAAGGAACGGAAATTCTGGAAATACTAAACAGTTCACCAGTAGTCCAGCAGTTTTGAGTGTTGTTCATGAGAAGATGATCTAACTCAGATCTAACTGCTTCCCAAACTGTTCTTTGCTCTGTGCCAATGATCCTCGTTTTGTTGCAGAGCTAAGTCCGTTTCAAGATAAAGTAAAAACTGCTTTAAATGATTTAGTAATTTAATGGTGTATATCACTCCCCCAAGTATTTAAAGTGCCGTAGGTCTGTTTTTCATGGCTCTACACCATATACCCCCCAAAACACGTGCATTCCATTTTGAAGTGGGGGTCAATATGTTTCTTCTAAAGCCTGTTCTCTCTGTATTTACAACAGTTGTGCAAGGAATGGTATTAACTATGCAAGGCCTCCGATGCACCTCTGCATTGCCTCAGTAAAAATACTCTTATGATTAGAATGGTCAATTTTGTCCTTCTTGAATCTCACAGATAAACATGCCAACTTGGGTGTCAATAAAAATAGAGCATGTAACAAAGACAATTTAGGAGGCTAATGTTTAGTGAGTCCTACATCTCTCATTTTTCCTCCCAAGATCAAGCAAGTCTTAGATGTCGACGGTGATCATTTAGCCGTGAGCAGAGGACTATTAAATTGTCTGTCTAGAGGCAAAGAAATTCAGATTTTCCATTCTCCAACTCCATGTCACCACTGTACTCATTTTTTTTTCCTATTAATGGCCCACGTTTTCTTGTGATATTACATATTTTCTCTTGACTGTAAGAAAGAGAGAAAGAATTTTATTTTGTAATAATGCCAAAATCCATGTATGTATGCTTCAACTAGCACACTATACTACTAGGACTTGGGAATGAGCCAATTCGGTGATATGCTTGTCATATGCATTTATACATCCGAACTCATTCTGCTGGTAGTGTGCCAGTCTCTGACCATTTGCTCTGTGTGTGTGTGTTTTCCCTTTTCCACCTAAAGATTCTATAATCTTATGTGTACTCCCCTAGTCACTTCACACTCTAGAAACGAAAATCCATGGTACTGTACAGTTGAACAGTGCTGTTTTCAATAGCTCTTTCATTGTAAGTCACAGACAATTATTCACAGAAAGTGATTCAAAATCATTAGCCTGATGGAAAATAGAAATTTAGTAGTTTGGTTATTAAATCACCTTATTTTGTAAAGTAGATATGTGTTTGGTTGGTTGCTGTCAACTGAAGCTTTGTAAGCTGTAGTTCCTTTTATTGGTGTTAAAATAAGGAAGTTTCTCCATTAGACTGAATTCCTGAATAATTTTCTTAATTTGGATTTTGTGAAGAGAATGTTAAGCCATCAGCACGTGGACTGACTACTCAGTTGCCTTAATGCTTGGCCAACTTCTCCATCTGTGAGCCAGCTGAAGTATACCATCAACTTTTTGAGACCTCCTCTGATTCATTTAGACAATATAAATGCCTTAGTCTCTGATTTTTCCTATGTACTATGTATATGTCCAACAAGAGGCCTTTTAAGTATTATTTTGTAGTTCATATGGTCATGCTTCCAGAGTCACCATATTAATCAGTAAGCTTGGGAGTCATCTCTTTTCATCTCACCTACACAGTGCCTGACACTGCTAGGCATATGGTAGGATAGGATGAGGACTGGATTGTTGCTTGAATGCACAGGTGGACTTACCAAGCTTATCGTTAAATAGCACGATGATTCCAGTGGTGAACTTCTAGAATAAGACTATAAGACAATAGCACAAATTATGATGCTACATAGTTTCTTTGTGAACCCCAGCTCTGCCAAATCAAGCTTGTGTTCTTTGGGCAGGATATATAACCTCTCTGGGCCTCCTTATTTTGTAAAGTGGAGAATAGTAGTATCACATAAGTGTTATGAAGATTTAATGTGATAGTCCATGGTATTTGGCACACAGTAAACTGCTCTATAACATTTGTTATGTAACCTACAAAAAGAAAGTACAGTTGCAGTGTTCTGCGACAACATACTTGAAAATGTGATCTGAGAAACATAGAAGATAGGTGGAACTTAATTATGTTTGTTGGCTATCTCACGGTCTTGTGCTACGAGAGCATGTCTTTGTTAATGCCTTCTTCCTTAGGCCTGTGCTGGGGCATGAAAAATAGGTCAGGATGAGACCTCACTGATGCTACTAATGAAGACTAGTGGTTTCATCCAGTAGGACATTGCAGCTTTAAAGCCTTTGTTTAATTCATCGAATTTAGGTGAATACTTGTGAGAAGCAGACAACAATTAGGGTAACTATAGAATATTTGTCCAAACCAGGAAGAGAGTTCTATTATAATTACATTGCAACAATGGGCATAGACAGAGCCGTCTTAGGTGAACTAGAATTACTTAAAAGCACAATATACACTTCCAATATCTATGTGGTCTGATTTGTGTAAGAACTTTTCGAGGCTCTTGTACCTTTGATGGGTATCTCTGTCTTTTAGCAGATAAAGGGGTTGTTTTTCCCAAATTTGTTTACTTTCATTTGTTAGTGTATAAAGTAAACTACTGCTGATTTTAGTTCTCAGCTGCTATCCTCAATGTCACTGTGATGATTGGATCTGGGGGAAAGGGTCAATTCCCCTTCCTTGTCCTGGACTGGAAAACAATAAAAGCCAAGGAGGATGATTTGAATTAATAAATTAATTTTTCTTTAATTATAATTTCAACTAATAATTACTTTTCTTGAATTGGATTCTCTTTTACAACCATGAATCATAACCACTGGTGGTTCTGTTCACCCAAGTCCTCTGATTGACAATGGAGGAAAATGAAACCTATTCAAATTGGTTGCTTTTCTTGACTGTTCACCTTCTCGGTGTCAAAATCAGACTAGAACTCAAGTTTCTGTTATTGAATCTAGTGCTCTTTCCAGTTTCACCCTGGTTAAATCATCAAAGAGTTTTGTGTCTAAATAAATCAAATAACCCTCTCTAACCTTTACTGCTGAAGCTTTTCACCAAAAAAAAAAGAAAAAGAAAGAAAAGTATAAAATTGGGGAATTATTTACATCTGGCTTTATCCTCTTGCCGAGAGCATTTGGATTTGAGGGCAAGTGGCACCTTGCCAGTGACAAATGGAGGCACCACAATTGCCTTCCCATCATTTGCTACCTTTTATGGTGTTCAGGGATTTCTTGCTCTCCTTTGTGACCCAGCTGTAAAGCAGCTGTTGTTGAGACTCCTGCTTTTCCACTCTTCCAGCACAGCTTTCCTAAGCATCCCCCTGGGATTGAAACTTCTGCAGTGACTCTGAGCTCTGTGAGCCAATCAGCAGAGCAGCTTCCCATGTTGTTGCTAAACAGTCTGGGGTGTGGGATCTGGCCAGTGCTCATGACACCGTCCATGACAAATAAGAAGCACCCATTGTGCAGACAGCCCAGCAGAGGGGTTGAAGACCCTGCCAGTACCTAAGATTTGGAGTTTTTCCACAATTGCACTAATTCCCTAGAGAGAGATCATATTGACTACTTTATCTACCTAAAGTTCCTTATAAAATACTTTTTCTATGAACTTTTGGTGCCATTTTATGACCACAGAATGCTGATAAAATGTGTGTTTTGTTTTGATTTTTCTTGTGTAGAGGAAGTGTTGACAAACGTCACCACAGGGGAGAATTTTTGGCTATCATTCAGACTTCAAGATTTCATCAAATCACCCACTGGAAATGATGCCCTCTATCACTGAGGCGACAGTATGTCTCATTGAGAGTGTATTATTTAAGAGGTGTGTTTTGAGTGTTTGCTTTTTCAAGATATTTAACAATGTCATATATTTCATCCACCAACTATGCACCAACTCTGGCTCTTGACTAAGTGTTGATTAAACAATTCTCCTAAAGTAGTTTACAAATGAGAAGAGAAATAACAAAATGGTAATTAGAGTATGTATGTAAAGTGTCATAACAAAAGTCGGAGTCAAATGTTGTTAGAATGCACCCAGGAGGAAAAGACTTGGTTTAAGGAGCTCTGGGAAGTTTCATTTGGTCATGACCCTAGTTGGACAGTTACCTAAGATTTCTAAAATTAGATTTTAGGGAGTATTTTTTCCTTCTCATTTTCAGTTAAATGAAGGTTGAATAAACCAAATCAGGACATTATTTTTTTATGCTCAATTGTGATTTATATTTTGATTTTCTAGGCTGTTGTTCTAAAGACATGTTGGGTATCATCTTTCTGTTGGCATTGTCACATCCCTCCTTTTCACACCAAGACATGTTGACAGAGTTGTCTGCAATTTCCATATCCATTTCTTTACCCCTACCTCCCAAAGGTCCATCCAGCTTCTGGCTTCACCTGTTATTCTATAGAAACACAACTTACTGAGGTTGCCAGTGATCTCTGTGTCATTAAATCCAGCGGATATATTTCAGCATTTGACCTAGTTGAACACTGCTGTTTTCTTGAAATACTGTTTTACTTTACCTTCTGCCTCTTGATTTAGCTTGATTAACAAACCGAATCCTTGACATCTCAGATGTCTGAAAAGGTGCCTCAGTCGCCACAGTTCTCAGCACTGGGTTCATTATCTTAGCACCTGCAACTGGTCTATTTCCATTTTTACCAATATTCCTTCAGTTTCACACCAGAAAACTAGAGGTCATCTTTGTTATTACCATTTCCGTCATCACGCCCCTCCAGCTCCTATCCATCATGTAATTCTATGTGTATCACCTAAATATCTCTCATATCAGTCCACTAACTTTCATCTGTATTATTATTTCCATCACCCTATTTTTAATAGCCTGGACTAATCCTCCAACATTCCTTTGGATCCCTTTCCAAAATTTTACACACACTGCTTGCAGAGTGCCAGGATTCGCTCCTGGGAACAGGGGAGAGAAGTGGGCACCGCAGGAGATTAAGAAACTCAGAGAGAAGGTGATATGAAGGTGGAGTCAGGGGACCAACAGTCTCACAGACTGAGAGCCCTGAATACCCTGCCTTCCACCTATTTATTGAGTTCATACACAGCATTGCTTCAAGCAGCTTACGCAAACAATTTTATCTTTGCATTGGATTTGCTTATGCAGCCTTTTGTTTTCTAACTACATAACTGTGTCTATCTTGTTTTGGGGAGTGAACAGTTACAGGAACACTGCCCCCGGTGCTTTCCTACAGTGGCCTTCGCCCAGTGCTCTGAGTCTGGTGTTCTTTGATGTTGTGCCAACTCCCACTTCATCATTGCTCTACTTTCTGCCTCCAACATCAGAGTGATATTTACAAAATAGAGGACAAATTCTTTCATGAAACCTATAAGCCAGGTGTGTTCCATCTTCTTTTCCTTCTGTCTCTCACTCACTCTGGTCTCCATGTAGTGTGTCAGTTTTCCTGTTAACAGGGTTTTACCATTGATCTCCATCTACTTAGAATATTTTTATCTTCTCTTGAACTAGTTAATCATACAGATCTTTCAGATTTTTCAAGCAAGCTGCAATCCCTTTGTAAACTTTTCCTGAATGCGTCCACTGGATCAAGACAACTGTTGTTCTAAGTGAAACTTATCACCCTTGTTTCTGTAGTATTCTTGAAAGCTATGGTTTTACAGACATCATCAGGGTAGGGGTTGTATCTGTTCTTTACGTGGTCTTAGCCAGAAGACTGAGAAGCAATTACATGTGTCTGTTCTTATTCACCATTTTCATCATAGTGCTTAACCTAGTGCTAAGTGTATGGTAGGTAGCCAATAAATATTTGTTGAACTAAGAAAATCAGTGAGTAATTTAATAAGTTAATAAAATTAAATGTTTCATTAAAGACATCATTTTTCTGTATGGGTTTGTGATTCAGAGATAAATGATGAATCAGTCTAAAGTGTAAAAGTAGTGATTTTAATATTTAAAATTACATAATTATAAAGTAAATTTTAGACTTCCCTTATAATTTAATTATAAATTTGATTTAAGCAAAATTTCTCTTCACAGTTTTCTCAGACATTGGTACTATATCTGAATACTATTCTTATCAACTGAGATTGTGGATGGAGAATTATGATGAGATGTTAGCTTTAATTTGACTTTGAACTTAGTACAACAAGGCAATATAACAGACTAAGTAATTTACCCAGATGGAGCTTAAAATGTAGTTGTATCCTATCAAATTAATTATCTCCCACTGAAATGTTATTACAATATGTGTAGATGACCTCTTTTCGCTTGAAGGGAAAATGTACAAGTGAACAGATGTAGAAAGAAAATGAAAACTTGGAAAGTAACAGGAAAACTAAGCAAGTCAAACACCTTTAGTTATGTTGTACTTTAAAAATTAGCTTTTGTATTTTTACCTTAAAATCTAACTTTTTGTCAAAGCTGTGTAGAAAGAAGCAGTTAGATTTTATTTTTTCAAATTTTAAAATATGTTGATTATTTATGAAAGGCATTACTTATAATTTTAAAGTTATTTAGAATGGTCTTATATGTTAATATTTTATTATGCTTTTTCATATTTTTCCTCTTTTCTTGAAAACCTAATTAAAACATAAGGGTTCCCCCCGCCCTTTGGTCCCTTATTAACATTCTTATACATCTTCTTTTCATTTCTCGTATAAGGTGCTATGTATCTGTTCTTGTTTGCCAGCACTTGGTCTGTGGCCTCCTGTGGTGAGTCTTCTGAGCTACTGCTCTATACTCTCTTGCCCAAGCATCTCGATCAAATAGAACTTGATTACTCCACTACATGTCCACAATCCCATCAACTCTTCCTCCCACACAACCTTTCTCATGTGAACAAATGATACCTAACATTTATGTAGGTGCTGCAAGCCACAAACTTCACAGTTCTCCTTGACTCTTCTTTTTACATTACACCCCTATCCAGACTTCTAGCCATTATCTTCCAGGTATTCCAAGTCTGACATCTTCTTAGCCTTCTAACTGCTCTGACCTTAGCCTTAGCCATGGAGTATTAACAGCTTCCTAAGTGGACTCTCTATTTCCTCTTCTACATCCATTACAGTTTTCCATCCAAAAGTCTAGAGTATTTTTGTAAAAATATAAGTGAAGTCATGTTGTATCTCTACTTAAAATCTTCCATGATATACCTCCCTAGTCAAAAGAAATTCCAGTGTTTGCATCAGCAGTACATACAATAAAATGGAGACAATATTGAAAGTATTAGCATCGTGGTATATACATGGATGACATGCACATTCACGTGTTCCATATTTTGTGCATTTCTTAGAAGCTGTTTGACTCATTATTGTTAACACTGAGGAAATAATAATGAGTTGAAACTAAGTGGCATCCAGTATTAAAACTGTGAATTTCAACACCAGAAACACCAAACTGATTCCAAACTCCTTATATTACTTCCTATCTCCTTATAAGGTTGGTCCTTTTAGTCACTCACACTCACTTCTGATTTCTTGGTTACTTAAGTTACTTCTCAAATGTCACGAAAGACCTTTTTCGACTTATTTTATCAAACATCACCCCACCATGTCAACACCAGCTGTGTGTTGCTCTTTCCCCTTAGCCCGTGTTACTTTTCACCAAAGTACTTACGACTGACAGTATTCCTGCTCATGTGTAAGTCCATTCCACCACTTGAATGTGAACTGCGACAGGGCAGGGACTTTTGTCTTTATTTCCAGCACCTGGAACATGGCCTGTCATGTAGCAGGAACTTAATCCATTCCTTTGGAGTAAAATGTCACATCTCTGAAGTCCTCTATTTCCCTTTTCAGTAGATTAGGTTGTACTGTGTCTCAAGACACTTAATCTGACATTAACACAGTGCTATTTTTTAACATTCTACTCTAAATATGTATTTCTCTCCTCATCATTCTTAAAATACCAAGGGACAACCCTCTCTTTTACCTTTGAAACCACAGCAGTAAAATGAGCCAGCGATACAGGTAGAGCTTAATCTCCTCTCAAAGATATTCTTACAGTTTAAAAAAAATGTTATTAGGTGATAGACTACAGTTTGCAACCTGTTTATTTCATTTATCATTACATCATGAAGATCCTTGTACTTCAGTAACTTCAACGAGTCATTTTAACAGGTGCATAGTACTTCATTGAAATGAAGTTTGGTTAGCCAAGTCTAGCTGGTAGACATTGAGTATAAACTCTACTGCAATGAAAGTAAGTAACCCTCTCTTTGTATTTATAAATATTTCCTTAAGACAAATACTTAGAAATAGAATTGTTTATCTAAGGTGTATCTATGATTTAAAGTCTTTCGATACACATCAATTTACTTTCCTGAAAGACTATATCACATTTTGCTGTATTTTATCTAAGTGTTATATTAATACCTACTTTTATGAATCCCCAGTAATATGAGGTTCATCATTTTGAGGGAACATCGTTGATAGATGAATTACAACATGCATCTCAGTATATTTATAATTTGGGTCAATTAAATATTGAACATTTAACATGTTTCTGTATGGATATTGGCCATTGTTTGTTGGTATTTGTAAATCCTTTTTATACCCTTTGGTGATCTAACATGTGTGATATTCAGACCAGAGACTAAGCTGCAGATGGATGATCTGCTTCTTTATCTTCTTTGAATGAAGTTCAGTTTATGGCATTCTTTCATCCTACTTGGTTAGCCATTTAATTTTAGTCAATTTTTAGGTTACTCTCTTCCCCAAAGTTTACCTAAACCTGGAAGAGCGAATGGTGATTCAAAAGCTGGGAAAAAGGCTGTCCTCAGCTTGGCCTTAGCTGATACCTGTGCCTTTAAGTATGGTAACTTTGCAGAGGATCTGGGATGGGTTTTAGCTGTGCTCAGGTGGGACTCCTGGTCTACGCTCTGGCCATGCCCTAGGCATCCCACAGAGACATTTTTTGCCTATTAACATCACAGAGCCTACTCTGGGCATGTTCCTGAATAGTGGGAAGCACCCCTTTCACCACTCTCCCTCTGTGTCCTTTCAGATAATTTTTCAGTGAGCTTAGGCCTTAAAACAACATATTCTAGGTAGTTTTCAGACAGCCTCTGCTTTTAGATGTCTTGGGAAAGAGCTGACATTTAGGGAAAGTGGTCCTTGGGGTCACAATTTAGGGAGGAAAAACACAAACTATTATCAGTAAACTTTTCAGTCACATTTACTGTTATGTTTGGTAGCCTTATTCAATTCTGTTTTAAAGTTTTCTGGAAGAAATATTCTGTCCTTAAAAGTAAATGTCATAGTTAAATTTTAGGTATCGGATAGTTTGATAGGGGAAATATTTTATAATAATATAGAAGTGAGATCAATAGTAATGAGATAAAACACTTTATCATGAATATTACCACTAACCCTGTTCCTTCATTTTGCCTCTAGTTAAGGTTAACTCTGGTTAATAATGTCTGATGACTTAGATGGATATTAGAATTAAATGGTTTCATGTATATCATCTTGGTTTGCAATAAGTGGGTTTTTTTAAATGAATTTTTTTTTGAGGAGGAGAAAGCAGTTTTGTATCCTGAATCACTTCACATAAAAAAGTGAGGTTAGCATAGACTATCAAGGTACGTCCTGATGGAGCAGCAGTTAGGTCAAGCTTCCAAAAGGGCCACACAGCCCTGGTTTCAAGTCACAGGTTTAAGGGGACAACCTAACTGTTCACCAGTTAGGTGAACAACGAAAAAAGTAAATTGCCTCTTCCTCCTTTCTCTTCCTGCCTGCCTGCCTGCTTACACGCCTTCATTCCTGCCGGCATCTTGCTTTTAAAAAAGAAAAAAGATCATCAAATAATACTCCTTTTATTGGTAAATGATGGTGATTGCAAATTAATTTTTCAGTTATCTTGTTTTTTTTTTTTACCTTTTTCTTTTTTAAGGTTATGTATTCATTTTTAAGGAAAGGCACGACAGTCAGGAATGAAGGCAAGCAGAGAGGCGGGCAGGAAGAGAGAGGAGGAGGAAGCACTCTTATTTCATTTAGTTGCTCATCTCTGCTGCTGCCCTCAGCCCCAGGATATGCTGGGAACTGGAAACCGGGTGCTGGCCAAAGGTGGTTGATAAAACCGCTACTCCACAAGGGTGTGCCAAATAGTTTCTTCTTCTGCACCCGTTAAACTATATTGCATGCTTAAAAAGCACTCGTATGAAACTATGTGTTTAGACATATTTTATTGACTGTTTCCCTTTTTTCATTTATCACCCAAGTAGATAAACAATTTTAAATGAGGATTTAATTTTCCTTGTTTGTAGGAAAATGACCAACATTCACAATTGTCAGACATTCCAAAAGAATTAATGCTAAATGTATGGAAGTGACTGCTAGATACAGAACTGCAGGAGGAGACACTTGTTTTATTAAACATAGAGCGGTACCTAATGAAGGAATAGGACCACTGAAAGGAAATTCTGTTTTTTCCTTCTATTATTCTAATTGGTATTCCTACTAATGCTGAAGACACAAGTAGCTCCTGGTTAGAATATAAATATTTAGTTGAGGATTGAACAATTAAACTGCTTCTGAGAAACTCTTTATAGTTTTATAGACCTTAGTTCATGCGATAGCTTCCAGATGTGAAATGAAAAAAGTACTACTTTATTCACAGCTCTGTGCTTTACAGAGATTGTGTGAACATGTGAACTAAATAAATAAGAAGTAACTATAAGCCATTAAGTTATAAAAAGAAAGTGTTTTTTTGTTGGATAATTATTATATTTATGGAATACTGGAGGGCCGTAGAAACAAAAGTAAAGTCTGATGGAAATACTCCAATTTGCAGGGTAAAATTACTATATGAATTGCATGTACATGTTTTTGTAATGCAATACAACAATGCAGAGTCTTGATACTTTCAGGTGCTATGCAGTAAAATAGGAGTTCTGAGCTGTGCCATCAAGACATACTGTGTAGGGGGGTTGACATAATGACTATTTTGTTACTAAAAATAATTATAAAATTTCATGTAGGCTTTACTATTTAGAAAAATTAAGCTAAAACTATAATCGTATAATTCTCTGTTCTGTTTAATATTCTTGAGTGTCTTCTGAAGTGGAGGGTTCCAGGAATGGGGTGTGTACCTTTCCTTAGTACACATCCGCTCTCTTGGGCACCTGTTTCCGAACAGTGATTTAGTATCCAGTAGAAGTAGAAAAGAAAATTGTTGAAAACTAATCTCAGGCTGTGGAACTTGTTATATAAACTTTATGAATATTAATCTGACACATACATGTCTTATTGCAGCCATTAACAATATGACCTGATGAGATCTAGTTCTAAATAGAGAGTTTTTTTCATGAGTTTTAAAAT
The DNA here is from genome assembly GCA_004363575.1 of Solenodon paradoxus. Lineage (NCBI taxonomy): Eukaryota > Metazoa > Chordata > Mammalia > Eulipotyphla > Solenodontidae > Solenodon > Solenodon paradoxus. Next base: position 404,628 of record RJWH01000026.1, read on the forward strand.
AGCTTGTGTGTGTGTGTATTTAGTACTTAGTAGGTTATTACAAGTACTAGAGTAAAATAAATATATTATATCAAATCTGCTCCCTAGATACTGATGTGACCCTTGTCCAAGAAAATGCCCTGGTTTTGATCAGTTCTTCTTGTTTCTTACATTCCTCACTTACGCCATGCATCCCAGAATCACTATGCAGTTTAATAAAAGGCTACCTGGTTAAATTTTTTTCTGTCTTCACTAATGTACTGACTACAGGGATGACTAAACTTGAATAGTTTAAGATTCTGATGTGATAGAAGTATTAAGTATTTCTATAGTTTTATTTTTATATAGTTAACTTCCTTATCTTTGCACTATCATTTAATTTTTGCCTCAATGTACTGGTTTTTGCTGTTTCAACCAGCAGATGTGTGAGGACACAGGATCATCTTGTATACACTCTAATTGCTTACTTGACTTGTTTTGAAAAATACTTTTTATAGTTGTATAGACCTTAATTCATTGTAACATTTTTGGAATTTTCACTTTACAAGTTAAAATTCCCCTTGCCAACCACCTGATTTTATATGTGAAAGCACTTGGTCTGTTATCTTCAAGTTGTGTAACCTTAGTGTTGTAATAATGAATAAACAGTAGTGATACCAAAATTTGAAGAAAAGAGAAATTTCTTGGAGTTAGGAATGTCACAGAGATTTATAAAAAGATGAGATATCAACCAGAACATGAAGCATTTGAATAGGCAAAGTAGCATTACAGATCAGAAAAATTAATTTAGAGAGGACATGGGAGCCACAGTTAAGACACATAGGAACTTATCTAAAATATTTTGAGTTAGATTGTAGAATATTTTGAAAATTAAACTGATTATTGAATATAATGAATAGAAATAAGGAGCTGTTCAAATATTTCCAAACAAGGGCATAATATAAAAACAGTTTTGTTTAAGAATATTAATCTAGAAACTGAAATTATTAGGTCCGGAAATATTAAGTCTACTGTACATACTAGAAGTGAACTGGAAGGGTTTTATTTGGGGGAAGTATTGAGAATAACAGGCATTTTATAGAAAAATTATGAAATGCAGCTTCTACCGTGACATGAAATTATGAAAGGAATTTTTGAATTTGAGTGATTAAGAACTAGATAGTGACTTTGAAGTTAGAAGGTATAATTCTTTTGCGGATATAAAAGGAAGAAAAATTAAAGAATACTAGTGCTTTATATGCCAGACCTGAAGCTAGTTAATGTCATTTGACTTGTGATTTTCATAGAATATTTCAAAATTGATATTTATTATGTTTGTATCTTCCAATGAAGAAGAGATACGGAAATGTTAAAAAAAAATGATATTCAAAATCACATGGTCAAATAAGTAAAGGCGGCAAGATTCAAAATAGTCTGTTTCTAGGCCCATTCTCTTAATGAGAATTAGAGAAATTGTTTGCCCACAGATCTTTGTGACTGATTCCCTTACTTACTGGTTTTTTTGTTTCATTTTTTAAAGAACAGGTGCAGGCAAGAATGAAGGTGAATAGGTGGGCAGGCAGAAAGAAAGAGGAGGATACACTTTTTTAGTTTTATTTAGTTGTTTAACTTGTTTCCCCTGGATCGGAACTGAAACCCAGTGGTATGTGGCTTCTATTCCTTAGGAGGCAATTAACCACTACTCTACCAGGACACACCACTTACTGGGTTATATGCTCATTATCCAACACCGAAGACTTGAGGACAAGCACACTGTGTTGGTCACGGTGATATTCTCATTTCTTAGAACTGGTAAGGCAAATAGCAGGCATTCAATAAATAATTTTAAACCTAGAAAACAAATGCACAAGCAAGTAACAAGTTACAGAGCTGACAGTAGAAATAATAGAATGTATTTTTCTCACATTTCCTGGTTTGTCACTGCCAACCGCAATTCATTTTTCTCGATTTTCTGAACCTGTGTCCGGATTTCTCAACTAATGAGTAATGGTATTTTATGCTAGGAGTTTGTACAATCAATGGTTATTCTATGTTTGTTTGCAGAAAATGCTGACAATTTAAGAAACTAAGAAAAACCTGTTGAAATATGGCCTCTTCTTTTCTACTTCCTTAACTATCCCTCTAATTGTGTAAAGAGTAAATTTGATTAAATGTGGTGTTACCTCCCAATCAGCCTTTCTAAGACCCTATATTTGGTTGTCTTATGCATTTGGTTGATTCTTAATCCTCTTGTGAGGATTTTCTTTTCCCTTTTGTAATTTGGCACTTGACTAAATAAATAGTGGTCAACACACAGAGATGAGTCTGCTTGATGATTTGATACTTGTCATCAGAAGGAATCCTTTAGCCATTGATGTGTTTATCTTGTATTTTAGATGGTATGACTCACTGCTTTTAATAATCTACTCCACTGGCCAAACAGAGACCAGTGTCCTTTGAGTTCTAATGAGTGTTTTTAATGCTACATATGGATGTTTTGCCAGTGAACTACATACAGAAGTATTTTACTACCCTATTTACTGTGACATTGATAAATGAGTCAGTTTCTTTTCTTCTAGCCTTAAAAACTTAGTGGCATAAAGTTCACAGACCTCTTTTACTTTTGCATATAACATTGGTGCAAACTCTTACCAATGATAATTTTAATTTGTATCTTTCTTTTATTATCTTCTGCAAGTTTTTTTGTGTATCATTTTCCCATTGATTGAAAAGCTATGTTTTTGAGGCTGTGTATGTTACAAAATGTATGTGTTGTCATTCATAGCTTTATATGCTATTGCATGCAATATGTGTATATGTATATATGTATATATATAAAATAATAGTAGTATTCATTAAATCTTAGATACTATAATAATTACTTTATGTGTGTTATTTCAGATAATTCAGTAATCTTATGAAATAGGTTTTATTGCTTTCTATTTTTTAAATCAATACACTATTTTAGAGAAGTATTTGGTTTACAAAAAACATTAAGCCAAAAGTGCATGAGTGTTTATATATACTTTCATTCTTCTAATACCCTATACATAGTTCCCCTTTTATAATCAGCTTGCCTTAATGTTGTACCTTTGTTATAATTGATGAGCCAATATGAGTAAAATATAATTCGTTAAAATCCATAGTTTGCATTAGGGTTTACTCTTTGTGTTATTATTCTGTGAGTTTTAACAAATGCATAATGACATGTATCCACTTACATTATCATATAGAACCATTTGACAGCCCTAAAATTTCTTTGTGATTCACCTGTCCTCTTCTGTAATAGAGAAAATTGCAGCTAAGAGATGAAATGTTTCCAGGAGTCATATAAGTACTTGAGTGTGGGAGCTGTTTTGTCTGCCTAGAATCCTACCCTCTGCTCATATGTCAGACTGCCTGATTTATTAGTTATTTAATCATTCAGGAAATCTCCCCTTGGTAAGGTTCTTGCTAATTCTTAGTAACTTCATGAAAGTATGATATGTGTAGGAAGCATTTAGCCCTGCTTTTCTTTTCCCATTGAAGTTAAATCTTGTGAGAAATAATTTCAGGGAATATAAATTTTTTGTTATTAAATATTTGATGAGGCTTAGAAATTGAGGAATTATTGACTAATCTAGCATTAAAATGAAAGAAAGGTGAAAAAATAAAGAAGTCTACTGCCTGATCATGTGGCTGACACTCAGCTGTAGGTAGCAGAGGCTGTAGACTAGGTTTTACCTGATAGATTATTGGGGGAATAAAGATCGTAGCAATACACTGCATTTTTAAATGAATGAATGAACAGAAAAGAGAGGGTTTATGGAGGAATGTAGTCAAATTGCATAAAATATATATTGTTAGGCTAATTATTCATCTCCACCTTTCACAAATTTAAATTTCTCTCTGTAACAATGGTTTTAAAAGTATCTGTGAAGGTGCACCCTGGTGGAATAGTGGTTTGGTTAACCACCTCCAGCTGAGCGCAGTCCACATCACCCCAGGCACTCAGGTTGAGGGAGAGCAACCAAGTTGAACAACTAAATAAAAAAATAAAAATGCTTCTTCCGCATCTCTCTTCTTACCTGTCTGCCTACTTGCCATCTTTCCTTCCTGTACCTCTCTTTTAGTGTGTATATATGTGTGAGTGAACAAAACACATCACCGGAAGTTTGTATGATTATAATATATAAATTAGAAGGAACAGATGAGATCATTGCTCTTTGCTGGGGACTACAGCTCTTTTGGACATCACCCTTTCCCAGTATAGCTCTTCATTCCAGATATTCCATGCAGGACAGTTTTGTTCCAGGAAAGTTCTTATGTTATTCCCTTACTTTGAGCCACCAATTTGTATTCCTCTGTAAGCAATTTTTATTCCAAAGTAACAATTCAGTGAATACTATATTGTTTTAGTATCTGCCTTGATTGTAATATATCACGAAATATCCATATCTATTGCTTACAAGCCTTTCTAGCTATATTTTGCTTTTTTTGTGAGAATGATGGTAACGTTTACTTATAACTATAGCTAGGATGACAATCTGGCTTTTTTATTCAGTCCCGGAGTTGCAGTGTTTTTGTCCAGAATGACAGTCACAAGGAATAAATAGTCATTGTTTAAGATTCAACACATTATGGCAGAGTTTCTTCATATAAAAAATCAGTCACTAGGACAGAATCATCTCACAAAAGAAATGATCATAATTCTTTCAAGGAAGAGGAAACCAATGGAAAGGAGAAAGTAGAAAATGACAGTGATATTTACTACTATTCCTTAAAACTATCTTATCCTTTTGGTTTTTGTGAAATCTTTTGTTCCCCCACTTTTTTCTCTTGCCTTTCTGTTCTCTTCTGAGGAACTCACCATCACTGTCTATATTCTTCTAGTCTTGGTGTTAATCTAGGATTCTGACTTCAGTCTTCTTGCTCAACACATCCTCTTGATCACCCTCATTTAGTTAAAAACAGAAGTTTTGGGGTTTGTTTTTTTTTGGTGATGATTACAAGTAGACATCTACTTGCTTTGATCCCAGGAGGTGAAGAATCCTTCTTGATCCACTGTTGAATCATCCATTTTCTCTGTTTTTCAAGGGTCGTAAGAGTGAGGCTGAAAAGTTCTTCTTGAAGGCTATTGAGCTGGATCCCTCCAAAGGAAACTGTTACATGCATTATGGTGAGTGGTTGAGAGTTTTTTCCATGTCCTCCACATTTACTGTTAATGCTGCTTAATTAGGTTTTGTTTGGCAAAGAACATTTCAAGAGGACATTGACTTTGTTGTTGCATATTTAACCTCATATTATATAGTCTTATCTTCCTGTTCAAAACAGTCATATTACAGAAGACTGTGCATTATATTTTCCTTTAGTAATTTTCATAGAACTTCAGCGAAGGCATTTCAGAGTTTCTTTCAAGTTAAGTTTGTGGTTTAAATAAGTCTCATTAGGAAAGCATCTCGTTCCTTGCCTGATGCATAATAAACTATTAACTCTCTTTTCATTTCTAAATTATCATGTAATAATCATTAAATGCATTATCGAAAGCTTAGAAGTTCATTTTGGCCTCAAAATCTTGCTTTGTGGAAAATATGGATGTTCACCTACCAGACTCTTGCTAAGACTGAGATCAGGATAAAGTATAGAGTGCAAAAGTTGTCTTGCTCATTCAGTTTAGCGTTGGACTCAAGCAGTCCAGAATGAACTTATATACACTCCACTTTATTATTAGTAGTGAGTCATGTGTTAAGTGAAGTGAAATGTATAGCTGGTATAGTGTTGAGTAAGATGTGCTTATTTCTACCAGATTTGCAGTTGGAATGACTTTCAAAACCAAAATAGTATTTACTTTAGCTGATTGAAGAAAAAAAAATATTTTTGACCACTGCTGGCTTTGACATGTTAGTTTTTATCAAATAGTAAATTTAGAGGGAGATGAAAATTATGTCTTGAGATAATAAAGCTAATATGCTTATATAATACTTATTTCTTTCTTCCACTTTCCAGCTAGTAAATAAACATAATCAGCAACAGGCTATAAGTGTGGACAAATGGAAATAATAAAGTGGAAGATACAGTTAACCAAGCATAAGTCCATTTGCTTATTTACATTGTGCGTATGTTTATAAACCTAGGGCTGTGATTCTTTATCTTTCTAGTATAACTCAGTGTGTAATTTCATTCAATTTACTACATAACTACTCCTGATTTTATTTCACAGTGCAATTTTATTATTATGTTGAGATAGTCAACTAATTTAAGTGGGCATAAAATTCATTTTACTTTTATAGATTTTCTTTTAGGGAGTATTAATTAGAATTTTCTCATGCACATTATTTTGGGTGCCTCTACTGTGCATTAAAGTAGTTCGATGAATGTTTTCACTAACCCGTGAAGTACCTCTTTTTATTGCATTTTATGAAGTAGGATTATTTTCCTATATTGCTACCTGCATTTCCTTTACCTCAAACTAATCCTACTTACTACTTCTTCTAAGCTTGTTTTCCATAATTTTATTCTATGATTTAGATTCTTCATAATAATTGCCTTAAATCTTCATTCTTTCATTTGTATTATAATTGGAAAAAACTCATTTTTGTATAATTTTTATAGTTCCCCTGTATTATTCTGGCCTATTGTCTTTACCCACTTCTCTATGTTATTATCATTATTATTTTTATATTATATCATACTCCTAATCTTTTTTCCAATAGTAGTTGTTTGGGGAAATTTATCCCATGAGAAATTTTTGAATTCGTCTTTTTTTTTTTTTTTTTTAAGAAAAGGTACAGGCAGGAATGAAGACAAGTAGGCAAGGAGGCAGGAAGAGAAAGGAGGAAGAAGCACTTTATTTTTTTTATTTAGTTGTTCGCATTGTTTCCCCTGGCTCCAGATCTTGACCCAGGACCTTGGGATGTACGTGAGATTGCTTCCTGAGTGTGCTAGAATGCTAGACCACCAGCTCACTCCCACTGGATTAGTTTTAATAGAAAGTACAACAAAATCTTTATTGAATATGTTATTTGGAAAACACTGATAACACACATCCTGTAATTGCATGTATGAAATAAACTCCTCAGCACTCTTGGATTATTTTAAGTTTTGGGGCATATAGACATTATTTGAAGTACTTTTATTTTCTGAGCAAGTAATGACTATGTACTTTAATATAATTATGTAAAATAGTTTCAATAGTTTTTCTCTGCTCTGAAGTAGAAATAGAAAAGATTCAAAATGAGATATTCAATGGAAAAGTTAAGGCAAAATAATATACAGACAGAAAACCCATAACTGATTCCTATCTCACTGTGCTCAGGTTATAGAAAATGTATATTTAAAGAAATAATGATTTTCATTTGAGGGAAAACTACTTAAAATGATTGAGTTCTAGAACTCAGAATTTCTTTTAAAATTATCTAACATAATCCCTCTGTTGTACAAATAAGTGGTTTGAATCCTAGAGAAATGAAGTTGACTTGCCCCAGTTAGTTTTAGATAACCAAATTTTGGATCCCTTGGTAACTGTTTTGTTTTGTTTTTTTATAATATATGTTCCATTTCATTTTAAACATTAGTACATAGAGAAACATACAGATAGGCAGGTAGATTGGTATTTTGAAAAAGTAGGCCATCTGTGTACAGTTTTATAATGTCAAATTCATGTAAGTTATGACTTAGATTAATGTTTTTAAGAAAAGGGCGTGCCCTGGTGGCCTAGCGGGTTAGTTCACCGGTGGTGGGAGGTGTCATCCACACACATCCCAGGGTCCCCAGTTTAAGATTCAAGGCCTGGGAAACAACCAAGATGAACAGTTAAATAAAAGAAATAAAAATGCTTCTTCCTCCTCTCCCTTCCTTCCTGCCTGCCTACTTACCTTCATTCCTGCCTGTGCCTTTTCTGAAAGAAAAATTCTTAGGGAAGGGACTTTACTAATTTTCGTATGTATAATCTGTGGCTAATTGGTGTATTTTTCAGAAAGAAACTAAGGCTCTGTAGGAAATAAACAGGGTGATGCCATTTTTAGAAGGGGTGAGGGGAGCACTTCTTGAAACCCTGTAGTCAAAGCATTTTTGAGGAGGTGATACTTGAAATCTGTAAACATAAGCCAGCTGCCAGCTGTTTGAAGGGCCAGGTGAAAGAAGAAACGGGAAGCCAGACAGAAGAAACGGGAAGTCCAAATGTCACAAACAAAAACAAGTGTGTGTTCACAGAGGAGAAAACAGGTAAATGTGACTGGAGCTTACAGAACTAGATCGGAAAGTGGGAAGAAATTAGACTGTAGAAGAGGCAAGGAAGAGCTATTGGGTCATTCATTGTAGACCAAATTAAGGAGTTTTCAGTTTATTCTAAAAGCAATTGAAGGGATCACATGGAGAAGATAGGATTAGAGAAAGGTCAGTCCCTCAGGGAGTAGGGAACTCTATTGTCTAATATTTAGGCAGAAGATGATAGCTTGAACTTGAGAGTGATTAAGGAAATGTAAATATTTACATTGAAATTATACACTTGTTTTCTGTAGAAAATTCTAAGATAATTAAAAATAGCATTTACATTTTTGTACCATTCACATCTAACATATTGCCATGTTCACACTAAGGTGCAAAAATCTGAACTGAGGAAAGTAGGAATGGCATACGCTTTAGAATTGGAAGTATGTTCCAACATTGATTAGAAGTTTGTTCTGTTAGGATTTTTATTGCTTCTTGTCCAAAAACACACATACTTGGAATCTCATCAGTTCCTCTCCAACTTACTTAATAGTTATGGACATTCTTTGGTTATTTATTATTCCGATAGATAGAATAAATAATAGTACTTCCTTAGCTTACAGATAAATGTTTATATAAAATATGCATGTCATTATGAGTTCTTTATTTAAAAAAAAATGCTTTTGCAAATGATTGAAAATGCCAGATTGGATAAGTTTTGTTCTATTGGAAATTCACTCTCCTGGATTAAGTATGTAACTACCATCCAGTTGTGATTAGACAGAGAATTTATATTGTCTGTCTTGGAAATTAGAAGGTAATAGTTGAAAGCATTATTATTACCTCTGTTTTGAATTCACTGGTTTTATATCTTAGGGGATGGGATTATATTGCCATTGCCTTTTATTCTTCAGTTTGACTTGCAAGAAAGAAAGCTAAGCAGTTTTCTAAAATGGGCTCAATAAATTGGTTAAACATAGGACTCTTTCCTACCTCTCATCTCTGAGATAAAGCAGATTCCTGATCTGTAAAGTGAGAGGATTGAAATGGACTTCTAAAATGTGTTCTAATAGTTAGATTTCATGTTGTTTCTAATATGTATTCAACAGTTTCTTGCCAGTTTCATAAAAAATAAACCTAAGAATCATGTAGAAAACAGATTTCAAAGTAAACTATCAGTGCTGTTATAATGTATCAAGCTTTCAGTATTCCCATGTCTATATAAAACAAATCACACAAAGTTTCTATGAAATTTAGCTTATAAATGTCAAAGGTAAGGATTTAGTGCCTTGGTGTCTCCTGTGTCTGTAATTCAAGGAACTTTCTGTGGCTTTTTCTGTGGCTCCAGTAGGAAGCTTCTGCCCAAAGAATGAAATAAGACAAAAAGTCCCTTTAAAAAAAAAATTACTAGAGAAATCATTTTGTCAGAAAGAATATATTGTAATGTTTTCCTTTATACAAATATCATCAAGATTAATGTAGATAAAAAAATTTAAGACAGTAAACATTTGTCATAAGGTATCACATATACAAATACATACATATATATAAAAATATAAAAATCTGGACAGATGGCAATTCATTAGTTATAGAAAATAAAAGCACAAAAAGTTAAAGGAGAGCAGATTATGATAAGTGCTCCTGAGAAGGAAGAAGGAATATAGATTTTTTTTTGTAGACTTTGCATCATTTCCTTTTTTTTCTCTCTACCTCTTAAATTATATGTTTCTAAGAGTAAACCCTGTATCCTCTTCTTTACTGATAATCTATCTGAGTGATATTCATTTCTAAGGGTTCAGTCATATATTGATGAGTACTGAATCTTCTACCTCCAGCTTCTAGTTCAGTCCCCTTGAGCAGCATATTAGATGTAGGGACATAACTAGGAACAAGTCAGGCTCCAGGGGCACTCATCAACTGTTAAGGGAAGCCAAATTGCAAAAATAATGATTTTTTACACTTAGTGTTTGAAAGGAGACACAGTGTAATTAAAGGGACTTGACCTGTGGGACTGGATATAGAGAATGATGCTTGGCGAATTACATGTGAGCTATGTTTGAACAATGCGTAGGAGTTCACTAGACAAAGGGCAGAAATAAGACCATAGCTGAAAGCTCTGAGAAGACACATTCTGGCTCCACACAGGGAGGAACAGTTATTCAGAAATGAGTGTCCATTGAAGACATTTAAAGTGTAGTTTTATAAGGATATTAGAACTCAAACTCTGAGAATGGAGAAAGGTGTAACCTAGAAAACCAGGAAGTTATTTCTGTCACTCAGGAACACTAATCATTATATCAGCCTATATTGTAGGAGTTTTTAAAACTAGAATTATGTGGACTATTGTTTTTTGACTCAACTATCAAGTTCAGAATCTTGCAATGATCTTATTACATTTATCAAACACATTACCATCTATCCAATATTTACTTATCCCTGATTTTTAAAAGTCATCATCTAACCCCTGTGAGATAAAAAACGAACCTACAATCATTTGACTGAGATAACAGAGGCCAGACTTGTCAAATGACCCCCTGGATGAGAAATTTTCCACATACTGGTAGAGGAAGAACATGAAGAGTACTGCTCTTTCAGCTTTTAAGTTGATATTGTAGCTTCTTTTTCTCCAGTATGATTTATATGCTGTTACATTTTATTTTACAAAGTAGGCACTGGAAGAAATAGTTAAAATATTAGGTTTGTTTTTTCATCTAAAAGAAGCTTAGAAGTATGTAATGGGTTGAACTGGTGAGAAACTTGTGGTTATTTGATATTATTCATAGTTAAAATTAGTTAGAAGATAGTGTTCACTGAGGTTTGCTATTGCAATATTTCATATTTAATAACTTCAGAAACAACAAGAGTAGATTTTAAAACTAAATAATGGTATATCCTTGATTGAAATGAAAATGCATTTTTCATGAGCCTTTGCAAAATTGCATTGAGATTACATGTTTAATACTTAAGAACAAAACATTTTGAAAAATAATTATTGTGTAGTATCCCTTTATTGCTCTAGGGATAGGACTGGCAGGTCACAGATGTATAATTAGAACGGGATTTTTCTAAATGTTGTTGTGAATTATTTCATTTCTTACCTGTGGTCTTATTTTAAGTTCCCTTTCATTGCTATATATCCAATAAGTTAATATTTCATTTTTATATCTGTGTGTATTTTATGCGAGGTACTTTGAAAAATCCTTAAGTTTCTCAGGAGTAAAACAGGGGAAACAATTGAGGAAAGGATTCTCTTAAGTCTGTAAGCCAAGAACAAAGGAAACAAAGAATTATTGTGTTTCAAAAAGAAGTACGATTAAAGGATAAAACAGAAAAATAATAATTTACATAAAAGCAAAATATAAAAAGATTTAAGACATGAGACTGTTCAAGACATGAGAAACTCTGTAAAACTACAAAGAAAATAGAATATAAAGTCAAAAGTATATGAATAAATAATTCCCCCCAATGAAAATACAGCAGGTTTTAAAAGACAGATAAACATGTAATTTCTTTAGAAATCAAAGGAATTCAATTCAAATAACAATTCCCTTAAGCTGATCTTAAGCTTATACAGTTTTTCTTCTCTTAATAATAAAATATATTTTCTATGTTTAAAATTAACAAAAAGTAACTGAAGCAGAGCATTGCTATTTATTAGAGGCAAAATAGAAAATTATATAAATGCCTAAAAAAAGGGAAATGATTAAATAAATTAGAGCTATTCCTATTTGTTAAGGTATTATAAATCCTAAATTAAATTTATACAAAATATATAGCAGGCAACTGCCTATGTGATTGACCATGAGTTATGATTAAATTTTAAAAAGCATTAAAAAGGCAAATTAAAATAAACAAAATGGCACCAGATTGTTAAGAGTGGATGTTTTAGTTTTTGAATACTAGCAGACTTTTTTTGGCGGGGAGGCAGGGACTTGAGGAACAAGCTCAAAGTTTTCTGTTTAATTTCTATAATGAGCACATTACTTTATGATGGAATATATACTTTAATAAAATGTGAAAGAACAGACTTCTTATTAATCTTTTTTTCAGGTAGGACATATATGACACCGAAAGGATAGCAAGAATACCATCATAGTAGCCAAACAAGTATTCAAAAATTATTAGCAAAACTAACATATAAAGTTTAAGTTAAAATTAATGAAAAAAATAATAAAAAGTAGAGAAAGTCATCTTGCCCAGATTCTCTATTAAATGCGTATTTCCATAATTAATTCATTAAATATAATTATAGTGTTGTAAACATTTGCTGAATACTTTGAGTCTTGAGAAATTTACATGTAGCATCTCTTGAAATCCCTACTGTCTCCATGTTGCAGATGAGGAACGTGAAGTCATCAATTACACAGTAAATTACTTAAGATTTCATTGCAGTTAGTAGTAGTATCATTGTTTGAACCAAGGCACTTACTGACTATTATGCTGCACTGTTATTATCTCTTATGTCAATCAATATAAGGGAGAAGCAGAGGTATTTTACATTCATTTTTGCTCCATTGATAGGGGATACAATGTTATTACAGACACTGAAAGTTGGAGAGCTCACTTCCCTTTTATTGTTGTTAGGGCATTCAGAGGCAGTAGACCCCTCCGCTTGTTCTGTAAAACATGAACAACTCATTAAGGTCTAAGGTTTATCATATGATGAGGTGGTCTTTTTTAAATTTTGTATTAATCTAACATTGGTTTACAGCATTATATAGATTTCAATTGTGCGTCATAAATGGACAACTGTTTGTACTGCACTGTGTTCACCACTGATAGTCTTTTCATCCTCGACCCTACAGTCAACCCTTTTACTCTATTTGACAACTCCTTTTCCTCCTTTTGGAAATCATTACTTTAGTCTTATAGTCTAAAAGTTTATTTTTATTTGCTCATTCACATGTATGAGTGAATTATACAATGTTTGTCTTTCTCTGACTTATTTCAGTAAACACCATACCTTCTAGGTCCATCCATGTAAGAGGGAGAAATCTTCATGGAATTCATGCATTTATGATAACCATGCTTAGTTCTACTTGAATTTTCTTTGAGAAAGATTTGATAACATTTTTATATACCTATAATTTTCATTCACTATTTACTGCTTTTAAAGCTATTTATAATAACCTTTTTCTAAAATAATATAAAATACTACTAAAATATAAATGCTTCTTGTAAAATTTTTAGTTTCCACAGGAAAATTAAAACTCTTACATCTATAAATATGTATCAGTGCATAGTGCTGTATTCTTGAGTCTTTTTTTTTTTCTTTTAAATAGGAAAGGTCCAGGCAGGAAAGGAGAACAGGCAGGTAGGCGGAAAAAGAGAGGAAAGAAGAAACATATTGCATTAAGTTGTTCCTTCTAGTTGTTTTCCCCAGCCCCAGGTCATGAACCTGAGTCCTTAGGATATAGGTGGACTTACCCACTAGACCAAATGGGCATGCTAATATACTAAGAGTCTTTAAGTATCTTTCATAAACCATATTTTAAAATTGATTCATTGTAGTGAAAGCAGTAGTCAGTTGTCACTCAACTGGACATCATAGTCATGCAAACTGCCACTTGTTACTTATGCAACTTTTAGTAAGTGACTTAATCTCTCAAGGCTCACATTTCCTCATATGTAAAATGTTGGTAATACAATGTTTCTGAGATTCTAAGATGACATCAGTTCTGACCCACTGTTTATTCAGGATGCTGTTACAGATATCATACCTGAGTAGCATATGAGCAGCAGGCTGAAGGCTGGAAGTTTGAGCTCAAGACACCAGCATGGTTGGGTGAGGCTGTTTATCTGGGTCGCAGACTTCTTACATGCTCACATGAGTGAGTAATAGAGTGATCTCTCCAGGGCCCTTTCATAGAGTTCTACCCTCATGGCCTGAAGATCTGTTCTCCTAATACCATCACTTAGGAGTTAGGATTTCAATGTATGACTTTGGGGAGGACACAAATAATCAGACCATAACACCCACCAAATTTTATAACTCTTCAGTAAAATGAATATTATTACAAAAGTTTTATAAGATTCTTTACCATATTAGAATTATTAAACCGATTCAGATAACATGGTAGAGCCTTACTCCAGAGGTATAATAATTTATAGAAAGGAAGGTGCTTGGTGTTATGGCGAGTGCAGATTTGTTAATCTGGTGGTATTATTGCAGCTCAGTGTTCAGCAAGTCTCTTTCTATCCCTAACTGGCTGCATTTTTTGTATGTTTTGCTACTTCAGTAATTTAACCTTGTGCACAAATAACTTATCCCTGTTTTACAGATGCACTACATAAACTATCAAGAGTTTAAGTTACATTTTGAAGGCAGAGAAAGGCTTTGAACCTTGTTTGACCCTCAAACCCATGATATGTTTATGGTTTGCCTTGTGTTTTCAAAGATAAGCTCTCACTAAATGTGCACCTGGTGGGTCACTAGTGAGGACATGGACCCAGAATACTGAGATTTGGGAGAGCTGCTGGAAGAGAAACCCATGGAGTTTTCATAATCATGAACTTGAAGGATTTGGGAAAGAAGGGAAACTTGAGGTCATTAAGACAGAAAGAGAGCCTGAAAGAGGCAGTGTGGGAAGGAAGGAATTCTTGTAGAAGAGACAGGAAAGAAGGCACCAGATATCCCCGTGCAGTTTTACTTATGCTATCTCATTTATTTCTTCTAAGAACACAACATGTTATCCTATATGACAATTAGGAGGCTATGGTTCAAAACCAATGAATCTTGAAAATAACCAGAGTGGCCTTACTTCAGGGATTCCAGCACTGACCACAGTGCCCTCCCCGTTGATATGATCAATCAGTATTTTTCAGTACAAGAATGAATTAAGAGGGATCGAACGGCTTTCAGTTTTACTTTGCCTTTCTTATCTGTTTCTGTTTGTTTCATGGAAATAGAATCTACTTTTTTTCAAATTATTCAAAACTAATTCAAGCCTTACATTAGAAAGGTACAGAGAAGTACATTGTCTTCGTTCATTTGAACTGCTAGACTAAAATACCTTAAACTAGGTGGCTTATGAGCAACAGAAAAAGTTTGTTATTACATTTCAGGAGGTGGGAAGTCTAAAATCGTGGCACCAATGGCTTTAATGTCTGGTGAGGATGGCTGTCTCATCACTGTGTCTTTGCATATTGGAAGAGGCAAGGTGGCTCTTTGGGGTCTCTTCTATAAAGACACTAATCCCATTCTTGAAGGTTCCACCTTTATGATCTGCACATCTCTCAAAGACTTCGCTTCTGAATACCAGGCCTTGGGAACTGAGAATTCAATATATGACTGGTTAGGGGCCAGGGAGAAAAATACTCAGACCAGAGCAACAACTTATGTATCTACTTTTGAATCTGTCTTTGTATGAGACTCAAGCCAGGAGAGCGAGGTTATAATAATTGAATTAAGTTTTGGATTAGGGAGTAGAGAGTGCTGTAGATTTTGGACTATGGCTCACAGATTTAAAAATAAGACACCCCCAGCCTTCCTGCTGATTATCTCCTTCTGATAACCTCTTGATTCTTCAGTTTCTTAATCTGAAGATGACTGCTATGGTCTCAAATTGGGAGGATTCTTTCAGTTTTATAAAATAACTAGCATTTAATACGCACGTGGTAAATTGTAGCAGTGGTCATTTATTATTCTAAAATTTATATAATAGAAACCATACTATTATCTTTAATTAATTGTACATAAAATTAATTAATTGTACAGAAAAATTAAATAAGATATATAAATAAGGTACAGAAATTAGTGGAAAGGGAGACAATAAAACCTAGGAATTTGGCACACCCTGGTGGCTGATCAGATTAGGCCACTGGACATGGGGCGTGTGTGGGGGCGGGGCTCAGACAGGGGGACAACCACGATGAACAACTAAATATGTAAGGGAAAAAGGTCTGCCTTCTGACCCCCTGCTTCCCAGCAGCCATGAAGACAGCCATAAAGACCACCCGAGCTAGCAGAGCCATAAAACATCCTGTGGTCTGAGCTTGCTGGAATCCTACAGACAACTGATAAGTCACCAACAGATAAAGGAACTTCCCTAATTACTTGCAAATGGAATCTTGTGTGTATATATAGCCCATGTGAAGAATTTACAATTAAACTTAGGTTCATGCTTGTAACCACCACCCCTCTACCCCCCTGCTCTAATTTACACCTCTCTAACCTATACGTGTACCCTCACCTGCAATCCATGCTCAGACTTTGGAGAATACTCCCCTGAGCCCATCAATGTAATAAATTTGCCAAAGCTTCAAAAGAGTGCTTGCTTGGTTTGTCACAGGAGAGCTGCAACAAATAAAGTGATAAAATGCCTCTTCTTCCTCTCTCATCCTGCCTGCCTGAACATTTCCTTAAAAAACAAACAAACAAAAGTCAAGGATTTAACAAAAGGGGAATTTAACAGAATAAACAAAAACTTGTTTATCTAACAACATGCAATCAGAAAGACCAGAAAGGAAATAATTGCTCACAAAATGCAGGAGGATTATAAGTAACAAGGAATTGATCTGGTGCTTGGGGTGGGGGGTGGGGGTGGAAGGATGAGGGGAAGAAGGGTGTGGAGAGGGAGATAGGGAAAAAAAGAGACTGTTTACTCTGTCTTAACTATACTTATTTAGCAATTGAATGCACTTTGAGATTCTCGTTTACATTCTGCCTTCCACTTAATTAAAATCATTATTTCCAAAATTTTTTGTACCCTGCCATTAACATCTCTGTGCCTCAGTGGATACATTAGTAAATGAATATTTCAGAAAAGGCCATCCAGATGGTGTGGAAGGAAGCATAAGAAAAGCCTGAGCTCTTCCTAGGAAGAGGAAGTAAGCACTAAATAGCCATGTCTATCCATTCATATTACCATTATAATTTCATGGACACAATCTTACTTCTCCTTCCTTAACTTCCTTCCTCCCTTCCTCCCTTGGAAAAGTCCAGACAGACATGAATGAATGTGAGGAGGAAGAAAGCATTTTTCTTTTTACTTTGTTGTTTGCATTGGTGGTTCCTCGACTCCCCTCAGCCCCAGGGCCCTAGATGGGGCCATGAACCTGAGTCCTTGGGATATATGTGGCTTGTGCTGCTTTGGAGACAGCTGACCTAATCACTACTCCACCAGGGCAAGCCCACGCCATTCTTGAATGACTTTAATACCTTTGTTTAATACATTCTAACCCATCTCTTTCCTTGGAACAGCTTTGTCTAAGGTTGCACGTTATTCTATATCAAAATGAGGCTACTCACCTGTCTTTGATTAGGTCATATCTCTTATTAGGTTATGTCTTCCCTATCTTTAGCTAATAAACTCATAAGTTTGTTTGAAGCCTAGCATGAACTTAATTTCCTTTATAAAGTACACTTGACCCCTATTAAATCTACAGATTACCTAGACCTATGACAGGATTGTGTCGTTTCTCCCCCCTTTCCCGTTTCCTGTCTCCTCCTCACTCCCTCTGCAGCTCCTACCATCTCCCTTCTTCCTCTTCTTGGCTGCCTCTTATTCCTACTACCCACCTGACAGTCGTAATAACTCCCATAATAGCTTTCTGACATCTCATAACCCCTTTGGAAAGCATCAGGGGAGAAATAAACACAATAAAACAATGCTTGCCTTCCTGACCTTATTTCCAGTTGGTCACAGAGCCCTAGCCTTCAGTTTCTTTAATCTCCTTTGTACTAGACACCTTCCTTGCCACCTGTCCAATTCAGGGCAGGTAATTGTTCTTTTAGGGGCAGATCTGGGGCCTCTAGCCTCCAAGTGAGATTCCAGATTGATCTCTTGAGTGTGCTCTCTTTGTTCACCTGGCCCACCTGTTTGGCCAGTAACTGCAGCACATTCATCACATTGGATCTGTCTCAGTAAACCTGAGCTTTTATTAACTCAGGCTGCCAAGAGCACAAACACACAGTAACAAAAGTAATACAAGGGAGAGGAGAGAGATTGGTTTTAAAGGATGAGTGCATACTGAAAATGCAAAGGAGGCTCAAAAAGGAAGCCACTTAGCAAGGCTCCCTTCAGAGAAGCAAAGTGAAAGTTCCCATCCATATTTTTAATTCTTGCAGGCATAATCAATGTGTATGAGCATACAGCCTTCCTTCAACAGCATCTTTCATAGCTAGTCTACAACTTGATCACTGAATTCTCACTGACCCTCTCTTCTCAGGAATGCATTACTCACTTCCCCTGGGATTTCTCTACCCCAAGAGGGGCTTGCTTCAGTTCCAGTTCTCCCACTCATCTTGTCACCAAAACTAGTCAGCCTAAATACTTCTCCTGTGGCTATTTTCCTGTCCCAGTCCTCTGAATCTTTGAAAACAATCCTCAGGTAGAGAAGATTATTTCTGAGATTCCGGTAATGTTATTTTTTTCCCCATGGTTTGCTGGTTATATATTGTGGACACTTCCTGAAAATGTAAGTATAACTTTACTTGTCCTCTGTATCCTCTGAATATTCAACTTTAATCACAAGTTGGACAAAACCGAGGTCACCTCCATCCAGATATAGCTCACTTAGCCTTTGATATCTTGCACCTCTTTTTTCAAATGTATACACATTTTATGATTCAACTAGCTTCAAAAATCTCTCTCCTTATAGATCAGAAATGAATAAATAGATGCTGCTTTCATCTTTGTATCCTTCCCTGCAACCATCCCCACATATTGGTTATAGTGGGCACAGTATATACATTTCTTAGATTAGATATATTAACCTTCAGTTTCTTCTTTTGTTATTCCATAGTAAAATAGAGTATAATAGATGTTTGACACTTGCATAATTTGAACTGTTCTGGTATTAAGATATCTTTGAAGGTGGGGTTGATGTCTGGATTATTTCTGGTATTCCAAGAGAAATTCAGAAATTAAAAAGCAGGGATATACTATGTTTCTCAAGCCCAAGAGGCACGTCCAGTTCTTTGAGACTTTCCTGTGAATGCCCAAAATATGCAGCCATTAACTGCATCCCTGCCCACAAGCTCTGTAAGGTGAGAGGATCTGGAAAGATAAGTGCTTGGTGATCATTGCTGGCTTGATTCTAGCTTGCTCTTAAAGATGTAACAAGTAGCCATAGAGATGATTAGTTAATTCATTCCTGTCATTGAACATGTATTTAATGAATCCCCCTGGTGAGCCAAGACGTAGAACAGTAAGCCTCTGTTCTATCTGGGATAAGAGCATTACAGATGGAGCAGACAACAGCTAAAGACTCTGAAGCAAGATTCTTTGTTTTCACAATGTGTTAGGAACAGCAAAACACCAATGAAGTTTGAATATGTGACCAAGAGGGAGAGCAGTAGCAGATGAAGGAGATGGAATCAGAGGTATTGGCTTAGAGACGACCAATATCAATCTATGCTGATCTGTGCTGACCTGTGATCATATATCAAATTCTGTGTCCATTGTAAGGACTTTAACTTCCCGAGTCAGCTGTAGAATGATGGATCTCACTTCCATTTTAACAGGATCACACTGATTGCTGAGTTGAGAATAGCCTGTAAGGTCAAGGGCAGAAGTATAAAGAGCATTAGGAAATTATTGCTGTAATACAGGGTAAAATGATGATTTGAGACAGGTTGGTAGATGATGGAGGTCAGATGATTCTGCATTTATTCAGTGATTTGATGTTCTCTCCCAAGGGGAGCCATTTTATTACAACTGCTGCATTCTAGTTGTTATTGTGTAAATACGATTTTTATTTGCCTTAGACCATTTTTTAAAGCTGTATATGAATGATTTTTCCTGAAGAGAATTTGATTCATCATGACACCTATTACAGATTGTTCCAGTTCCTTAGTTTAGTTGCTCTGCATGTAAGAGTGAATTTTTCATAGTATTTTAGTAAGAAATGCCAGTCTCAACTAATCTAGGGAGTTTATATGTAGAATTTTTACAAAGCAGTGTTTGAGTCTACAGCTTAAGGCCGGATTACATTTTTATGGATTTCTACCTTCGAGAGAGCTTTTAAATCCAGGAGTTAATGAAGGATTGATCTTCACAGGCTTGTCATATTGAAATGTTGGTTAAAAAAAAAATTCTACCAAGTAGTTTAAATGATTCAGTGAGAGAATTACCCACAGAAGAAATGGTGTAACTCTAATGCTGAAGCAACTGATACAGGACTGTCAGTTGCATTTTCCCTCACCCTTTTCAGCCTGTGGGTTTACAGGCTTACACTCTATATCTGCACCTAGAGAATAATTCCTCTTTTTAAATCATCTTCTGTTTTTCCCTGTTCAAATGATTCTTTTTCATTGCAGTAATTTCTCATTTTGTTTTTTTTTTCTCTCCCTTGGATCAGAGACAGTTAAATAAGATAATGATAATTAACTTGGGTAAGACAAATTACAAACGAAAGAAATTATGAAAAGTATAATAGCATGATACATATAAGAACAAAATGTTTTACTTAAGATTTTCTTTGTTTGAAATTCTACTTAATTGTCAAACGAAAAATGTGTTTAGTCTACTATTTTGGAAAAAAAAATCTGACTTCCCAGAAATCTGTTCTACCTAGGAAGGATGAAACATTTAAATCTCATTTTAAGGGTTTTGAAAGAGTAAGTTTCTATTTAGTGTGTGGTCTTGTTCATATTCATGTATCTTTCTGTCTATACCTATGCGTGTAATCTGGTCATTATGCCCCCTAATATAGGGAAGGATATACCACATGTAGCTGATTAACTAGGACTCAGTCTAACTGGTAGCTAATCCCAGATGTGGAGTCCAGAATATGATACAAACACTCGTTTGTTGTTTCTACGGGTTCTCACACTGTGGACACTGAGCTAGCAGCATCGATATCAGCTGGTACCCTGTTAAAACTGACCGTCAGAGGCTCTCTCCCAGACCCACTGAATCTGAAACTCTGGGGATGGAGCTTAAGCCCTCTGTGTTACCAAGTTATCCAGGTGATTCTGATGTGAATTAAAGTTTGAAGAATCTACTAATATGAATGAACTCTCCAAAGTACCAGCTTTCCTCAAATTGTTTTGGTGTTCCTTTTCTAACCCTCTTCACTATCCTTAATGTCCTGCTTCCATCTTGTAGTCTCCCCTTCCTATATTGCCCCAGCAGCTGCTCCTACCCACTCTAACCACTAGACCTGGAGACCCACCTTAGTCACGGGAGTCTCAAGAACAGACTTTTTAGGTCCAATCTGGTGGCTCAGGGGCTAAGTCAGGAGCTGGGTCACAAACTATGTAAAGCCCAAGGACCTGGGTTCATGACTAGGGACCAGGGAAACAACCAAAATGAGCAAATAAAGATGCATCTTCCTGCCTGTCTGCCTCTATTCCTGTCTGCCTTCCTTTCTTTGCAGACAAAAAGGGTGGACCTTTATGCTTTTCAGTGAACAGTACCTTGGTTTCTCTTGCTAATATTGATCAGTTCTCCTAGCCATCAGTGCCTTATTATGTGATACAGTTTACTTCTCAGCAGTGGTAAAGATGTAAGAATTGAGGTCTACATCTTGCCACACGAGCCACGAAGTGGTGTGGCCTTATTGTGGCAATTCTGGCTTAAATTCCCATGTTTCAGAATAATAATGCCAATTGCTTTTATTTTTTAACTGGTTTAGATGGTAAATTATATTAGAGTTAACTTAAATCATAAGTATTTTCAACTATTAGAGAGAAGCCAAAGTAGAATTCACTGAGAAGGACATGTTTTAGGTCACTGAATGCAAGAATCTAGTCATAATAGGTAGTCAGGACAGAACTGGGCTTTGGGTTAAGCTCAGAAGCTGAGCTTTCCAGACAAACAAGGATATGAAGCAGCAAGTTATACTAAAGGAAGTGCAGTTAGTTATCTTAGGGAACCTGTGTGGGGTGAGAGAAATAATAAACAAAGCTGGTAGGAAAGGAGTGATTTGAGATCATGTATTCCAGGAGTAAGGGAAACATTTGGTCCTTATTATTCCCAAATAACCTTCATTTAGGTTCTGTAGGTAGTTACTAACAAGAGACCTAGTCTGTCTTTATTTCCCTGTGTATGCTGGCTGTGGGTATTTAAAATGTTTATTGCTGCATGTTTTTTATCAATTCTGGACTATGTTTCAAACAAATGATCATTGTGTAACAAATAAACTGGTAATTTATTTTCAACTTTGCTTCAGATTTTCAGTCAGTTTAAAAAAGGACAATACCAAATGATTCCCACCCCATAATAGTTTATGTCTTTATCATAGCAGAACACTAATGTTGAACTATTGAGATGTATGGCCTGTCAAGAAAAGAATGAGGGAAATTATGCAAATATCTGACTCATGTGTTGTGATGCTGTTTTTCTGAGTATTAATCTGATTAATGAATTCTGCTGTTATAAAATGATCATATGGGAACTGTCATTATTTTCAGTACTAAAATGTATGTGTTCCTGTAGTTTGGGAACTTTGCAAGAGGTTTACCACATGCACATTGCATGGCAGAGCTAACTTCAAGTACAACAAACTTTTTAAAATTATGATTAAAATTTTAAATTTGATTTTACACGTTTGGTTAATGTAGCTATTCCTTTTCTTGTTGTTGTTGAGCATAAAAGATGTGTTTGGCATCAACAAAACTTGAAAGGCTTTACCCTTGGGCAGTACATACAAGGTGATCTCTTACAACATTGAGTATCATTATCTTCATCAACTTAGACTTCTGGTCAATGTCCTGTTTCTATGTGGTATATAGATATACATGGAGGTATATAGGTATAGGTCATGTTATTTTTTTTTTCTTTTTTTACCAGAGATTTTTATATCTTTTTCCCTCTATAGTATGGAATGAGTTTTAAGAACGTAACCTTCAGTATTCAGTTAATTGTTGCATTTTTTCCTAACTCTTAATACGGCATAGCTATCTAGAAAGGAAAAATAATGATAAATTCCTATATTAGCTATGTTTAAATTACATAAGTAATTAGCATATTTATTAATACTATGTTTTATCTAAAAGTACTGTATACTAAGCATAACTAACTGAAGAATGGGTTTATTCTAGTACTCTTTATTAAAATATATATGATAACATATTAGTTTTTCAGTATGCCACAGATGATCTAATTCTTGATTTCCTTTTTGTAAGCAACATATACTTTAAATTGTATTGCATGCCAGCCTATCTGTAGAGTTAGAATATAACTGAATTTCACAATGTGTTTATATATAGATGTAACAATATGTAACTTTATTTCCTTAATGATTTTTAAATCTCACACTTGTATTTGTTTTCAGAGATGAGAAAGTCACAAAAGGTTTGGTAACAAACTAAGAAGGTGATTAGAAATAAAAATAGAAATAACTGAGGGATTTTTAAGTCATGGTCTTAAAACTTCGTCATTTCCTTGAAAAAAAATGTTCTGTTAAAATCTTAGACTTATCTTTCCTCACCATCTTATACCAATTATGTTTAGAAATGCTGAAATGAAACAGTAGCTGTGGTTCATTATAAATACTTCAAGCAGAAAATTTTCCCTTGCATGTTAAGGACTGATCCTTTTGGGTTAGAAGACAATTTGTAATATCTACTAGAGAAAAAGTAAATAATAGGCTCTTTCACAGCCACCAGAGAGAACTTATCATTTTAACATTTTTCTGATTCTGTGTACAACCAAGTCTTACAAATCATTTTTATAACTATTTTTAGTACTGTTAAAATCCTCAACAAACAGGAAACCCAATGCAAAAATAATCCTCAGGCAGTTGTGACCTGGCTTAGTAGGGAGGGATGCCTGTTTTCTACATTTGATTTTCATTTGAATGTCCATATCCAATAAGGCTGAACATCATTGCTTTTGCTGTTAACAAAGTACTACCTATAAAAAAAAAAAAAAAATTCAGGCTATTCTCTCTGCATATCGGAGCCTTAAAATTGGGCCCAACATTTATGTTGTTTTCTTTACTTTTGTTTATAATGTGTTTCTGGAATAGCACTATATAATAATTCTGGAGATACAGTTTCAAAATGTTGTGTGACTCCATCTGTAATCATTCTAACCTTGCAAAATTAACCTGAAATACATTCTCAAAAATCTGAACTTATTAATATTTGTTTCATGTTTATTAACCAGTCTAATTAAGAATGAATGAATGCTAAAGTGACCTTTATCCTTTCAATAATTTTAGTATTAATCATCATATTTTTAAGATACCTTTAATTTTTTTCATTTTATCTTAAGATTGTATTGTTTTAGTATTTAGTGTATACTGCTGTATGTTTTTCAGTATACTGAATTGGCACCTCAGTCTGTGTGCATTTCACACATACCCACCACATTTTATTTTTTCCTTCAGTATTAACAAGGGGATATTTTTTGAGAAAAAAGTTTTAATATCATCTCATCACCTTAATATTTGTAGTAGTCCAAGATATGTAAGTAGCACTAGAAAGCTGGGAAAACCCACTGTAAGACTGTGCAGACACTGTTCTCAGAAAAGCAAATTCATATCACATCCTTTTCTTAGTTACTTATTTTTTAAGCCCTCAAGTCACAATATTATTCTTAGTGTTTATGACAATTTACTTAGTATTTTAAATTTTGGAAGCCTAAATGATGTACCAAATGGAAGCCTTACAATGAAAATAAAGGCATATAAAATATAATTGAATAATGATCATGTAGATGTATGGCCCACATAAATCTTAACTGTAAATCACCTTTACTGCCGTTGTTACATTTTTCTCAATAGCAGATACGTTGTTTCTTTAGATTTTAACTTTCCAAGTTAAAACTCACTTTCTTTTGTATTTGCAGGTCAGTTTCTTCTGGAAGAAGCTCGCCTCATAGAAGCAGCTGAGATGGCAAAGAAAGCAGCTGAACTAGACAGCACAGAGTTTGACGTGGTCTTCAATGCTGCCCACATGCTCAGGTGAGCTTTTGCTACTGTACCTTAAAACACCAACTCCATGGTTTGTGGAAAGCAATTCTAGTTCATGTACCTCAGATGTAGGGCATATGAGACTCCCCTTCTCTTCCCTTCAAAAATTATTGACCATAAAATGCAAAAAGAATATTACACAGTTGAAATGAACGACTGTCTAGTTAAATGTCCCCCAATAAAACTTTATGTCAGTTAGTCAAGTACATATCAATCTGTGTGCTTGTATATTAATTACATTGAATATGGTATGTGAAAATATTTTAATATATTTAATATATTTTAGTTGTTCATTCTGGTTGTTTTACCCCGAACCTGGGACTCAAACACTGGTGTATGTTACCTGCATGATTCGGAGGCAATTTAACTAACCGCAGCTCCATCAAGACACACCTAAAACTATGTTTTATTGACTTCCAACTTGACTTTTTTCTAGGCTATAAATAAGAAATCTAGCTTTGACAGACTTGGGCCAATCGAGAAAGGCCGAGCCCCAGGACTGTTGAAGTCTAACAGTCCCCTTCCCTCTCCCCTCCCCACTTTGCAACTTGGTGGCATCTCCCTCCCTCCATCTTTTCTCATTCTGTTCATCTGTTTGTGACTAGCAGAAGCAGAGTATGGCCCACTGCAGCCCCAAATCAGCAAAATAAGTCCTTTCAAATTTTTCCTGCTAGGTGAATCTGCAGTGACAAAGTCTAGCCTCGTATTGTGTTTTGTCAAAGGGTAGTTCTTTGAATGCAGGGAGAATGCCATTGGACAGGCCTTCCTCACTCAGTCTGTCTAAATGATGCAGCAGTTATGTCTGAGACCTGGAACATGACTGCACATGAGCAGTATCACAGCTTAGACCTCATGTGCGACAGACATGGCCCAAGCTGAGATTGCCTTTTGTAGCATAACTAAAAAGCAACTTTCCCTGGAGGGAAGTCATGGATAAAGGAACTATAGGGAGAGGCCAATCCTAACATGGTTATTACCCTGCCAGGAAATAAAGCTGGCCAGGCCAGCAAGGGCATGATGGGGCATGAAGACGATAGCAGCTTATTATTAATCGAGACATCAGCTAGGAAGGTGAAGGCTCTCTTCCTGGCATTAACTAAGAGATCGCCAAAGAGTGAACCTCACAATCTGGCAGGTATAACAGGCCAAAGCCAGAGTATGGATCACCATGAACAGTCCCAGCAGAACAGAACGCAGCGTGGTACCATCTGAATCGGTTTTTAGTAGCAAACAAGTATGCAGTTAACAGGAGGGCTGGTACATAACTTCAGTCCTCACCCGCTAGCACACAGCCCCTACTCCGGGAGCAACTGAGCCCGACATCTCCATCAAGGCAGTTTGTAACACTGCTGCAACCAACACCAGACAGTTATTGCCACAGACTTTCTACCTTTCTACCCCTACTCTGGGCTTGGGGTCAGATACCTCAGGTCTTACCCTCCTAAACAAACTTTCTTCACTTTGTATTAGCAGTACAAGACAGTGAGTGACCTGCCTATCTTTCCTCCTCTTCTACATTTTCTTTCAGAGAACATTTTTGTCTCCTGTCGTTTCCTCTTCTGCTTTTGCTCAGTCCCTGTTCTTGAGTCCCTCATTTCACTTCTCCCCATGAAGAAGGTGATGAACCCACAAACTGAGGAAGGAGGCTTCCAGTTCACTCTCCTTAAGTGTCCTGGGGCAGAGTAAGGCTCAGAACACGAGCCTTTTTGTTTTCTGTGGCTGGAGTTTCTCATATTGGAAGGCACTACAGTGTCCGTAGTTGGCTGAGTGGAGGTTGCTGCTAGGTAGAGGTGAGAATGGGAAGGCAGACTGTCGGGCATCAGGTGGGAGGTCCTGATGTTAGCTACCTGGGTGGGGGTGGAACTTCAGTATCACTGCTGGTGGCTCCAGAACTCGTCCAAAGCCTGGTTTCCCCTCACCCCTCCTCTCAGGTAGCTTCACCCCCACAGTGAGGGGAGACTCTCAACCCAAGTACTCCAAGCTTCTTCACTGGTCACCTGCATTTTTGGCTCTGCTGTGACTTCAGTGAAGGAGAGACCATTTCTGATACCCTGTTGTTGATACATAAGCTTCTTTTTTTGCTTACTGGCCTTTAGATGACCTCAGCCCCTGCAGTCTGCACATGAATTAATTGAAGGCAGTGCAGTCAGGATATTAGTTTTATGGGAGTTTTAATTGACTCACCTTCTCTCTCACTTTTTTAATTAAATGGAATCTGAGGTGTCTGAGATTTGGGGAAGGGTTGTCAAGAACAATACCAGTGGCAGCGATTCAGACCCAGTCTCCAGTGCTGACTTCCTCGGACGCTGATTCCCAACCTATGTTCTTGCCAGCCTTGCTCTTGGGACTAGGTTTACCATTCCTAGAGAACTGAAACACAGGGACACTTTCCCCTTCCTTTACTAGCACCCACTAGACTTCCAGAAGCGCCCAATGCCTGCTTGCCAAGTGGAAGAACTAGGATGACTCTGAAGTCTCTGAGAAATGAGGTTCTTTGTGCATCTTTCCTCGCGTAGCAAGAGTGAAGATATTCTCTTGTCTTAGGGATAAGTAACCATTTCTTTAGGCTGCTTCTCCCTTCCCCGGCACTGCTTAGGAAACAGTATTGGCCTTAGCTTCTGGGCCTGTCAGCTGCCTCCCTTCTACTTGCTACTAGTTTTACTGGTTTCCTCTGAGCGTTGTCTGGTTTGGGAATCTTAGTTTTTTATTTCCCAGTTCTTACCTTTTTCATTGTTCTTCTGATCATTTTTCACAGGGGTGAATTTTTTTTCTGTTTGGCTTTCAGAAGGCGTTTACCTTTTTTCTGCTTTCTTCCTCACTGTGATAGCAGAATATATTTACTGACCTACAGGCATATTTAATGTAAGTCCAAAAGGGGGAAAAGTGGGAAAGGAAAAATTCAAAGTCTGTTTGAAAAGAAAGAGTATCATCTGAAGTTTCAACTGAATCCCCTCCCTCCACATTAATGTCTAATATTCTTAAAACTGCTGCCTACAAAGAGAAATCAGGATTCAACGGACTAGTAGCATATTTATAAAATAAACTGTAGCCAGTCTGCAAGAACATTTGTGCAGTGATGATATTTGAAGACCTCTTAATTTGCATGACAGGATTAGATACGATTATAAGAAGAGAACTTGGTTTTTTGGAGGGACTACACTACTTAAAATCATGATAAAGCATTTGCAGGAATGGAAATCACAAGTTCCTCTAGACTTTCATCCACAGGTATTTGGTTACATATTAGATAAGTATGTGGAATTCAAGGTCTACAGATGGAAACCAGTTATAAGAACATTATGAGGAAAGATCCTTATTAAATAAATCATGTGTATTTTTTCTTACTTACAGTAGTGCTAAAAACCACTGGAAAGTTTTAGTGATGTGGAAATCTTTAGGAAATATTTTTCAGACCTTTCCTGTAGACTTCTGCAGTCTGCATTCCTCATCAAGTGGCATTCAGTCAGCACCTTACTGTATTTATTGCAGGTATGACCACAGCAGCCTAGCCATCTCCTCCGCAACTTGGTGGCAGTCCCTAAGAATGTTTGCACTCATTTTTATGTTTTTTGGCTCTGTCATATTCTGTATTTCTTGAATGCTTATTGTGCAAACTGAGCGCTAGCTTATTAATCGAGAACACTTAGGATTTTGTTGAAAGGAATAAGAAAGGTTATTGGTTTTCCTGTGAATTCAGCCCTAACGAAATGGTTATCAAGATTTCAATGATTTAATGTTACATAAAGTGTTTCTCCTCAGGATACCAAATTGTTTTAAGTGGAGTTTGATATTCTTTCCTCAAGAGCACTCTTCTTTTGTAAGATACTTAAGGGACAAAATTAGCAAGGTTGGGTGACCAAATTCAATAGGAGGGAAAGGGCAGAAGTCCTCCTGGGCATGTCTTGGTTAGCTAGATTAGTGATTGACTTAATATCTCAAAGTGTAGTTTAGGAAAAGGTTATAATTCAAGATTTGATTTGAACATAATCTTTTAACTTCCTTTTTCTTGGCAAATTCTTAATGAAATGGCCCAGAGAATAAATTTCTTTTAACATTTTTACCCTGGTCCTGGGTCTTAAACTCAGATCCTTGGGTGTTACATGGTCTGCACATTAGCCACTGAGCCCCAGGGTGCACCCCCAAATAGTCTCTTAATGAGAAAAAAAAAAAAGTGTCTTTGCATCATTCCATCTAGGTAACACTAGAATGGAAAAGGCTAAGGCCTGGGACTGACCATCAAGGGGCAACTTTTTATATTTTGGGGAACTTCAAGAGGTCTGAAACTTGAGAAATTTCTGGTAAAACCATTTTAATTCTCAGTAATAAAGATATTTTTGTAGAATAAGCATATAGAAAGTTTTGAAATTTATGAATTTAAATTGGCAGTTCAACTAAGAATGACAAGGAAAGATGAAAAATCCAATTTATTTAAGTAATAAGTCCTCACTGAAGCAGTGATATATACATTAAAAATGTTAAGAGTCACAGAGCTTCTGTATTTCCTGTTATTGTGTTGATTAACAAGAGCATTGAGTGTGAAAGTATCAATGCTATTCACCAAATATGTTTGACCCTCCACCTTCCAAAAACATAATAGGATTGCGCTTTCCTGCCTTCTTCCAAGTTGAATACCTTCATGGTTCTTATTTAGGTCACTGAATGTTCTTGAGCATGAAATTTATCATTTCTGAGCCCAGGCTTTAAGAGTTAGTGCTTTTATCTTTTTCTGATTTAGAATGAGTTACATCTTGAATTGCCCAAAGGCAGACAAACCTCCCATCTCATCTGCATTGAATAGGTTGATGAGGGGAAAAATAAAGGTTATTGTCTTAATTCCCTGACATTGACAATATGTTTATTACCACATTTTAATCTAACCTATCCTAACTATACAGAACATATCTTTAGAAATAAAATAAAATAGGTAGTTGGAAAGAAGAATGTAATAAGAAAATATTGCTAAATTTTTAACTGCATTGGAGACAGTCTATAGTTGATCCTGATCATTTAAATAGAAACTATAGATATTTTTCTCAGAAATTAATGGAAAATGCTGAAGACATAAAAGTGATAACTGAAAGGGAAAAAAAGGAAGCTAGATTGAGAGCACCATATGCACATTTATAATTAGAATGTATATAGGTGTGCGTATTTAGTTTTATATACATGTTTTATGTATGTATACCATGGTTCATGTATATATAAGTATTTTAAGTCATATGTTGTATATATGTATATGTGGTTATTTGTAGCATTCTTATGTATGTATTTAATTTTCTTTTTCTATATAAGCATTAATATAAAGAGAAAATTTCTGAAGGAGAGCATTGAGCGATAAGCAGCTTCAACAGAGAAAATAATATAAGATGAAGGCTTTCAGTCATCATATTGAAAGCAAAGTTAATAAAAATGTATTTACTCCTAACTTGTCTTCAGGTATGAGTTAATTTTTAGTTACTAATAAAATAATCCACTCTTGCTAGTTTAAAGAGAAATAGGATCTACTCAAGAGTATCCTATAGCTCACTCTCTCTCACAGGTTTGAGAGCTCTTCCATAAGAAATAACACCATCCACCGAGTTTTCCCTCAAACACAGTCCAGAAACTCTGCCTCTACATCCACAGAAACCAAGCAGAGCAAGTGCTCTGTTCATTGTAAGATGATTCTGCTAGTCACAGTTGCCTTCCCATTTGTGTTTGCTTCTGAATTTAGTCCTCTTGAGGTTGCCTCTCATGGGTGAAACCTGAGTCATGTTCAGGAACCTTGACTGAAAGAAAGTGGGAAGATGAGGGAGTTTCTGGCTTCTGCTGGACTTACAAATTTGGGAGCCACATTATGGTTCATTACCTGAGATATTTATTGGGAGAGTGATCCGGGATGTTGAGTGACTTCACATATAATGGGAAAAGTACTGGATTCTTCCAGAGGAGAGCAAAGAGAGAAAGAAAAAAAGCAGATTGTCCTCAAAGGAATTTAAAATGCTGCTTGAACTCAATAGAGTTCTGTCTGTAGAGTTGTGAAAGGAAATTATTAAATCAGTTATTCATTAGAAGCATTTTTAATTAATGAATTTATTCAATTTTCTCCCAGAATTAGAAATTATAAAGAGCAGGAAGATATTTTGTACTTAGAGGAAGTCTAGAGGCACAAAATCAAGCATTTTCTGATTCATAGAATTCATAATCTGTGGTGAAAAGTTTGTGTATCTGTGTGTTTAGTTCACTTACAGGCTAAAGAGAAACAAATGTAGCATTTAGTCATATAGCTCCTGTCTGGCTCTGTATTTATATGACATTTTATATCTTTCAACTTCTTAGTTACAATTGTGTATGTGAAGTAGACATTAATATTCCCATTTTGCAGGTGAAATTACTGAGGCTCAACAGTTTAAACCTATATTTTATACCTGGTTTAGTTTATTCTATTCAAGGTCAGCATTGTTTTCACTTTGTTACATGTCTTTCACTATATCACATGTCACATTAGCTCCTCATGTCTTTATATTTGGGTGACTATCTAGACATTGTAATTCCCGAATTTATTGATGGAAAAAAGATTTATAGAGAGTAACATATGAAATAGATAAATCCCCCAATGTAAGACTTTTCTAGTATTAGCACACACACACATTATGTATATATATATATGTATATATTTCTCCAAGATCCTCTAAGACATATACTTCGTTCTTTAACACTTCCCAAATTACCACAGACTACTCCAAAAGTCACTGAGTTGTCAATTATAAATTGTATTTTAACTACCAGCTTTTGGTCAAGAGGAGCTTGATTTCAATTAGGTTGTAATGGGGTATGAGGTCTTTCAGGCAGAGAGTGGCAGATGAAGTTGAAGATCAGCCTCTTCTAAGCCATTGTCTCTCAAGCATTAATTCACCTGCGAGTCACTTGGGGAAATTGTTAAAATGCATATTTTCATTTAGCAAGTTTGAATGGTGCCTGGGATTGTATACTTCTAGCAACTTTCAGGTGATGGCTTATATTGATTCTTGAACCATCTCTGTAAGCAAGCTCTATCCTGCCTTCTTTTCACCCCTTCCAAAGTCTCCTCATCCATGCCCTACACCTTGAACAAAAATAATAACTTACTCTATGTGAATATTATACTTAACATATGACCATATACATTTCTTCTTTTTTAATTTTTCTAATGTGTTTTATTTTGTCATCTTTCTAGATTTAGGCTTCATTCTATCTTTAGCAGCCCCTGAAAGATTAGAGATCGTGTTAGAATGACTCAAACTCTGTTAGAGCATCAAGAAATTAACTCAAAAGGAATCTTTTGTAAAAGGGTACCACCAGTACAGCTTTGCTTCTGTTGCTACTATATTTCTGCTTTATGTCTCCATAGTTTATATTTAGAATCGAGATCAATACTGACAGGGCATGAAACCATTTTTCATGTCTTTATATAGTGAAGAAGTTATTATTTAAGAAGGATGGGTGGTCATAACGACTGATTGTAGGAGATTCATTGCAAGGATCTTTTTTGCTCCATTGTTTCTACATATCTGTGACTCTGCTTTGGCTATTTTATATTTTTTCATACATTTTTATATCCTCATTCATTTCAGTCCTACTTTTATTCCAACTACACAATTTATCAACCAGAATTAAAATTTAGTGCTGTCCTGAGTAATTTAAAGCTAAATGTCAGTTTAGCCATTGGCGAGAACCTAGGAAAACTGAGCTTCCTTTCATTCTACTTTCATAATACAGGAAGAAACAATTTGCTAATAAAAAAATGCTAGTAAGTTGTCCTGAAATATCATCAAAAAAACTTGAACAAAAGGTTGTCTTTCGTGTGTATCAGTTATTGTTATCCATATTAAATAATTCAAATAGAATAATTTATGCTATTAATAATTGTAGAGGGTTTTCTAAATGCCATTCACATTTTTATTACATTTAAAAGGAAGTCATTTTAAATTTAGAAATCTTTAACTTTATAATTCTCACAGATTACATAAAAGTGTAGTTTCATTATAAATTATTCTTTTAATCAGATTCTCTTCAAACATTTCATAAGCTTTATTAAGTTGTTATTTCATAACTTAATTGAGTCCCAAATTTATTTTTACTCCTTAAAAAATATTGGACCATAAACTGGTGTTCCAAAAGATACTTTTCTATCATAAAATTATACCAATGGGAGGAACTAGATTTATGAAATGTATTTCTATATTTTTTAACAGATGTGAGTTACATAGCCCCATATGCAAAAATAAAATCATGTAGAATGCAAATGATGATATTTGCTTGTGACTTACGTTACTATTTGGCTTTTACTCAGAGCCTGCTTTTTCACTTCTGGCAGAAAAATTGAATCTAAAGACTTCGAAAATATAATCATCACAATCGGTGATTTCTTGGGAATTCAGGTTCACTTCGTAGTCCAGTTTATAAATAACATCTAGGGTTTCTCTGTTCCTTTATCTTTACTGGCCCTGAGAGAACACAGATAGTGTGAAAATGGGCAGAGTCCTACATATCTGTTAGACAGGAGTTGATAATGAGAAAGGAGTCTCCAATGTTTAAATTCATTGTTTCAATAGTTGAGTATATCTTTATTATATAGCTGTGAGACATAATTTAGTGCTGATTCTTAGTGGGGGGGCATGTTAGCTGGGGGTTGTTACCCCTTGAACCCATTTTACCTTCCTGGTACAAGTGATTTTCCTTACTTACCATCGCATTCCTGACTTTGTAGTGTGTTTTGGCCAAAATGTAAGATCGTCTGCATCTGACCTAGGAAATCTCTTGGCAGTATCTTTGCTATTGCTAGTATCTTTCCCCTTTCTCCATTTTCTGAATCTTCCACTTGAACGCACAGGAAACTTACGGTTACACTCCATATCTAGCTGGGATTTCCCATTAAAAATGGAAAACTGTGGGGTGAAAAAGTGAGTACCCAACATTGTTTTTGCTTTTCTTTATCCCTATTTCTTAGACTTTCCCTTGAGCATTCCCTTTTTTGGGGGGAGTGGTTAAGGTAATGGGGCAAAACACAACAGTGCATTTTACTCTTCCTAATGGTTAAATTTGCTTTAGTTCACTTTATTTGGGAGGTAGAACTGTGTGAATAAACTTGTACTTGCAAACACTCTTTATATTCTCCCCTTTTCAAATCTCTCTTCTTGTACTTAAGTTGTGATTTTTAAATACAGTAATCAAAAGTATATGTTCTTCCCTTCTTAGTATGTGACATGGGCATTGTGTTGTGGTCATCAGCTATAGAACAACATTTATCAAATATCATTCTGCTCTACTAGATGTATACAAAGATATCAGTGTGATCAGGGATTCAGATACCTAGTTGTAGCGTCTTTGACCCTCAACTCAATCACTTACCAGCTGTATAATCTTGGAGGAGGTTATCAACTTCTCTGTATCTCATTTAATCATCTTTAAAATGTGATTAATAATAGCAGTTACTTCATGGTCACTCAAATGTATAAAAATCAATTCCAGATATTTTATATGTAATACCTAAGAGAATTTAGAAATGTTCTGTCCTACAAAAGAAATAGTGTAGAAAGGATATGGGAGTTTTATGTATGTCTCTAAGTTCTTCCACAGTAGCAGTACTCAGAACCTGACTCCTGCAATCAGTCTCTAACAATCTAATATGCGGTCTTTTTTTGTTGCTGAAGTTTTTGGTTCCCTTTTTTTGAGGATAATTAAAGGGAATGTTTACTTATCTGGGTAGAAATATCAGATGAGATGCAGCAGACTGTGATCTTACAGTTTGATATCTCAGATATCATTCACAAATTGAGAAAAATTACAAGCAAACAGGATTTGTCAATACAGTGTTTGAGCATTCTTGTTAATATTTAGTAGAATCCCCTAAGCAACTTCTGAAATATTGCTGATTTCCTTCTTTTTCAAATGTTGATTAATGATTCAGTCATCAATGCAATTAAGATTTATTAAGTATTCCTAGGCTGCTTCTTGCAGAGGAGAGTAAAATACAGCATTGACTGTGAAATGGACATTGGACAGTTCCCTGGGAGGTTTCTTTCCCTCTATTCTAAAGAGTAAATTAAGGATTTAAATGAAATTCCATGAATAGAACTGACATACATTTTTCTTTATAGTTTTCTATGTATTGTCATTAAACCTGCTGATTAATAGTCAAGACCATTTAATATTAAAAGCAACATTCTAGGGTGAAATTAATTTTCACAGTTATATGATAAATCTAGCAAATTCTCCTTTTTTTCCTCATTTCATTAGAATAGCATCCATTCTACTTCTAGCTTAAGAAACTGAATCTTCTAAATTAAATATTTCCTTTGGGATAAACCCCTGAAGACAATGAAGACTTTAAATACTGAAAACCATTTTGAGGGGAAGAGCTCTTTTGCAATTGTATTGGTTATTTTAAAGGCATTTAATCTAGTGAATTCCTCAGTTTCCCTTTGCTGCTTACAAATCGCATGAATTTGAATTTCCATAAAGATGAATATTAATGATAGTTATACTTTACATATTAGACATCTCTTGGTTGATTTTACTTCAAAGCAGCTTACTTCTTTGTAGTATTAAGTTACTCTAATTTCCTACCTCCATGCTTTTTTATTTTCCCCTGGAGAAAAGCTTTCCAGGGCATGACCTAATGAATTTCAGATCAGATTTCCAAATGCATCTGAACCAAAGTGATTCTATAATTTGGTGGAGGGGACCTTTACTTAATACTCTACTGAGGGAATTTTTACTGTTTCATACCAGACTAAAGCACTTTTCTTGACATATTGAAATTGAACTTCAACGTTTATGAGAATATAAATTGCATGGCACATTGTAACATGTCATGAGTCCAGTAGGGCCTTAGGTCAAGGGTTTTTATTTTCTCTATAACCCCATTAAAAATATCAGTGTTTCTAATTAGTTTTCCTTTAAAAATTAGAAAAATATGTACTACTCTCTAGAGAGTTGTTATCTGCAGTTTTTCCTATAATTTATATGGTTGCATGGGGTATGTCTTTATAGTTTTTATTTGACTTGACCAAAATACAAATTTAATTTTGTAGATAGGGCTAGTTAGCCTTTTCTTTCAAAGCCTGAGTGTGGTTTTTAAATTAAGAAAGTTAATTTTTATTTCTCTTTGATTAAAAAATAAGAGCTTTATTCAGTTACTTTGCACTGGTTTCAAGAAAGATGACTTCATTTTAACTGAAGAACCCCATGTCACTCCTACTATTGTTTGCATTGTATTTATGTGTATATATATCAACTGAAGTTGAATTTAACAGTTTTTATAGCATTTCTCTTATATCCCTTAAATATGGTCCCCAGATTAAAACTCAACTTACAAGAGTTTCTTTCTCTTATTACCTACCATCTTTAAATATTTTTTTGAGGCAGCTTGACCTGATTGCAAGCATATATGTCTCAACGGCTCATTGACTGGATTTCTTTAGGACCCTGACATTTAATTTCTTAGGCTAACTAGTTGACTGAATGTAGAATTTTGCTGTGCACTGCAGGAATAGAAAATACACAAACTTGCCTATAAAAAAATTCAGTGTACATCTTTTTTGTATAAGTCATCGCCTACTCACTCATGGTATTTGCTTTTAAGAGAAAATATCTCTGGCTATTTGAAGGGTTTAAGGAGCTATAGAATTTACTGTGGACTGGAAGATATAGCTTGATTCAGGAGGAAAGAGGGTAGCCCAGCTGGTCAAGAAGCAGGACATCAAATAACTTCTTCAGAAGAGTCTGGCCAGGGCATAACCCTTTTGCTTCTACCATTGTGAATGATTTCTGTCTACCCTATCATCTTTCTGTCAGTCACCAAGAATGGAATTGCCAAGTGAAAAAAATCCACTTAACTAAGGCTACACTATATGCCCATACTGGTGATCAGAGAACAAGGAAAGGGAAAAGGCATGAAGCTGACTTTTTTTTTTTTTAATGTAGGTTACATGCAATGGAAGGTCACCACCCCACTTGACCTCAGAGAATAGTTTTCTTGAATGTAGAAGAGGAAAATTAATCTTTCCTCTACCCTTTTAGGTTCTTGACTGAGAAACTCTATAATGCAAAGTGATTAACAGGATAAAAATAAATTTAACTTTGCATAAATGGGAGTCCCAGAAAGCTATGAGGCTCAAAGGCAGGAAGCAATAACGCTTCTCCACCATTTTGAGCAACCAAAGAGGCATAGAGATCTGCGATTCAAAGGAGGAAAACAATTCCCAGGAAGACGGCAAGAGCTAATGTCTGATAAATGTAAATAAGTCTTCCAGGTTTGCAAAGTTGTCTCTGTTAATACTTCTCTTCCTGATTGAGACTTCCTTTGAACATTTTTTAGGCAGTTAAGAAGAGCCAGAAGTGGTTTTATGCTTATAGCTTCACTTGCCACAGTGGCACATTTTGAGGTAGCACATTCTCCTACCCTCCCACAGACAGTTTATTTTCCCAGCTAAAAATATTCACTGTTTCCATAAAAGAAAAACGACTAACTATTAATTTTAACAATTTTTAAAGATTTTTTTCTCGCTCTCATGTTAAAGCTAAGAGAATCTCAACACTATAACATTATCTATGTTAGCTTAGAAAAGGAATATCATGTTTCTAATTCCTAATCTGAAAATTTTAAATAATAATATCACCTGGATAAATTACGCTGAGATACTAAAGATGCTGTTTTTAATGCCTTAAAGACAATGACAAGTATATCCTGTGCATTCAGATGTCACCTTTTTCTGCTTAGACAACCTAGTGTTTGATTGATGATTGTTATCTTTTTAAAGTTAATATTGTTTTCATGCATAATTATCCTGTGCATCTATCTGCAGTTTTAAAAATTGATAGCATTTGTTTCTTGTTTTCTCTTGACAGACAGGCTAGCCTCAATGAAGCAGCCGAGAAATATTATGACCTGGCAGCCAGACTAAGGCCTAATGTAAGTAACTTTCCGAATGAGATGTGTTACTCAAAGGGATGGACTCACAGCAAGGGGCAGTTTTAGACATAGAAGTATGTGATACTGGGTTTTTTCTGTGCAGTCTCTTATCCTGACTACCCACCAGACAGCCAATTCAGCAATCAAACATGCCAGTCTCAAGTTTCTTTCTTTTTTTGCAGAGGCACAGATTGCTGTTTTCTGTCCTGTGTGATACACCATAAATTTTGATCTGTTGAATACAGATTTTAACATGGCTCAATGTTTTAAATTTGATTGACTTTAAAAGTAGTTCCTTGAAAGATTTTTTTTCAGGGGTGTTAACTACCTTCCTAACTTTCTAAGTGTGCTCTGAATTTTGAATCTTATATGTAGTGAAACTCCAAGCTGTGTGTCTCCAACCCATTCCACAGTCCTCATTTCTAATAACTCTGCTTTTCAACTTTATCAAGTATGTTTTTCTACCATTTGTACCCTGGGTAGTCACACTTCCATAAAGTAAGATGGATATAAATTAGATCGTTACTGTTGAAAGAGAGTAACCATTTATGAGAAAGTGAGAATTGGTTTTGTTTCGGTCCTCTAAGCCCTTTTTATTCATAGCACATCACTGAATTCCAGCATACTGCTTTTATTCTCAGACTCTGCTCTGTGTCTTTCTGCAACACTAAAAGCTTTGCCATACTCTCTAGATCTACATTACCTATTGAGAAATATAATTTTGAAGTAGTAATGAAAGTACCTGTGTGATGTGAATACAAATAATGGGATCAGTCTCATTTTGTCCCTTGGACAACATCTACAGAGTGCCTTTTTGTAATACAGAGTTTTCACACCCTGAGAGACCACACAATGTAGCAGAGAAGACTGAACATAATCAATGAATTGAAATGCAGTCTGATGATTCCTATGTAGAGGTATATCCAATCTCGTGGGAGCACAGTGAGAATCAGTACTCCCTGAAAATAGCCCACAGGAAGTAGCCTTTTTTAACTTCTCTAGGAGATCCAACCATATGTAACCATATGTAACTGACTCTACATGTTCCCATCTTAATAGGAGTTTCTTCAAGTGTTAGTAAACTATTTGCAACAGAAGAACATAATTTAATTATAATGGTAAGAACGATAGCAGCTGAAGTTTATTGAACATTTCTATGTGTCAGGCACTGTGCTAAGCACGTCATTGAATTCCCTTATTCATTTCTCACAACAACCTACAAATACATCTATGCTCCCCATTCTGCTGAAGCTCAGAGAAAGAAATAGCTCACCCATTCTCACAGCTAATAAGTAGAATCAGTTTCTAAATCACACCGCTCTGCCTAAGAGAAAGCTAGATGGAAAAAGTACACTGACCTCTTAAAGAGGAAATGCAAGTCATAAGTCTAGGAGATCAAAATAATAATAGTCCTCTCATGTATCTATTCAGTAACAGTTTACTGAATGCTTACTAAGTGTCGGGAGCTACGCTAGGCACTGAATATACAGAAGTGAACAAAATTGACAAAGAGCTGCCTAATTGTTAGGAACTTACACACTTGTCTGAGGAATGAAACAGAAGTAAATGTGTAAAGTTATATCAGACAGTGGTAAGTGCCTTGGAGCAAAATGAAGCAGACAGAGGAAGTTAGGAGTCACAGGAAAAGCTACAGAAAATAAGTAGTTTTATATGTGTGCGAGTTAGGCATCTTTGTGTAACATTTCTAAAAAAAGGATTGACTGAGCTTAAACATATTATTATAACCTCACTGAAGACAGGAATCAAGGCTTTTTGTTTTTCTTTTTTTGTTCATATTGATAAATATAGTACTCTTAATATACATGATAAATAATGATGTTAAGTTCAGCCTGTATTCACTGAGTATCAGTTACTTGTATGGCACTTATATTTTTTTTAATCAAATGGTATTCTTGAACACATTATAATGGGTTAGTGAGAAAAGAGCTCTCTGAGCTAGCTGACGTGACATAAAAAATAAAAAGACACTGAGTCACCCTAAGATATAAGCCTGACTTATGAGTTGTTTATTTTATATGACTAGCCAAATCATAAAATCAATATTTAATCTCCAACTCAAAGCCATTTTTCTCTGAAACCCCAAAAAGTTTCCTCATAAACATGCTGCAGGCAGCATTTGAAAAATGCATTTATTCAAATGATACTTCCTTTATCTGGTAACAATAAATTAAATATTTTATAGACTTGGACAGAGTACAAAGTTCATATTTAACAAAGAGTAGATGATGTTACAGTTGATGGATCAACAGATGTGGTCTTTTCCTAATCTGTTTTACAAATTACGTTTTGGTTTTCTGTATTGTAGTCTGGGTAGGATGGCACTGATGCAAGACTGATAAAATACAAACCTTGGCAATAAGAGAAATTTCTTTTCTGAACCAAAGAGACTTATTTAAACAATAGCCCATGTAATGACTTATTAGCTGTTAGCATCTGATCTAAATTAAGGATCCATCTAACATTTATCTTGCTCTTAGCTGTTTATTCCATTTGTTCATAAAAACTTTTTTTGTTATTTCTATGGTTTAATTTAATAAATTGCAGTTATTTGCTTATATGAGAACCTAGAAATAGACCTCAATTCCCGTTCTCTGAGAAATTTTGCTGTCTTTTCTATTTATCTTGTCCACACAGTAATCCAATCTTATTTTTCACAAAAACAGCTTCTTCTTTTGTTTAAATGTCCAACATAGCATCAGTAGCTATATGATTTCTGTTGTTTTTAAAGGAAAGATATAGGTAGGAATGAAGGCAATTAAGCAGGTAGGCAAGAGGAGAGAGGAGGAGGTAGAATTTTATTTTTTTGTTTAGTTTTTCACACTGGTTGTCTGAGTAGTTGTATGAAGTTTTAGCAGTGCTCACTTATATAACTATACCAAGTAAAATATGTGACTGAAACCCCTGTGCACAGCCATTTATTGTCAGATTAAAAAGATTGATCATTGTGGATTGTATTTCTTTCTTTACAAAATGTCTATACCATCTCTTCAGTATGTCCCACAATGAAATTGTTATTTTTCTGTTCTACAAAAACCATATTTTCTATACAGTTTACTCTAAAATTGGTAACTGACTTTTTTGTTATTTTATATACAAAAAATTCCAGTGATCAAATGCTAACATAATGAATGAAGTTTAAATTAGCAGGAATACTTTATTCAAATTTTAGATACAGTCTTCTCATTAGGGAAATGCAATACATTGTTATTTACTGAAATGCACAGTGAGAGAAATGTATTTATTACAAAAATGGCACAGTTAACATTTTTAATCTTATTTGGTTGGGGATCGATTGGTATAAAATTAAATCTCTTATTATATTAAAGCATATTTCTATAATGAGAAAATGCTTTACCAAAACTGATAGTTTAAATTTTCCTACTTTTAGTTTTCATTTATATATATATATATAATGAAAGTGATTTTTCTTTGGAGATTACTTTAAAAAGAACATACTCTTTTCTTTTTTTCCTCCTACTTATGCACATCAGAAAAATGCTGACTCTTAAGGACTAGAGGGGGCATTTAATTGAAACTGTTTTGCTCTTTGTGTGGGAATTAAACCAAATAGCGCATTAACTTATGAATTTGAACATTCTTTTTGTAGAAAGAATGGGAAATTTGCATAGTCTAAAATCAGCCACGTTTACTTGGCTTTTAGTAGATCCTAGAGTTAGAAGGGTGTAATTACTACTGGTTGGATCTTTATGTGTTGTTTTTATAATGTAATTATTTTTGGTTAGAATGCTTTTTCTTTTTCTTTTTTTTTTTCATCAGGTCCCAGCTTTGTGGTGGACTCTGTGCCAAAAGCAGTAGGGTTTTGAAGTTATAAAATATTAACTCTGACCTTGAGAAATGCACCGTCTAATATGGGTAGGAGCTGGGGAAAGAGCACAAGGACCCAGATCCTCACACTTCACGGCTGTAAATAATGCTATGTAATGTGCTTTGTGAGTGATATAAGCGAGTTGCTAGAAAAGTGCTAGAAAAAAGAGAATTACTTTCAGCTGGATTGATCCTAGGAGACACTGAGTCAGAGTTGGCAACATCAGAGTATCTTGAAATGACAGGAATTGTATAGGTGAAGATTTTAGCAGGAGAAAAAGAAAAGAGAATTCTGGCACAGAGACATAGTTCAGAAAGCATGAGCTTTTTCAAAAGCAGTGAGCTGTTATGATTTTTGTCAGACGAAGGAGTAGAAAGGAAGAGTAAGGGCAGATAGACTTGGAAACCAGGATAAAACTTGGAAACCAGATGAAAACATTGACTGCCATGATAAGAAATAAAAGTCTGTATTCCAGAATTGTGGAATATGATATAATAAAAGTAGTAATTTAGGAAGATTATTTATACGGTGTATTGAATAATGTTTGCATTTAGGAAAGTAAAGTTGGGATATGCAACCTGGGGAAGACAAATAAAAGTTCATCTTATAAAGCAGATCGACAGTATATTAGAACCTAAAGTGCAAAAATACAGTGAATGAAAAAGAACATGCAAGGGAAATCGCAGTAGATTATTTGATTGGATCTAAATAGAAGGATTTATTAACCTGATAATATTCCAAAATTTTAAATTTAACAAATATGGAAATAAAGAAATACTCTAAATAGGATGGTCAAAAGGGTGTGCTTATTTCAAGAAGGAAGTGTTAAGTTTGGACCAAGCAGATTCAGATTGAAAGATAGGATACCTAATTTTCTATGGAACATTCCTAACAAGTAGACATCTGGGGGAAAGTCCTTAATCAGGAATAGGGAAGTGAGACTCCTTTGCAGAAAGGAGATGGTACCAAAGGAGTGGATAAGATCTCCAGGGGGAGAAAATATACACAAGGAGAGAAGAGAAACAATTTCCAACATCCAGTAATCTGTTCATTTAAATATAGGATAAGGAAGTCATAGAAAATGGCAAAATATAGCAATCAATCTTGGTGAGCAGTTTCCATTATGGAAAGGTGACTAGAAACAGTAGTGAGGAAACCAGTGACTTCGAACATCAGACAGTATTAGCTGCCATCAAGAATTCAGTTTTATACCCGTGATGTGGGCAGAAAATGTTAGTGTTAAGTAAGAGGCAATGAGACTGTGAGCAGAGCATGTAAATTTATTCTGTAAACAAATTTGGTGCTAAAAGAGAGAAAGCAATGCCAAAGAAATAGTAGGTGTGTATTTATTAAATATTAAAGGTAGGTGTAGGACTCTATATATGTGCCTTTAAATATTAGCTTAAAAATGTGTTCAAGTAGAGGGAGATAGTAAAGGCAATATTCAGGGATCCCTTCTTCTCCAAAGTCTGAAAAAAAGTAGATGATGACCATAGAAGGATAAAAAACAAATTTAGAAATGGAGGATGCCTAAGCTTAAATAGTAAATTATTTCTATTATTTTTGCTTATCTGCTGATCCTTTGGAAAGAAGGGAAGAGTTTGAGGTTAAAAACCTATGAGCAACTGGATATGCTGAAGCTCACATTAAGTGATATTTAATATAGACCTGCAGTATCTGTAGATGATAAATAAATGCCATTAGAGGTGCATTTTCT
Source organism: Solenodon paradoxus (assembly GCA_004363575.1). Classification (NCBI taxonomy): domain Eukaryota; kingdom Metazoa; phylum Chordata; class Mammalia; order Eulipotyphla; family Solenodontidae; genus Solenodon; species Solenodon paradoxus. The sequence goes on from RJWH01000026.1 coordinate 448,137, forward strand.
TAAGGTGGGTATGGCATTAAACCATTAGTCGTTTTGTGATCATTCTAAATAATGTTTTGAAATCAGTGGTAGATTACTTCTAGCTTTGACTCAGCTCTCTGACTTTTGTGTGAGATTTATTCACCCTGCATACTTATAATGTGTATAGTATTTAATAAATGTTTTTCATGTGTATTTATTGTATTTGAATTGAAGGGGAATGTGTTCCAGGATCATATTATTCAAGAGAATTACGTAGTATATTATACCCTTCCCAGGAACTTAGAATAGAAGTTATTTCAGAGCATTATTTTAAAATCTAAGCCAATGTTATCTATGTAGTCTCCTTACTATGATTATATGTTAAAAGGGCAAAATAAGAAATACGGGATTCAAAGAAATGAGATTATTTTAACAGAGTTCAATGGTATGCTAAGATAGCCCACATATTTTATAATGTAATGCTTTTCATTTGGACTTCACTTTTTATGGTAAATATGGTAAGACTTGGGGTAGGGGAAGTAGCTGTGGAATAGAAATAACCACTTAATCTAGGACCTAAAGGAAAGATTAAGAATGATTTGGGCTATTCTGAAGAATAGAAGAGATAGAAAATATTCTGAGTTATAGTTGTTTTCTGATGGGAAAGATGTTCTTTTAATCCTAATTGGAACAAGAGACCATGAAATAAAATTAAACAGGACAGATTTGGGTTTAGCCATATATGAGATTTTTGAGGAAAAATCATTGAGATTGTCATTTTGTTGGATGAAAATGACAGTTAATAGTACTTTGTCTGGGAAGCCGTTAAACCACATTTCTGCTTGTAAATAGAGAAAGAAGCATGTGGTTTCTTCCAGAACTTTCCACAAGCTTCTCTGATGTGGGAAAATTACATACCATGTGTCTCTTGACTTTTAGGCATTAATAATGAATGGATCCTAGAATCACCAGATTGATTTTTATGAGTAAAATGTGTTTAACTATTGAACATACATTTCCCATTCTCATTAATTATTTTAGTTTCTAGTATTTATCTTTTTTATAATTAGAAAATGGAGTGAGTTAAATTGACAAACCTCAAATAAATAGGTTTCAATCAAGACAGACATTTCCCTTAGCTTTCCCCACATTTTACCTAATTTTATTAAATGGGCCTAGAGATACTGATATAGAACTGTTGACACTGGGTTTACTCACACTTACCCAAATAAGTCTACAAACTCTAACTCTGCCTCAGTTCTTAAGTAGATGTCACCACGTTAGTATTTCGTATATTTATATATGCATCAGTAGAAATCAAGCATCTATTTAAAATCTAATTTCTGAAAGACATATGCTCATGCCACTGAGTTTCAGTCATACTAGTGTCATTACACCTGTATCTATCTTTAAATTCCATTCTACTGTAGACCTTCTTTTCAAAGTATTTAGATATTTCAGCTCTCCTAACAAGTTACAACATCTAGTTTCTGTTGTATTCACGTCTCTCTGCTTACATTATCGTTGCTTTGGACTTCTAATTCAAATATTTTAGATAAACCAGGAGAAATGTATTTCCGAAGTGGTTACTATTTTTCTTCTGTTTATCAACTTGTGTAAATGTTCATACTTAGAAGACAGAGATGGTTAGCAATCCACTTGTTAACTGTTGGTGTGGGCTAGTTGTCACGAGACTGGGGTCAGATGGCTGAGCTGAACAAGCTAAATTTGCAGTTTTTTCCATCCTTGGGGGTATTGTCATTCATCACAAGCCACATAAAATCACTTTTAATTATTAGTTTTTTGAAAATTCATGTATGCATTTTATATGCATGTATGTTCTTTTAAGACCCAGTGCAGAAAAGAATGGAGGGCTGTGAGGCTTGGGCAGGAACTTAGGTGGTCTTTGGCTAAGAAGAAAATCAGTCTGAGTACTTTAGTTTGAGGAACATCTAAACTGTTAGGAAATTCCACTTAATTATCTTCTCTGATGCTAAGTATGTTTATTTTTACTCAGATTTCCCTGTGGGGTGGTCTTTGTGTGAATTTAAAGATACAACTGTTTGAATTGTGGACCCCCACACTTAAAATGTATTCAGTTCCTTCTACTTCAGAGAAACTGGATTCCTGGTTTCTTTGAAAATTCGGCTAATCTAGCTATATTGGCCCACATTTATACCTGGAAGTATCACTCGAGTGGAGTAGTAACTGCCAATATCAGAAATCCTTGCCCTCCTGCCACCCCACAGTCACCACATTCTTTATACTCCCCTGTGGTTATTTCTGATCTCTGCTGGGCCTCATGGGACCGTGTTTTTCTAAATATGCACTGAAACATTAACCAAAAAGTGCCTATGTGTGTAAATATTCTTTCCCTTTCGTAATTTCAGGTTTTTACCTCCTTTTCATCTGTTTCCTTACCTTTCCATCATTTTATAACTCATTGTTACCTCTCCAAACTCACTACAGATAAAATGATACTTTAAAGACAAAAACTGACCAGATCTTGAAAACTTAAAACATTACTACATTAATTTCTTTTGGAAATGTTATGTCCTTATTAAAAAGAAAAAAGTATTCTGACACTTTTCTAAATGTTACGGAAGATTATGCAGGAATATTGTGATAATTATCAAGACTACTACAGTGGGTCAGGGAGTTTGAGTTCAGCCTTGAATACAGCAAAGGCAGCTGGGGACTTACAGGTAATGACTGCAAGTGAGGAGGTCATTGGGTGGAAAATTACTAAGAGGAGACATTACAGAAAGGAAATTTTTTGCTAAACTGACTTAAAAGAATTCTTGCTGAAGGCACACTATTGTGATCAGATGTCAAAGGTGAGGGGATTCTCAATAAACTGACAGAAGAATTCTTGCTACAGTTAGGCTAGGCAGGCCTAAAGCAAGGCATAAGAATGAAATCTATTCAAAAAGAGGTCTCAGAGGGTGTGGCCTAGTGGCCCACTGGTCTAGTACACCCTGGGATCTGTCCCATATACATCCCAAGGTCCTGCATTCAAGATCCAGGGCCCAGGAGAACAGCCAACATGAACAACTATATAAAATAAATAGCCTGCTCACCTTCATTCTTGCCTGCACCTTTCCTTAAAATAAATAAAAAAGAAAGAAAAGAAAAGGTGGCGGTAGGGACTCAGAGCAGCCCTCTCTCCTTTTGGTCTTGGACGGTCTTCGTAATCCTGGATGACATTATTCATCCAGGCTGAGTTGTTAGAATATTAAACTTCTTGTCACTAGATAATGTCAGAATCAAGAGTTTCTTTTTATCACCTGAGAAGAATTTGATTTAATATATTATTGTACATTATCTTTCCTAGCAAGCTCTGTGAGAGCTGAAAAGAGTGACATATTTAAGGAAAGGAAAAATGTGTATGCTATAAAAATTTTCAGGCTTTGTCTAATAATCGTCACTTTCTGAGCTGCCAAGTTCCAACAAATATCTAGTGTGGTATGGTACTCATAACTCCCAGAAAATGGACTTTACCATATATGTATATTTCCTTTTTGAAGACTACATGACATGTTAAAAAGGACAAATGTAGTGCCATTAGAAATCATGTAACAAAAAAGAGTTTCAATGAATGGTCACTTTAATCACTAAATTGGTTTTATTGAAAAACACTTCCTTAGGCTTAGAAATGTTTAATTTTAGAGAGAAATAAATTTGAAAATACTTTAAAAATATATATTTATATATACACACACACACACACACATATATATATATATATATATATATATCTCACTTATAACAGTTCATAGCTGAAACAAGTCATTGTCTAAATTACAGGTAGAAATAATTATATATGTTTTTGAAAGCGGTATGACCTCTTAAGTTCTACAATATAGAACATTACTGCTATCATCACTTTTTCCTTATTCCTCACTCTAAATTACTGTATTCTTATTTGCTTAGGTGTTTAATCATTTAAGAGATAGCTGAATTATCCTCATGAAATCTATACTTGTACAATTTATTTTTTATTTCCTTGTACCTTTCACTGGTTGTTTATAAAATCCTAATAAAACCCATAAAAATCCTTATTTTATATTAGTTTTCCTACAAAACAAATTATTTTTCATGTAATTCCACTGTAATTTCCACTATAATTCCAAAAACCAATTTTTTTCCCTTTGTCTTATTAATGTCCTACTATCTTTCCCAATGATTTATACTATTTGCAAGATTTTTTAATCATAGGTTTCATCTATTTCAGCTACCTCTGCTTATACTTGTAGCCACAAGTGTGCTATCAAACTATCAGCATATCAGACATACAATAGAAGTAAACTCATATATGCATTAATACTTCCTCATCCATGATTAGATGCATTATTAAAATGAGATCAGAAATTATGAAAACCTGTGTTTGAAAAATGTCAGTCTAAAAATGTTGAAAGACCAATGGATTTTAAAAATATGTTCTTGTGGGTCACTCTACCTACATGCCAAATACCTGAATATCTGCTTTCATATATGATTTTTTTAATTAAGAATTTCTTATTTAGAATTTGTGATTTCTCACTTATTTTTAGATTTTTCAATTTAATATCTCAATTTTTATATAACTTCCTTAGGCCATCATTGAGAGCAACAGATTCTTCAAGTCTTGAGGATGGAATCATTTCGTACCCCAGAGTTATGTACTTTTAGTTCTTGGAGTTGTGTATTTGCTGATCTTTCTTTTTATTGAATAATCTGACATTATCATTTCATTTTCCAGTATACTGACTGACACAGCAATTCCCAAACATGTCCTACTTCTAGGGAACTTACATGGAGAACAAATAATGGATTCAGAATTAATATTCACATTTGCTCTTTCAGTCCTTAATACTAATTTTTCTGCTTGTAAGTTGTATAGAAATGCTAAAGTTACTGGACAAGGTGAAAATATTTATATAGTAGGAAGTAGAACATGAAAATAAAATGCTATCATGGTGCTTAAGCTTATTATGTATATTTGAATTTGTATAAACTGTGGCCCCATATTTGGAAGTCAGAGCCTTTATTTCACACACACCTAATAAAAAAAAGGAGGATTCACTTAAATGGGAATAATAATATTGGGAGGATTAAAAGTTGATAAATAACTATCATAGGCCCACATTTATGTGACTATTTTGAATTATTGCATAAAAATTATCTTTATAATTTGTAGAATAGATATAATAAAATTGTCAGACATTAGAAAATTTCCTTTTAAAAATTATAATGGAGATATACCATTCTAATAGCATCTGTACTGGTGAAACATGAAAAATTAAATTCTATCCCATTTTTGTACTTGGGGAAACTGAGTCAAGGTTACGTTGCCCTGCATCTCACAGTTAGTGCTAGAACAAGCATACTAATCCATGCTGTCTGGTTTCAGAACCTGTACACTTAACTCCCTGCTTCTTGTATAAGATTATCTAATAAAAATCTAATAATGATCACAATTAAAACCTAAGGCATTGAAATGAGTGGGCTGTTATTGCTTAAATACGATGATTGAAATTGTCTAGAGTATTTGTATGCTAATCACTTTGTGGAGAAGATTTAGCAAAGTTGACATTCCTGAGGTTATAATTCATAAACCGTTGAATATATGCCTGCATCCATCCCACCCCACAGGGTCTATTGATCCTAGTTGGAGAAACACTAGAAAGTGAAACAGCACAGACTTTAAAAGCCAGAGAAGCAGAGCGCCTGTTATATGTCATAAAATTTCTAGAATAGGCACCAGGGATCATGAGAAACAAGGATGTTGTGGTCCCTGTCCTCTCAGAGATATTGCAGATGTTGGCTTAACATTTAATTATTGCTTAATAATTTTTTTTCATGAGTGGCTTATCTAGGATGTGAGTTTTCGAAGTTTATATCTTTCATATGGAAGCAGCAATGCCTAAAAATTCATGAACAGAATCATCTTACCATGTTGTTTTTTTCAGGCTCTTGAGGGACTTCAAGAAATAGCCGAGTTACTATTTTGTGTTTTTGAAAGATATTGATTACTTTTCCCTGGATGAATTCATACCATCACAGTAAATACACTTCTCATTTTCTCATAAACATAATTTATTTTCTTCTTTATTAAAACCTTAGAAAATTTGAAGGAAGTTAAATAATTTAGTGAATATTGGCTTAGGATTTAGAAGACCAGATACTTTGAACAATAGGTTCTTACTTTCTGACAATTTCTTTACAAAGTTTAGCTATTACAGAATTTATGCTCTTTAAAGGAGAGTTATGGTAAAATGATCTGGGTACACTAGATTTTATTTTATATCTATTGATATATGTTTATTATGATCTGGAGATATATTTGAGAAAAGTATATATATTAATGTGATTACAGGTCCAATATAAAATGTTTAAATGCACAAGTCTCCTATGAGGGCAGAAATGGTGCTAAAACATTATGATACACACCATCAATCAAAGGACAATTCATTATTGCATGTTTTGAAAGAATATTTTGAACTAAGTGTGTTGACAAAATAGCAGAACATAAAGCTAAATGATCCTTGATATTGTATAGACAGTATCTTCATATATATTTCAAGCTTTTATTTTAGTATGTTTGTAGGAATAACTATTGTTTAGTCTGTCTAGGCTGTATCTCAAAAGTATAAATCTTAAGAGTATATATTGCACATATATTAATAGCATATAGATGTTTTAGAGGTTTAGGCTTAAAATTTCTTCTCCTCATTATCTGGCAACAATAAATCTACTTCCAGCGTCATATTTCACAAAGAAATTTAGGGGTTTCCCTTCTTGAATGTATAGATAATGGGTCACACATAGGATTTGTCTTTTCCTAAGTGAAATATCATTTCTCAATGACTTTAGCAGTTTGCCAAAATTAGTCTATTTAGTGAATTCTTAGTGAAATTATATTTACAAGACCTGACAGGAAGCTGAGTTTCGATTATAATCTCTAGAATCATAAGGCTTGACTACAAAGCTGGACTTTACCTCCCTCTGACTGAGATTTCAGGCAAGTCACTTACCTTCATTTACTCACCCTATAAATAGGAGTGATGATTGTTACCTCAGGTTTGTTATAGGATTTAAGTAATACACATAAAGCTCTTAGAATGCTGCCTAGTGCATAGGAAGTGCTAATTACTTACATTAGAGAAATTTGTCTATATATTCTTAACACATTTTTGACACATATATTCTTAATAATTTTTTAAATTTTTATTGAAGGAACTATGCATCATAACATTGTATAATGTATCCTGATAGTCAGCATCTGTATATAATCCATTGAGTCTACCACCAACAATCCAATTCTGTCCTTCATCACATAATTGACCCCTTTTCCCTGATTCAAATCTATTCATTACACTTGCCAGGCTACACAGACAGTGAGGGGATTGGTGGTGTCCACCTCAGGCTCATACATGCTTCTTTCTCGGTCATTTATACTCATTCTTTTTTCCAGCCACACTTTTTTCCCCTCCAAATCGCAGCAGGACTTGATCTGGCCCAGTCTCAAATAGACATTCAAATAAACAGCATCTTCCTTCAGTATATTTGCCTTCCTGCTTCATATGAAATACCTTTGCACCCCACAAAATGCCCTAACTCTATTATCCTGCAATGTTTATTCTCCCTGGAGTTTATTGTGATCTACAGCCTATTTATCTCCTTATGTATTTGTATTATTTACCTCTGTTTTCTAGAGCATGACCTCTGTGATGGCAGGGACTGTGTCCTTTGACTCCATTTTCCCAGCACATAGAGCAGTACCTGGAGGACAGGAGGTGCTCAGTCAATGTTGGCAAGAAATTCACATGACGCTTCTGTCCTCAGTCCATTGCATCTTCCTGTCCTTCCACGGTGTGGTCATCTTGCAGCACTGAATGTGGTTTTGATGTTTTAAAATGTTTATCCTCCTTTCCCCCAATAAAATGTGACCTCTAAATGTAAGCCAACCACAACATGGGCTGTTCATTACAAAACATGGTCATCTTTTACAATGCTGGAAATAAAACAAAAAACATCATGACTGGACTGCCAAGAACACATGGAGAGGCCGTAGTACAGTTTACTTCAAGAGCAACTTGAGTGATTTAAGAGATTTTCTAGGCTAGTATTGATTTTTAACTCTCACTGAATGTAGAAGCTTGAAATCTTCTCTCCCTGCCCCTGGCATACACCCCACAACCCCCGGGTCTAAATGTTCTGTGTCTTTGCAGTGACCGTGGTGAACTGGGGGCTCTGTCTAATTTTAAATTCATACTCTTGAATTCAGAATCATATAGATCAGTCTGTTCATAAACTCAGATTTTGAAGCTCTGTCTGTGGTAGAAGTGACAACAGATCTAATAGAAAAAACAAATATAAACCTTGGTGACAGCTGCTATGGAGATGAATATTCTAAATAAAATATATTTGTTATTAAAAACAACATAACTCTTCAACTTCATTGCTTGATCCAATGGTAAACTTACTCTACAGCCCTCATACTACTCTGAAAAACACAAACTAAGGTAAAAGCTGATTTTATAAATCCATTTGGACTTTATTAAAAACTTGCAATGATTTTTAAAGAAAATTTACCCCAAAGGGCATTTCCCCCTCACAATGGGTAATTTACAATATATAAGATTTCTTTAAAAAAAAAAAAATTACAAGTATTTCAATGCTGAAAATGGTAAGGACATGTGGAAAAATTAAGATTATGAATAATGAGCCAAAAAGATTTCCTCCCCATTAATTTTATGAGGGAAAAAATGACTAGGATTTGTCACTTATTTCCCTATGCTATTGTCTGTGGATGACCTATTTTGATATTTGGAGCCACAATAGGAGGAAAACACCAGTGAAAGAGGAAATGACAGAAAAACTGCTGAGGTACCTATACTGAGAGGGAAAGTATACCACAGTTCTAATGTGACAAGCCACAGTCCCATGAATCAGTGGTTTTGTGTCAACCATAAGAATGAGGTAAATGCCACATTCTGTGAAAGAGAAATAGCTGCACTTTAAGAAACCTGATTGTGGTTTAAAAATCATTTTAAAGATGAAAATAAGTTGACTACATTAGTGCACATAGTTTTCAGACAGATTTATCTTTTTTCCAGACTCTTCCTCAGTGTGGCTTACCTGGTAGTGAGTTTATGAAATAAGAGTAACAAGAAATGGGGCTTTAGTTGTGATATTTTGTTTTTAGTGGGGGTCAGTCAGTACTTCATCACTGAAAAACAGTTCTGCTGAGGGAAGTGAGGAGGACAATCTTGCTCTCTGACTTTATTAAAGTATTTTCTCAAAGATACCATTTTCATTGCAGCCACAGACATTTTGCATTATTCTATAGTTAATTTTATATCTAAGATTTTTCTCTAGGACTTCATTTGTGGTTTGCAATCCTACTTATAAAACAGTGGGAAAAATAGTGCTCTGTATTCACTTGAATTAAGAGATGTATTTCTTATACCTTGAAAATATTGCCCTCTATGTCTATGAGAAATAAAGTGCCATGAAAATTAAAATCAACAGAAAGAAAGCAAAATTGTAGAACTCAACCATCTATTTGAACTCAATTTAAATAAGCTCTACAGGGCCCATCCTAATATGGTATTGTTGAACTTAGTATGGTATTGTTGAACTGTTTCTAGAAACAACAGGTTGAGTTTAGTATCCAATAAACTGAAAAGAAAGTCAGCTTTGACATTTTTGACATTCATTAAATAAACCCAAGATTCTACATCCACTTTGGAGCTCTGTTTTAAGTTACCTATGATTTTTTTGCTTACAATCAATGCCAATAAATTTTCAACCCAGCAAAGGCAATAGTGGTATTGTTCTTTTACTTACTACTGATTTTTTTTTCTGCCTCCTGTCATTGATCTTGAGCCTAGATGTTATTTGTTGAGAGTAAAAATAGTTGTCTTGTCTTTATATAATACAGTGTGGTTCTTAATCCTAGATGCATGAGAATTACCTCGGGAGCTTTTGTAACATACGGAACCCTGGATCTCACCGCTCTGATTTTAATTGGTCAAAGTTAAAAGTCCATCATTCTAGTTTTTAGAGCTCCCCAGCTGATTCTAATGTGCCCTACGATTGCAGACCTCTAGTTTAAAGATTAGCATGCTGCTCTGGATTGGCTTTGCTTCCACTAGCCATTTCCACTTACACCACTGTTATGTTATTTCTCTGTCTTTTGATTTCCTCATCTGTCAAATGGGCCATTAATAGTACTGAAACTGTGAAGTCATCTTGAGAATACAGGAGTTATTGGATTTTAAACATTTTAAAAAGTGCTTGAAACATAAGTGTATAATAAAGGCTACTTGTCATTAATATTGTCTCAGTTTTACAAATGAAAGTAATAATAATGAGCCTTTGAATTACTTTTTTATGTATACTTCCTTATGCTATTCTGCAATATCTGCCCATTTGTGATTTCATGTGATTCACCCAGTCATGGGTCGCTTAATGAAGTTTCAGTTAACAAGGGATCACATGTGTAATGGTGATCCCAATAGACTATACCATATAGCCTAAATGTGTAGAAGGCCAGGGCAACTAGATTCGTGTGACCTAGGTTTTGTGTCACTCTGTGACATTGCACAATGATGAAATTGCCTAACCATGAATTTCTTAGGACACCTTGATTGTTAAACAAAACGTAACTATATTATAAAAATCAATGCAACTTTTATTTTTGTTCTGGTACGCTCACTTAAATATTGAATTACCTTGTAGAAATTAACTTGGTTTCTTCCTTTTATCTATTGCGTAGAGTTGATGTGAGAATTCATTGAAAACATTGAATGGCACACAGCACTCAATAAATAGCTCTATAAATCATTATTGTTTTTATTAGGTTTATGATACTAATGCTATTATTAGTCATAGAGTTTCAGAAAATAGCTAATTTGCAATATAGCAGGCATTTTTGTAGGGTTTTTTTGTGTATGTGCTTTTAGCCAAATTAAGTAATCACTTGGGTATAATAGGCATTCTGAAAGTAACTCAAACAAATAGTAAGAACCTGCTCTTTAGCCAGCATTATGTCTATGTAGGAAATAGCAGAACAAAAACACAAAAGTTATAAAATCCTTAAAGGTTAAGTATTTAAAATATTTACGGTCTCAATGAGAGAATCTCAATTTGAAGTATTGCTTGGTGAGCAAAAGAAGCTCCTGGAAACGCCAAATGCTGACCTCTCATAAGCCATGACCATCTTTTAGGCTGTGCTGACTCTTAGGGTTTCCCATCATTTTTTCTTGACTTGTTAAAAGAAAAGTAAGAAGTTGGCTTGGTAATGGAAAGAAAAAGTGATTGTAAGTTTTTATTTCTTGTGCTTCAGTTCATATGCTTTCTACTCCCTACGTTTTGCAGAATTCACTGCACGTATCTCAAGATTACAGTCAGTGTAGGCTCAAACTTGAGTTATGATAGAAGACATAGAAAAAACATCTTCCTGTCTCCACTTTAGCATTTTTTGCCTTTCTTTCAATACCAAATTCTTAGTAATTTGGTCAAAAAGACTATGACCAGTCATAATATACCACAGGATTTTTACCATGATTTTGGTGTGGCAAGTTTTCAGAGCATCAGAAAGGAAATTTAGATTTAAATATACTTTACTAGATTTAGTCTGTATCTTGAAGAAATTTCTTAAAGACTTGTGCTGAGTGAAGAAAAAAAAAAAGGAAACCAATTATAGTTGGAGAAATCAAATGAAATATAATCACTAAAGTACTTTATTCTAACATCATATCCTGCTAAGAGTGTCACATTCATGCTCTTTAGAGAGAAAACTCATTTGCTGTAATTTAATATTGAAGGTTCTGTTTCCATTGTTATGCATTACGAGTCATGCAGCTGACATATCACAAGTGTCTGCAAAAAGTTAAATTCTTTGAATAAGATGATTCTCTAGGATTAGCTTTTTCTCCTAAATTCACTATGCAGAAATTATCTTAACGAACCTTCCTACCCTTGTTAGGCTCCCAACTGCACACTATATTTATTAGCAACTAGCCAGCCCCTTAAAACAGATTACAATATAGCAATCCACGCAAAGCCTAGCTTGGTCAACCCTTAAATTAAATTTAAAACCTTAGCTAAACTAATGAGATTCTAAACACAAAAATCCCTATTTTTAGCTTACACCCAACAGTATCACAGCTCAATAACACTTTTTATGAATGTAGCAACACTCATGAATCATCTGGCCAGGGACTAAAGCAAGAGACAAGGAAAGCAACCCCAAGTCTACGTCTGTCATTTTGTTACACTTTCTTGCTCAATTTCTTTTCTCAAATCCGTCTTCCCCCTCCAATAATTCTACCTAACTCTGTAGAGCCTGCGCTGCCTTTTTACCTTGCTACTTCACAAATTAGCTTCTTTCTTAAGTCCATTTTCTGGGTTGCTCCAGAGTGGTGTTTCTAAAATGTAATTTTATTAAATTATTCCTGTGAATGAAGCTCAGATTGTTCTGATTCCTCTTGCTCCCACCATTATAAACATTGAAATGTTCGTGGATCAGCAAATACATTCGCTTGTATCAGATTTAAGTTTTATACAAAGACCTCAACACACTGCAGCTGCCAAATAAAGTCACATTTTTATTTAAAGTACAGATTTTAGTGATTAGACTTTACCATTTACATAAAATCAGCATTTCGCCACCCAAAGAGTGACTACAAGTTCTACAGAATTGTTGGGTGATTTCCTAATAGTCAGCACAATAAGCCTTGCTGTCTGAATCCACGTTTTCTCCTGCCCAGAATGCTGTATTTACCCTCCCCCATTACTACTCTTCTCCCAGTATGCTTTGCCCCAAATCCCCTTCCTAGCTTCCCTTAGGTGACACTAATCTTTAACATTTCACTAAATGTTTTGAGATCCTGAAATATAATCAAAGTTTATTTAAAGAGGAGAAAAACTTAACCACAGGATTACCATCATTTTGTCACCTTTTACTCTTTTGATGAACATTTCCCTTCCTTTTTCTTTTCTCTCTAACTGCTATTATAACCAGTGTTAGATGCAACTTTTTACGTAGTTCCTTAAATGTTTTGTTTTTACTTCTCTTAGACAAATTTCTTAAAGTGTAATTGTTGACTCAAAGATGATGAACATTTAAAATTGTAATAGTTGCTAAACTGCCAGTTTATTTTCCACAAAGCTTTGGGCAATTCACATCCCCACCAGCACAATTGTGCGATCTAAAAATTGTCCATATTATTGTCAATCTTAAGAACAGAACTTGTTATCTTGTTATTTTGAGTTACATCTTTCTGATTGCTACTGTGATAATAAATCTTTTCACATGTTTACCAATTAATAATTCATTTATCTGTGCTACTTTTGCCTATTTTCTGCTGCCAGGATGGGGGCCTTCCTCAAGTCCCTGTTTGGGTGCCAATTGCCAGTATTGCTCCTGGGAACAGGGGTGAGGAAGGGGGCGCTGCAGGAGAATGAGAAACTCGAGCGAGTGAGATGATAAAAAGCTGGGATCAGGGGACCAACAGCCTCTCTCAGACTGAAGGCCCTGACCATCCTGGTCTCCACCTAATTATTGGGTTCATACACAGCATTGCTTCAAGCAGCTTAAGTAAGCAAGTTTATGGTTAAAATTGATTGCTTAAAAAGCCTCTGCTCTCTAAATTCATAATTATTTCAATCTTATTTTGGTGGGTAAGCAGTCATAGATGCACTGTCCCAGTGTTTCACATGGCAGCCTTCACCCAGTGTTCTTGGTCTGGTGTCCTTGACGTTCTGTCAGGTACAACTCTGACCTTGCTCTGTTTTCTGCCCCCAGCATTCTACTATTCTTCTTATCAAGATGTCTGTCTTTTCCATTATGGAACTTAAATTTCCTATCTTGTTTAAGAAGCCCTCTCTCACAGCGAGTTCTAATTTTTAATTTTCAATTTAGATTTTAAATTTATATTGAATTTAATTATGATTTCAGGGTGGCGTTCATATAGAGATGTTATACAGCTATTAAGAACACACTGTATGTAAGACTGTATGTATGTATGTATCTATAGATATACACACACGTGAATAGTGGAAATGTGAGTTGTAGATTTATCACTACTATATGAAAGGTATGCTTGAGAGTGTAAGTATCAGTATGCATATATTGGATTGAGTAGGAAGGAAGAAATGCTAATAATCAATCTTTTTTTAAAAGTACACATTATTCTTCCTCTAAGAGCTATGCTTCTTTATGTGGGCTATCCCTAATTGACCTACTACCTTCTCATGGCTGCCATTATGTTATAGAAATAATTCTGTCTTCTACCAATGGGGGTGCTTTTGCACTATTCTGACACAGAGGCCAGGCTCACATGTTTCCACTAGGGACTTCCTTCTACCTTTTTGTTATCTACAGTCCTGTAGAGTTTAGCCTCTTCTGCATGATCACAGCTGATTGCAGGTATGGCCCTGTCCTAATGTGTTGGAGAGCAAAAGAAAGAAATTTTAGGGCAAGGGTTTTTTTTTATGTATGTTTAACACATCCATTATACCCATACTTCATTGGTGAGAACTTAATTACATAAACAAATCTAGCCACAAGAGAAACTGGGAAGCATTGCATCTCAGTGGTGGCCATATGCCAAAAAGAAGGAAAAACCAGATTGGGTTGGAAGGACAATCCACAGTCTTCGCCATATTTACTTATATTGTTTTCTTTATTTATTCTTATTTTATAAATGCATGTTTCTATTTATAATAGGTTGTTTCGTGTATTTCAATTAAGTAGAAATATTATCTGTGTTCTTGCTGATTACTGATGGTATTCCCATAATTAAAAATGAACCTTTTATTATGGATCTCTTATCAGATAGCCCCAAGTCAAATAGTATCAAGTTGTGTTTACTACAACTGTAAAGAGACATGCAAAACAATTGGGTTTCCTTTTCTCTTGAGAAATAGACAAATGGTAAAAAAAAAAAAAAAAAAAAAAAAAAGCATAAATAAATCTTCTCTCTATAGTTATGCAAATGACTATTTTCAACCTGGTTTGAAATTTAATGGTGGCCATAAGCAACATTTTTGAGATACAGTATATTTAGTATTCTTACTGTCCTCTTCAGAAGTCCTCAAATAGTCACTTAGGAGACATGTCAGTAACTGCTAACCATTCAGAATGTCATTCTGTGTGGCGGCGTGGCATAGCAGTTGTGCACTCATGTGCACATGCCTGGGAAGAAGCACATGGAAGACTTAAACAAGATAATAGTGAAAAATTAGAGAATATCTGTACAAATGTTGGATGAACAGGTAACACTTCTTGTCAATAAATCTGTCAGTGGCATTTTATATACTATACCTTTATATTTTATGACCTGATGGAACTTGACCAAAAAAAAAAAAAAAAAAAAGAAGAAGAAAGAAAAGGAAAAGAAAAAATAAACACAAACCTCTGATTTTTCCACATTGTGGAGATTCTGCAGTCTCCAGATTTTTTCATTTTCTTTGTGCCTAAGAGTTGAAACTGCCAAGTCTGTGAATGAAACAGCACATCTAATGAATTTCCAAAATGTATTATATAAAATAGGGAATAAAGGGAACTCATATATTTTTATTACTCTTGCCTCACACATTTTTATGTTTATTAAATAAGTTGTCAAATTATTGTTGGGTTAAAATAGAGTTTATGTTAAACTCAATCTCCACAGAAGAAATTTCCTTTCTGACTCTCTTGCCTGCATAATGAAGGAGGTAGATAAAGGTTCAGGAAATGAGTAGAACATTAATAAGCTCCCTGTAGCTGGGATAGTAGTAAGTAGGAGAGGGAAAAATAGGAATATCTGAGAAATATTTAGAAGATCAAATGAGCACTGTTTGATGATTTCTTTATAGGGGTAAGAAAGTAAGGAAAAGAGCTGTTTGTAGTTTATGTTACCAAGTGGATTCTGGCGGGAGTTATTTAGAGAATCTTGAAGGATGAGCTCATCTGATAGGCAAAATAATGCATTGAAATTGACTACTGATGTCCTAAATGCCTATCAGGCAACTGAATGAGCCCAAAGATTAGAGGAGAGATCAAGACTGGAAAGACAGGTTTGAAGTTATTTAATATGAGAGCATGTTGGACAAATACTCCAGAACTAGCGTCCACGGAAAGGTATCAGGAGGCTTTGTGATTCAAAAACTTGACATGTTAGTGCCATTTTGAAGTCTACAAAGGTGACTAAGATTTCTTCCTGAGGTAGGAGGATTCTGTGTGTGTGTGTGTGTGTGTGTGTGTGTGTGCGCGCGCGCATGTGTGTGCACATGTATATTTAAGAAAGAGCTTGCAGTATTGGCGGATGGATTTGATATAAAGTGTGAGAGAGAGAAGTCAGGAAGACCATGTTTCTTGGTCTGAGCAGCTTTCAAAAGGATGGAATTGTCATATTCTGAGAAGGCGAAACTCCCAGAGAAGCAAATCTGTTGAGTGAGTGAATGAGTGAAAGAAATAATGAATGAATACTTTTAATAGACATTCAGCTTTATAACTTTATCACAGTGACATAACTAATGATTATGTGTTTCTAAGCCTTACTAGACCCTTGAAATGAGCAAACTAATTTACATTTAGTAGCTTCTTGTTTGCATGTAAGCCATGTATTGTAGTTGGTCTTGCAAGTAGGTTAAATATGCCTCCAGGAGTCTTTCTTCACAATATTAATTTGCATAACAAGCTCTTTCTTTTTTAGGTATTAAAAATTGAAATTCAAATTTAAATCAAGAAGTCTTATTCCAGATACGAAGTCAGAGCTGATGATGGTATTCTTAGTATAGTCATGCGTCACTAAATGACTAGGATCTGTTCTGAAAAGTGTGTCTTTAAACAATTTCATTACTGTGCAAATGTCACAAAATGTGATGGCGCAATGCTAGATAGCCTACTGTAGTCATATCTAGGCATGTGGCGTAACCTGTTGGTACTGCAACCATATGTGGTCCCTCATTGTCCAAAACATCAAGTTACACAAATGTCTTATAAAAACTGAGCAAGAGATTGTCAGTGATTGAGAAAAAACCTTGAAAATATAGGGATTTTTGAACACAACTTGCTCTTATTCAATTTACAAGTACTTCACAGATTATTTAAATATAGCTTCTACAGATCTAGAAGAGTCTAGTTTTTATTCATAGTTTTTAGAGTCACAATTTGGACTAATATGTTTTATCATAGGCGCTCACCAAAGTTTGTATGATGTTATCAGTGTGAGAGAGATGATGTTACCAGTGAAAGACTGCATGTAGGTTCTCTTTCATTCACTAGTCTTTATCATGACCATACAGCCCTCAAGGACCTGGTCTCAAGTGATATCTGTAGTCGCTCACTTGTCTGTTTCCTGTGATTTTTGAGTGCTTGTGTGTCTGATTTTCTATCAGGGTCTTGGAAATGGAATGCTTATTCCCAACTCAGGGCTTTGAGCTGCTATCTCCACCACCTTCATCAATTAATTTTTACTCATTTATCTGATCTCAGCATGACAGTTATTACCCAGGAAATCTACTCTGAACTTCACTTATTCCGTAAAATTTGCTTCATGTTTTTTGTTCTTTCGTAGTTGATAGTCACTTATTTGATTATTCATTTCCCTCATAAATGTCTGTTCAGTTTAAGACTGCATCCATTACACCAATACAGTATCTGTTCATGGTGAGTGCTTAGGAAATAGTGTTGAATGAATATACGAAAAGTGGCAATCTGCCTGAAATCACACACCTAACTAGTAATAAAGCCAATATTTCAATTTAGGCTACTACTCATCTAAAGAAACATCAGGGAGAGATGGGTTTTTAGTTTGCTTCTTTGTTCTTGAAAGGCTCTAATGAAGTTATTCACAAGAAGCTATTATGAGAAAATTGATCTCAAACACACAGAGATACATACATACATAGTTGCGGCTGAGCCTACAGGATATAAATCACTCATAATAACACTGTACTTAGTCCCTCTAACTGTATTTTATTTTTCCCCTGGGCTCAAAACTACTTTCTAGTTATATTCACATGGTCGCATAATAGGGCACTTCAATCATAGCTTGTATTTTTTATTTAACAAATATTTATTGAATACCTATTTATCAATCAGCACTCTCTCAACGTAAGGAATGAGCAGTAAACAATGTAAATAAAGTCCCTTCAATCTACCTAAAAGGATTTTTATTCTGGCAGTGGAACAAACATAAAATATGAAATATTATTGAATGAGGCATGTTATGAGGAAAATAAAGCATGAGTCATAGACAATAAAATGGGAGGGTGGGGTGGGGCTTGCCCTTAGGCTAGATAATCATTTTTTAGTTTCTCTAAAAAGTTAGATTTAGTCTGGAACCAAAGTAACAAGTTGCTGGCCATGCAAAAGTCTGCATTTGATAAAAGTCTGAAGATAAGATGAAAAGAAGCTTAGAGTAGAAGGCAGACCAATGTGGGAAGAGGAATATCTGAATGAGAGGAGGAGCAAGAGATGAGGTTGGATAGATAGGTGGGGATAGACACAAATGACTTTGGATTTAAGTACAGAAAACTTAAATTGGGTGATTTAAGCATGCAAATAATATAATTTCGTTTAAATCTTGCAAAGTCTCTGGGGCTACTCTATGGAGAATGGATTAGAGGGAAGCAGGGATAAAAGTTAATCAATCAGTCTTTGCAGTAGTTAATACTGTTGGGAGTGATGATTTGGTTTTAGGTAGAGATAGAAGGAAATGGACATATTCAGAATAACTGACTGGATACTTCCATCTCAGAATACTTGTTCTTCATGGATTCCTTACATTTGTTACTCATTTTCCCTACCTCAAGTAACAGTGCTTTTAGTTTCAGAGTTCCCGCATCTTTCATTTTCCTTCACCTTCAACCAACATTTCACCAAATCCTATCAGAAATAACCAAAAATGACTTGTGTAATATTTCTTCATCTCTATTTTCACTATCTTAGCTTAGGGTCCTATAATTTAGCTCATGAAATTGTAAGCAAGTCTCTAAATTTTCTTTCTACTTCAATCCCAGGGACCACAAATCTATTCTCTAATCTTGCTACAAGAGCTATATCTTCCTTCTCCCTCCCTCCTTCTCTCCCTCCCTTTCTATGGCTTTAATTGAATTAACATTGGTTTGAAGCACTATATATGTTTTAAAGTGTTTTTTTTTTTTTAATTGAAGTAGCACTCTTTACATTGAAACATAGGTTTCAGGTGTGCATCATCATAAACCAACACCTCTATATACTGTAAGTTCACCACTAATGTTCCTAGTCTACCCTTCCCCATATACTTGACCTCTTCTACCCAACTTCCCCACCCCTCTTCCAGCATCCCCTTAATGTGACCTTACATTCTAAAAGTTTGTCTTATTTTGTTCATTTGTTTGGTTTCTCTATATAGCACATATAAGTGAAATTTATACAGTATCTTTCTTCATCTAACTTTTTATTACTAAGCATAATCTCCTTTAGGTCTATTCATGTTGCTGAAAATGTCAGGATTTCATTTTTAATAGCTGAGTAATATTCCATTCTGTGTATATGCATATTATACATGTATGACAGGTATATATACACATATATATGTGTATAAGTATTATGTATACACTGTACCTTCTTTACCCACTCATCTGTCAATGAGTACTAGGTTGTTTCCAAGTTTTGGCTATTGTATATAATAGTACATTAAATGGTGGGGGTGTTGTGCATATATTTCTTTGAATTAATGGTCTTGTATTTTTAGAGTAAATACTTAGAAATAGGGTACTGAATCATATGGGAGTCTTAATTTTTTGAGAAATTTCCATTCTGCTTTCCATAATGACTGAACCAATTTACAGTACCACCTCCCAGTAAAAATGTGTGAGGATTCCCATTTCTCTATATCCTTACCAACACTTGTTGTTTCTAGTCTAAAATAGCGATTCTCAGAGGTGTGCGGTGCTGTCTCGTTGAACAAAAATGTATATGTTTGCACATCTTCAAATGTATGATACCATACACACCCACCAAAAATTGTTCTAAAACCCTCTGTCTTTGGCATTGGACCCCTCTCTCTACCCTTTGCTCCCACCTCCTCACTTCCCTCTGATAAGCTCAGTTCTTGTCAGAATCCATAGGTTTGTTGCTGTTTTCTTATTTATTTTGTTTGTTTGAGGTTTCCTTAGTTTCTTTCTTTATGATTGAAATTACTCAGTATTTGTCTTTCTCCTTCTGACTTATTTCACTTAGAAAAATCCCCTTGAGTTCCACCCATATTGTCACAAATGGTGAGACTTCATCTTTTATGATAGCTGAGTAGTACTCCATTGTGAATAAATACCACATCTTTAATCATCCATTGATGGTACCTTAGATTATCTCCATAGTGCTATAGTGAACATATTTGTGCATATGCTTTTTTAAAATCATGTTTTCGTAGTCTTCAATAGATACTTAGAAGTGGGATTGTTAGATCATAAGGTAGTGCTCATTTCAGTTATTTAGGAACCTCCATGCTCTTTACCAAAATGTTTTCACCAGTTTACATCTCCAACAACAGTGCACTAGGGTTCCTTCAATCCCTGTAGAGAGAGTATGTTTGTGGGACCCTTCCCAGCCTTGGGTCACAGTCTCCTGCTAGTGTTCTCAGCAGATAGTGGCTCAACTTAATCTACCTGTACACTTTTCATCACTTTTTCTTGTAGAGACACTATTCCTTCAATCTGCCTTTCTTTTTAAAGGTTCTTGGCAGCTTCACTGTCTTGTTTTTTCCCCAGAGCCACATCTTTCTAAAACACTCCCTTTCAAGTTACTATCATAAATACTCTTTGATTTCTTCTCACTAATAACAATTTTTCCTATGCTTTTTTGCTAAGACAAAACTGTTTTTAGGACAAAGGTTTTTATCAGAAACTATATTTGTAAAAGATGAGCCCTTTTTATCCAGGGTGCCCCATCTTCCTTTCTCCATGCATGCAGCTCGAGTGTTTGAGGCACATCCTCTATGAGCTCCCAACCTCCCAGAACCACTTTACATCCATTAACTCAGCATCCTCTGAAATTTCATGCACTTTGCACTTCTATTCTTTTAAAATTGTTTTTTTGTTCCTTGTCACACCATATTCTTCCTGGCTCTATGAGATACGTTCTTCAAAATCTGTATTAAATATTATCCTTGTGTATTGTTACATTGTTTCTAATAGCAAAGAATGTAAAATAAACAAACAAAACAACCTAAATACCCACTGAAAATGCTTGTTGGATAACTTAAGGTATACTATACCCATTTAATGAAGTTAGATAAATTTAAGTATGTCCTATCTTTTGACAGAATCCTTTTAATGAATATGCTGTACTGAGAGGAGGAAGAAGGTAGGAAGGGCATAAGAAAGAGAGGGAAGAAAGCAGAAAAGAAGAGAAAGGAGGGAGAGATCAATTCTGTAGTACAGAAAGAGTGATTTTTATTCATAATACTCAGATTCTCTTAACACCAGTGTCCTCCTATAAAGGTTCGATATTTTTTTATGACATATTCTCCTTCCCCAACTATTTCCCAGGGAGCTCCTAATTTCTTGATTAAAAGTTTAATTTCATTCGTTCTTTTTACACAGTAGGTGTTATTCTTTGGCATTTATGGTAAAGATTTATAGTAGTAATGAAATCTTCTAAATTAAATAGAGGCAACCCCATAGGCAAACAAATGAGAACGATTTAATTTTTCTTCTCTAATAAAATTCTTACTGTGCACAAAATCTACCCAGTCTCTTCACTTTACATTTTAAATGTGCATTTGTGATTTAGAGCATATACTATTTCGAATTTCCTTGTACTACTGCTAATACAGTTTTATTTTGTTCAGAGTCCAAGTTCTTCAAGCATTAGGAAAGAAAAGGAAATAATGTTTGTTTATATACTTATAGCTGTGGATGTTTATGTCTCCTCAGATGCCTCTTAAGCATAAGCCAGATTAAAAGATGCTCCAAGGTCTATTATTGTTCTTGTTCAACTGAAGAATTCATACTACGTTTATAGTGTATACATCAAAGAGAGCAAAAAACTTCTTCAGGATAATAAGAAAAATAGTAGAAAATAGATGGGCAAATTGACAGGATAAAATTCATGTGGCAGATAAGTACTTGGATGAGAGTAGATTCTCAGCTTCAGTGATAATGAAATATAATTTAAAATAATGAGATACTCGCTTGCAACCATAAGATTGGCAGCTCTTAAAAAGTTGATGAGAATTTTCAGAAACAGAACCTTTCTGTTTCAGAAATCAGCAAGATGGCAGAATAGGGGGTAACCTGTTCATATAACCGCTCAGGAAAAATAATTTGGCAGCCATTCATGGACAAAGGCGCCTTTTGTGGGAGTTTTGAAATGCAGATAGGAGATTGTGAAATCTCCTTAGCAGACTCCTTAGTGGAGTCCAAAACTCAGTAGGACTGTTTTGAGAAGGCAGACCCCTACTCAGGTTGCAAACTAACCAACTATATCTTGGCTGCAGTCCTTGAAACAACTTTGTATCCCTGAGGATGAGAGCACCACTAGCACCATATCCCAAGGAGCCCTTGAGGACTCAAGCCTACATCAAGCCTATTGGAAAATAAGCCCCTAGCCCGCAGTCTTGGCTCTGGGCTCTGAAGTGGCCCTTGATCCAGCTCCAGCCCCTCACAGCCAAAGCCTGGGAGTCCCTAAGGTCAAGCCACTGAAGGAGGTCTGAAGATTGATTCCGAAATGCCTTACAACTGGGCTTCAGCCACTGCGAGCTCTAGTATGTGATCAGTACTGCTGGCCCAGGAATTCTGTGAGAGACAGTCTGTCTGATCTCACCCTCAGATATCCTGAAAAGGCCTTGTTCTTGGCTACACCCCTTCCAGCCACAGTCTATGTGAGAGAAAAAAGAATTCACAGAACTTATATTCCAAAAAAGAAAAAAAAAAAGCAAAAGAATCCTATTGCTTTTCTTCAATTTTGAGCTACGTTATCTTGATAAATAATGTGTATTTTCATTGATCTCGTTTTTCTATTAGGAAGTAATAACTGGAAGTTTGCACATGACCAGTGAAATATCACAGCTTTTCTTTTGTAACATGCTATAAAATGGTATCTTACATGTTCGTAGAATTTACAAATTTGAAAATTGTCAGTGTAGTAACTCTATGACTTATTCCTCATAATGTCTAATAAGGAAAACAACAATTCCCCCACACTTTATTAGGTAGAAAGGAAAAGTCGCTGTTAAGATTATCATTCTTCAAGTTCCCTTTTATGTAAGGAGGCCTCAAATGTTTATTGACAGCTACTTTTGCAGGATTTTGTTTTTTATTTTAGGAAACTGACTTTACAATGTTGGATAATTTTTCTAAAATCATGCAGGTAGTAAAGGCTAAAATGTGGATTAAAATCCAGGTCTTCCTACTACTAATCCAGAACTATTCAGTTTGTAATTTTGAATATACACATGCATGTAAAAATATACACACATATGTATCCACATATAAAGACACACCCATACACATATATACATGCTATATACATGCATATTTATATGTGCATATTCACACATATATGTGTATATATATATATACATAACGTACACGTACTTTTGTATATCTATCCTTTCCCATTTCCTCCTCATTTGGCAATAAGTTTATCACCATGTTTATGATCACAAATCTTTTTGTTATTTTTAGGAAGAATGATCTGTCTGAATAAAGTGTAATTTATAGTTAAAACAACTTCAAGAAAAATTTTATTGTAATGTTTCTAAACTAAATAACGTGTGTGTAATTATTCCGTGCTTTACATATATGCTGCATTATTTATTTTTCCCATTAACAGATACTAGTAAGAATGGGCTATAATTAAGATAATATTTCCACTTATAATACCTCATAAAAACTGAAGAATCTATTACTAAATTCTTGGAATCTTCTCCCAGAAAATAAACATGGTACTGCCAACATATATGAACACTTCTAATTGATTAATATTATTTTATTATCGGGTGCTTTAGTGACACTGTATTTCTTCTTTTATAATCTTAATTTTCTTACATATCTGTGGCTAGCCAAAAACATATTGGTCATATTTTTGTGAAATATCTTCAAAAATGTATTGCGAGGTATTGTGCTTTTTAATAAATGGTTTTGAAACAATTGTGTCAAGAACATTGGAAAAAGAAGCAAGCAAAATTGGAGCACTAACCTATGCTATATTAAAACACAAAAATACAAAGAATTATATTCAAAATAGATTAAAAAACTGCAAAACAAACAACAGAAAAAAATAGGGACTGCTTTTTAAAATAATACATACAAGACTGAAGACAACATAAAGAAAATGGGAGGTCATATTTGGTCATATTTGCAAACGTGTCAAACAACATTGATATAAAACTCCTGTATTATATTAAATTAAAAGGCCAATGGAAAAACAGAGACATTTATACAATAGGTAAATAAAACGTTCAAAACTATTACCAGTGTTTTTTCATTTTTAGAATATATATCCTCAATACGTATTTTCATAGAACAAATCTACTTACTACAAATCTAACTACATATAAGCTCATCACATTTTTGTTCAATCTTTATACAATAGCACTTGAGAGAAGAAAAGTAAATGTGTAAATGAAGTAAATTAAAATACCACAGACATTGAGCTTGATTACTTCTGACATTATTTTACATTAAAAAATAAAACTTCAGTAGAATAATTAAGCTAATCATATAACCTTAGAGACAAGTACACTGTCATTTCTAGAAGCATATTTATTTGTTATTTAACTTTTCACCCTGGCCCCAGGTTGCGAACATGGGTCCTTTGGCTTTAGATGGTCTATATACCAGCATCTCAGTGACTTTAGCCACTGGGGCCCTCCCCAGCAATGTATTGTTTTTAAATATTTGAGATTATAATTTTAACCCTATTGTTTATGAGCAATGGGCCAGTTATAAAGATATGAATTGTGTGTTTCAAGTAGATGTTATTTATAGTCCTAGTGTAGATGAAGCAAGAAATAAAAACTAAATTAAGAATAATTGTATGCACTCTACCAAATTCTTTGTGTGTTTCAGAAATATCAGAAAATTCATGTTGGTGCAGTTTTCCTGTATCTCTCAATATCTCTGTCTCTCATACTTCCCATCTTTCAGTTAGCCTTTGCCCTGAAATTACAGGATTGTTTTAATCCAGTCTGTCCAAATGCTTGTGACAAATATTGTGAATCACTACCAATGTTTGCCAAAATGAAAGCAATCAATGTATTACCACCATAATAAATTGGTATAGTAGGATGGAAAGAGATGAAAAAATAGAACAGAGAGAATTGGATTTGGACCTAGTAGTACTGATTACTAGGTGTGTTACTTTAAACAATGCACTCAATCCCTCAGGGTCCAGAACTCTCTTGTCAATTCAGTTAATAATGAAATCACCATGTAAGTATATATACTTTGAAAAATTTTAAAGTAACAAATACATGTAAGGTATCTGTATTATACAGTTAATAGAAGACAGACTTTGTGATCCATTATGATACTAAGACTAGGGGTTTTGGATAGAATGTGTATTGTACAAATAATTGCACTGAGAATGAAAATGATTCATTTTATATAAGGTTAACAGCTAACTAATGCTATTTTCTCTGGGGAAGTAGCATTTAGAAAGCAGGTAACAAGTTATCATGGTAAAGGTAATTC
Source organism: Solenodon paradoxus (assembly GCA_004363575.1). NCBI lineage: Eukaryota > Metazoa > Chordata > Mammalia > Eulipotyphla > Solenodontidae > Solenodon > Solenodon paradoxus. Next base: position 473,760 of record RJWH01000026.1, read on the forward strand.
CAGAATATTGCAGTTGACAGACATACTCCTCTGTGACTAGCTTACATATTGACATTAGCTCCTTACAGCTGGATAGCCCTTTGTCACTGGCAGATACTTAGAATGTATGTATGCCTGTGGGTGTTTGTGCACTCACACGTGAAAAAGCTTGAATTCAGATAGATGCAAGGAAAGTAGGCACTTGAGTCTCTTATTCATCCTGTAAGCATCAGTCCTGGCAGCAAGAAAAGCATGCTGTGTTTTACTCTTCCAATAGTGAAGAAAGGAGCCAAATATGTTTGTTCTGTGAAGTAGCCGTGCTTGTTCTCAAATAGGGCTGTCTAATTTAGTGCTTAATCATAAAGGGAGAGAATAGCTAAAGGAAGGCAAATCCTTCCTTCTCATTTTGTGGGGATGAAATTAGATATTATCTTGGCAGGAGGCAAAATTGCTCTAATGATAACATAATATTAAACTAAAATTTCCCTGAAATATAAGAAAATGGTTGTGTTCAGAATGCGAAACCGTCATGCATGTGTTAAGTGATCTTGATGGAAGCATAATTCTGCATAATTCTGATGAACTGCAGACTCTGTAGTGGTTCTCAGTTGTAAGCTAAATAAAGTGAAGGATTGCCAAAAGTGGATAACATTCCAGGAGGATGTCACAGTGTTTCATTAGCAGTTGGTATTCTTTTATTTGTTTAAGTTGCTCATCTGTATATGCCACTTCCTCCCTTCCCTTGAGTTTGAATATATTTTGAAAGCAAGATTTTGCTTTTTCTTTTAACTCCCCATTATGCAGGATGGTGTTATACACAGAATATAGGCTCCATAATTATTGTTGACCAACTCTTCATTAATATGCTCTTGAATTTGAATTCTAAATTAGAATTTGCAACCAACTCTTGAAACTGTCCAGTTTTCAACTCTTTTGACAAAACTTTGAGTTCTGTTGAAGGAACATCATATGAGTTGTAGGTATGCATTATTATAAATCAGCATGTGTACATAATACAGTGTTAACCACCAGCAGTACATTTCTGTCCTCCTTCTTATGACTGATCAGTGACTTAGACTCATGAAGATTTCTACTTTTTTTGGTACAGCAGAGCAGTTTCTCTCTCTTGATAGAGGACAGAATACTGTTCTTTCTCTGAAATGCTATTGGGTTTTCAAGAAGGAAATAACCATTCTTCCAAAGTGAGGAGGGGTGATATGAGGAAGAAACACTTAAAAGCAAACAACTTGAAACTGGAGTTTGGGATTCTAGAGGTGGTGCATGATCTGTAGCAGCAGGATTCTCTGGAGCACTGAGTCTAGTAGTGGCCCTGCCACCGTGATGAACCGAGTGCCAACACAATATGGTGAAGCAGGACCTACAAGTGAGTCAAGACATGCTAGCACAACTGTGGTGGTTTCCGATTGGTAAAGTTCTTCTGACTATTTGCAGAAGGCAACACAAATCTTCTCTGGAGAGTAGCATTCCCGTTAAGTCTGCTGGATTTCTCAGATTAAGATCAAGCAATTAGTTAAACAAAGCTCAAAGATCAATAACACCACAAGGAAGTACTCATTATAAGTGAGAATCTGTAGAAATAATTTATTTAGACCTCCAATGAATACAGATATCAGAATTGTCAGACAATGTAAAATAGCTTTGTGTGAAATGTTAAGAAATAGATAATAGAATGATCTTGAAAGGAAAAGAACTATTGAAATAAAAACTCAATGGTTAGATTAAATAGCAGATTAGTAGAATATTAGTGAAGTAGCAAATTACCTAGGATACTACAAAGAAAACAAAAATGAGGACTATGAAAGAGAGATTACAAAAACTGAAAACACAATGAATCTAATATCTATTCCAAACCCCAGAAATAAGGAATAGAGTAGCAAATAGCCTGAATTTTTCTAGGATGGTAGGAAAATACACAACACATGTCCCTAATTGAAGAAATAGAAATCTGTACCTAGGCCAAATGTGGTGATTTTACAGAATATCAGAGACAATATAACAGTCTAAAAATAGCCCCCCCAAAAAAGGAAATTTGACTATGAAGGAATGCAGTTTGACAAGAGCACATTTAATCAACTGTTATTGATGAAAAACAGAGAACAAGTCATCTCTTTAAGGTGCTAAATTTTTTTCGGCAGTCATCTCTTGGTGTCTAGGAAAGTCTTTCAACATGATAATGAAATAAAGACACATTAGATAAACAAATAATAGAAATATTACCATCAACAGCCTTTTACTACAGAAACCTTGCAAGCATCTACTTCAGAAGCTAAGATGCAAAAGATATTGTGAGCAAATAAAACAGTAAACATGTTAGAAATTTAAATAAACATTATATAATCTGATGTCAGTGATATTTGAGTGGTTAATGATGGAGTATAAGATGATGTAGGTATCTTAGTCACATTTGGTAAATAATGTGTGTCAGAAGAGAACTTTTTCTTTGAGTTTGTGGTACTCATGTCATGGGGGAGGCCAGTGAAGACGATTTTTATAGTATATTTGCATAATCAGTTATTTGTAATCTAAAATATAATATCTAACAGATTACATTGCTAATATTTAAGTAAAGATGCATAATAGTACTATTAAACTTATGCTTGTGAATGCATCATGTCACTCTAAACTTACTCACTGCCAGTAACTTTCAAGTATCTGTGCTTCTTCCCTATCCTTTTCTGGTGCTGCCCCTAAGAGTTAATCAGTATTTGAAATACCGCACTAAACACTGAAGTTTAGTTTGTAAATACAAAATACCACTAGCTGTCATATATAATCAATAGTTATTAAACTACTTTATATATTTATTTTCATTTACTAAATTTTATAGCATGAACACCAAGCAAAAATGTGATCAATATTGTTTTTAACTACCCATTGAAGTACAAGGAAAATTTAGATAATAAAACATAAGCTACAAGACTGCTACAGCACTCTAATACTAAAATTTGAAATATGTTCATCATTAGAAATATTTTAGGACATGCTTTGGATATCTTGCTTGGTTTTGCAGTAAAAATTCCAGAGACTCAAGTAACAGCTATGTTAGTGCTTAAAATTAGGTGTTAGCAAATGGACATTTTTTCTAGATATTAGCTTTACTAAAAAAGTTGCCTTAAGTATTATTTGCTATTATTGGTTAACAAAATTGTTGTATTTTCTTCCCTGGTACCATTAAGACTAATCTCAGTGACCCAAAAGGCCCAGTTTTTAGGAGGCATTTCTCATCCCTACACTGTAACACCCATAAGACTGTAAATCCTTCTTTAACCTGAAACACCCATCACTCCTCAGCTCTTGAAATATTTTATTAACTTTGACCTCCCAAAAAGTTACCTTAACTGGTTGTTTTCTCTACCTCTGAGACCTAATTTAGCACATCCTCCTACCTGACCACTATCTCCAGCTCCGGCACCAACTTCCCCAATTACTTAGGCCACACCAAGACCCTTCAATCATAGAAATCACCAGTGTTCCAGTGTTCTTCACCACATTATACCTCATATCCATCCTTATTTATATTCATTTCCAATGTCAGTTATAATAATCACTTTCCTACATAAAACCTCAACCTCTTTGCTGCTTTTTGTTTCATACTTTTTTGACCAAATTAACACCCGATTAACTCTTTCTCTGCCTACTCATGTCTGTATGTCTTTATGTCTGTATGCCTGTATCTTGAAGCTAAACATAACTAAAGAAAAATACAACTCACTTCAAGTTTATTATCATTAACCTCATTGAGTCCTCAGTGTTTGGTGACAGTCATCCTTTTGTTTTCTAGTCCAGTCTCTCTGACATTTTTCTAGGTGACTATTCTTTCTTTACTCTGAGCTAAAATTTCCAACATCTCTTCCTCATTACCTATAACTGACCACCTTGCTTCCTCTTTTACTTAATATATAGAAATAATCAAGAGAACTTCCACAGACTCTGTCACCACATCCTTTGGTGCCTTTAAATGCTGATTTTTCCCCTTAGTGATAAACTACTTCTAACTCAAACTAACCTCATTGTTTCTTCACTGAATGCCTCTGTTCTTGATGACAATACATTTCTCTTGCAATTACTCTCCCTTTTCATCTATCTCTCTCCCCTTAGTCTTTCTGTCTCTCTCCCTTATTAACAATTTTTCCTCTTTGCAAGATTTGCCCGATTTCAGTATTTAAACATGGTATTATTTCTCCCAAAATTGAAAAATGAAAAACCTCTCAAGTTCACTTATGCCCCTAGCTACCAATCCATTCCCTCCTTCCCTTTATAGCAAAACTTTCCATTTTCATTTGGACCAACTCCAAACAAGCTTTTTCCGCAATGATGTCACCAAAACTGCTCTTGTCAGTATTACTAGAACAACACTCAACAGAATTAAATCCATTTGTTCTCAGCTCTAATTTTACTTTGTCCTAGCCATAGCGTTTGACACAGATGATTACTCATTCCTCCAAGGAACACTTTTTTTGCCTGGTGTTCAGGACACCCTTCCTCTGCTACCTCTTAACTCTTGTACTTATCCTTCAGTGCATTGCCTAGTTCCTTCCAATTCAACCAATCTCTTAATCTTGATGTTCTCTTTTCTTGAACCACTTTTCTCTATTTTCTTACTCTCTCAGATATCATACCCTTTCTCCTGGTTAAAGGCATTGATAACACCAACGACCCCCATATTTATGTCTCCAGATAAGATATCCTCTTTGGACTCCAAACTTTTCTGTCTAATGTCTACTTAGTAATCCCACTTGTAGAGACCCCTTAAATTAAGGGAGTTTGTGTTCTTCCCACACCTTCTTCTCTCTTGGTCTCTCCCTTTGCAGTAGTCACTTCTTTACTTCTTTCTTCTAATTGTATAAGCCAACATCCATTCTCCTTATCAAAGACATTATCACTACTAACACTGATGGGCTTGACTATTTCATAGTCTACTTTCAACACAGCATTCAAAGAATAACAATAGATCATGGCATTCCTTATGCAGCTTACTACCTCACATCCTTCATTCAAATACCATCATCACCTAAGACATTTTCCTTCTCCCTGTTTGATATTATAAACCAGGGTTTAGCAGATGGTAAATAGTTTAGGCTTTGCCATCCTAGGATGTCAGTCACAGATACCCAGCTACACCATTGGAGCAAGAACACAGCCAGAGACTATACATACATGATTGTGATTGTGTTCCAATTAAACTTTATTTATTGGCATTGAAATTAGACTTTTGTGTACTTTTCATGTATAAGGTTGTATGTGTTATTCCTTTTGTGTATTCTGTTTAAAAATGTAAGTTGTGTGACCCAGGTGACTGAGACAGCTGGGATACGGACCATGTAAAGTCCAGCAACCTGGCTACCAGAGGCCAGGGGGCGGGGGGCGGAAACGGAGTAAATAAAAATGATTCTCCCCTCCCTTCCTTTATTCCTCCCTTCCTTTACAAAGATCAATGATGAAGGTTTTTAAGTGAACTGGCAGTAGACTAGATAAGACTCAAAGAACATATTTTATTGACACCACACACACATTCCATAAGCACATTCTTTCTGTTTTTCCCTACATGTGTCACAATATAATATGCTATATGTGTGACTTTTTGCATGTGTTTTCCATCTGTATCTTGCAAATAGAATGTAAACTCCATGAGGCCTGGGAACTGTTTTGTATACTACTGAATTTTGAATACAACTGCTCCATAATTAGATGTGAAAACGACTAAATGGACTAACTATACTTTAAAAGGAAATAAAAATAATTATAGTGGATGAAGTTATTGAAGAACTCACATTTGTTTTGCAAAGTATAGTCAGACTGTTAAGAAAGACATCATTTTAGCCATTTCCAGCCTATAAGAGAGTCCTTTCAGTAACTTTCTTACTAAAATTTAAATTATTTCATCATTATAAGTTTCTTTTCATTCTCCAATTTATTTGGTAAGAGATACCCTAATACATTGATAACCCCTGTTCTTGGAATGACCATGCTTCCTATACCCCCATGTCTCTTCAGCCTCTGTAGTTAACTAGACCTCCAGGTGAGCCTCATGCACACCTGTTTCTCTGCTGGAGGCTGCCCTTTCGCTTGGGTGCTGGAAGTCATCATGCCACTTTAGCATCCAGGACCTAATTTTCTGAGATTATCGCCTGTATAATCTCCATTGACTTCTTCTCTTGGATGAACCAAAGAAGTTAACAAGTTATTAAACTTCTGTCTTTGAAGTAAATGAAAGTGTTACTTTATAGGCATCAGAGCATGGCTTAAATTCTATGAGTCATTTCAAGATACTGAAATTGAATTTAATTATTATGTAATGGACATTAAGTATTTATGAGACAAATGGCCTACAATTTAGTTAGGTAGTGAAGTATTCATATACTTTCAAGTATATGAATATATATATATATGAATATATATTTCAAATATTCAAGATACTTTGTTTTAAGAGTAACTAGCATGTTACAGCAGAAAAGAGTCGCCTCTGATTTATTACATAAAATAATTTAAAAGATGTACCTTTAAAGAAGTCCTTTTTGCCTTGATTGGTTCTTGTGACTGGTAGGTAGAGGTGATATGTAGCCGAGTTTTCCTGTAGTCAAATATCAGATCACTATTCAAGGTTGTCACATTGCCAATACAGATTTTTTTTTCAAATTGGTGAAAATGTATTACTTTGTGATTTTATAGATATATTTTACATGTATAATCTTCATGGTTCCCTAACTCAGTAGCAAAAGAAATCAGAGTTGGCATATGAGGATTAATCATTGGGTTAAAAATAATTTTATGTTGTTCTTCCTTCCTTTTTAAGTCTTGTTTTAGTGTTTCTTGTGACTGTGGGTGAAGAAATATCAAATAAATAGATTGAAGCTAACAGTTGTTTGGGCTCTGGGTCTGTGAGCTTGCTTTATTGATTGCTTGTTATTTGCTTGCTTGCTTCCTTAGTTTATATTAACAGGGTGGGCTAAGGAAGGGAGGCAAGAAAGTAAGAGTGTTTTCAAAACTAGAGTTGCTTAGAAAAGAGATAAGACATTGCTAGAGTAAGTAAAGGTAATACAAAATCTGTATTCTGTACCATCTTGAAAACTATTACGCAGAAAAAATGTCATCAAGACAGTCTTTAAAACCTTATAAATATAAAAATGTGCTGACTCTACGTGCTTTAGCTTAGGAGATGACTGATGCAGTCTAAACGTGCACTTCAAACATGAACAGTTCAGAAATAAAGGCAAATGTGCAATTGAATGTAGAACTCTTGAGGATGATATGTGAGTCAGAGGAGTTTTGCCATTAAACCTCTCTTGATTTGTCATGAATTTAGACACATATAAGCCATATTTATTTTTACATTTTTAGCAGGTGTGACACTTTGGCAAGTTTAATGGCTTAGAGTATAGCACAGCTTCACCATGATTGGTGTATCCTGATGGAATATTTTCAGAAATGATGTGTGAAGACTTTCCATCATTATTTTTGCAAGCATGTATCAACAAAGTCTGGGTCCTATAAAAGTGCAAATAGAATGCCATGTATCAGACGGTGTGTTTATATTTTATTTTTAGTCCTTAGAAAGATTGATAGTTTCTGGAGGAATGGCTTTGCTCTTGCTTGTTATGTTTGATCTGGTATGGTTGGTCATCCTAACTCAGAACTTTCACAAAACTTTCCACTTGCTGCATACATGAAGCCTGTGGTGAATTCACTTGGTAATAGTGTTTTGTTTTATTTTTTTGTTTTGTGCATTCATTCTGAGGGTGGATATTTAGTGCCTTCTGATGTCACATTGAAAGGTGATTACTCTGAATGACACTGTTACTCTTGAATTAATCCTGTTTGTTCACACCGTGGAGCCCATCTGCTTTAGCAGAGAGTAAAATGCTATGCCCCTTTAGGAGTGTGTAAATTTCATTTTAGCCCACTGTCTTAAAGTCTCTGACATGCATATTTTCATAATTAACAAAATAATGTTCAGTAAATCCTCTTAAAGAACAAATCTATCATTTCCACTCCATACAAGTTAAAATCTCCCAATTGACCTCCATCAGATCAAAGGTAATTATCTCCGGCCAATGTAGAAATCAGAGAAATAATATACACGAGTTAAAATAAGTTCTGGATTTGATTGTCATGGCATCTGTTGACTTTATTTCTGTAGAACTAGGATTTTTGTCATTGATGTATGTCTATACCTGTTACTGTGTTATATATTTTGATCAGATGATCATTTGAAAAGCCAAGAAGACCAGCCAGCTCTTCCAGTTCCAAATTGGTTCCCTGCATCTATCTTCCATGACAATGGGGTTCTAAAACAGTAAAGAAGAGGAAAGGCCAAATCTCAACTTCCTACATAGCTCTGAAATACATTTTAATAACACATGATTATTCCAGTGACATGTGCCAACTCTTTGGAATGAACAGTCATTGTTTTAGATATATTCAAACTCACGCTTCACACATACACACTTGGATGGTCTCTACAGCTGGAAATCCTTCTGCATAATATGATTATGACTGAGAAAGCATGCACATGTTCCTCCCTGCCTCTCCTTCAGGCTAAAAAAGAAAGAAGTGAATACAGTATAGAGTAAGTTATGTGGCGTAAATCATATTTGGACTAGAAATATGAAAGGAATTTGGTTTAAAGAAAGGGAAAAGATGCTCTGGGGTTTTGCAGCAGCTCTCTAGATTAGTAAGTGCAGCCAGCTCTTGGTGTTTTAGAGATATAGCTGATGTTTGCCTGTTGTCTAGATTCTTCTCTCAATTTCTTTCCTTCAGCGACTTTAATCTGCAGTAAATTCTACTTATTTTCACTTTTTTAAATTTGCCTGTACTTTGTCTTATATTTTCTCACATATAAAATATTTACTTAGTTGTACTGTAAATGAACCACATGCTCATTGTAAATGAAGATAAATTATGTAATGGTAATATTTTATAAAAGCTATATGAAATGTAGGTGGCCTAGGATCTAGGTCTCCCATTAAAATCACCTGAGAGACATTGCTGTGAAATTAAAGACATCAGGGAAGGCACTTGTGGAAGTGGGATCATTTTCTGTGAAAGATACTTTCTGGGGTCATATTTTTTATTTAGTACATGCATTTAAAAATCTATTAGAAAAAGCCACCAACTTTGGAATGGCTGTTACAGTCAGTGTTTGCTGTCTCCCAAACCACAGCTTTTGGCATTTTGATTGCCATAGAAATGAATAGCTCTCCACATTGTGACAATCATACCCATCATAAAAGTTAAATGAACATTCTTGTAACACCCGCTGGGATGGGACAGATGTAGGAGAAAAAGATTGAGCACAAAGAATAAAATGTGTCACTGACAAATTGAGCATGCTCCCTAATACAGCAGTATGTCTTGCTTGTCACCTATATCTATTTTGTTTTATTCAAAGCTATTTCAAAAATACAAATACTGTGTTGAAACTGAGCATCAAAATGAATCATTTCTATTATCTGTCAGAATTTGCTTTGCCATCGCTAGATTTCTTGTGTTTTCCCTTGTTTTATGTATAATATGATGAATCTTTTTCAGTCTTCATTCAAAATATGACTACAGTCTAAATATGACTACAAAGAACTATCGTTTATAAATTTGAAGCCTAGTATTGCTCGTGGGGCTTTGTTTTATCAGAATTTGGTGAAGTTCCTTTAGGTTATTGTATTAGTATTTCATTTTTTAGTGAGAATGTTTTCCTTATTTTGGTCTGGTCTCAGAAGGATTAACATGGATACTCTATCAACATCTAATCTCCAGACTAACTGAAAATCAAATTCTTTCATATCTGGTGTTCTTTCTATTGTTGACTCAATTCTCAGCAGTTTTCTAAAAACACTTAAAAAGTAACAAATATATTTTTGTAACCCACCAGTTTTAAAACTTTGCATCCCATGCTTATTCTGAAAGAATAAAAGACTGAAGAAACTTTCTAATTAATACTAATAGCCTTCATAACCATATGGAGTAATCTTGCCTCTCCCAAACCATTCAGTCTTAGTATCTCCCTTGTAGACATGACTGATTCTTTTCTGGAGCACTGAACTATAAAACCCTTGAAGATAGTGAATCCTTCATCTGTGTTGTGCTTAGAATAATGCATGGGTAACAGTTTCACCTACTTCATAAATTTGAAGGGCACAAATGAGATTAGGAATGTGTATCTCCTAATAGTCAGTGGTGAATGCCATATGTGCAATTTAAGTTAGCTACAGACACAGACCAATTGCAAATACATAGTGTTCTTGTTCACTTCGCACTTAGAATATTTGGCACTGACCTTGACAAGTAGTAGGTGCTCAATAATTTTTTTTTTTAATTACACAGAGGTTAGGCTCGAATTTACTTCACCTTGGTCAGCTCTTTCTGCTAAACCATACAAATGTTTCTTCCTTCAGCAAGCATTCACTGGGAGTTTCTTTCATATGCCAGAATCTGGCACTAAAATTATAGACAGTTAAAATAAATTCACTGTCTGTCTCACCCTCCAGCAAAGAAGACAGCCGCTTAAAGCAAGTGGTTATAATTCATTGTGGTAAGTGTCACAATTAATGCATGTAGACAGTACTATGGGAACTTAGGGGAATGACTCTAAGACACTGTTAAACTCTTTTTAAAAATGAGCAGAAGTTTGTGGAAAAGAGAATGGAAGAAAGGCTTTGTCAGAGCGGTCTGATAAGAAATGAATGCGCAAAATTGCACATTGAATAGAAGTTTCACATGCTCAGGCAGAATGTATATTGATTCTGATTTGGTTTGTCAAGTTGTGAAGGGTTTCTTAGGACTGGGCTGAAGTGTAGCTTCTTTTCAGTGGCACACGTTGATCCTCTGAAACCCCATTTGTGTTTAAGAAAGATAAGTGCTCAGGTGAGAAAGTGATTGGATAGATGAAATTAAAAGTGGGCAGAACAACAAGAGGCTGTTAGAATTTAGAAGTGGGCTGAGAACGAGGTAGTGCCAGTAGAAATGGAAAGTGATAAAGAGAAGGAGGGTGTGAAATTGTTCATAATAAATCATGTTTTTCCTGAGAAATGGAAGTAGGAAGAAAGCCAGAGGTGCACCCTGGTGGCCTCGTGGTTTTAATCAGGCACATTCCACATCCATCCTAAGGTCCCCCAGTTCAAGACCCGAGGCCGGGGACACAAACAAGACGAACCACTAAATAAAATAAAATAAAATAAATGCTTCCTCCTCATCTCTTTCCTGCCCCGCCTGCCTGGTCACCTTTCCTGCCTGAACCTCCCTCCTGACCACCCCCAAAGAAAGCAAAAGAAAGCCAGAAAGCAAGCAATCTGGATAAATACAGAGAAGCTGCCACAAAGAAAAGACAATTGTCAATTCTGCAAGCTTGGAGCTGCCATCCTCCCCGCCACATATGGCAGGATCCCCCATAGTTTCTGTCAGACATTGTGGATTCTGCTACCAGCCTCTACAGTCCACTCTTTCTTTGCAGATTTCTGCCATGGACCTCTCACTGGCATTTATATGTGTGTGTGCGTGTGTGTGTATGTGTATGTGTGTGTGTGTGTGTGTGTGTGTGTGTATCAAGGATTCTCTATTTTGTGTGAAGCCTATTTTTATTTTTACAAATAGTGATTGTCTAAGTTATCAGTCTTGCAAAAATCATCTGACAGAAAAAAACAGCACAGACCGTCCTGTTGAGGTACTGTTTCAAGGTAGTGAGAGGTCTTTGCTCTTTCAAATACCAACATAAAGGGAACAGTCCTCACAAATCTTTTTCTGTCCAAATGTTCAGAATGGATGGATCATGGAAAAGAAAATGTTAAAAGCTAATACATTTATTAGGTTGTTAACAATCTCGATAGTTATCAGGTAAAAGAAATTAGACACAAAATAAGATGCTATGTTACAACTTGCAAAGTTTAAAAAGTTAGAAAATATCAAGTGTTATTAAGGATATGTGATAAGGGAACCCTGGTTACATGTTGATGCTGATGCATTTTAATACAATCACTTTAAAGAGCGCTATGGTAATATCTGACAAAAGTTGAAGATCCCTTTGATCCAGCAATTCCACTCCTAGAAACTCAAGTTCCTTAAGTGTGTAGAGATAGGAACAATAATATCGATAGCAGCTCTATTTTTAAGTCTGTGTATCCTTCCTTAAGAGATGTGTAGTCATTCAGTGTAATGCATGTGAAAATATTAACTATATAAACATCTATGTGTATATATGGGTGGATGGATGGATTAATCTAAAAGCAAAATGATGAGCAAAAATTTCCAGTTCCAGATGAGTGCTTGGCAGGATAGCGTCCCATGATGGATGAGGGCAAAATTTATAAAATTAAAACTATATTATATACTTGTTATGGGTATACCAAAAATATAAAAATGTAAAACATATGCTGGAATGATAAATGCCAATTTCAGAATAGTCATTTTCCTGAGAGGAAAAAGATGAGTTAGGAAAGGAACTGTGAGATATAACTGCAGTTTCAATTATCTTTGTAGTTTTGTTTGTTAGACAAGCACACAGTGTTTATCGTAAGTCTCTGAAATGTTGTATACCTAAAATATTTATAATTAAAAACCTACATGCAGCTTTACATATTTGTGTCTTCATTTCCTTTTCTATCACTCATCAAAATCTGTTTAGCTGCCCATTCATTTATCTTTCCTTTCTGTCAAAATAATTTTATTTAAGTAATTCAATAAAAGACTATTAGGACTTGACTCATGTTGGTAGAAAGGAACTGAGTATAACTAGAAGAAAGATTTAAGAGAAAGTTTGGGGAAGTAACCAGGACTTAACAACTGGATCAATTTATGCATGTATTTATGGAGGAAGAAAAGGAATTAAGGATAATTTATTCAGGTTTTTAACTTGGTATTAGACCATTAAGAATGACATTGGGACAAAGTAGAAGAAGTGATATTTAAACAGAGAGGAGGAAGGAATCTAAGTTTGTCTTTTCAGCATGTGAAGTAGGACGTGATGTCATTTGTTGTACAGAGCCTCAAGCCCCATGTTACTGAGTTGCAAGCTGCTGTCTACTTTTGTTAACATGCTGAAAATTTCATCAGCTGTCTTTAATAAAAGAGGATGTGTGTGAGGTAAGACATCAGCAGTTGTGGTTGAGTTTCTATTCCCTGGCCCATAATTCACAGCTGGCTGAGAACAGTGACACCAATGTGTAATCAGACAGCCAGTCACCTGGACTTCTTGCATTTCAATTATATAGTTAGTCTTTAAATCTATGTAGAAACCTTTACATGTTCTTATTTGGTTAGTCAAAGGCTTTTTATTCCCTCTTTTTCTGTCTATCATTTAGTCATTCACAACTTTTTATAATGAAGTTTCATTTCAGCATTTGTTAACTGAAATAATTGTATGGCCAAGAAAAGAATTCTTTACAAGAGAATAGATATTTGATCTGATATATTTTGATCAACACAAACTTCATCCCCTTAAGGAAACTTCATCCCCAAAGCTGTAAATTGAAATAATCTAGGATCTAGAAATGACCTCTAGAACAATGTCTCTCAAGTCTTAATGGTCATGCTAAGCACACAAAAATCTTATTAGAATTGATATTCTGGTAAAATAGGCGGCATTGAAAATTCTGCATTTCCTTCAAGCTCCATTGAATTATATCATTTTACTCTCTGAACTGAATTTATTGTAGCAAGTCTAGAAGACCCAAAGGACTCCATCCAATGGGCATCTAGTAAGCTTACCCCTGACCCTCCTGTAGAGAGGACACATGACAGGCCTAAAAGATAAACCCTTTGTCTTAGAAGAGAGAAATAACTGAGAGAAAGTCTATCTAATTTAATTCATAAACTTTCAATAAGCACATGATATAATTTATGTTAAAATAATTATTGACTGTTTCAGAGCAGCTACTTATGTCATATTTGAGCACCAATATGTGAATGTCATCAGTTTCCATTCGTTCACCTAAGAAACTATAGTGACGTTCTAAGGCATTAGATAATCTGTTTGTGGTTTTCTAAAGTTAAAAAAGAACTGTTGCTATTAAAAGAGATATATTCAAACCAAAATGTATCTGAACTTAGAAATCTATAACTGCTTAAGAATATTGAATGATATTGTTAAATATACACATTTTTTGTCTATTTGGATTTCTACTCTTTCAATAACACAGTAAGTATGCTTGAGCTTCCATGAGATCTGTTATCCCACATTAACTTAATAATGTCAATTTTTGGTTCTTTTGAATGCAAAATTAAAACTAGCATTCCACACTCATGTTGATAGCAGATTTAACTTCCTAAGTGTGTTTTCTTAGAATAATAGTACATTTTAACTAGCATTTGATGTCAGGGAAGTGATTCCAAAGTGTCCAAAGGACAGAAGAACCTTAGTCTGTGATTCAATAATAATAAAGTCTATTTATATGACTTGGTTACTTTGCTATCCATTTTCATATCCATCTCTTACACCCTAAGAAACCCTACAAAACTTACAGAGATAGAGCCAGTTCACAGATCCCCCCCGCCCACATTTGGTTCGGTGATTGTTCAGGTACAGTGGAGGTTCTGCTCTCTGTTCGAGATGACAAAATGAAGGGAAACAAAGAAGAAAAAGACAGTCATTTTCTGTTTTCATATGATCTCAATAGCAGCCCTATTAAGCAAGTACTATAATCATCTATTTTTAGAAGAATCGAAAGTCTTGCGCACTCAGCTTCAAGTACACACATCTCTGGGGTGGAGCTGGCACTGGAGCCCAGGCAGTGTGACTCTGTAACCTCTGAGTGTTTTTAATAATCCCCTTGGGTTGCAATTATAGTGAGGTACAGACACTTTGATAATAAAGTGATTCAAGGAATAAAGACTATCCCACAGAGCCATCTGGTTTCTCTCAGTCCTGTCTCTGGGCCTCTTCTACTTCTGGTTAGTAAGGAATGGTCTCCAACAGTGGTTTTCCCTCCCCCGGTTTCCTCTCTTACTGCTCAGGATCACAGGAAATCCGAACATTGTATCTACTTAACATCTCAGTAATTCAGACTGTGAACACACTTCACTCTCGGTTTAGTAGCTGTTTATTGATAGTTGTACTAAGCTCTTGGAGGGGGCATAATTCAAAAATACATCACAGATATCAAGAAACTCAAAATAATAATGGGTGGTATGATAGAAAATTCTTTGAACAAGACAAAGTAGGGAGCTATATATTAGGTTTCTAATGTGGAGAGCTATTCACTGAGCATGTTTCTTAAGCTATGTTTATTTGGATTGGTGTTTAAAATTAGAAATTGACCATCTGTATTTTTCTTGATAAGTATGAAGTCATCCTAACCAAAAGGTTTTTGGAGGTCAGCAATAGCTTATATTTATTTGCGGCGTTAGTTTTGGAAAAGAAATAAGGATGTAGGGAAGTTGAAAAATAATGTCCAGGAGTTGAGAACTTAGGAGAATTTTGGTATGCATCCAGAGATACATAATATGTAGCCAATGAAGTAAAAAATTATAGCCTGTATAACAACAGAACATTCACAAACACACGTGTGTTAGACCTCCAGCAAAATGAGATGAGGAAAAGTAAACTTGACATTCGCAGTATCTCCTATCTGCATTACTGTGATACATGTGTTTATTTTCTCATTTTAAAAACATGCAAAGAAGTCGATGTTACTTCACAAATGAAAAATTGGGGCACAGATATATTAGAGCACCTCACCAAGGTCATAGTTGTTGGTTGAGCAGGAATTCAACTTCACATATCTTAAAATTCAAATCTCATTCCATTTTCCCAGTTAGTTTATTGTGAACTATTTCATCATCTCCCCTGCATTAATACTTGTTTAGAAATAATTGTTTTTATAGAGAAAAGTAAAGTCACATGATTTTACATGAAAAGACATGTACTGTAAAAATATTAAGTTGTCAAATATATGAATTATTTTATGTTACATCACAAACTCCAGAACAATTAATAGTCGACATCATCTGTAAAATGAAAGCATCATCTTAGCATAAACACTGTTAGTTTTATCTGCAATTTGAAATACTCATTTATGTAAGTGCCAAAAATATTAGCTGTTCTCTTGTTAGCCAGAAAGTTCCAGGGACAAGACAATCACCCTTATTTGTAGATAGCAAGCAAAATATTTATTTCCGTTGGGAAGGACTTTTGTCAAGTTAGCTAATGCCTGAAAATTCTTGTATTAAACTCCTGCTATATAGCTCAATAATTATTCAGCTTTCACTTGGCAACTTTGTATTATAATGAACGGATATTAAGAGAAATGCTTAATTACATTTTAACAAATAATATAACACTCTTCTAATAAAGCCTACATTTCTATGTAGCATCTTATGTCTATTTTTATGTTTTTACTTTATTTATAGTAAACATTCACCATTTGAAGTTTAAAAGCTGACTTATAACAAGGACTTTGTCTTGTTAAATTATGTGGGTTAGATATGGAAAGGTCTTTAATGGTTTCTTTTGAACTTTTTCAGGTTTCTTACCCTGAAAACATCAGTAAAATTTTACAATACATTTTACTTGTTGTATTTGTGTAAATGGTCTGGAATATTTCTAAGGAGAGGAAATAAAGTGGGTGAATATAGATTTGTCAGCTTTTCCCACAATATTTTTTTCTCTTGGCACTGAGTTGAAAAAAAGTTAGATTCTTTCCATCTGAAATTGTATCACTTTTAACTTTTTTCTCAGAAAAGTACCAATCTGTATAGGTTGCTAGGACTATATGTCACCTGTGCTTTCTCATTAAAGACAAAAACTATTTCTTTAGCTGCCTGCTCTATTTAAAGCACAAAGTACACAGCTGCTGTTTGAAAACCTTTTTCTTTCTTTGCTAGTTATCTCTGTCTATTTGTATAAATGGCTAAATTGCTTCCATAAAAGGTCTCCAGACATAAGGGAATCATTTGCATAAGTGGATGAAGATTCTTGTCTTCCATGAAGGAAAGCTTGAAATGGCCTCTTAATCGGTCTCCTTCCTCTCTCTGGTTCCAGTATCCGGCTGCTCTGATGAACCTGGGAGCCATTTTGCACCTCAATGGCCGTCTCCAGAAGGCTGAGGCCAACTACCTGCGGGCTTTGCAGCTCAAGCCAGATGACATCATCACGCAGTCCAACCTTCGCAAATTGTGGAACATCATGGAAAAGCAAGGATTAAAGACTTCCAAGACCTGACACTGGAGGGCAGTGCCTCATCCTTCTCCAAATTTTAAAACTGGCTTCATTAACAAACAGAACTGCCCAACAGTCCTATGACAAGAACTAGTTGGACTTCAAGACCCTGCAAGGGTCACTGCCACTTCTGGGAGTATCCACTTTGCTGTTGGCACGGCCATTAACACCAAAAAAGGGGAACATTGGAAACCTCCTGAGAGGATATACTTGTTACCCAATGAACTGTAAACCAGAGCACTTAAAACAGGATCTTTTGGCATTCTTGAAGGGGGTGCGGGGAGTTTAAGTTACAAACTATATTCATTTTAGAAAGCTAATTTAAAAATTACATTGTTCCTTAAACACTGTGAGAGGAAGTCCGAATGTCCATTCAGCCAGGGTAATATTAAGGTCAAGTTAATTGGGAGTGAGAAAAAGTCTGTCAGTCTTAGCAAGCTGTTGGGTTGTCCTGATGCTGCTGTCTTTTCCCTCTTCTGGACAGGCTGCTTATCACTTTCTGAAACGTGGAAAAGTTTTTTGTTTGTTTGTTTGTTTGTTAATACTGTGTGGAGATTTATCAGAATGAAGAGTTGTTTCCTGACTAGTACACCTACTATTTCATGGTTTGGATGTCAT
Source organism: Solenodon paradoxus (assembly GCA_004363575.1). Lineage (NCBI taxonomy): Eukaryota > Metazoa > Chordata > Mammalia > Eulipotyphla > Solenodontidae > Solenodon > Solenodon paradoxus. Next base: position 491,518 of record RJWH01000026.1, read on the forward strand.
GGTCTTCTCTCTTTTGAACCTCCTGTACTTTTCATCTTCTGACAATATTCTAAGGAAGAGCAAACCAGACTTTACCCTGGTGTTGTAAGACGGGTCGAAGAGACCTGGTATATGTTAATTAAGCAATTTTTGCAAAATTTTTTTGTCACCAATATTTTCCCCAGCTGCTTAGAAAAAATTCTTGTATTAATTTGTAGGCTTTTGAAATTACCTTTTAAAACAGCTATTCCTGGTTAATGTGCATGCTATTTAAGTATTAAATCAAAAGGAAACTGAAAAGTGTTCTAGTTCCAAAAATAAGCAGCTATTAGACAAAAGGGAAGGTACTTCAGGCTTCCCAGATGTTAATGGCTAAAGAAACAAGCCTTTGTGCAGAAGTTTATAATTATGGTTTTACCAATGACTTTATATTTTGGAGAAAGTTGGTATGAAAGGTTAATCATTCTCTAACAGATACTTAAACAGCAATAGTGATCAATTTTTAAGGAATTATTTTCATCTCATTTTTCTCTCCCAAAGGACATCAAAAATGATTTATTTTAAGCTACAGTAGTATGTAGCTTTATGTGTATTTCTAGGTCTTTTGCCAAGCATTTTTCACAGTTGAAAACTATTTTTACTAGTAAATTTGCTATTTTACTTTATTACCTATTAGCAACCGCTTCAGTAATTCACCGATCGTTTCACAAGTAAAAAGCTAGACATGAAGTAGAGTAAAGCATTTATTGGACTTTTTACTTGCTGTCAAATTTTGCTACTAAAAATTAACTTTGTAAAACAATAGCCCACTGTCAACTTCTTCATAGAGAAGGTAAGCTATACAATACCCTCGTATTTATTTATTTATTATTCTACCCTAGCAAAATAACAAAACAAAACTTCATCCTTGACAACTGAAAATTAGCTTCTTCTGTTCCTTTCACATTCCATATATAGGATCAGCACCCCCATTAAAAGGAAGTTAGACATGCAAATACATCATATTAGGTGTTCTTCATGTTTTGTTTTGCTGCATATCTGAATACAGTGGGACAAAGAATTTAAAGTAGTGTTACGATGACATTAGTGTTTTTTTGAGATGGGAAACTGTAGTGAGACAAATTTGTTAATAGTATTAATAAGAAAGCCCTATAATGTGTATATTAATTGTAAGCATTTCACTGAAGGGCCAAAAAGTTAAATGATAACTAAAGCACTGTGTTTTCAGAATGCTATTTAATTTTTAACAACAGCAAATCCATGTCAAACCAAAAGCGTGGGTTGAAGTGTAGTTTTCCTCTTCTAATACATTGGCAATTACAAAATAATAATAATAAGGAATTTAATATAAGGATATAGAGATTAATTCAATGTCTAACATTTTTATTTATTTTAAATAGTTATTGACCTATGATGACTTCCTATTTTTAACATTGTATGTCTTTATTGTTATTCTTCTTTTTAAAACACTTGGTTCTTCATCGGTTCGCTGATTGCACAGTAGAGGCACTTCATATTGACCCAGGTCCCAAGTAGCATTAATAACTGGGCCCATGTCATAAAATGCATGGATCTTTAATAACTAAATGTCCCTGACATCTTTCACTGCAGGGCTGAACTTAGTAACAGACCAACTCGGAGGGAGGGTTGGGGTTGGGGGTGGGCGGGCTTTAGAACATGGTCAAAAATGTCTCCGCTCAGGGATTTATGGTGGATTATTGCAGACAGTGCTAAAACTATAGAGCACAAGACAAGTTTACTAAATTAAAATTTTATTTTTTGAGAAACTGTTATTTGTATAAATTATCAAGATTTGTAGGCTTTCCTTTTGTAGAAATAATTGTTTTATGTGCCAGAGAATTTCAATTTTGTTTTCAACAATAAAGCATTGATAACAAATGTATTGTATAAGAATTTCTTAATTCTTTACAACCACAGCACTTACACTCCCTTGGATTTTAGTAGAACAAAGAGAAAGTGATTAAAAGGCAGAGATTAAGAGCCAAATGGAGATACATTATAGTTCAATATAATAAAAATAATAGTCATTGATTAATTTTTAGTAATAATAAATGTCACCAATATCAGATTTACCATGTTCAGAAAAGATGGCCTAGTTTGTGTTTGATTTTGATTTATTGATGAATTATGAAAAAGTATTAGGAACTATCCCAAGTCTGGCCAATTCTCTGCTTCACAGGTTGAGAAATGTGGGTGTGGCACATTCATGAGTAGATTATAAATGAATTTTAGGTCCCAGACAAGGTTCAAACTGACAGCTGGAGAATTTTCTAGCTTAGTTAAAATTGTTGTCAGATAATCTCATGATGATGTATTGCCTGATTCTTTTATAATAGAAAAAAATTAGCATAAGAATTTTATTCTGAGCAGTCTGTAAATGTAGGAGGCTATGTTCTAGCTTTCCAGTTAAGGAAACCAGAGTTTAGAAGTATGCAATAACTTTGTCCAAGGCCCCAAAGAAGTAAACAACAAGTCTGTCTCCATTTTGTCCAATACTTACATGTCCCATGATATGTGAGGGCACTCAGGCACAGAAGTGGAATCTGGACTTAAAATTTCTCAATGTCCTTATCATTTCTCTAGGTATCCCATCTTCCACTAATCACATTCTCTACCTTTCTCACTGAAAATGATTAGGAACATTAAGGGAGGTTACTATGGTCTGAATGTTGTACCCCACCACCCAAATTCACATGTTGAAAAGCTGGTTATTATGATTAGTATAAGGAGGAGGGCCTTGGGGAAGTGATGAGGTTATTTGGGAAGAACCCTCATGATTAGGATTGATGACCTGAAAGACAGGCCCCAGGAAGCTCTCTCCCCACTGCCATGATGGTGATGCAGGGGCTCTGGGGTCCAGCAGAGAACAGTTCAAGAAAGAATTCCTGAACCTTTAGAGTGTAGTGTTACAGTTTGTTAGAGAAAATGGAGGAGAAAGAAAACAAAAGCAGGAGTAAGAGAGTCTCCTGGGCAGGAAGAGCAGCACTGCAGACTGGAGGCTGGTTGGATTTATACTCTTGGGAAAGGGGTTCTGTGTAGACCCCCTTTCCAGGGTCTATAATTAACAAGAGAATAGAACTTACAAGGAAGTTTGAATGCAGAAGTAAGGGGATTTTCCAGAAGTTCTCCAGGTCTATGCAGTAGCCTCTGACATTTTGGTAGTCCCAGGCTACTTGTCTTGGGTAAAACATTAAGTTGATGGCAGGAATCTTTCCAGAGGTTTAAGAAGAAAAGCTTTGTCCTCTTGTGCTCAGGAAAGGGTCTGTGTGGTGTGACTCAGAGGCAGCATCTCATTCTGAACTCTCCCTCTATCAATGAGAGGTTACGAGAAATGAACATGATGGAAGAGGGCCTTCAGTTGACTATGTTAACTCCCTAATCTCGGATCTCCAGTCTCCACAACTGTTAGAAACAAACTTCCATTGTTCGTAAACTACCCACTCTGTGGTATTTTGTCATAGTTGCTCAGTTTCAGACTGAGATAAGGCATAAAAAACATTTTATGTTGTAGGAGCCAAAAGAGACATCAGTAAAAAGTTAGCTAAACTCCTTCACTTTCCACCTGAGGAACATAATACTCAAGTGGAGTGATTTAATTACCAGAAATAGTTGGTGGCAGTTACATAAGCTATAGAAATCTCAGTTATTATAAAATCTTGCTATATGAAACAATGGCAGATTTAATTTGATTTTTAAATACAGGTATAATTTTAACTTGGATTGAAGCACTGTCATCTAAAACTAGTATGGCAATCAAAGAAAAGTTCCCCCATTTCTTTGAGGTTCTTCACAGGCTGGACAAATGAACAAATTAACACAAGGAATGATTAATAAGAGAAAAGCCCAAATTTAATAACATGCAAATTTGCATGACAATAAATTCTGAGGTAGTGATAGCGGGGCCAGACCCACATTTATATCCTGAGCTAAGGCCTGGCAAAGGGACCTGGGATCTCAGGAGAGGAAAGGGGTTCACCAGTGCCCAGGAGGAATGACTCATCCTTACTGTGAAAGTAAAGATAAATAACTCTGCTTTCTACATTCCTCTAGAGAACAGGGACCAAATATCATTTCTGGATTACGATAAGGGTGGAGGCCAAGGGGGTAGTAGATGGCTTCTTTAAGTAAGGGAAGGGCTAAATCTTTAAATGAATTGGAGCTTCTCCTTTGTCTCTGGGGCTGTCCTCCACCACCCTTGGTTCTTCATGACAGAGTAGGGTAAACACAAGAGATCAACTGAGAGATTTGGAGTGTTCTGTTTCAGTCCCCTCACTAGTGAAGCCCAGAGTCATGTATTTCCTTTCTGTCATTGTTTCTCCAGTCTGGGACATTGCTGAGAAGACCATACACTATACCATAAATGAAAAGTTCATTATTTACGAGTGATCAACCTGATAGTTCTAAAAATCAATTCCTAAGAAATTGAGATTTGGGATTTCAATAACTCTTTCCCTTTGCTATTCTACCCTGCCCTCCCCCATGATGATAGTTTTCACAGACTATATATTTTCAGTATACAGAAAAGGAAATACATTGAAATCATGGATATCTTTCCGTTACAAGGAGAGAAACCAAGTTTCTGTGGAAAACAAGAATTATAATAATTTTGATTTGTATGTAACTTTGTAATAAGATTTTTTTACTTAATTTAAATATTATTTTCAGTACTATAGAATTTGCCGCCTACTATTTAAAATTCAGTAACGTTTAATGGTGGGGCATTGCTCAAAAACATGTCTTAAGCATTACAACTGCTATAGTTTGCAAGGAGAGAGCAAGTTGAAATGGCCATGTAATTATACTCTGTTTTGCTTAGTATTGCATTGGAGAGAAATGCCATGTATAGCAGGACTTCAACCTTCTTGCTGTGTCATTTTGGGTGGTCTTCCTGCAGGATGCAATCAGAGAGGCCTTTGAATTGGCTTTCACTCCATCTGCGACTTCACCACATACTGGCCTTTTATTGTTATTATTCTATAGAGATTTAAGGTGTCTTTTTCCCTTCATAGTACTGCAGGAATTTGAAATTTCTCCATTTTGCATTTCTATGCGGTCTTTCTTCTAGGGTTCTCAAAATCATTTGCCCAGTGTCTTTAAAGCTGCTCTCTAATGTTTTCGTCCTATTTGTCTGCTTCTCAAGAGTGAATGGGAGAGATTTTGTTTAGCAAGAAAATTATTGAAGGAAGAAACTTATAAAAGACAACTTGACGAAGTTACTGAAAAATACCTATAGGAATCTACGAAGTGAATATACTATCTAATATGACACAGGGCAAAAAAATTCTGGAGATTCCCAAAGGGAGAAACAGTAGGAGGAGAAAGAATAGAAATGGGGAATTAACCAAGAATTGCCATTAGTAAGTTTCTGATGTAGAGTTGGAGGATCTCATTAGAACATTTTGAAGCTGTCCTTTTTGGTTGCTCAATAATCTGCCAAGGTTGACCCACTTTATTGTAGGGAGGAAAGTATAACCAAAAAAAGAGTGGGTAGTACAACTGTAGGAGAGACATGAAAAATATTCAACCAATTTTTCTTTTAAAAGGAAAAGTGTAGGCCAAGATGAAGATATGTAGATAAGATAGTGAGAAGAGAGGAGGAAGAAGCATTTTTATTTATTTTTATTTTTTGGTTGTACATCTTTGTTGTTCTCAGTGGCACCAGGATGGAACTCAGGTTCTTGGGATGTATGTGGAGTGGGCTTGGCCGGAGGTGGCAGACCAAACCACTACTCCACAAAGGAGCCAATTTGAAGTTTAGAGTGGAACTGGCTATCCTGATCTGAAATATATTTAAATTTTCTCTTGTCCCCTTTGAATTTGACCGGAATATTGCTTATTCAAGACAAAGCTATCAGCTATTCTCCAGTCAGATGGAGAGGATAAAGTTCTATATGTCAAATAACTCGTGACTCCTAGAAGCACTTCTTTCTAATAATTTTCTATAATATCTTTCTTTTCCACCATAGAAGGCTCAAAATGAAATAATTCCCCTGAGAACTTCCTCTTGGTAATATCACTGAACAGCTAGAGACATAATGAAGATTTTCAAAAATGCATTGAGAGAAATCGAGCAATTTCATTTGTTTCCAAAAATACTCTAAAAGTGTCATGAAAAATTGAAGTACCTTTTTTTCATTAGGACACATCTCTCATCTAGTATAAAAGTTTATTACCATAAAATCAGAATTGATTAGGGAGGAGAGGGGCAAGTATACTTGTATTTGGAGTGGAAACCATTGATTACTCTTGATTAATATAGGGGCTCTTTTTCTAAACTCATTTAACTAACAATAACCAAATAGACTCTAGTAACACTTAGCTTTTTAATTCTATGGACATATTAAATTACTTATGAAAATAATCTCAATAAGTTTTCATTTTTTAAAAATTCGTTATGTGTTATTTTTTAAATGTTGTTATGCTTAATGTGTGACTTTCTTGTTTCTTTTCCAATAGACTACTATTCTGTAAATGTGGCTTTGTTCTTTATGATGATGGCATTTTTGGAAATTTCACTGAAATTATGGTATTTCAAAGTATATTTTTTTAAAGATTGCCCATGACACCAAATATTTTGATGTTACTATACAATATTATATTAATATTTAATTAAATCATTTTGCATTAAATGACATGGAAAAGTACATCAATGTTATGTTTTATTATAGCTTATTGGGTTTAACTGTATCCAAATTATCCTGTTAATTATATTTAAAAATGTGGATATACCAGAAAAACTTACCTCTTTCTATAAGGTAAGTCAAGGAAGTTTATTGGTTAATTTACCACTTCTGCTTATGAAATCAATTATTGTTTGGACTCGTATTTGTTTCAAAATTTTCTCTCTGAGAGATGCTAAAGATGAAGTAGTCTGCTACTGTTTCTCGAGTGGCCACAAAATGATACTCATAAAAATCGTAATAGCCTTATCAGAAAGCATTGCAACATTAGGTTTTACCTCTGCACTTTGAGGAAGCTGTAGTGTGGGACAGTCAAATGATAAAATTACACAGTCATAGTGGATAATGTAGCAGATAAAATATCGAGGTACAGCTGTAGGTTATAGTTTGCATCACCTAATGCCAGATAGAATTTGTGAAAGAATATCTTGTTTGGAATAGAGAGTAGGTACAAAGTTTGCCAGCAAAGATTTATCCTGGATTCTTCATGGATTGTATATATGGAAGACATTACTACCTGAAACTCCTCTCACTAAATTCAATTTGGGTACCTGGTGCAAGACAAAAAACTCTTCATCATAAGACTAATTTATGAATCATACCTAACCAAACACAATTGGTCTAACAAAAGGTGGTAGGTAGAACTTAAAATCGATTAAACTATTTCCAAAAATCCACTCCGGTCATTTGATGATACTGCTTGGTTATGGTCTCTGACCTGGTAGTGATACATAAGAAATCCAAAGTTCACTTGTCTGTTGCAGCAGGCACAAGTGTAAGATTTTAATAGACATGATCAAATTGGTATGATCATTTGTGAAGAAATAAGCTAGCGTTTTTGCTTTTACCTGAGTCTATTCTATATGAAGTTAAAGACTTGTGGAACATACTAGCTAGATGAAAGTTCTTTATGAACCAAAGAATAATTATCCAGTATGTCTAGCATGTCATTTTTGTTTTGCAATATGAGAACAGCCTTGTTTACTTTCTTTGTTATACACATAAACATATACACACATAGATGCACAGTCTCACTGTAGCTGACAAATCCACAATTAACATTAAAGTTCAAACATAATCAACTGTACATTTGATCCTCCAGGAGAGAAAGTCATTATGAGCAATGAGACAACATTTAACATGCTTTGATTAACAGAGGAAATAAAATGGGATTTAAACTTTTGTTCCTAGGTGAGTAATTTAAATCCAGACAAACAAGCATCAGAAAAAGATGAGGACAAACATTTCTTAAGATATTGTTAAAAACATCTTGACACATCCCTTTCACAGTCTGCTCTGCCTGTCACAATCAAGCTGTTTCTGTGAATCATTGAATCATTCCTTTGTATAGGGCACTTCACCACTCAGATAAAGAGAAGAAACGACAAATGTAGATTTATAGCTCTCCACTTCCAGGATAAGAGAAATCACCAAACTGACCTTTAAATATCTTCATTTTAAATGTATTTCGTCTTGGAGACATTAGTCAAATGATCAAGCAATATGGATTCTCTAATATAAGAAACAACGCACTCAGTAATTCTAAGCACTGATCAAACTCAGGTGACCACTGGAGCACCCCAATTATATCACCTGTCTTCTTTGACTTTAGCTTTCTAGGTAGCATTGACTATTGCTCTTAGAATTTCAGAGCAGAGGGGCCCTTCCCAAAGATACAAATCTGAATGAACAGTGTTCATCATTTCATTCTTTTACTCTCACATGGTTTTCATGAAGAACATTTTACAGTTTTCAAAGACTTTATCTTTTTTTTATTTAGCTGTTGAAAACAATTTGGCAGAGTAGACAGAAAAAAAACATAATTATCCTTACATCAAAACTCCAGATGGGGATTCAGAAGCCCAGAATGACCATATGAGTTGCCCAGGAACACATTCAATATGCAAGCAGATCTTTCTCACATTATTGTATGACTTTAGTCTAAACCCTGAGCAGGTATTGATGGTTTGGATACAATCAAACATCAGGGGAGTTCTGCTTCCCTTCCTTATTCCCTTAGTCTCAGAGGATCAGCTATTATTGAGCAGAATTTCCATCTGAAATTCTTTCATCACTTAAACTGGAGACCGATTCTAACTCCTCCCTTCATGGTAAGAAGTTTGGGAAAGAAGGTGAGAGTCGCTCAACTGTAAGAATACATGAGCTGACAAAAAATAATTTATTTTCTATCCAACTACCTTGTTATCACTGTTGCTAATGGGGGTGTGGTATTATTATTATTTTTTTTAATGTACCTATTAAACCTTTTTCTTGCTATCTTGGTATCAGCTAAGTTCAGCCTGATGTTTGGGCATCCCATATTCTATGGGATGTTTGGTGGTGGTCCCCAGTTTTTGTGAATATGTGCCTCTTTTATCCTGATGTTCAAAGATCCTGCTCCTGCTGTTCTCTTATGGCTTTGTCCTTTTTTGCTCCACTGTTCATCAGCTGCAGAACACTGTTTTCTTCATAAACCACTTGCACAGGGAGTGTGTGTGTGTGTGTGTGTGTGTGTGTGTGTGTGTGTGTGTGTAACCAATTTAAAAGGTTTGAGATGACAGAATGGTTTTAATTAAATAACTTCAAATTTAATATTGAACATCTAAGCTTTAAAATTTCTCTAGGTATGCCCTGGTGGAATAGCATTTAGTGCCATTGCCTCTGGCCAGCACAGTCCATATATCTCAATGTCCTGGATTCATGTTCTGGGGCCAGGAGAAACAGTCAAGACAAACAACTAAATAAAAATTAATAAAAGGCTTCTTCCTGCCTGCCTGCCTGCCTGCCTGCCTGCCTGCCTATTCACTTTCATTCCTGCCTGAATCCTTCCTTTAAAAAAAAAAATTCTCTAGCCAAACCTGACAAGTGGAATTTCCTGTTGGTTACCTCCACACAATTTAGCCCTCTCTCAAGCAATGATCTCTCATGTATTCACTCCAGTCTCTAAATACTGCTGTCTTCTTATGCAAACACATCCAAAACTGTCCTACTCTATGCAAAGATTAGCCAAATGCTTTCTGTTTTCCTAAAATAGAGTTAAATTGGCAGTCTACAGATTGAATTAGACTCTACATGCTTTCAAAAATGTGAACGAATATTTAGGAATAGAGTTTTCAAAAAAAGAAACACGTTTTTGGTTTGGTTTTTTTTTTTTCGCTTTTTAAAAGATATCCAAAAACTGGGCTCTTTATAAACAGTTACTGCTCCCGTCCGATAGGACTTCACTCTGGAGGCCACTGATCACATGAGTGCTGCTTCTGCCTGGCTTCTGGAGGCATTTGAACATAGGATTCTGCTCTTATCAAAGACAACTTTTGTTTTAATAGGCATTTCTGATTATCTATCTATCTATCTATCATCTTTTTATCCATCCATATCTATCATCTTCTGCAAATGCATGGAAATAATGAATAACAATAATTACCTAGTATTTTTTAAATATTTGAAAATTTCTTTAAGACTAAAAATTCCATCAGACCACTTTTTGAGCTATTTCCACTTTTTGAATATCATGAATAGTGCTACAATGAATACTGTGTACACAATTTGTGTGACCACATGTTTTAACTTATTTTAGGTAGATACCTAGGAGTGGAATTACTGGGTCATGGTGTAATTCTACATTAAGTTTTTTTTTAGCAACTGTCCAACTCTTTGCCACTATGGCTGCACCAGTTTATAGTCCCCAGCAATGTATGTGAGTTCCAGTTTCTTCATATCCTCACCAGCACTTGAAATTTCCTAGATTTTTTATTAAAGTTATCATAATGGAAATGAAGTGGTATCTCATGGCATTTATTTGCATTTCTCTGATTGCTAACATTATACTATCTCTTAATTTATAATTTTAATTACAATAAGGTTTGTCCATGAATTGGGATAAGAGGTAATATGGTGAAACATTTACTCTTCTCTCTCAAGTTACTTTAATGATCTTAACTACTTTAGATAGTACCTGTCTTATGAAGCTTAACTCTTTGTTAGTATTTGACTAATGGATTTTTGCAGTATATCATGCCAGAAAAAAAGTCCCCCTCCTTATTATACACCAGATTTTCGCCGAGTGGAGTTATTTTTCATATCCCTTATCTTGCAACCTTACCCCACTCAGCTGCATTTACACAAACACTTGTAAATGCCTCCTAGTGAGGAATTTAATTTTGATTGATGGAAATCCAGTCTCAAGCCTACAGAGAGTGTGCTGCTGAGGCAACCAAAATTGAAGCAGATGTTTTGGAACTTTATGTTCTGTTTCACCTTTTAATATTAAATGGAGATAATGAATGAACAACAACAAAATAGTCTATTTGCAAGGATATTGCTTTTGACTTTGCTATATTCAGTAGGATTTTTTTCAGTTAAGAATAAATGGTAACTTTTGAATCCATAAATATCTGATATATATTCATATATGTATATATATACATATATATACATATATTTACATAGGTTTATATACATACACATTATAAGGGAATTAAAGTTAGTTTACTTAGTTACTTTTTTTGTAGAAGTCTATGCCAAACCGTATTAACAGTTTCATCATTTTAGGAATTTCTTATCTGAGAGGTCTGTTTGCCCCATAATTGTCTTCAACAGAGTGAACTTGATTAATGAGCTATTTCTTTTTTTTTCAGAATAAAGCTAACATTTTGCTTTTCCCAGCAATGCTAGCAAATTATTTGATTAATATCAAAAAGCTCTCATTCACATATAACCTTTGAATAAACAAGTTGTGATACTGTTGGCAACATACTAAGAGGTATTCCTGTAAGTAGGCTATAAAGGAAATTGCCTTTGTAATTAAATGTATAAAGAGGGAGTCTGATTTTTGCTTGCTGCAAATCTTTTTTTTTTCTTCTTCTTATAACTGGAGAATGTATAATGAGATTAGACCAAAGCAGAATGCAGAATATGTTTTTCTATGCGGGGGCTCCATTTGCATTTCCCTCAACCCTGGAAGCACAAAAAGAAAACCATTAAACATTTATGAAACTTAAATAGAATTTCTAATTCATATTTTTGTGACTCTCTAACTTTCCTCCAAAGTGTGGCAACAGGAGCAATGGATCCCATATGAACTGAAAGATAACTATCTCTCAAAAGACTTTCATAGGAAAGAGAAAGGAGCTAAATAAAATATTATGTCTTGGTATACTAGATATTTTATATAAGTACTATTTCATGTAGAAAATTCAGCTACTCTTCATTTCAGCTCTGTTATCTATCCAGTATTCATTTCCCCCTTAGAGACAACTATTAGAATACCAAATTCGTCATAGCTTTTTGTTCAGATTCAGTTGATGGGTTGTCATTAGTCTCAGACAAAGGTCAACAAACTATGTAAGGCTTATACCCAAATCAGACCAGCCATCTGTTTTCATATAGCATGTGAGCTCAAATTGGTTTGTACATTTTTGAATGGTTGAGAAATATCAAAAGAATACAATTTCATAATATGTATGTTATATAAAATTTCAATGTCCATAAATTGTTATTAGAATATAGCAACACTCAATCAGTTACGTATTGTCTATGGCTGCTTTCATGCTAGACTGGCAGGACTAAGTGATTACAACATAGACGGTATGGCCTGTAAAACCTAAAATATTTACTATCTAGCCTGTTACACAAAGTTTGCCGACCCCTGGTCAAAGCCAATCCTGATACTCCTGTTTCTTGCTTTTCCAGGCTTCAGTCCAGCTGGCAGTGCCCATGTGACAATGAAACACAAGCAGAGATCTACTAGGGAGAGTCTGGAAAGGCTTTGCTTTCTTCATAAAAGGCTGGCATCTCAGCTTTCCTTCAAGGTCTTGAATAGGAAAATGGAACCTGGATGTGAGAGCCACCATCTTGCATCACGGAGTGAGAAACATAAAAGTAAAAGCCAGCACCCTAGAGGAAAGAAAAGGACCTGAGTTCCTGATAAAATTATTAAGCAGCTGAACCGAGGCCAATACTTGCTCACTGCCAGACTTCCTGTTATATGAGAAAAATTGCTCCTGCCTATAAGGCACTCTTCACTGGGCACTCAGTCTCTTACAGGCAAATGTCTTCCTTATTGATGTGCCCTCCTCTTTCTTTCCTTTATTCACAGAGCCTGTTTGATCTTAATTGTGTAAGAAGAGTTTTGGGAGCTGAAGATACTTCTGGTTTCTTTCACTATTCAAAAGTAGTTACCATCTAATCTCTCCACATGCCAAGTCTCACTTGAATATTCTCATCTTCAGCAAACATCAGCATCGTTACTTTGCTATTTGGGGAAATGACTATGAGAATAGCCTTTTTTTTTTTTTAACAGAAGTAGCTGACAACAGAAAACCATTGTTGGTAGTGACACTTTTCCCCCTTCACCCCTCCCTCTCCTCCACCTGTTAGATGCCCCACACTTTGCTCTACCATGGTTAGAATCTTATTCTACTCATTACACTGTTATGATGTCTTATATCAGTATGTGTATGCCTATGACTGCCTTAAGAACAATACCCTTTCATGTTCATCTCTGTCACTAGCATCTAACACAATGCTTCATACATCATATGTGATAAAGGAAAGCATGGAAGAAAAGCAGGCAGCACAGACATCAGAAAAAAGGATATGACATAGGACACTACAGATATATTGTCTAATTTACTGCTATCTCTTAAACGACTATCATATACCTTTCTCTAGATGATGGGGATATAATGATAACTAAAACCAGTATAATTCTAAAAGTTAACATTTAATTCTTACTAAATACTCAGATACATTCTAAGCACATTATACATTTTGATTTATTTCATCCTAACAATATTCCTGTTTAATAATCCTATTTCCATTCCTATTTCACAAATGGAAAAACCTGAGGCACAGAGCAGTTAAGTAACTTGTCCCAAATCACAGTTTAAAGTGAGGAAGTTAAGATTGGGATTCATATTCAGTAGCTCTAATTCCTGAATGTGACTTACTTTGTTACTACCATGTATTTAAGATGCTTCTCTAATGCATTAGGCACTATCCACAGAATAGGTTATCCTGTCCAATTAATTACTGAATTCGTCTTCTGCTGAAGCCACCTTTTGTTGAGCATTTATATGGAATACAAATATGTTGACCATTTTTGCCCACTCAGAAAGGGCTATCCACATACATTTTCCCTAAATGTCATTGTCACCAAATTTGTAGTCATATTTCTTCCAAGTTCCTGTACATCCTTTCCACTGAAACCATTGACTACATTCCATGAGCTGATATGTAATTGCACATGTGGCTATTTAACCTTCCAAGAAAAGTGAAAATCCAGGTAAGTTGCCCAAAATTCTGCCCATCAGGAGAATTTCTCTTCATCACAGTCCTTCAGGGATGTCACAGAAATGGGCTGTAGTGACCAGAGCTGTTCACTTTTAGGCGATGTCATCATGCAGAATCATCTGTAAACTAAACCCTTGTCTTTCTTTGTCAAAGGGAACCAGAGAAGACAATGTAACAGGACTGGAGACTATGGACATTTAGGAGGAAAGGTAAATGTTGGCACAAAACTTTCATTCCTTTTTCCCATAAATTCAAGCATCTTTGATGCTTGTGATCAAGGGGTTAGCCATGTCTATTGTCCCCATGTCAGAATTTCTGCTCATATAAACAAGACTGATATTTCACCTTATAACCACATTCTCTACCATCTGAACTTCTGAATTTTTTGAAAATGTCTTTTGTATCATGTGATTCTTTGTTGCTATAAGGAGACAATGTGGTGGTGGAGGAACATGGATAAAATCATCACTGCCATGGGAAAATGTCTCAGTAAGGGACAACGGTTCTTAGTTCTCCACTGGAAAGGAGCAGGATTTTGAGTCTTTAGAGCTAGGCCTGTAACTAGGAGAAGAGCGGATACTGAAAGAGAAAGGGGCAGAAAATTCCAGTTTTCTGTTTTAGCCAAAGCCAAGTTCAGAGAGCCATCAAGTCGAAGCACTCAGAGTCTCAGGATAGATCCCTGAATTGAAATCAGGTTTCATCAAGAAGCAGGGTAAAAATGTCAGAGCGAATCAGAGCAGTTCATGAAATTGTTCTAAAAGTACCAGGAGTGTCCCAGGTCACTTCTTGTGGGACATAACCTGGCTGTACCTTCCCAAGATATGCAGTAGAAAGTGATGTTTTGAAGTGTAGAGTAAAATATAGGGTAGAAAAAACAAGAAGCTTCATCTGATTTTCATGCTTTTTACAGCCCTAAATTATTTTATTTTGATTATACCTTATTCATTTATCTATAGAACTATTTATATTTCCTTCCTTCCTCCCTTCCTTCTCTCTTTCCTTCTTTTCATCCTTTACCTATCCCTTAAGGAATGAAAGAAATTTTAAAGGCGACATTAGAATGAAAATAAATCATACAATGGAAATATAAGTGAAAAAATATGAAAAACATGAATAGAAATAGAAATTTAAGACAAAGTAAAAAGACTGGGAACTGTGTTTTTATTTAACTCCTCAAAATCATCTAACAAGTCTCAAGAAAAATATGACAAGTCCATCTCATAATATCTTAATGGAGAATAATGTCAAAATGAAGCAGAGATTTCAGGAGCTCACTGTCTCACTCCAAATATTCCACCCTCTTCAAATCAATTGGGAGTCCTTGGTCTCAGTTTCTCTCACAAAAAGCAACACATCACTGCTAAGTGAAAAGAGCCGAAGTTAAGAATTAGCAGTCTCTAGGTTTTTCTCTTTCACTTGACCTGGGAAAATTTATTGAACCTTTTAGATGCTTAGTTTTTTCATCTTATGGAAGAGATAATAGGAATTTTAGCAGAATACTCCATGACATTTTGAAAATGTTCCACAATGGGAGCTGTTTAAAAGTAAAGTATTGAAGTAAGTGATCTTTAAGGTCTCATATAGTTCAAAAATTCCAACTCTTTGAATTGACTCATTTATCATGTGAAGTTTTAATAACCATTACTCTTTTATCACTGTTTGCTTAAGAATTTTTCTCTGAATCACACAGATGATTATGTTCTGGGCATGGCCACTAGGGAACTCAAGTGAATTAATGCAAACTGACAGCAAAACTAACTGTACGAGTTTGTAAATTCTTATTAAAAATGGGCTACAGATGAAAAGCTTTGCTGTAGTTTCAAATGAAACTAAGTTTGTGACAAAAACTTAAACCAAAATATTACCGTGTAAAGGCAAAGGACATATGAGCTCTCTAGCACTTTCTCTTCTCATTCTGTTTTGCAAAGCACAATTAATTCTAATGAATTAATTGGAAAGCTACTTTGGATCATAAGAAATTATGAGGAAGGGTAACTTTTCCAATGAATGTCATTGAAGTTTTTAGGAAGAAAATGACAATATTTCGCTAGAGGAGATACTGGTTTGGGGGCATGGCGTGGGGAGTACTGATTCAGAGATGGGGTCTACAATGAATGGCCAAAATAGCTTCTTGAATGCTGTCAGAAGAAGAGAAGAATTGGGGTTGGATTAAAAACAAGGCAAACCATTCATTGAAGACCTACTAAGTCATCAAAACTATGTCAGAGGTGCATCTTATTTCCTCACTTCGCTCTTATGATATCCTGAAAGTCAGTTCAATTGCATCTAATTTAACAAGAGAGAATCAAGATTATAAGAATTACAAGGACTGAGGAATTGTCCAGGATTCAACTGCTGAGAAAACATGATTAGAAAATGAATTGTTCTGACTATAAAACGTCTGTTCCCCTCTGCCAGGCTGAGAGAACGTTTCTCTTGGGAAGCCAGCTGCAAACCTATTTCACCCAGGCTTGGCTGCTATTTATCACCACCATGGTAGCTGCCATCTTCCTGTCTGGGCTGCAGGACCTTTAGCTGACCATGCACAGGAAGGAGTACACATCTGTTCTTTATCTTCTTAGGGGGGGGTGCCAAAATGGGAAGCAGCAGTAGAAAAAGCAGTTTGAGGCAGAGCTCAAGGATACTTGCAGATGTCATCCTCTTACTTCTTTCTCTCAACTCTGTAGAGAGGGAACAGGTAACTGACAATTGCAATATTAAGAATTCCTGTATACAAACATTTTTATCATTCATAGAGAAACTTTATTATGGAATCTAATGTATAGACATCATTTTATATATAAATAATGTATATTACTAGTATATAGTATATAAAATTTATGTTAATCTTAATTTCTAAAATATAATTATAATATGTAGCTTAAATATATCCTATATAATAATTGTATATTCTGATGATACATATGTAAATGATATAAAAATAATATATAAGCCATATATACTTTTATACACACATTCCATCAATTTTTAAGGTTGTAATTTGTGGTTATGAAGAGGCTAGTCAAACATAGTGATCTATAATAATCAGGCACAAAGACAAGCCTGGTATTCCTACTTTCTATTAAAATCCCAACATTTCTAGAACATTTCTGTCTGTTTTAATATCATTTACCAGTTTTACAGGGAGTTGCAAAGCTTATTTGCTATTTGAATTTAAAATTCTTTACTTCCTCAAAAGAAAACCTCTCTATACAAAACATAGCAGCATAGTAATGAGCTGCCTAGACTAAATCAACCATCTATCACGCCCCAAAATTTTACCCTCCCTTTACTTCCTGTGGTGTCCAAAATAAAGATCAACACGAACAGTGGGAGGCTGGGAGAGCATAGAAAAGAGAATTTCAAAGCGGTTGAATAACATAGAATAAGCCCTTATGAAGAGTGAGATATTGATTTAGAAAAGCTACCTTTTTAGAATGCCCCCAGGTGGGGAGAAAGTGACCCTGTTACTTAGAGCTAAATCTAGAGTTAATAACAATCTCCCCCTATTTAGTTTCCTGTCTTTCAAAATGTATGAATCTGCTAACACTGTCCTTGACCAACTGAAGATCCATTGAACAAAAAAACATAGATGTCATTCTGAATAGGTAGGAAATTCTGAGAACTATTTTAAGTAAAACTTCTCTGTTTTGTCTAATTGTATCTGATCATCTATATTCATGGACAGTGGCATTAACATACACTAGCAGTTTGGTACATAAAATCGGTTGTTCTCACTTTGTATTTACTGACAACAGATGAGAAAAAGTAATATGCAAATATGATAGCAAAATCCCTTTGGGTATTCCTGATGAATCATGTAGCAAAATATGGAATTCGGGTACAATGATTTATGCATCTTTATTTGTTTAGTGAAGAACATCAAAAGCTAAAGAAATGAAAGACCAGCCCAGTTCATTACAGTTTTTCAGAATTATAGAGGTGAAGAAAAGACAACATCTATGGCAATGATTCTAAATGAACACTGGAACTGAGACATTACTTGATCTCAAATTACTTCTTTGAAATCAGCTTGGGAAATGACATAACCATATTTAATTCCTCTGAGAAGAATTGTTCAGTTCCAACCATCTGCTAAATTAAGCAGCAGTGATTATAATGAACTTTTACAACAGACCTGATACAAAAGGGGATAATAACTTTCTTCATAAAACAAGTCCTGGGAGGGGTTTGCAATCTCAAAGATGAAGATCAAAATGGGGAGAACCGATTTTTCACTGTACTGGAACTGTCGGAGTGGTGAAGGTCAAGGGTCAATATTATGTTGTCTTAAAATTCTTTATTTTCATTTTGGAAAAACAGCCACCGAATTCTATCAAACTGCCCATTTTCCAAATCGTGTCTTTACAATGCTTAATCAGACCATTAGTTGTTGTTATTGTTTTTTGCTTTTTCCTGGTGGTAATAGAGATTTTGTTTCTTAATTGTTTATTGTCTTTCTCTCTGCACATGTTTAAGAATCTTCAGCATAACTTCTGGCAAATGCAAGACCCATCAGATTAAAATAGTCAATCTCCTAAATACCAGTAACCCTGAGAGATACATTGTTTAGTCTAGTAGTTTTCTTCTTTGGTCCTTGAGTGTTTAATGTTTCTCTACACTTCTGGTTTATTTATATATGTGTGCAGGTTCACACGTATTTTCTATAGAACTAGCTGCCTTAGATTGGTAATATTGAGGTAAGATAATAATAACAATATTAATAATAATGCCTTTTGTCTTTGGTTTTCTTGGAATGTTGCCTATGTCCATTTTTCAACTGAGGAAACTGTTTTTATAGCACAGGGTCACATTAAATATTAGCAGGGATTATTCAAAAAAATGTGTTTATGTGTAGTCCCAAGTTCATAAGAAATAAAATGCCTTTGAAGTTGTTTTCCCTCCAAATGCCAAAAAAGCTAATATGGTAGTGGCATTAAGGCATCTGAGAGAGAGCTAATTTATATTTTAGATTTTCAGAGACAGCCCTAATTATGTTGCTGTCCCACTGACAGAATAAGAAAGCCTGATGAAAGGGTGACCTCCCTCTCCCTCCTTAGGCACATGCCCACCACTGTGAAAGATATTATTTATAAGAGTCTTCACAGTAGTCTCACTCATGAAATGTTCTAACTGCACTTTACAGTCTACAGAACAAAGAGGTCTAGAACTTGATTAAAAGCACTAATTATTGTAATTGTATTTAGAGATGTGATTGACAAGCGGATTCCAGTGAAAATTCAAATAGTTTCTCCTACTCTAGCAGCATGTTCACATATCTATTTACTAGAACTAAAAATTTGAAGATCACATAATACAAATTATTCCATTGAGGACAGCCTAGTGCATTTGATAAACACAGAGTTCCTAAATGACTTTTCTTCCTTCACTATACTAACTACACCTAGTGGAGTCAAAGTGAATGTTTGACAAGACTTTCTTCCATATACTGAGATTAGCATGTATTCTTAGTGCCATTTTGTAGAAATATAGAGATGATTCATTTCAAATAGTGTTGAACTTTGTGATACCCAGTGATCTATGCGAAAGTGTCTGCCATCACCCAATCACCCACCATCTATTCATCTAGTATACGTCTCTTCACTGGATAAATATTTCTAAATCGACACCATGTTTCAGGTATGTAGTGAGCAACAAGTATATCATTTCTTCCCTTGTTTGGCTATATTCAAAATAGAAAATAAAATATTGAAAAGGATGATCGAATAGGTAATTTTACAGATATTTTATTAGGTTCGCAAAAAAGGCACAAATTTCACTTGGGTCACAGTAGGCACCTGGCCTCCTGGCCTTTCTAAAGATGCCCACACTCTAGCAGTGATTCTGTGGTAGAAGTCTCCAAACTGGAGAGACCATGTGGGCTAGTCCAGCCAAGCTCTCTGTGGTAACCACGGAGGACAGATGCCAGAGCTTAGATAATAAGAATGGCAAGAAGAGGGACATGCTGGTGAAAATGTTGGCAGTGTGCCAAAGCCACACAGACGAACTTTATTTTTGTCAAATGTTATAGATTTGTTACGTGGCCAATATGAAACTGAATATACAGTTCTGTTTGATCAATGACAGGCAGTAAGGGATATGACTTTGATTTTCAGTAAGACTCCGTGGAGAAAAAGTGAATGCATGTCAGCCGGAGAAAAGGAAATACGTCAGATACAGATCCGGGACCTCCTTTGCCTGTCTAGGAACAACAGCGTCTGGACTTTTGCTTCCTCCCTGGGGTATTGCCAAAGATTGCTGATAACATCCAACACTTCTAGTCCCTCCAGTGTCTGAGAACTCCCTGCAGTTGCAAAGGCTGCTTTGGAAGATAGCAATACATTTGCAAATAAACAAGCCTTTACAATCTATTTCAATGTTTATATACTAAATTTTGCTCTTCTGCCTCAGCTTTTCCAATAGTTGATCCATGCTGAAGTAGCTCTTCAATTTTCAGACAATATTTTTGTGCTGTCTAAAAGGAGAGCCAGGTTCAGAGCTGAATGAATCTTCTAGAAATGAATACATCCAATGAATTATTTATCGAAACTCTTGGGGATGTAACTGCTGCCTTGACAATAGCTTTTGCTTTTGAGTGAATTATGGGGTCTTGGATATCAGCCCCAAGGAATGTCTTAGGAGGACAGGCAAAGTAATATGTTTTATAACAGCACTAGGGGAAGAGCGAGAGAAGTGAGAGATTGGTAGATTTAAAGAGCTGTCTTTGCAGACTGTTTATGTTTTCATTATCTATGCTGGGTTTATATTAAAAAATTATATTCTGGCAGTGAGATAATTAATAGAATAGCTACAACAACTCTATTAATGCAGTCAATTCAATTATTTAGTTATCAGATAGGCAAAATAGCCCATTGTAGTGAAAGTTTTTATTATATAGATATGTTTATTCCACTGCACATATGCAGTGCTTAAATAAGTATTTTCTTAGAAGATAGAAAATGTGCAGAAACTGTTAAGGTACAGACAAAGTTGGATATATATTTTTCATGAAAAGTCATAGATAGTTTGCAAAGTTTTACTTCTTTGTCTTAGATTTGCCCTTATTTGAACATCCAGTGTGCCTGATATTTCTGCATTTTATTCTAACTAATAGCATGTATCTATGATTTCTGGTTCTGTCACCTCACAGGAATTCTGAAAATATTTTATTTATCCAATCAGCATTTTATGATTTAGTGACAAAAGTCCTCAAGTGTTTGCGTGATAGGGCAGCAATAAGAATAATAGTTCTTTGTTTTTTTTGGCTTGTCCCTTATCTACTCTGATAAATGGATGCACAAAGGTCACAAAGACCTGTAGAGTTTCAGGCTAAAGCATTATATAAAGCATTATATTCCATCATTCCAGTCAGTTCTCCATTGTCCCAGTGATGTCTCCTGTCTTTCAAGAGTCTGGTGTTTGATTCTAGTGCTGGTTGGTCCAGCCTGTGGCTCAGATGACTGTGTAGGCTGCCTGTGTTCTCTCCAGGACCAACTATGACACCGTGTGACAAGTTAACATCAACTCAAACCCCTTGTACTTATTTGGACATCAAGATCTTGCTCTCAGTACCTTATGGATCTGATAATATGACTCTCATTTTATTATTGTTTTAAAGTTATTATGCCTTTTGCCCTAAATCTCCATAGTTCTAGTAGGGATTGGGAACCAGACTGGAGGATCCAGCATAGCCTACCGAGGACTATTCACAAATGCTTCTCTGACACATTTAACCTCCACTGAAAAATGAATGTCTATGTGTTAGGCATTGTAATAGGTGCCAGAAATAGAACAAGACAGACACAGTTTCTTTCTTACTGGGGCTTAGAGTCTAGTGGGAGGAGTAAGACA
The DNA here is from genome assembly GCA_004363575.1 of Solenodon paradoxus. Classification (NCBI taxonomy): domain Eukaryota; kingdom Metazoa; phylum Chordata; class Mammalia; order Eulipotyphla; family Solenodontidae; genus Solenodon; species Solenodon paradoxus. The sequence goes on from RJWH01000026.1 coordinate 513,342, forward strand.
TCAAATAAGCTCATCAATCAATAAATTATTGTTCAAAGATATGTTGAAGAAATAATTACAAATATAAGGGGTTTTGTGAAATGGGAAGAAAGGCTACTATGAGAATGAAGGGAAATTTAGCAACCTCAGAGGGTCAGGGAAGGATTCCAAAGGAAGAGGCATGTAGGCTAAGATCTGAGAGATAAGAGGGCATTCAACAAGTAAATGACTGTGAAATTGGCAGGGAAAGCAAAGGTACCTCAAGCAGAGGGAAAATGTATGAGGACCCTTTATTCCCAATGAACAAACCTCATTTCAGAATGTCAGACAAAGCAGTATGCCTTCTTCAATAGACTGAAAAGATAAATGAAAACCAGAACAAAAGGGAGCTTATAGTATAGTAAAAGGCTTGGATTTTATTCTAAAATACTGAAAAACCATTGACAGCTTTATTAAAATATATTTTATTATGAAATACTCTAAAAGTACAAGATAACAAAAATAATATATATTAGACACCTTAGAAGTAATCATATACCTAATGTTTTGCACTTGCTTTAAATGTTGGAAGAAATTGTTTTATTTCAGCTGAACTGCCAAACCCAGATCCCTTCCTCTCCCTTCCTTTCTTTCCAGATAACCAGTAGACTAAGCCATATAGGATTCCTATATGCAGTGTCTAGTGAAGCTCAAAATGTGCATCCCTATGACCTTGAAATTTGTCTTCAAGGTATATGTTTTAAAGAAACTATCACACATATGCACGAGACATTTTCAAGAAACTTAATTGTAGCATTGCTCATTGCAATGAAAAAGTGGGACTCACACAATAGCCCTCAGTAGAGGAATGAATAAAGAAATCCTGGTTTAGTCATACAAGGGAACCCTATTCATCAGCTGAAAAAACGCAATAGAGTGTATGAATTGATGAGAATAATATTAAAAAAATAAGATGTTTGGTTTAAAAGCATAGTTCCAGAGGAATATGTAGAATATATTTCTTGTATGAAAAATTTTAAAGCATAAATAAAGCAATATCTATTATTTATGGAAGCAAATGTACATAGTAAAAATGTAAAGCCACTGAAAGCAAGGAAATAAACAGTAGAAATTGCATTTTAAAAGTTCCATTTGGCTACAGTATTGAGAATACAATCATAAGGTAGATCAGTGAGGAACTGCTATAATAGAGTAGTTGAATAATGATTATATGTTTGATTCGGAGAAAAGTAGACAGATTCTAGAGATCTTTAGAAAGTAGAATTTTTAAGACATAGTTTTTGGCAATGGAGGTATGATGGGTGGGAAGGAATCAATGACTTTCAAATTTCTGGCATACGTAATTGGTCACATGTACTTCTCTTTGCTGATACCGGGAACAAGAATTTTGTGATAGCTTTGGGAATGGGTGGAGGCAATAAATCTAGTTTTCAAAAAGTAATTTTAGTTACTCTTTCTATTAGGAAGTTCAGGATGTCTGGGAAATGGATCTAACAGTTCTAGAGAATTTAAAAATGGAGATAAATTTGAAAATCAGCAAAGGGAGGGACAGGAGTCCCCTTTTATCCAAAGAAGATATCCCAGGAAATGCCTGAAACCAGATAGCATTGACTTCTTTAAACACTGTTATTTTCCCTATACATACATGCCTATGATAAAGTTTAATTTATAAATTAGGTGCAGCAAGAGATTGACAAACAGCAACAATAAAATAGAGCAATTCTAACAATATACTGTAATACAAATTATATGAATATGGTCTCTCCTACCATTTCAAAATATTTTATTGTATGAAGTATTTTCAGATCACAGGTGATGCTGAAACCACAGAAAGTGAAATCTAGGATAAAGGGGACAACTGTAATAAAATTCATAATAGTGGATAAAATTGCTTAGATAGAGCATATAGAATAAAAGATGAACTAGGAGTGTAACCTGAAGGACACTAAAATGTAGTGCCAGCAAGGGAGGCTAAGCAGAGGCCATGGGAAAGGGGAAAAGGGGAGAGCTTGGGGAAGAGATGGATTCAGGGAAGCCAAAGAACAAATAACTTCCAGTAAAGTTGGGGGAGGGGTGCGGGGTATGGGGAGAAGTGTGGGGGGGCTGTAAATCCTGCATGTCATGATTCTTCAGACAAAAGAAGGAATGACAAGTATCTGTTGTATTTTGGTAGGTAGAGATCATTGGTAATCTAAATGTGAATATTTTCTGAAAAAATACTTGGACCTTTTTGGTTGAGTTGAGAAGGAAAGTAAGGAGTAAAAATAGAAATAAGATGTTCAGATAGCTTTTTTGAGTAATTTGTCTGGGAAGGAAAGGACAAAAAAAAGAGGAACCGGGCAATGAAGGAGCTAAGGTAAAGTAATAATTATTTCACATTTTGTATATTTTTTAAAGATGAGGCAAAGATGAGTATGTTTAAATGCTGCTGGGAAGAATTCACTGAAGAGAGAGAGACTAAAGAAATAGGGAAAGAGAAGATAGATAATCAGTGGGTGAGTTTCCCTCAAATGATTTATTGTTGAATTAATTGATAAATGAATAGGAAGGAAGATGTCTTTTCTCCTGAAACAGCAGTAATGTGTGAAAGAACATCAATCGGTTTACTGATTTGGGTAGTGAGAACTATCTGATTGGTTCTAATATTTTTCTGAGGTGGGAGATAAAACCATTTGAGGAGAGGAAAGGTTTTGGGGAAGTATTCAGAGGTCTTAGAAGAGCAGAGTTTGCAATAGTTGTGGAGAGTTGGAATGACGCAAGCAACATAGGATTTCTGTCACTCTAGTTTCAAGTGAAGAGTGGACATTGTGAATTTGGTGGTGCTAATCTCCTTGGACCATGTTTGCGCATTTACGCTCTATTCCCTTTGAGTTAAATTTTTCATAAGAGTCTCCTTATTTCTTCCTTGTTTCAGACCGCCCTTCCAGATGTGTCTCATGTGTCTGAATTTACAGTCAGTATAAAATATAGGTCATGTTCAGGGACCTCACGTTTTCTAAACTATACCCCAGCATAGTTGAAAGAATCTGCTATGATGGCAATATTCTAAGGCTTACCTATCTCTAAATGTGTCGTAAGTATCCACAGACTTCCAAATACATCGTGTTTTCAAGGTCTGATGGAAGAATTGGGTATTTTAAAGCTCTCTATAAATGACAGTGTGACACTAAAGAGTTACAGAGTTTCATCAACTCTGTGTTGAAATAAGGGACTTCTGGGGTCCCTCTTGAGTGTGGTAATGTTTATGTTGTACAAATGATTGTTGCTGTCATTTAGATAAAGTCTTACAGAAAAATGTAATAGGTATTCAGACATCTGAGACTGTTAAGAAGCATTCTAGTAAGATTTCTGTGTTCTGATTGACTCAGCTAATATTAACACACATTTGCTTTTCCATATATGCAAAAGAACTAATTTTCTATTTAAACACGACTTCATCTTCCATCATAAACATCTCTCAAGTCTGGTGAGAGAATTCCTTGGAAACCAAGGAACATTTAGTCATTTAATGTGTATGTGGGCGTTTTTCTGTTTAATTTATGACGTCCTTTGAAAAAGTAAACTAAAAAGTAGTGTGTGAATATTCTACTTTCAGTTATTTCTGACAGGAATTTATTTCATAGTAAGTTTATAATTTAAACCATGTTTGAGATCTGAGAAACTGTATATTCATGCCATACAAACTAGTTGAACCATTTTTTACAGGACTTTTTATCAGAAAGATAGAGCAGTATATTGATCACCAATTGGGCCCTAGTTCTAACTCTGTCACTAACAACTGTAATCTAACAACTAACAACCTGACCAGTGAAAACAATTTTATGAGGTGATTCTTAAAATATTTTCCAGATCTTACTCTCCGTATTTCCTAAAGAATTGCATGGCTGCATGGTAGCATGAAGTAAGGCTAAACATTGTTAAAGTTATTAATTCTTATATGGTACAATTAAAAACATACATTCTAAAACCTGGGGTTTAAGTTCATCGTATTCATTTATTCATGCAAACTTTAATTCAATAATTAACTATGTACTCACATGCTCTTTCCTCTGTTCTTCATGTTCATGAGGAACATGTCCGTGTCCATGTTGGGGAACAGCAGTTAACATGAAAATTTCTTAGTCCTCAAGTGGCCCCCAGTACAGCAAGGAAGACAGCTATTAGTGGATTCTTAGAATAAATGTAGGTGATCCTACAATAATAGCTACACCGCAAACTCCTTTTAGCACAGTCGACGTCCTATACAAGATCTTCGCTTAGTTGCTTTAGAGCATTTCAAACTTCACATATCTCAGATAAAAGAATTGATGACACGCTCTGCTCTCAAAATCTATTCCTTCTTTTTCTTTTTTTTTCCATAGCTAGTGCCTTCACCACGTGAGCCACAAGGGGTGGGTGGGCAAGTGTGTGTGTGTGTGTGTGTGTGTGTGTGTGTGCAGATGCACATGTGTGCGGTGTGCATATTGTGTTTTCTTTCTCCCCACCCCAGGTATTGATTGAACCTGGGACTTGCTTTTATATCCATTGCCTTTGCAGTCTGAGCTAGAGAAGTGAGGGGGTGCCTTCTTCTAATTTTTATAAATACCATCATTCACCTACTTGTTCAAGTAGAAATCTCAGAGTCTTGCCTGATTTCTGCCTCTTCTTCATTATCTCTGGCTGCAATTCACCCTCGCCAGCAACAAACGGTGAACAAGTTACATTCAGAACTCCACATTCTCCTGACTACCATTCTACTCTCATCCAAGTCATTATCATACATTACCTGAACTCTTAGAAGAAGTTCCTTCTAGCAACCCCTATTTCCTTTCTTGTCCCATTCCAACCCTTTACTAAATAAACAGCAATGGCAATTTATAGATATCTAAATCCATACCAGTTCTCCTCAATGATTTATGTTTTTAACCCTTCACTCTCTTGTATGAATTGCATCTATTTACTTTCTGTTTCTTTTTGGAATTTCATGTTCTTCTTGTTAGGGCTATAACTCTCAAAGCTGTGAAAATGAACTCCAGTTGGATTCTTCAGTGTATGATCTATAGTTAACACATAGCCATGATAATGGCATTGTGTACATCTCAACCAACCACCAGTTGAAAACACAAAGAACTTTGTATCTCTATTGATTCTTTCCCCTAAACCCCTTAAAATAATGAGGATCATGTCATTAGATTATCTTATCCTGCTTAACTAAACTCACAATTAAATGAGGTAAAAGCTACCAATTTCTTTAAGTAAATGAAAATGTTTGATGTTCAAGAAAAATTAAAATATAAACTCAATCTCTAATCTTAGAGTCTCCATTGGCTTCTTGTTGTATCTCAACTTAAATCCATATATTGGTAGAAACTACCTCTCCCTGCATCTTCAGTCTCAAGATGGTACTTTACCTCTTGACCATAAAGCTTCAGTCATGTTGGTCAAGTTCTCATTCATGAGGTTTCAATTCAGAGATCCTCTTCTTGGAGATTAATTATCTTACCATCTAAATAGATTGCACATCCTCATTTCTTCTAAACCTCCACACATTTGGTGACCATTTGTTTCAGAACTAAAGTGTTTTGTGTGATTAGCAAAGGTTCGAAGGAAGGAAACATACAGGAAGAACTGAGTTTATCCCTACATCGGTGGAAGAAAACTGAGCTTCATGCTTTCTCTTCTTTTTTCTATGTCTTATATATATTTGTTTGGGGTATTGTTGAGGGGGGGAGTTTGCCTTTTTTATAATAGTCATCCTAACATAGATGGTGTTTCAGTGTGATTTTGATTGTGTTTCCCTGATGGTTAGTGATATCGAGCATCTTTTGTTATTCTCGTTGGCCATTTGAATGTCTTCCTTGAAAAACTATCCATTCAGATATTATGCCTTTTTTTTTTTTTTTAAGAGAGGTACAGACAGGAATGAAGGTGAGTAGGAAGGCAGGCAGGGTGAGAGAGGAAGAAGAAACATTTGTTTCGTTAAGTTGTTCATCTTAATTGTTTCCCCCCAGCCCTGGGTCTCAAATCTGGGTCATTGGGATGTATGTGTGCTATGTCTGGTGGCCTTATCCACTAGGCCACCAAGGCATTTATTTTATTTAGTTGTTTATCTTGGTTGTTTCCCCTGGCCCTAGGTTGTGAACCCAGCCCCTTTGAATGCAAGTGGACTATATCAGCCAGAGGATACAGAATTAAATGCTAAGCCACAAGGGCTTGCCCTTATACCCATTTTTAAATATTTGTTTTGCTGTTGAATTCTGTAAGTTCTTTACATATTTTGGATATATTTAGGATTGTATATTTTGAATACTTTTAAAAGATAAATGACATATGACTTGCATACAGATAAATGATTTGTGAGTGTGTTCATCATTCAATAGTTAGCATTTTCATTTTGTGGATGGTTTCCTCTGCTGTCCCACTTATTTATTTTTGGCTTATTAGATATTATTAGATATAAATCAGTCAAATTATTATGATTTTTTTTCTATTTTGCAACTTGAAAATATTGAGAATACGGAAATAAAACACATCCCTTGGCATTTCTCATCAATGACTTGTCTAAGACAGTTACCAATTATGCAGAGATGGAAATGATTAAAATAATAATTTGCAATTTATATTACTATCACATTTTTGTTCTTTAAAACGTTACATTTATGAAGACCCATAAGAAGAGAAATTCTTAATTGGACTAAATCTAATTCTATTTGAATATTTATTCAAATAGCAAGTTGTGCAGGAGTTTTAATTAGTAATGTGCTTAATGACTGCCTAACAATTTTTCACACCATTCAGCTTTTATTCTTAAAAAACAAACAATAATAATGTTATTCCTTCTGATTAATTTCTCACTCATAAATGCCTAAGTACTAATGTAGTGATTAATTGCCATCAATTTTGGTGTGAAATGATTTACTTATTTTTTCAGTTTTTCCTATTACACTGTGTGGTCTTATTTATTTTTACATAAGATTTAGCATTCCATTATAATGATTAATCTGATTTTTTTTTTTTAAATGGAAAGATGCAGGCAGGTAAGAAGGCAATCAGGCAGGCAGGTAAGAAGACAGAAGACAAAGAAAAAGTTGAATTTATTTTTATTGAGTTGTTCATCTTGATTGTTTCCCCATTCCAGCCCTGGGACATGATCCTTGGGATGTATGTGGACTGTGCCAGTCAAAGGTGGCAGACCCAACTGCTACTCCACCAGGGGGCACCAATGAATCTTATTTTTATAGATAATTGGTAAAGGGAAGGAAAGAAATAGAAAATAAAAATAAATGTATTTTTGTTATGCAGCTATTTGAAATTAATAAAAACTTGTGAATGACACAAATGAAATTATATGAGAAATATGACTATTTGCAATTCTCTGTAACAGGCAAGTTATAAGAATCCTTTAAATAATACTTTATTGAGTCTATACCACAAGCATTTGTTCTTATATTCAATCATATTCATATATTTGATTGCTTATTAATAACTACTAATGTATTTCACCAGGCTGAGTCTTGTGTGACTTAAGAGGTTATTAAAGATATATTATTTGGGAACTCACATTTTTAAATGTTTGACAGGAAAAACCATGTCATTGTCTTTATTGGCAACTTTGCACCTTGAGTTTTCTTTTAAAACTGAGATTAGACAACATACACACACACACATACACGCATACATAATCTATATCTACTTAAATATCTGTCTAAAAAGATACATACTAATATAATAGAAATTATTTTTAAATTTTTAACATTAGGGGAGTTTGTATTCTTTGTATAGAATTTGGAGAGTACATAAAAAAATAGGAAAATCCCAATTTTACTTTTAGGGAAAGACAATACTTGTTATTATCTTGGCAAACTCAGTTTGACTCGTCTTTTTTTCTAAATGTATTTTTTTATTAAGGTCATAGTATAATATAAAGCTTTATTTTTTATTTTATGTATCAAATATATTGCTGTGCTGTTAAATAGCTATAACATTATAATACCATAATTTATTTACTATCATCCTATTTTTAAATACCTGGATTATTTCCACTCTATGTTAAATAAATCACATTGTGATCAATATTGTGTAATAAATCTCTTTGCAGATTTTTTGCTCTGTTGGGTAAAATTTCACTAGACCTTATGATAAAGTTTTGTTTTGTTTTGCATTTTGAGATGTGTTGAAATAACTGAAAATTCAACAACTTTTAGTAATAGCAAAATTTACTGCAAATACTTCAGGTTTATTTCTTCACTATTCCATATTGGAAGATACTGTTGTTATTCAGTCTTTAAAATTCAGTCATTGAGAGGTCAAGTACTGTGACCCAGTCACATAGCTAGTTTGTGCTGGAATATGGTTTTAAGCCTAGACTTTTCTGACTCTAAGGATAAACCAACTGTGCTAGTTTGATTGACTGCCATAACAAAATGCTACAGACTTAACCAACATAAATTAATTTTTTCACTGTCTGGAAACTGGAGGTCTAAGATCAAGATGTTGGCAGGTTTAGCTTCTTTGGAGGCCTTTCTCCTTGGCTTGCAGATGACTTCTTTCTCACTGTGTCCTCACATGATCTTCCCTCTGCTCTTTATATCTATGTTCAGATTTCTTCTTCCTCAGTCATATTGTATAAAGGCTCACCCATAAGAACACACTTTACCTTAATCACCTCCATAAAGGCCCAGTCTTCAAATACAGTCATTCTAAGATATCATGAATTAGTAATTTTGGAGGCACACAATGCAGTACATAATATTATCCTATAATATATAGCATTTCCTAATGGAATAATCCACAGTAGACTCAACTGTTGATAAAGAATAAAAGAAAACATGGACTAAATGAAAATATTTTTTAATATTGAAATGCCTTTTTAAGATTTTCCTGGAACTTCTAGACAAAATAATTTCAGCTTAAACTAACAAAAATAAGCATAGCAAAAATGAGGATACAAAAATTATTACTTTCTATAGATAATATGATTATTCAACTTGAATTATTCCACCACTAATTAAAAATCCCTTCATCGCGAGGTATTCTTTTAAGGTCTTAGGTATAAAATAAAGGTTCACAAAACTTGTTCTATTATTAAAAGGATGCTGTTTCAACAGTAATAATTTCATGGTAAACATATTTATTTTAAAATCTAGTCTATATACAGCCTATATATATAAAATAAAACAATAACATAACTTCTACATCATAATTAAATACGTAATATAATTTTATTAATAATGTAACATTATATAGGTTTAATGTATAAATCATTGTAAACCAACACCTGCATATAATATACTAAGTTCCCTGCCACTATTCCACTTCTTCCTTCACCATACAATTGATTCACATAGCTTAAGACATGGAATAAGAAGAGTTCCCTGAATGTCCTGTGTCTTTTCCTTTTTCATGATGTAATTGCCTCCTGATGTATTATTACTCCTTCTCTTTCTTCATACTTTTCTCATATTTGGATGTTTATCTAAATCATTCTTTATTTTGATTATTTTGTAACTTTACTTAAATGGAATAATTCTCTATATAGTCTTTATCTGTGATGCTTTCTATGGCTGTCTAGTATTCCATGGTATAAAAAATAACCACTATAAATATAAGGATGTTCAAAGTTTCCAGTTGATTGTTAAAAATAATTGCTGCTCTCAATGTTAGTATCACTTGGGATAAACATTCAAGAGTATTTTAAGAAATTGGCTTTCAGATTGTTTTGACTCCTACCCTCAGTAATGACTTCATTTTACTACAGTACACATATAAACACTAACATGTATGTGTGTATATAACTAAAACAGTATTTTTATAAAATAATATTATGTGAAATGAACACTATTTTCTATTTTTAATGCTAGAGGTAGACTAATATATTTATGTTTTAAATTGATTTTATTGATTTTTAAGATATTAAAGAATAAATTAACTTTTACTCCATATTAACAGGGAATACAAGAAGAACCACAGAATGCTAGAAGCATAGTTTAAAAGTTCTATTAGGTGTGGCCCTTGTGGAGTAGATTCGCCAGCTGCCTTCAGTCAGCAGCGAAGCCACATGTCCCACAGACCCAGATCAAAACTTCAGACTGGAATGAAAACCAAGATGAACAATTAAATAAAATACATTGCTTCTTCCTCCTTTCTCTTCCTGCCTCCCTGTCTTTATTTGCCTTCATTCCTGCCTGCAACCTTTCCTTAAAAAAAAAAAAAAAAATCTGCTAATATGGTAAAATTTATTTAAATCCATTTTAGTCTTCACTGTTCTTTTCTAAGAGTGTACTTTAATTTGGTAAATGTTACATCTACTCTCTCCTCTCTTTATTATTTTACCCTACTTCTTTCTCTGCACTTCTAGGTTGATCCACCAGTCTCATTATCTTTCAAAATATTCCTCTTGTCTATCTAATCTTTTAATATGTAGAAAAATTTAGCCTTAGGATCAATTGACCTTAAATTTTTTTTTTATAGCATAGTTCCCAAATTATATGTATTTATCCATTAATAGATCCTGAAATCAGTGTAGTAAAATGAGTGGGTTTTTTCACTGAAATTAATAGATCAGAAAATAAGTAAACTTGGTTTGGCAAAACTTTTGTTAGGGGTGTGTGTGTGTGTGTGTGTGTGTGTGTGTGTGTGTACTAGGTTGCAACAATATGCATTTCTTATTTTAGTAATGCAACTTTTTTTTTCTATCATGTTTTCCTTGGTGAAAAATAAAAACAAATCTTCTTAATCTTCCTCACATTGATTGCTCTATTTACTTTAAGAGATGGTCCAGCCTTCAACTTTCTAACTGAGTCCTTCGGGAATATTATTATATGACATGGGGGACCTTGGGAGTCAGGCAAAACCATTGACATTAGAATTTTCACAGATCTGCATATAATAATGGCCCACATTAGCTCTTAGCTCCACCTATGTCTTCAACAGGGGTCAGATGGTATTTTTCAGAATTGCTTTCTGACAATAAAAATCTGGGAGATATTCTATCTCCTAAAGACTGAATAATGCTGAAATACTTAAATTTTTCTTGATAGCTGTGTGGTCTGGTTCCAGATGATTAGAGCCTGGGTGATCCTGGAGATCTTGCTTACATTTTACTTCACTATGTTTATTGCAGATTCGAGAGTCCAGACTGGCCCTGAGGAACCCTCTGGTTGGGGTTGGAAACTGATCCTTCTTCCTGGGACTTTAGTGGTCATGAAACCAATGTCAGGTTGCTGAGGTTGTTTCCTGTGATGTACTTATTTTTCAAGACAAACTCTTTTCTCTTTGTTCTTTCTAATTTGACTTCACTAATATGTAAGAACTGTATAGGCTCTAGAGAATCCTAATCTCTTGCAGTCTTGTGCCAATGCATTCATACATTCGTCTTTATTCTGTCTTACTTGTTATTTCCAGTTCTTCACATTGTGCTCCACATAACCGTCCAAATCTTGCTACAAACACCTTTTGATTCTCTATAAATATGCAAGGCAGATCTTTCTCTAAAGTTTATATATATACTGATAAATATAATAACTCACATATCTCTTCAGCTTATCTTAAACTGTTTCGAAGTGAAAAGTTCCCCTATAGATATAGAGCTTTCAGACACTGAGTTTCCACATAATCACAGTCCTAGAATCTTGTAAACTCCTAGCTCATTTCTGTCACTTGTCTACCTGTGCTATACCAATGTAAGATACAGAAGCATGTTCTAAATTAGACTCAAAAGACAATATCCTTTTATGTATTTTCAGGTTTCAGTGTTTTAGGTGTGTAACAAGCTAAATAGAAATATGTACATACCTAAAACAAGTATTTTCCCAAGCCCTGGTGTTTCTAGTTAGTCTGTGCCTGATAATAAAATCCCCAGAGATTTTGGTGATAATGGTGGCTACATTATTCTACAAAATAAAAGAAACAACACTCCTTAGAGTGGCCAGGAGCCTGGTGGGTCAGTGTTTTCAAAACTTACTCTAAAATATGCACCATAGCCCCCAGATATTTCTTTAAGGGATCACTTCTGAGGTGAAACAGACCAAAGCTCTGAATCAGTTCAAACATTTTTTTAAAGTCTTTGTTAAACATTTACCAGTGTACGTTTGCTTATACCTTATCTTTCTTTGATCTTTCTTTTCCAGGAAATAACATAGTTTACTAAGACATATCATGCCCAGAGTGGTTATATTAAGCTGTAATTTCCAGTCCAGAATTTTGTAAGGATTCTCTTGGATTATTTCAATAGAGGAAGTTTTCATAACACTATGCATCTGCCTTTTCAATAGGTACAGCCAATTTGAAGAGTGCCTTAACTCTCTCAACTGCAAAAAGTTGAAAGAGTGATTGAAGGGGTATTTCACAATCTTATTCTAAATTTGATGTGATCTGTCATAACCTCTCCTGTTACTTTAATATTGGATAATGACCTTTATAGTCACTATTGGGATGACATTCTGACATTTCTAAGTTGATAATTCTAACTGAATTGCATCTGTAACTGCCTTTTAGGGAAAATATTGTAGACAAAAACTTTCAATGTTTACATTTAATATGAACATAACTTTTGCTCTTTCCTTGGGCTGCATTGAGACCAACCTGTTCATCCTGTTCATCATGGAAACAAATGAGAATGCCAAAGTAAATTAAAATATTACACACACTACTAAACTCTGAAAGCACAGGTAACTACCACAGACATCTGAAGAATATGAAAACACTATTTTGAAGAGCTATATGCACACCATATTTTCATTGCAGCATTATTTACAATAGACACAGAAACAATGTAAGTGTCTATGGACAAGTAAGTGGAGAAATAGGAGATATATGTATGTATGTGAGTGTGTATATATATGTATAAATATATATTTAATGCTAGATGTAGACTAATATATTTATTATTTTTATACACACACAATAGAAAACTACTCAGTTATTAAAAATAAGAAAAGATGAAGTCTTGCTATTTGCAACAAAATGGCTGGACCTTGAGGGTATTGGCTAAGTGAAACAAGCCAGAGAAAGATAAATACTATATGATTTTACTCATATATAGAATATAAAGAAACAAACTAAACAAAAACAAGGATTTAGAACAGAATAAAAGGGAATTGGAAGGTGAGTGAAACAGAAAGTGGGGGTCAATTGTATGCTGATGAATGGAAACTAGATTTTTGGGGGTGAGCTTGATGTAGTATATACAAATACTAAAATATACACCTGAAACTTATGTAATATTATTAACCAATGTCACCTCAACAAAAATGAAATCTATCCCAGACAATTCATCTCTGAATTCTTTCTCAAAACCCACACTCTCAGTCTCTTCATGAGTCAATATCATACAACACATAGTGAGGAACATTCTTCGAAATACCTGACCAGTACTCTTTAAAATTACCAAAGTCATACTAAACAGAGAAAGACTGAATGGATCACAGGTCAGAGAAGAGCACAAGAGTATGATGACTAAATGCAATGTGGAATCCTGGAAGATTAGTGGAAAAAAAATTGGGAAAATCTGAATATGAATACCATGTCCAGAATTTTTAGTTGTACTTAGCGAAGGAATAGAGAAAAGTTAATTCTCCTACATCTTCTTGAAAACAGAAGTCATTATTTTTCTTTTAAGTAAATTTACATAAGGAAGAATATTTTCATCTGAAGTTCAGTTGATGGTAATGAGCCAATGTTAATTTCTTAATTTTGACAAATGCAGAATGGTAATGAAATCTTGCTAGTAGTAGAAACAGGATAAAAGACATATGGGCATTCTCTATACTGTATTTGTAACTTTTCTGTAAAATTTAAATTATTCTAAAATTTGTTTATATAAAGAAGAAAAAGAAATTTGATACTAGGTCAGTGGTTCTCAAGTGAGGATGATTTTGCCCCCTCCACTAGGAGACATTTGACAATATCCAGAGACATTTTTGGTTGTCACAATTAGGGAAGAGTGCTATTATTTCTAGTGGCTAGCACCTGCTTCCAAATTTAGTAGAATACATTGGAATAGCTATACCAGGAAAGTTATTCAGTCCCAAATGTTAATATGGTCACATGGAAAATCCCTAGATTGGATGGAAATTGGGCTTAAAGACTTATCAACCTGTAAAACGTCCTTAAAATAAATGTAGTAGTAGTAGTCCTCATCATAGTTATAGAAGAATATGTCAACTCTGTCTTTGCAACTGGCATGCCTGTATCCTCAATTCTAATCATCAGACATCCCCCTCCTCCCTTCCTCACATAGACTGCACTTCCTCTTCTTATTAGGAAAAATTTAGTTGTGGTTTATTTCTCTGCTTGCCTGCCATGTCCTCTACAGTTTCCAAAAAGTTATCTCAACTTGTCACTCTGCTTAGCAGCACAAATGAGTTTCCTGAAGATCTATTCTCCTATAGAGACTTAAAGCAAATAGATAGAGAGTGATTGTACGTAGAAGCTTGGTTTTCTTCTCTCATACATGGGATAGTTAATCTTAGAATGCATGAGTAATAGCTTGCTTAACTTTAAATTCATTTTCTTCTATTCAAGTTTGTCACGCTTTCTACTTTGTTCTTTATTTGAGTAATTAAAAGGTAGTAACTCAGCAGGGGAAGTTTCCCCGGCTGTCAGAATTCCTGCTAAAATACGATTTAGAACACCTTGACTAAAAAAAGGGATCTGCCAATTAAAGTGTTTTTTTTAAAGAATTGCACAACGAATGTGCTTCTTTGGAAAGTTTATTTTCTATCCATTACTATACTTTGAAGTAGAATTCCTAATTGTTATTCAGCTATATTTCATTACAGTTAATTGGCTTCCAACATTTGGAAATGATTTAGTCTCACTCTTTCAGAAGCTACTGATAGCAGCCCCTAAATCATAATCTTGACACAACAGCTTCTTCTTCTTTCCTGGTTACATTGTCCTTGCAATTCCAGATTTAAAAAGGTGATTACATCCTTGAGTTTTTGTACTTTAAAAAAATTAGGAGTGATTCAGTTATGCTAAAATAATACTCTTTTTAAATTGGAGTCTAAAATCTCCCTCCTTTCTAAATGATTTCCACAACTTTGGGAAAGTCCAGATGATGTTTGACTAGGACATTTATACATGATGACCCCCATGGGTGGATATAGAGATAGTTCAAACGTAAATTTACTTCTACCTAGATAATTTCATCTGCAACCCAAGAAAATCAAATGCAGAGTTATGCAGCAGAATCTCTGATAACCTCCAACATATTCAAGAGAAAAATAAATGAGCTGACTCTGAAGAATGAAGCAGTTAACTAGTCTTAATTACGAGAAACCAGACAATCCGCTACTGTGTAATTCACAGACAAATCACTTTACTTTTTGAAACATCTGTACAATGGGAATAGGCTTGTCTTTCATGAGTCTCTTGCAGTGCTATGTGAATGATTAAGGGAACTCACTTGCTAATGATTTACTGAAAATCACATACATAATAGACAATACAGTAGATAAAGCATATGGATTTGTAAATAAGGAAGTCAAAGTTTTTGCTCTTTTGAAGCTTTTACTATCTACCATGCTGCCATTCAAAGAGCAGTGCATAATAGTAGCACTGACAACCCCTGGGATCTTGTTAAAAATCCAGAATCTCAGGCCCTCCTCAGACCTACTGAATCAGAATCTGTATTTTAACAAGATCCCCAGATGATTCATATGTACATTAAAGTTTGATAAGCATTAGTCTAGGGAGTGTTTCAAAAACTAATTCTGAAGTTAGGGAAGTGCTATGCAAAAATTTTGAAAAGCCAGTTACTCATATGTATCAAGAAAATATATGAGGTTTTCAGGAGAAACTCTCCATTGAAGTTCACATAAAAGGTAAGACGGATGGAATTCAAATAAGTTTAACCATGGAGTCATCTTGAGGTCATTCTTAGAAAATTGTATCTCATAGTACTTGCTTGTTGTAGAATCACACACAAAAACATAAAGGAAAAAAACATCTTTTTTTTCTGTAGGAAGAAAGTACCTTCAAAGCAGGGACTGAGAAAGGAAATAGCAGACTTGAGAGAAGAAATGGGTCTGAAAGGGAAAGAATAAGTTAGAAAGTATGTACTGTGTCTTCTGTGGTGGTCTAGATACTAAAAAGAAGAGCACAATATATTTCAGGACTTGATCCTTCTGAACAGTCAGACCAGCCCACAAACAACTGTCCGTAATTTAGCAGAGACATGATGTCATGGACAAAATCCATACCCACAACCTCATAATCAACCAAATTGCATACAATTGCTATGACAAATCCTTGTTGGAATCCTCTTATCATGGAAAACATCCTCAATATACTAAACAGTATCCTGAGATGGGTGGGGAAAAGTAAAAAGCCCTGAGCCTGGAGCACACATTTTTGGTGAAAACAAGAGAAAATTGAATGACTCTATAAGAAACTATTGCTCATATACAGAGATAGCTATAAACTTTGTAGATAATCAATCATACAAAAGAGTAGGATATAAGAGACCATACTCTCAAGCATTGTTTTCTAAAAGGTAAATAAGTAAATAGAAAAAGGTGACTTTTGACATTGCAGAGCAATCAGCTTCAATTTAAGGACTGAGAATATTCTAAAATGAACCATTCTATTATTGATTTTAAACTTGCTGGAAGGACACAAGTACTGGAACACAGACTAGTGTGCCAACAATGTAGGATTAAACAAATTCTAAATTCTGCTAAAAGGGTAGCACACTATTCATTGATGGAGTGCTTAATAATAGAAGAGAACTGAATCTAGTTTACCTGTCTTGGGAGCCATTTATAGCTTCAATTCATCTAATATTTCAACAAAAATTAATTAGGTCACTAATAAGTGCCAGTTGTGATGAAGCAAACCCATTTTTAGTTAATTTGAAGCTATAAAAAATATGGTAGCAGCTAAATGACTATGAGTCTTTTATGCTTAAATGAGTGTTAGGCTTATGTTAGTCCTTACAGCTAGCTACTATAACATTCCTCAGTGATAGTATTGTCTAGATGTCACCAATGATGAGACTGATTACTTGCAAATCTAATGAAACCTCATGTAAGGCTGGAGAGTTATATATAAACACTGACATGAAATGTGGAGGTGAGGACAATCTTGAATAGGAAAGACAACAAATGATTTTAAAATAATGACCTTCAAATATTTTGGGGTCAACTGTAATAATAGTTATTATTGTTAATTCAGAGTAATGTAAACTGAAAACCATAGTTGCCTCACTGGTCGCAGAAAAAAAATTATTGAAGAAGTAAAAAAACAAAACATAGCACAATATTTTTCCTTTATCTCATTGCTTATAAAATTTATTGTAGAATAATTTCCCATTTTGTTATTCATCTTCTCAGCTGTAAGTTCCCTGGAAGTAGGGGTTGTGTTTATATTGGCCACCAGTTCTATTTGTGGAAAATACCATAATGTTTGACATATTTTATCGAGTATGAGTTATAGGACATCATTGTCCTAGTCACTAGAAAATGGAGTAGTCAGCAAGAAAATTATGGTCCCTGTCTTCATGACTCTTAGAAACTAGTAAGGAAGATGCCTGTTGATCAAGTGATTTTGCTTGAAATGTGGCTCCAAATCTATAAAAATATACTATCAGACTACCCATGCGAGTTTGGGGTTAGAGAAATTTTTTTTAATGAAGTGATATTAAGAAGTGACTAAAAGAATACAATAGTAGCTTATTATTTTGGCAAAGAGAACAGGAAGAAGAAAGCATATGCAAAGACCCAGAACCTTGGCGTTGCTTACACAGAGGATATAGCCAAGGCTCAAATGACTGGATGTTAGAGAACGAACATAGGAAAAGTAGCCCAAGATGAAACAGAACTTTTGACTAAAGATGAAATTAGCAAGGCCTTCAGACTTATTTAAAGATTTTAATGTTTAGGACCAGGTCATAGTAAAGCACAATAGAGTTTTAAGCAGCAGACTGGTTTGGCATAATTTGCATTGATCAAAAGATAAATGACCTGCCTTGTGCATAATGGATTAGAATGAACCAGATAGAATGAGACAAGATTAAAGATTAATGAGAATCTTGTACTGGTAAAAGTGAAAGAAGACAGTGAATTGGACTATAGTAGTGATACTGTAGATGATTCCAATCAAGGGCAAAGTCAAGTAAAAACCAGGAATTATAATTTACAGGACATAGTCATTAATAAAATGAAGGGTGATCTAGAGAAGGTGGCATGTCGAAGTCTCAAGTTGCTAGTTGAACAACTGAAGAGGGTGGCTGTGAAGAACTATTTTGAGACATTTGCTTCCTCAAATAAGGTAAGCATGCATCAAGTGAGATGCTGCTCAGGACAACATACCTAGAAGTGCTGGATACAATATAAAAAATATTTTGTTAATTGTATGGATGATATGGTTTGAAAGTTGCTTTCTTCAGAGGCCGTGAAGAAAAGGAAAGAATAAATTCTCACAGTATATACCAGTTTTCTAGATGTGGCTATTTAGATGGTATTGGCCAATCTGTAAAGACTTAGAGCCTAACTTTCTTCCTTGTTTTTGCTCACTCTCCTGATCTAGAGGGTGTCTTTTGAGAAGCTGATGATAGCCTGTTGGGTGTACCTTTGTAGGTTGTGTTTCTCTTTATGTTAACAATCTTGACTGATTTTTCTTTATTGTTGGTTTTTGCTGTTTTTACTATGCTGTGTCTGTGAGTAGGTCTTATTACATTTAGAATTTTGGTGTCCTATCAGCTTCTTGGTCCTCCATTGTTAGTTTTTGTAACAGGGACATTTTCTACTATTACTTTCTTTAAATAAGGTTGTTTGCTCTTTTATACCCCCACTCTCCTTAAGGACACTGATTACCTAGATGTTTGTTTGTGTCATGGAGTCTAATATTTCTTACAGGGTCTCTTCATTTATTTTCTCAATCTTGTTTCTCTTTTTTTTCCATGAGAATTACCTCTGAGATCTTGTCTTTAATTTCTGAGATTTGTTCTTCCATGAGTATTAGTCAGTTGATGGTGTTTTTCATGTTTGTCTTTAATTCACTGACTATTTTCTATCTCTAACATTTCTTCTATAGCTTTCTTTAGGGACTCAATCATCTTGGTGAAGTAGTCATGTTTTTTCTGAGGTCTTCTATTTGTCTTTGTGTTTTTTATTGTGCCTACTGCATCTTGTTCAGCTTTTCTTACAGCTAATATTTTGAATTCTTTATCTGTCAGATTGTGCTGATCAGCATCAACCAATTGATGTCTCCTCTGTAGAGTTCCTGTCATCTTCCTCATTTTATGCCATTTAGCTGTTTGCGGGGTGGAGGGTTGATTTGGCATGGCTTTCTTCTCTGCTTTGTTTTAGCACTATGGCTTTCTTTCTCTTCTGATTTCTTCCTAGGTAGTGACTGTGGTGCTACCCCTGTAAGGTTGTCAGAGAGGTGGCAAGCAGTTGGAGTCGATCAGAGTAGATGGTAGAGTTGAGATTGAGTCCATTCCCTCCCTAGTTCACCTTGCTGCTGAGGCTTGGTGGTGGGAAGTCTGTGGCAGCTTGCCTGCTTCAGTGGTGGCAGGAACAGAGGCCAAAGCTATAATTTTAAAGGAAGTTTCTTGAAACAAATACATTCTACCATATCTGATCTAAGTGTGGCTTTAAGAAAGTAAGAGTTTCTGTGTGGTAAGAAACAGCTTCAAGGCTACAAATTAACACACCATATTTTATAATTTTAAATTTCAAAGTCTTATTTCTTTTATTTAAATAGATACTTGCTATTTTCTGTTGTTCCTGTTTGAAGTCAATATATACGTTGTTTAAATATAGAGGCTGAACTATGTTTAAGAATTGCTTCGATTCTGAGAGTTTATATAAAAAGAAAAGACTATATCTTAGCTACAAGTTATTAACACCCTTACAATTTTAGGAAATGAAAAATGAGGAGGAGATTGATGGAGACTATATGTATCAGAGGAAAGGTGAACTAATCTATTAGTGTGTTAATTATGTAGAGTAAGATTAATGTTTCATACAATCATTTGTTCTAATAAATGTATTTAAGTCTGTTCTACCTGTCAGTAGGAGAGAATGTTTCAAGTTCTGAAATGTTGTGGCATCTTACAGTATTTTCAAAGTGTATTTCATTTGATATTTGTCCTGAATGGGTCTCTGTTGAAACTAGGGTTTCTTTGTCAAATCAGTTTGGAAATTCTTAAATATTATTTCATTTTCTAGAGAGTGTCAAATATTCACATGTGTAAGGCTATGGAACTTTTACTGAGAAAAATCTTTTTAACTTTGCTTAGTTGATATTTCCTGATAGGCACCGCTATATATTACTACTTTTTTTTAATAAGTGTAATATTAGCTACCATTTATGGAAGTAGAGTTCTGAGAAACTCATTGTGTTGAAGATTTGAGTGTTGATAATATGACAAGTCTCTCACTTTTGTTTATAAGAACAATAACTACTAATGTTGCAGGTAACTATAGCTGACGTTTGTTAAGCACTTAAATGTCTTACACTTATTTGACCTCTTTATAATTAATCAAATAATTAATTTGTTTAGTGTTCAAAAAAACACTATGAGTTAAGGATTCTTATTTTTCCATTTTAGAAATGAGGAAACTGGACCTCAGAGGGTGAAGTAAGTTACCCAAGGCTAGGCAACTGCAAGCATGAAATATAGATTTGGACCCTAGCAATCTGGATTCAAGCATTTGTGCTTCACCCTGTGTCTTTATTCCTAACTACAAGGTCTCAGCTTTCTTCTCTATTGAAAAAAGAGATTTGGATGGAGCTAATTCTCAATATTCTTTTCTGCATATAAAATCCCACACTTGTCAGAGGAATGCTGAAAAAATTAATATTTCATAATAATTACTAATACTATTTATGCAATGGTTTTTATTTAAAATAACAAAAATAGATTTCACAAAAGCAACATAATTGTTTGACTTTGTAAGATCCTTTCCTGTTTATCAATGTTAATCTAAGGCTATTTTGTATTCATTTTACATATTTGCCCAAAGACACAGCATACTTTTCAGATTAAATTTGTCTACAATTGAATTTTGGAAGAAAGAATTATACATGAGATAGTTTTCTTCTAATTCTGATATTCTGTGATTAACTGAACTGATAATGGAATATTGTTTGGCTTTAGAGACTTACCATGAATAGATTAAGGGAAACTATAAATGATGTATGGTGGGGATATACATTTATGTGTAAGATGATTTTAGAAACAAATAAATGAACACTGTACTTATACTTTATAAAGTGTCTGTTAATTACCAGGCATCATACTGGATTTATAAGTTTCTCAACAATCCTTTGAAATAAATATTAATATTTATAAAAATAAATATTTATAAGAAACAGTTTCAGGGAATTTAATAAATTGTTCAAACAGATAGAATAATTAAATAACAATGTAATGATTCAAACCCAGAATTTTTTGATACCATAGCCTAGACTCTTTCCAAGTTACTTCTCACATCAAAGCAAATGCTATAAGAGCATTAAATATCACTTTAATTAAAAATAGAGGCTTTAATCATATACCTATATAATAGTGTCTATTTTATTCAGCTAGAATACTTTATCAATGTGTAATGAATTTACTTATAATTTTACTTATACTTTTAAAACAAGCAATAATTATCATTATTTTATATTTTCCAAAAAATATAACACAGTTCTGTGAAAGGATTTTGCTTGCCTGGTATTATCTACCCTGGCACCAGAAGTTTGTTCATAGTGACCAGGTAAAGTCAGTCTCTAAATATCTGGAGTCGAATTTATAACAAAAGTTTTTAGCTTTAACCCAATGAAATGAATAAAAATGAGACACATTTTACTAGAAGAATTACTTAAGCATAAACCTATACCACAATTATAAATTTTATAATATAAATAATGTGATCTTTTAAATAAACATTCTTTTATGCTATACTGAGGGACTAAGGAGCTCCCAGGTCTCTGTGGCTAAGAGAAGGAAGATACACACTGTTTTCTCTCAAAACTTCACTCATTTTCAAGGACTTCCATCAATTTTCCCCCCAGCATATCTAATTTGATATAATTTATTTATATTTCCTCTTGAATCTTTCATAGAGTCATTAACATATTCAAAAGTGGCAATATATTCATGTCTTCCCATATCTACTCTTCCTTTAGGAGTCCCTAACTTAACGCATAGTGATAACCACCTGCACGTCCCCAGTTGTTTTAGTCAGAAGCTTAGCATCATTCTTAATTCTTCATTTTACCCAACCCTATATTGCAGTCCATTACCAATGATTTTCTTTTTATCCTTTAAATAGTCTTCACATCAAACCTACTTGTCTTCATTTCCATTCCCATTTCTTGAGTCTAAGCTAAGACATCTCTTTAATGGGTGATTTCACAGTCTTCCTAACTTGGCCCACCACATCTATTCCTGCCACCCATGCAATTCTTTCTCCATATTTTAGTTGAAGAGATCTTTTTAAAATACAAATTTTTATCCCATCCTCACTGTGTTTAAAACCTTTCAATGTCTTCACATTACTCCTATGATAATCTCCACATTTTAAAAGATAGCCTCCAGGGCTCTGTATACTGTCATAACTCCATCATCGTGAAACACTTTCATAGTCTCCTGTCCTACTCCAGCCATATGGCTTTTATTTCAGCTCCTGCTATGTGGCATATTCTTCCCTTCCCCAAAGTTACTGCTTATTAATTTGGTTAGAATAAAGGTCTACAGTATGACAGAAAACCCAGTAACACTGGCTTAGATAAGAGAGTTTATTTCTCACACAAAATACCAAGTAAGATTCCCAGGAATATGCTTGGAACCCATGATCTTTCCACCTTGATTTTCTACCATGCATGGCCTCAAACTTATTTTCCAGAGTGATATTTCTTACTGAAAAACCAGAGGGGAAAAATGACAAAATAGAAAAGGTGAATGGTTCGTCTACCCTCTCTCTTAATATTCCTAAAAACTGCCATATAGTATTTCGATATCCCTACTATTTGTTCAGAATTTAAATAAAGGTCAAACCTGGAGGTAGGAAAGGCTAGGAAATGTAGTCTTTATTTTGAATGCACATGTGTTACTAAAATTTTGAGTTAAACAACTTTATTTATAGGTCTTCTCTTCATTTTTTTTCTTCCTCTCCACGATTTATGTCTGATCAACAACTGTGAATTTATACAATAATCCTATCACCCGAGAAGAAAAGGATGATAAAATGGTGAAACAACATAAGTATAATATAGGGATGTACTGGACTCCTCTCTACTACCTCACGTTGCCCACCTTCTTTGTCCAGCAACTTTTTAAAAATTGACGTACCTTTGGTTTATCATGCTATGTATAGATCACACTTCAATAAATGTTTATATCATACCACACCCACCTGAAAGTTCTAGTATCATTTATCATTATCAAATAGAACCCCTCTAACATATTGCTCCTCTTCCCTGTCACATCCTAGTAATTCTTATGCATTTATTGTCTCAGTCTGAAGTTATTTCCTTAAGGAGTCTTTCATTGACTGCTCCCCGACTTATCTCCATGCATTCTGCACTCCTACACCACCATACAATTAGGATTCCAATAGTATTTTAATTGTCTTTTATTTTTTAGAACAATTGCAAGTTCACAGAGAGTACAGAGCTCATGTATATTCCTTGACGCAACATGTACACAAACAACGTATGCGAAAAAGTTCAATATCTTGAACTCAGGTGGTGTATTTGTTATAATTCATGAACTTATATTGCCACATCATAATCACCCAAAGTCCACAGTTTACACAGGGCTCATCTTGGTGTTACACATCTTAGGCATTTTGACAAATGTACAACGTCATGTATCCATTGTTATATCATGCAGAAAAAGTTAGTTTCACTGCCTTAGAAATCTGTGCTCTGACTATTCATCTCTCCTTCCCCTTAATCCTTAGAATGACTAATCTTTTTATTCTGTTCATCGTTTTGCCTTTCCAAATGTCTTAAAGGTGAAATTATACAGCATGTAGCATTTTCAGGTTGACATCTTTCACTTAGTAATATTCATTTAAAGTTTTGCCATGTCTTTTTATGGTTTGATAGCTCATTTATTTTTTGAGCACAGAGTAATATTTCTTTGATTGTGCTGTTTATCCATATCGGTTTCTTCCAAGTTTTGGCAACTATGAATTAAGTTGCTATAACATCTGTGTGAAAATATTTGGGTAGACACATTTTCTACTTAATTTGGGTAAATACCCCTAGAAGTGTGATTGCTGGGTCATATTGCAAAATGTTTTGTTTTTTAAGAAACACCAAATTTGTCTTCTAAATAGGCTGCACCATTTTTCATTCTGGTCCTTGTTATTCCATATACTCACTAAGTTTTACTCTTGTCAGTGTTTTGGATTTTTACCATTTTAATGGGCTTTTAATGATATCTTATTGTTTTAATTTGAATCTCCCTGATGACATATGAGACATCTTTTTAGATGCTTATTTGCCATCTGTAGAGGCTTCTGCTGAAGTAATTGGTCCATTTTTTAGATGCGATATTTGTTTTCTTATTGAGTCTTAAGGATTCTTTACATATTTTGAATAAAAGTCCTTCTCATTCTCTTGAAAGTAACTTTGGCCAGGCATAAATTTTTAATTTAATGCTGTACAGCTGATCAATTATTTCTTTCATGGATTATGCCTTTGATATTGCATATGGAAGTCACCACCATACCCATGTTACTAGATTTTATCCTATATTATCTTCTAGGAATGTTAAAATTTTGTGTTTTGTATTTTGAGTGAATTTTTGTGAATGGCATAATGTCTGAGTTTATATTCTTTTTATTTTACATGTGAATGTCCAATTGTTCCAGCACAATTTATTGAAAAAATTATTTTCATTATAATGCCTTGCTCATTTGTCAAAGATCAGTAAATATATCTGAGTCTATTTCTGGGAATTTTGTTCTTTTGAAAACATATTGTCTTGTTTACTGTAGATTTATAGAAAATCTTGAAGGAACTATCAGTCCTCTGTGTTTATTCTTCTCCATTAACATTGTGGTGGCTATTCTAGATCTTTTGTCTAGTATGTAATGTTTAGAGTAAGTTTGCTTGTAACCACAATGTTACTTTCTGGGATTTTATTTGGGATTGGATTGAGATCAAGTTGGGAAGAAATGATATTTTAGCAATGCTTAGTCTTCTATAGGTGAACATGGAATATTTCTGAATTCATTTTATTTGACTTCTTTCATTAGAGTTGTATAATTTTCCTCATATATATCTTGTATACTTTTTTAGATTTAATAATATTATTAAAAATTCAGTCATTCAATTTATTTCCAAAATATTAAAAAAAAAAAAAATCTACCTTTCCAGCTAAACTACATGAGATCAAAGGCAATGGCAGCGTTGCCTACTGTTTACGACCAGATCCTATAATAGATACTTAAGAATTGCTTATTAAATAAATGAAAATTTAAATGCTGTATGTGCTGAGCTATATCATATAGTACATATTGGACTTATCTCCCCAACACCAATCTACCCCTAAACAACTAGTCTAGCTGCATATGTTAAATTACGATTTGCCAATGGTTTGCTTTGAAAAATTTGCCATCTGTCTTTGTATGAAATTTTAAGAGACGTGTTGGAGGGTTCTGGGGAAAACATTCTGACTCCTAAAAGAATCAATTTTCCTTTTTTCCTAGGCATGTTGCTGGGTCTGGATTTGACACCTGGAACTTAAGCAACTAACTTGTTGCCAGCCTAGCATAAAGACAACATAAAAGAAGAAAGTATAGAAAGATTGGTTAAAAAAATAAATAAATAAAAAAAATCCCAAACTGATCCTTAGATAATATAATTGTGTCTGTCAACCAATCTGGAGTCTGCTTTTCCTGTGAATGACATATTATGAGAGACAGACAATATCTCTGTTGTTTAAGCTAATTTTAGTATATGTATTATAGGAAAATGTAGTATATTTAAAAATCCTTTTAGTTTGAAAAGTTATTGTTTGAGGTCTACCTAATCTAAAAAACAAATATCCCTAATTGGATAGAAGGATAAAGATCTTGACACTGCCTTGTTGACTTCTATTTCATATATTGACTTTTTTTTTTCATACCAACTTCCAATAGCATAATATGTGCTTTAGTCCTGTCACAGGGCTTTCTTTTCTTCTTCTTTTTTTTTTTTTTTTTTAAGGAAAGATGCAGGCAGGAATGAAGGTGAGTAGGCAGGGAGGCAGAGAAAGGAGGACTAAGGCTCTTTATTTTGTTTTTATTTAGTTTTTCACACTGGTTGCTTCCCTCCTGGGCCTAGGACTCATATCCAGGGGTTTGTGGCTTATACCTTAAGAGGCAATTGACCTAACTGCTGACCTAACCCGGGCATACAAAGGTCATCTTTGTACATATATTTTAACTGAATTCTTTTAAGGTAATTAACTAGGTATTTTTATTTATCTAAGAGTAATATCTCTTTCCTTTAAAAATTCAAAATATGAAACTCATCTCTGTATTAAATATTGGTATATAAAAATAATGATCCCAAATTCAACTTTTATAAAAAAGTACAGTCTTATAACTTATGTCCTCTAATAGCGTTTGTCTATTTTCTTCATATACACAGACACACATATTTCCACCACCATTCTCTCTCTTGCTTGTACACACACATATGCGCGCGCACGCGCACACACACACACACACACACACACACACACACAGTTTAAAATTCAAAATTATCTTTGTACTGTCTGCATAACTTTGAGATGAAGGAAATTTAAACTGTTAAGTGGATTAAAAGGTTAATTGCCTAATCTTGGTTTCTTTCCTGAGAAGACAACTTTGACTTATACAAGTTTCCTGTCTGGAAGCTAGAGATCATTTGAAATGTACTTAGATGATTCAGTCTTAATTTGTAAGGTCAATTACTTTTATGAAAAAATTCTAATATTAGTTTCTTGACAACTGATAATTTTTCTTTTTAAAAGGTGATTATATTTGGAAAATTACAATCTCTAAATTTTGTTTCTATTAACAAACTGAGAAAATACTTTGAAAGTGTCATAAACATTTGAATAAACTTAATATATTTCCCTCTATTCAAGATGAGTGCAATCTATAAATAAAAAAAAGTGAAATAAGAGCTATTTAAAAATATTTTATTTTCTATTTATATTAAGTGTTTATTGTGACAAAGTGGCTTTTCAAAGCTGTTAGAGAAATACTTCGTTTACATGATCTTACATAACAAAAATCTTTGATGTTTCCCAGTATAAGTTCTCTAAAGTTCTAGTAAAAAATTGCAGTTATCCTCAAAATATCATTAACTTTTAAGCATTTTACATTCAGTAATGGGAATTTGAAAAGTTCCATGTCTTAAAATTTCCCCAATGTGTTATTTGCTTGAATTTTCACACTTTGCTTACAAGATAAAAATAAAGCTAGTATTGATTTTATTGGCCTTGATTCCTTGAGTTTCATCCTAAATGATTGTACTTTCATTTCTACACATTTGATATCCTTGATTTGGATTCAGGGATATTTAAAATATGCTGTTTCTAAGGGATATTAAAACACTACCCTGAAGAAGTAACCTTCAAAATCTTGGCTATGGATTTCATTCCTATATAGTTTTTAGGAACCTACAAATGTAAAGAAAAACCTGTGGTAGGGCTGTCAAAGTTAAAATCCTCATTTCATGAACTGATTTTTTTCTTTCTCTCATCAATTGAGATGACAAGGTTCTTATTTAATGCATTTTAATTTTTATTTTCTTTCTAAAATAACTACCATCATTTGGAATGAGGCCTAAGTCAGTATTTAGACATTTCCATGAAGATAATGGAACAAAAGTACTAAATGGGATTGTCAGGAGGGAAAGAAGTAGAAAGTCGGTGTAATAGGGCCTGAAGGTGTAAAGACTGGGACAAGGGAAACAATGAGAGAAAAGAGAAATATAAAAAAGGTACAGGAAATAGCACAAAGAAAAATGCCTGTATTTTGGAGGAAGTTTTCTAGGCCAGGCTGGAACTCATCTGCCAATGAGGCCGTGATTGAAGAGAGTGCACAAGTGAAGTTGACTGAGTTCGGCTGGGAATAGTCATTCCCTCATGAGAACTTTATGTGGCTCATCTCTAAAGGCTAATAAACCAACTCAGGACCTGGCTGACATGAAGCACTGAGCAAAATAGGTCTCTCTGTATAATTCCAGGTAGAGAATTGCTTCATTTCCTGTTTCCTCAGTCTTTAAAAAATGATGAAATATAAAATACAAACAAAAGAGTATAATATTAAGAGCACAAGCAATTCTTCCCAAACCTAGTTATATATTAGATGCACAGGAAAGCATTTGAAAATACAAAATGCCCTAATACCTCTGTATAATCAAACTATTTTGCTTGGTTTTTTAAGCTCTATAGATGAGTCTAATGTGCAGCCTGGATTAAGAGACAGTAGTAAAAAAGAATGATAATAAGATGAATACGCATATACCCATTACAAGCTTAAGAAATATAAGATCACCAATTCCTATGAAATCTTCTGTTTCTCTGATAGAATTATCAGCCACTCCTCTCCCCACCCCAAACATACACAGGAATCCATTTCCTACATTTTGTATTAATTGTTACCCTACTCTTCTATCATGTATCTAAATCTTTCAAGTGTTAATTTTCTAGTTAGATCTTTTTATAAATGGAGTCATGCTAAATCTATTCTTCTGCAATATAACTTTTCACTGAATTGTTTTTGAGATGCATAGTTATCGTTAATTCATTTTGCTGTATAGTATTCTGTTGTGTAAACCATTTAATATAAATATTTTGCAGAATCCTCTGTAAACCAGGCTTATTTTTTTTTCCCATGGTCAGTTGATCATAAGGAAATATTATAAAGCTGTAGATATGGATGAGAGCAGAAGGGACAATGCAGCAGGATTAGGTACTGGAGACATCTGACCCATCTGTTCACTCAGATTACTTGTGTCTTGAAGACTTACTCTTAGCCTGCCCTCTTTTGTAGCATATCCACTTGGTTGTGATTCGCTTCTCTGTATACTCAAACTATAATTTGGTAGATAAGTTTAAAAAAATAATTCATTTCAAGGCTTTTTGGTGCTCTCTGGTTAGATAGTCAGTCTCTTCCAGGACCCAATAGTAAAGAGGTGCCACTTCTCAATGAGAATGTTTGCCTCTAGAGAAAGATATGGCTTTGGTTCTATTTTGGGGGGTTTGCAATGTCATTCTCCTATTTGGATTGGCAAAAGCTCTGTACAGTGTCCTCCTTGACCTGAACAGTCTAAAGATCATCTGATTTGCTGGGTCGAAATGTAATTGATAGAATAGATATCACTGCGGTCAGATCTGCTGCAGAGCCTTCTTTTGCTTTAGCCCCACAACTCTCAGGCTCATGCTGACTCATTTAGTGATTCAGAAAAGAACACATAAAAAATGACTTTTGCTTTCAAATTCAAAGATGTCTGCTAAACATTATGACTCTTCATCAGTGCTAAATGGAAGTAGGCGTAGCAACCTTTCTTTGCAAGGAGTATCTCTGTACTCTGTAGACAGCTGAAACTTTTAAAACTTCACTAAAATGCTGGGCCTCAGAAATGGCATGAGTTTATCTCCTAGTACCAATAAATCTCCTAAGGAACTTGCCTCATCCTGCTCAGCAGAAATAATTGGAATGATGACCACAGCATAGTGAACCAGTGTGGGATGAGAAAGTAGACGGGTTCTCTGTGGACTGATTATGACAAAGAGTGTTAGCACTGAAACAGCTGTGAGGAAATGCAGTGAAGATGCAGTGTTCCATAACTGGGGTAACTCTGTTGCATGTCGTCACACCCACACTGCGGGCACATTGGATAGTCCAGGAATTCTCTTCTTCCTACACGTCACTCCAGCACCCCGTACTGGGAAAACTTAACATTTATCTCATTTTAAAAGAGAAAATCTTTAATCTGTTTCTTGTCATAGCACAGGTATTGAAAGAGGGTATTCAGAGTTGAGAGGTAATCAATCGACAATGAACATAGTAGGCATTAAACAACAAAACGGACAGAAATATTCACTCCGTTGCTATTAGCCAGCATATCTGTCAGTCTTCTACTAGTTCACGCATGGAAACACACTCGTGACATGAGCTCCCATTCACCAACGATGACATTGTTAAAGTTTTTACCTGCCAGAAAGAGACCAATGTTGTACCCAACTATGGTACCATTTCTTGAGGAGACCAAATAGTTACTTTGAAGGAAATTGAGAACACCACATTGTTACATCCTAGAAGTCAGTTATATGTCTTGACAATTATTTGTGTGAAATTGACTTATATTCCAGATATAGATTTATCTTACTTTCCAGTAGAACCCTATTGAACCGAACTTTAAAAGAATTTGTAGTTGATAGATTCAGAGACAAGACATGTGATAATATATGGTACCAAAAACCTCAAAAACAAAAGAATAACAACAGTGAGCACATGACTTGTGATCCACTGGTCCTATCAACCACCATACCACCCTATCAACCACCATACCACCCAGAAATTATAGGTGTGATTGAGTGTAGAATGGCTTTTTAAAAGTATAACCAATGTGCCAACTTGGAGATGGTTCTCTGTAAGGACAGGCCATGGAGCATACACCCTAATTAGCAACCATGGAAAGGTTCACGAATCTGAGTAATTTGAATGCTGGAACCAGGCCCAAGGACTGAAAATAGAAGTGGCTTCACTTACTGTCACTCTCAATGATCCACTTGGGTATTTCTATTTTTTTTTAAGGTACAGGCAGGAATGAAGGCGCATGAAGGCAGGCAGGCAAACAGGAAGAGAGAGAGAGGACGAAGAAGCATTTTACTTTATTTTTACTTAGTTGTTCACACTGGTTGCTTCTCTCAACCACTCCACAGCTCCCTGACCCAGGACTAGAACCCAGGATATGTGGTCTTTGTGCTTCGCAGGTGATTGACCTAACCACTACTCCGCTGAGGCACACCCCCTCAGGTATTTTTTATTCCTTGAATCCACAATGCTACGTTTTTAGAGAACCTGGTTATCAGAGAAGGAATGTTGCCATCAGGGCACATAGATTTCTATGAAATTTATTCCATGATTGCTACCTAGTTGGTTTGGGATCCTCATTCCAAGAAACCAGTGGGGGAATAAAAGGAGTCACTACGTTGACATGGGTGATTGACTCTAATTCTTGAGAGAAGATAGAGTTTCTATTACACAATGGAAATAGAGAAGACAATAGTTAGAAAGAAATGATTCAGTCATATGTCCTTTGTCACTTCTTTACCCTATTTTGAAGGTAAATGGATAAGGGCCACAGCTTTGGCCAGAGAAAGGCTTGGCAAATAGATGCTCAGAATGTTTGTGTTACCTCACCACATAAATCACCTAAACCAGAAGAGGTGTTACCCAAGGGTGACTCTGCAATGGTCAGTAGAGGAATAACAATTATGTCTCCAAGAACAGCTGTATTAATGAAGACTGTAATGTGTCTACTATCCTTTTAAATTTATGCAGGGAAAAAATAATCAAAGAGAATCTTAGAGTTGTTGGCAGATGGGTGAACTTACGTCAAGCAGGTGGACTCCAGCACACACAGAGTGAGCTAGTTGGAGATGGTAGTGAATCAGCCTGTGGTGAAACCAGATGCCACATGCTTTCCTCCACCTGCTAGGAACACTGATGGCTGACAATTCACAGCTGAGTCTGCTGAGCATGATCCCCGAGGAGAATTGTTTTACTTAAGTTTATGCCTCCTTATCAGTCAACGGCATTCGATGTCTAGTCAACATGAAGGTAAAAATGCGCACTCTCTTGTCACAATTTAGGGCATCTCTGAAGGGCCATCTCAATTCCAAAGCTCCTGCAGGGTTGACCAAAGCCTGTCTTTCAGTCGCACATCAGTTCAATTTCTCCCTCAATCTCACATTCCCCTCTCCTCCGCCTCCACCCAAGAGCTCTCACTAATAAATCCGAATGCAAATATTTTCATCAAAGTCTGTTCTCTGGATTACTGGGACATAGTCTACAATCTTTTATGTATTTCTGTGGGTGTTTTCTCATTTCTTTCTCCTTTTGCTTCAGTTTTTTTTAAGCCTATTTTCTAGTTCACTGAAAAAAACAACTTAGTTCTAGTTCATTGTTTTTGGCTGCCTTTAGTCTTTTCAATTCACTGATTTCTTAGCTTCAGATATTTTCTTATTTTTCATGTACAGAATGCTCATGATAATCTTTTGTAGATTTTAATTGTTAAATTCACCATCCTTTAATCTTGTTTTTCTTTTTCCCTATTGCTTTTAGCATATTCATCACAGGTGTTTGTAAGTCCTTGTTTGTTGACTCCAATATCTGAGTTATTGCTCCTCTTCTTTTCTCATGGAGTCGCTCACATTTTCTCATCTCCACGTTTCTAGTAATTTCTTAATGCATGTTGGACATTGCATGTACTTTTACTCTAGAGACTCTGTGGTGTTAGTTTCCTTTGTTGACAATTGCAAGGAGAGTTGGAGCACCTGAATTCAATCGCATATTAATTGAAGTTGGGGCTGAGTTTCAGTTGTAGGAAACGCAGTCTATTTCTGCTTTACTCAGCTTATGTTTTTACCTGGCTCCAGCTCTTGCTGCATAGGGTTTGATTCTAAATTGGTTGCCTCAGGTTTGGAAGACTGCAGAAAATTCAGCGATGCTCTTCAGAGATTTCAATCCAGTTTCCTACCTAATATCAAACTATGGCAGATTTCTTGGAGGTAAGACTAGCAGTATGTTTGAGTTAGGCCACTTCCATAAGACTTCAGGAGATTTCATTTGCCTTCTGGAAGCTTTTAGTTCCCCAGACTCATATAATATCACCAGAACTTAGCTAGTGTTCTGTAAGGAAGAGCAGTTGTCAGTTTGAAACTCTTCAGGTTTCTATTTTGTTACAGCAGTCCTGCAGAATCTCTAGAAAGACTGCTAGTTTCTCTTTTCCTTAGCCAAGGTTCTGACTGATCAAGCCAGTTCTCTGTTAGCACTTAGAATCAGAAAATGCCCATGAGGGAAAGAAAGATAAAAATGCTTGCTACATAAAAGAGTTAGTTGTCTTTCTAGAATTTTAGTTTGCTGCTTCTGAAATTCTCTGATGCTCTAAAAATATTCAATTTATTATGTATGGGGCCTTGTCCGATTTTGTAGTAAAAGTTCTTTTCCTGACATATTCCATACGAATATTTTCATTAGTTTTGAACTCCAATCATTTATACATTGCTAATATTATTTCTGTTTGGAAAAGTCAAACTTTCAATGATTTATTTGTTTACCATTTTCTATCCCTGCCAGTCATTTTTATATCTTAGTTTCCTTCGATCAATTTTTTTCTTCTTGAAGTACATTATTTAGTAGTTCTTTTTTATGAACATTTGTTGGTGATAGTAAATATTTTCATAAAAATGTTCTTTATTCACTCTAATTCTTGAAACATGGTATGAGCGTTTACTGAAAGTTATTTTCAATTTGTATCTTGGCTGAATCCAATTTTGTCACTTGCCATTACTGAAAACTATTTTGTTCGGTCTTTTGTAAATATTCTGTACTTTCTGTCGGCCTTTTATTATCTTTTTTAATATGTGATGCTTCTTAGTTTTTCTGGATGAATTCTGCCTAATGATTTATTTTCTATTTTGCTTGGGATCTGTTCAGCTGTTGAATCCAGAATCTTTTATCAGTTCTGAACATTTCTGTTATGTGAATATTCTTTCACCCTTTTTTCATTCTCTAAGTTCTGGAGTGTTTATTATATTTTGTCATAATATTTTCTAAATTTTTTTACTCTTGTCTGTATTTTGCATCTTCATTTCCCCCAGGTTTCATTTGGGATACTTTCTTCTGACCTCCCACCCATTTACTAGTTCTTGGTTAAATAACCCACCCGATTACTAATTCTTGGTTAGCTAAGTCTGTTCTTCTGTTAAATTTGCTCAAAGAGTTTAAAATTTCCAAAATTCCTGTTTTATTCTTTTATTTTAAAACATTTTAAAACACCTCAATCTATTTTATAAATTTTTAAACATTTTATGTTTTCCATATTTTATTTCTGTAATACATCTAGGCAGTTTTTCATATTTCAATTTATTGTCTCTTCAGAATCTAATTAGAATCTTACCAGGAGTCTAAATTATTCTATTTTTGTTTCTGGAAATTATATTTGGTTCTTTCAAAATTTATATGGTAAATTTATAAAGTTGCTGCTTAATTATAATTTTAATATTTTTTTAATATAAGCATTCGTATTTTCTCTATGATAATTCTAATACTTGGAACATTTCTGATTTTGTAGATTAATCTCCTTTCTTGCTCATATTGGCTTGTTTTCTTCTTCTTTTTTTTTTTTTTCTTTTTGTGCTATTATCCTGGAATAAAAATCTCTTAGAATATTTGCGTTTTGAATTAAAGTTGATATCCAAAAGAAGAATTTACATTTCCTGGGAGTGCTAGCAATTTGGATCATTCATAATGATCAGCCTAATTTTTTGCTTGGAAATCCTTTATTTTCATCAAATCTTTGAGTATTGATTCTGTATCCTACCCATGTGAGGGCAGATATTTCCATTATTTATTTCTGTGGTTCAAGATTTTTTTCCCTTTGTTCAATAACTGTAATTATCCAAGATTATAAAACTAAATTAAAAATAATACCCTCAAATTTCATTGGCTTAAGAAAAGCAAAGTTTATTTTCACATGGAATAGGTTTTTCTCAACCATTTTTAACTTTATTATGTTGAACACATAACCTCTAACAATTGAGATCTGGAAATAAGTGCGTCATTTATACCCACGTCCTACTGGCCACAATGCTATTTCAGAGTCCCACGCAAACAGCAAATATAGTTTTCCTTTGTGCCCAGGAAGAAAAAGTATTTTCATAATGAGGGGACTAAAACACCAACTCCTGTTTCTCAGAATTGTTCTGTACATGTCCCATTCTGACCAAGGACAGTGAAAGACAGCCCCAGAGGCGTAGGAGAAGCTCCTATTTTTCTACACATTTAGCCCTTCCCTTGATCAATGACTCCATCTGCTACCTCTGGACTTTCACCCTTCTCCTAATCCAAGAAATGGTCTTTTTTTTGTCCCTATTCTTTAGAAGAATGTAGAAAGGGGAGTTATCTCTCTTTACTTTTAGAGTAAGAATAGCAATGAATCATTCCTTCTTGCTACAGTGGAAACCCCTCTCTCCCCTAAGACCTCCATGCCTCAGCTCAGGATATAAATGTATGTGTCCCAGCAATCTCAGAATTTACCTCCATGTAAATTCAACATTCATATGTTGTTCTTAAATCTGGGCATTTCTTTTTCTACACTTAATTTGTTCATTTGTCCAGCCTGTGAAGAACCTCAGAGAAATAGGGGAACTTTTCCTTTGACCCTCCACAATTACATCACGTATTATCTCTCCCACATTCATCAGTGTCAAAAGTCTTTCTACATGTTAGAATCATGTGGGCTGAGGTATTCATTCTGACTTCATTTTCAGAGGCCTTAGGCTCATTCTTTTTAATACTCAGTTCAAACTCAACTTGTGATTATTTAAAATCAAACCCTTGGGAATGCCAGTTTTAATCTTTCATAGTTTTATGTGTTTATTTTTTTTGTTGGCGATCTGATAGTGAGAATTTCCCTTTTTCTTCTGTTAGCTCATCTAAGAATATTTAAAAGATTTGTTAATGTGTACTTTGTGTATTAATCTTAAGTATTCTATACCAGGAAGTTTTCTCAGGATAACTAGTCTCTGATATGTTGCTTAAAATGGAAGTCAACTTCAGTCTTTTTGAACCATCATTCTGTTACCAATTAACAGCCTTGCACTGTGGTATCTCATATTGAAGAAGAAACTGAGGGTTTTCCTCATTTTGAAAGAATTTCACATGTTAGTGCTACTAGATAATTGTTCCTGTTTCTTAGTAGTACACTCTCTTTATATTTTATATTTCATATGAGAAAGCCAAGATTTTCGCTTAGACCAGTACAATACCACTTTTCATATTGTTTTTCTTTCCAGCTGTCTTTCAGGAATTTATAGGGATATTCAGTCTGTGATGAAGAACTGATTTGATAAGAAAATAATCTACCACATTCCAGTTAAAACTAGGTAATATAAACGACATCGAATATTGAATGAAGTTTAAGGTATTGGTTTTTCTTTTGTTATAAAGAATTAAGTAAAATAATTTTCAGTAAAATCTAACTGACGTCTTCAGATGATGGTTCAATTCAAGATAATTTGTTGTGATAGTTCTAGTTGAGGAACTAATCTAAGAGCAACTTTTAACTACTTATAAAAATTATTTTGTACATCAGAAAAATCATTAATATGCTGTAATTGATTTTATTTAACTTTAATGGGTATTAACCAGGGGAATATGTTCTCATTCAGTGTTAAAAAAAACATGTTGTAAAAAATTGGATTGAAATTGCTATTGAAAAATTTTGTAAACCTTTGGAGATAACATTTGATTGAATCCATTGAGGATTTTAAATTTGTATGAGCCTAATTAATTCAGTGTCTTGATAAAGTTTTTGTGTTTTTGTTTTATTTCTAAAAAGAATCTCAACTAAAAATTACTTTGACCACAATTCTTTTCTATTTTTATAAACTGACTTCTAGAACTTCACCGTACATATTTTCTATTGAGAAGAATTAGTAATGATGTAGGGTTCCTGGGGTCTCCTAGGGTTCAGTGGTGAATGGTTCAAGAAAGAATTCTTGAGACATTAAAGAGGTATAATTTTATAAGTTCATTAGAGAAAGTGAGGGAGAGAATGAAAATGGCAGCATGAAGATAGAGTTCCCTGGGGCAAAAAGGTTGCTTTGCTCTGGGCTGGGAGATTTTATTTCCTTGGGAGAAGGGCTTTTGGACACACTACCTTTCCAGTGTCAGCAATTAGTAAGAGAATAGGAGTCATAAGGAAGTTCAAAAGCAGAAGTAAGTTGGGGGGGGGGGGTGCCTGGAAATTCCCCATGTCTGTCAGATGGCCTCTGGCATTCTGGTGGTCCCAAAAGTAATTTATGGTTCCACTAATTTATGATTCCATGTATTAGGAAAAATATTAGGTTGGTGAAGGGATTACATGAATCTTTCTAGAGCATTAATGAGGTGAGCTTTGCCCTGTAACACTTAGGAGCTGGACTGTTAGGTGTGGCTCAGCATTCCAAAGCCCTCTGTGAGCTCGGTTACCCTGGAAGATCCTGGTCTTAAAAATAACCTAGAGAATGTCTATTCAGTCCCAACATTTTCTCTCTGCAGTAACATACAAGGCAGACCTAAATCTTTTTAAAACTCTCAAATAATATTTTTCAACTATTCACATTAACTAGTTGATATTCCCTGTTAAAATTTGTTTTATATATATTGCTTCTTTTAAATATTTTTATTTTTTCCAGTTACTAGGAAAAGTTGGTTTTAAGAATTTAGTTGAAATGAGCTCACCTATTATAATCTCAAATTCTCAAATTTGTGACATGTACACCAATATTAATCAGTTGGGTTATAGAAGATAATTATTGCTTTTTAAAATAATGCTATTTGTGAATTTTTTGTTTTAGATATTTGTCTTTTAGATAGTATTTCCTTATTTCCTTCATTTCTTTTCATAATTGGATTGTTGTATAGATAAAATATCGCTGTTTGTAAATAGTACCTGTAAGTCCAAAGAAGAGAGCAGGTTTGCATTAAAAAAGTAGTTCTGTTCTGTGGCTGTTCTGTAGCTCTTCTCTCAAAGATTGATTTTAATTTATTCCATTTTAGCAAAATTTCCAAACTATTATAATATAAATCATATATACTGATGCAGGTGAGGGTGAGCTGAGACAAACTAATGTGATGCACAAATCTGTTCAGAAAGAATTCGTGGAGAGAGCCATTTGGTCAGGATCACACAGTAAATTTATTAAAAGCAGTAGCCACAATTTTAAGCTTCCTGTTGGCCAGGAAAGTTACATTGATGGAATGGACATGTGCTGCTTACATTTCACACACAGGCAAAATGGATTCTTGTATATATCTGAGAGGTGAGAACGTCTTCCTTTCTGGGTATGTCCAGGTTACCTGGAGTAAAACAGCATGAATCTCTAGGGTATGTCCCAGAATTGCTAAGGTGGGGTCCTTGCTTTTTGGGGTCCTTTATAGGACAAGATTCCCTGCCCCCCAAAAGGCATGGGTGATGCTATTTTGTGTAAAAGCTTTGGGAGAGTGGCATTTCAGCGAGAACCTCCATTGGAGTTTGTCTCAGTGCTTTCCTGCAGCTGCCAGTGTTGCAATGTTCTTACCAGGTGACATCAGAGAGACAAACCAGAAGTTAGTTTAGGAGGCTGCACGGGGTGGGTGGGGGAAGCACCACCCAATCGTGCAGCCCTGCACTCAAATAGCTTGGGGTATTAATAATTTTCTACTTCTGGTGTGCAGGCTACAGTGCATAAGCAGTTTTACAGAAGCAGAATGAGCAGTTATTTTGAAATTATCTTTAGGTCGTTTGTGATAGTTGGAACATTCTTGCAGTCAGGGCACAACATTCCTGACATTCCTGATATGTGCTGAGCCTCAGGGCTTTGTGGTTTTCAGAGTGAACCAGCAAATATGAAGTTTTCCTCGTTCCTTGTTTCACCAGAGGCAGGTCCTAGGCACTCTTCTCAGTCTCTTCTTTTGATAAATGATCCTCATTGCTTTGACTAATGTCTGTATTAACATCTTAATGAATTTCTAAACAGACTCTATACCTTCTGACTCTCAGCAGTGCCATCCTGTGAATCCTGGTGCAACTACCCCCACCCCAATAATTAAACGAGAATCCTTGCCCCCAACGCTGGGAGAGTCAGTCGGCTTGGCTTCTGAGGTCAGGAAGGATCCAAGGAAGTGGTTAGATTTCAAATACTGCATTATAGTTACTTTTAATTCTACCCCCATCCCCCCATTATAAGCCCTAAACTTCCCAGCTTTCAAATGGTGACTTAGGTTAGGTATGCAAAGAAACTTTCATTGTGACATCAAACACCTGGAAAGTCACAGGCTGTAATTCAAGTAGGTATATTTTTATATTTTAAGGGAAGTCTTACCAGTAGATTTCATTGAGATTCTTTCACCAGAGACATTTCTATGTACACCAACTTTTGCAATATTTGTGTGCTCTTGAAATTTTAGTGATTCCAGTTTAAGAATCTGCTTTATATAAAAATTCAGTACCTAATAAGTCATATTTGAAAATCTTAATAGAAAGAAAAGTAACCTATAATGACTGAATGATTCAGCCACTTTCATTTCTACCCCTTTTTCTGAATCTTTCTGTAGCTTTGTATCATTTTGTTACTGAAAGGTTTTCTCTGAGCTCCGCGAGGAAAAAAAGTCAATTAGACAAAAAGTCGAATAGCCAGGAATTTATTGGGGTTTGCACACCTGGGCGAAGTTCCCAAGTCCGCAGAGGGCTGGGGAAGTCGCGCTCCAACAAAGGGAAGCGTGCTCTTTAAGCAAAGGAATTTCGCGGGCTTCATACGTAGTGAATGGGAATTGGCCCTGTGAATCCAGGTATGGGGGTTCCATCCCTTATTCTGACATCAGCCACCTTTTTTCGGGCATGGCTGCCAGGCATGGCCGCTGTCCTGTCCCTCTGGGCCAGCCTAACAGTTACTCAGATTTGAAGTAATAGAAACTGTACTCCATATTTTATGTATTCAGGATGAAATAAAGCACTGTTAAATCCCCTAGAGACTAGTAAGGCGATGAGGATTGGGTCATGTAAGGGAAAGGAGTTAGGAGGAGGCTGGAGATGCTGCCTGGACATTCAGGACAGCTGGCTTCTGATGGACACTGTGCATATTAGTCTGTGCTGGCTGCTCTAATGTGGGGGTCGAAGGAGAATTCCCCCATTTCTCTGAAATTCTTCACATCCTAGACCAATGAACAAATTAACAGCAGGCATGATTAGTGAGAAAAAAAGTCTGGATTTAATAATATGTGTGTGGAGAATTTACAAGGCAGACATTCATATTCTGAGTTGAGGCATGGAGGTCTCAGGGAAGCCCGAGTTGTGGGGTCGGGGGGATGGGTCTCCATGTGGCCAGGAGGAATGACTCATCTTTCCTCTAAAAGATAAATAACTCCCTTTGTGCATTATTCTAGAGAATAGGAACGAAAGACCTTTTCTTGATTAGGAGAGGGTGGAGGCCCATGGGTAGCATATGTCTTCTTTGATTGAGGGAGGGACTCAATATTCGGAAGAGCAGGAGCTTCTCCTTGGCTCTGGGGCTGTCCTTTATTGTCCTTGGTTCTTCCTGTCAGAGTGGGGTGCGTACAGGAGACCAATTCTGAGAGACTTGGGGGTTCTGTTTTAGTCCAATCACTAACAAAATACCACAAACGACCTAAGATATAACTTAAAACACAGAATTTATTTTCTCACATTCTGAAAGTTAGAAGTCTACGATCAAAATTTTGGTTGATTCTGTTTTGGTGACAACTTTGTTCCTGGTTCTCAGAAAGCCACCTTCTTACTTCCACAGTTTGTCGTGTATAATTCACATGTTTTTTCCCCAGAATTGGTGAAGGAAATATAAGGATACACATTATACATGGGTAGAATGTAGATATTCCATATTTATATGTGTTTTTAATTTTCTTTCATGTACCTTGTATCTGTTTTTGTGTTTTGTAATTATTTGTTACATGAAATTTCTTTTACCATAATATATTAAAAAATAAATGCTAGAAATTCTTTATCATACACAAAAAAGTACCTAAATATAAACGGATAAAAATTTGAATTGAAAAATGATTTTTTTCCCCTGAAAGTCTGGGCTAAAAACGTGAGTGCCATTATACATGAGAGTGCATGATACATGGCAGATTACAGTATATCCCAAAATAAGTTTTCCTCCGTGGGTGTTAAGTAGAGAAAATGAGCTCTTTTGTGTCTCTTTTTATAAAACATTTATAGGTCAAGGTCTCATCCTCACGAACTTAAAATTTAACTTTTATTACTTCCTTAGAGGTCCCATTTCTGAACACAATCACATTGAGTTAGGACTTATGAACATATCCAGCATATGAATGGTGGGCTAGTATGATTCTTTTCATAGTGTTCAATGTCTCATAGTAAATTACTTTAAGTTATTCCCAACCACTATTCTCAAATCCAGCTTCTGAGTAACCTCTGTTCAAGTCATGTGCCCAAATACCATTTCAGGGCTTCCATTTGTTGCAGACCCAGCAAACAAGGAAACAGGATATCAAGGCTTTATGAGGAAGCAAGGCTTATTGTCCTGCTGGCAGTGACTCAGCAGATTCATATCCAAAGGCTGAGCCCGGATCCTGCCGGAGCTCTCTTTATATCTTCCAGCCGGCATTCCACATTTTCCATACATGGTTACGAAGGATTTCCTCAGTTGCCTTGCCTATAGAATAGTATATGTCTCAAGTCCTTCCTCCTTGTGAAGTCACCTCTGTACATTTTCACATTCCTCCTCTCATACATTTACATACTTAATGAAACCAAATCTATAGAATTTGGAAAAAAATTGGTTTTAAATACCATCACCAGGTGATTAATTTGCAGTCTACGTATTGAGAATTACTAACTTAAAATACTTAGAACTTAGTTGGCTAGAGAAAATCAGTATCGTCCATTAGAGACACTATTTTATTGAGGATTTATTAAACTTCTAATGTGTATAAATACCAGCTTAATAAGTACTCTTTTAATACGTACAATGATGACTAATTGTATTCTTGGTCTCTCACAGTCTATTGTGAAGTTTAATAATGTAGGTTAATTTGATCAAAAGACTTGTTATTTGAGCCCATCATAAGAATTAAAAAAAAAAAAAAAATACTTGTTCTGTTTTGGTTGCCGTTGGCATAAATTCCAAGGAGTGATTTATTAGAATTTAGGGGGAAAAAAAGCTTGAAGATACATTATTTTTGTTGAGATAAAATATACGTAACAGAAATTACCTTTTTAACAATTTTTGATTGTACAATTTAGTTGCACATCTAATTGTGTAAAAATATTCCAGTGAATGATTGTAAAGCAAAGCTTTCCTTGAATTGTAAAATCTCAAATTGCCAAATTTGCATGTGGGGATGATGAAGGAGAAGTCTTTCTTTTATTTGGTGCGTTGATTATATTGCACTGTCTGATGTCCAGGGGCAAAAATCAAGCAGGAGAAACAAGTTGTTATTTGCAAAGTGTTAAAAAAACAGCCAGATTGTTTCTTCTTCACTTGCTGTGCACAGTATGGGCTGGCACCGGCACCACTGTGGTAGCTCAGAAATCTCAGCTGCTGTCAGGAAAAACAAACCGAGCCCTCCACATAGAATAGAGGGTGAAAAAACAAGCAAGGATGAAGACTGAGATTTTATCTGCACTTAACAAAAGAATGATATATTTGCTAACAGAGAGGTAGAAACTGCTCCATGAGGAGGGAGTGAACTCAGGAAATGGTCTTTCTTCCATTTTGCTCTCTTTGTTCCTGTGGGTAACATAAATGTTGATTTAATTAGCAGTGAATTATTTTAAGATGTACAATTTCCTTTAAGACTCAAAAGCCTATTTAGCCTGTGAGATATTATTTAGCTGTTTATTGAAAAAAAAATGTCTTAGGGAAATTTGTCAGTGAAAACTGTGTGGATAAAAAGAGAAAGAAAAAAATAGAGTAAGTTATCTTCTGTTATGTTAAATTAGTTTTAAGCTGTTTACCTGGAATATATAGCAGGGTAA
The DNA here is from genome assembly GCA_004363575.1 of Solenodon paradoxus. Taxonomy (NCBI): domain Eukaryota; kingdom Metazoa; phylum Chordata; class Mammalia; order Eulipotyphla; family Solenodontidae; genus Solenodon; species Solenodon paradoxus. The sequence continues at coordinate 556,023 of RJWH01000026.1, forward strand.
ATATTTGTTGTGGAAACAGTCTGTGTCTGTCTGTCTGTCTCTCTCTCTCTCTCCCTCTCCCTCTCCCTCCCTCTCTCTCTTTCTCTCTCCTGCCTCCCCCCCCCCCCCACTTTTCTCTCTCTCTCTATCCTTTTCAACCACCGCATCCATCAGGTATCAATAAGGCAAGCATGACCAGAGAAGACAAATAACTAAAGCTACTCAAATTGCTCTATTTTTTTTTTTTTAACATGAATGAATACTTTGTTGTTTTAGCACAATCGTCTTAAACTTCAAGTTATCACAAGCTTTTGTGTGTTCAGATCATTGGACTATTTCTGATTATGCTTTTGAATAGGAGGTAAATACTCAATAGTTAAGTTACTGAAATAATGTGTAAATGAATGTGATGCCTTTAGACATCCTGAGAAGGAAAAATATATAACTAGTATTATTTATGCCTGGTATGTATTTCATTATATATTTAAAAATACATACACTTGTCCATTTGATAATGTTTTATGATTTGAATCAGTTTTTTATTTTTACATCTCTTTACTTAATTACAGTCTTATTTATGGACACAAAATAGAATTTTTTCTCTTTCTTCCAAGAAATTTAATCTTTATTCTGTTGTATGCTTTCCTCTGCCCCAAAATTCTTTCTTCTATTGCTGACCTTTAACCCAACTCTTTCTGTTGCCCTCATGTGTTTCACTTCTTTGCAGAATGCTTTCGACATAATTTTTCCTTGATTTCCTTTGTCCACTGGACACTTGGTCCATGAAATCATTTCAATAAAATGGTGCTTATTCTACTACATGCTCAAGCTTTTTAGATTGACTATTTGGATTTTAAATTGATTTACTTGATTACTAGTTAATTTAGGGATACTTTCAATATTGTTTAGTGATTATAAAGAAATTCTTATTCTTCCATTCCGTAAAACATTGATTATTCTAGGCAGATGGAATAGTACAGCTATAGTCTCTGACTTTTAAAAATGACTTTCTATCTTCAATTAATGTCTCATATTCATCAAGAATTTTGGCTACTCACCTTAGAGTCTCAATTCATCCCTCCCTCTGGTTCAACATTTGCTCTGTGGTGCACCTTGGTGGAGCAACAGTTAGGTCAATTACCTCCCAAGGGCACAGTTCACACACCCTGTGTTCAAGTCCCAGGTCCAGGGAACCAACTAGTATGAACAACTAAATAAAATTAAAATAATACTCTGTTTCCTTTTCTCTTTCTGCCTGCCTACTCACCTTTATTTCTGTCTGCACCTTTCCTTTAAAAAAAATTGATTTTCCTATCATCAGAAACTCTAAAACATCTGAAATTCCAAATGTTTTCAATACTTTCCAGTACTAAGACTTCCAAAGAATCCATTATGCTCCTATATTTATTATCTTATTGAAAATACCTTACTGAACTTCATAGTTAATCTACACACCTAAAAAAAGTGCTGCTTTTTTTCTTTCAACGCTCCTCACTATTAATAAATCTTTTATTTTCTTTTAATGTAAAAGTGAAGGCAGGAAGAGAGAGGAGGAAGGAACATTTATTTTAGTTAGTTGTCCATCTTGGCCACCTCCCTGTATCCCCCATCACAAACTTGGGTCCTTGGGTTGTAAGTGGACTATGCTGGTCAGAGACCATGGACTTACTGCTAAGCCACTACGGTGCACTTATTTATGTTCTTAATAATTTTATTTCTCTATCTAAAATGAAAACTCTTGGAGGACAGGAGTTTTTGTCTATGAAATTCCCAAAGTTCACAGCAATGCACATGTAGAATGGGCATTCAGTAGTATCTGTTGAATTGATGAGTGAATAAAGTAATTGTAGTGAATCAGGAAGTTGTTGGGTTTTTTAAAGAAACAATTGACTATCAGGTTATCTTTCGATTGTATTCACATCTGCTTTGTCTGGATAGGCTCTGTCTCTATAGTGGGAATGATTTTATCTTGTGACTAAAAGATTGTTTTCCCCAAACAGTCTCAGAGTGTGCACATTTTATGATGAATGCTTCTTTTAGAATATGTTTATAACTGTGAATGACTGAAGAAGTAGAATGATGATGGTGAGCTTAATGTATTACATGCAGATGTTGATTTGCAATGATGCACACCTTGCACCAGTATAATGTTATGAGGCAATATTTGTTTAATAAAATCATCTAAATAAAAAACAAACAAATATGACTCTGGTAAATTAAGCACATTGTTTTTTATAGTTGAATTACAATTTTGTGGTCTTGTCTACTTATGGATCACCTTCAGTAGAAAAACTTGCAACTACTAAAAAGCCAAAAGACCAAAACTCTTAGTTCTTTGAAACCATTGCTTTGATAGTATATTGAAGAATATTCTGGAACAAAGCCTAGATAAATGAGATATGAAACCTGTTTTGTATTTGATTGAGAAAGAAGATCACCCTCAAATACATTTCAATTGAGTCATTCAATAGATTGCTTTATTTCCTTTCTTTTGCATATGAAGATGTACCTTTACTTTTAAAAAGGCATAACTCCCATTATAAGATGGTAATTCAGAAATGATATGAACTTTTATCAGTGCTGGTATTACTTATTTATAAAGTATTACATAGAATGTAATGAGAGCTCTGGAATGTTAGGGTTAACATTATATTAAACTTTGTACCCTTTTAAAACCAAACTACTGTGCCTGACATTTAGCAGGCAATTATTGCTTGCAAAATGATCAAATTTTCACTTGAGAGCTCCTATTTAGTAAGATATTTTTTTAAAGAAAGATGTGGGCAGGAATTAAGGCAATCAGACAGGCAAGAAAAGAGAGGAAGAAAAAACATTTTGTTTTATTTTGTTGTTCATTTTGGTTGTTTCCCCACACCCCCCACCCCGACCCCACCCCCAGGCCCTCTGCCTGGGTCCTTGAGTTGTATGTGAACTGTACTGACCAGAGGCAGCCGACCTAACCACTAAACCACCAGGGGGTGCCCTTAAGAATAATTTTTATTTTCTCAAAGTTACTTTTTTGCATTTGTTTTTTATTGTTGCTAAAGCACTTGTTCTATGACAAATTATTATTTAATTAGGATTAAATAATATGTAGCTGTAAGTTCATTATCTTATAGGAAGAACATTTTGAAATCAGAATTTTATGGCTGCATGAGTCATTAGAGATTAGTTAGCCCCAAAATTTTATTTTACAGATGGACAAAAATGTTTCAGGGAGGTAAGTTGACTTGCCTGGGGTTTTTACATCTTTTTCAATTGGACTAGAATTGAGATTACTCAGTGCTGGATGTTTTCATTATATGAGATTGTAGTGCATCATGAAACACATTCGGAGAGCCATAGAACTATGTTGTGCAACATTGTCTTAGGCAGTGATTTCTAAACTTTTGATGACACTCCCTAATGAGTAGATGTTCACAATATATTAAAAGTTATTTATGATAAGTTACTAAAGTATTATATATAATTTTATGATAGAAACTAGAAAGGTAATAACACTTTAAAATTTTTTATTTTTGATAGTACAAGAATTTCGTTTGAAATTATTATTAATATAATTTCAGAGAGTGCAATCTAATTGAACATGCTTTATAATTTTTGAAAAACTTGGTTTAAATACCACTCTATATCATGATTTAAAAATCAGGTATTGAGTTTAGTTTATTTTGATTCTTGGTTTTAATGGTTCTCAGTAGATCTTTAGTGTTCTCACTATATACACAACAATGGTAATTAAGACAATGGAGTTGTTAATTGACCCTATTATGGTAATTATTTTGAAATATATTTCTGCATCAAATCATCACATTGTACATCTTAAACAATGTTATATGCCTATGGAGTTTATATAGATTTTTAAGAGCCTCTGTAAAAAAATGGAAGATATATTACATTAGTTGCAGTTACTAGAACATGATATTCACATTTAAATTGCATTCAAATTATTCCAAGATTTGAAGATGGAATTCATTTAAAAAATTCTCATCTACCTTAGCAGTCAATAATTTATTCTTACAAGTAAAATCTAATATTTGAAAAATAGTGTACTATCTAAAAGCTTTTGGTTGAATGAAAATTTACAAACATATGCTTTTTTGAAAAATGTTGTATACATGAAAAAAGTAGCCATAACTTCACATTAGGGCAAATATTTCCAAAACTTTTTCTCCAAAATGCTCTCTCCATTGTATGAAGTTCTTTTAGAAACCAATTACATTTTCATTCCTAGTTAAAGTCATAAACCTGTTAAAATGTTCCTGGTAAATAATATATAAATTCACATTTCAAACCTTTCTAAATAATATCAGCAATTTTGACTTTTCCTTGTTAGCTCTAATTAGATTATCATTGTTTTTTTAATGTGGCTAATGAGGAGCTGATGTTAGAGATTAGATGAATTCTGTAATTTATAATTATTTTTACTACTTCCCCATATAATCATGATTTTTTTGCAGAAATATTCTATAGTTATTTATTCATTTAATGAAGATTAGTTTACTTGAAATTGGATAATATAATAAATAAATCTCCTTGGTAAGCATTCCATGAACTATTATATTGAAAGCATATGAATGAATGAGACATGATGTCAATTTCTCTACAAGTTTTGGGACTTCAACGCTTTCTTTGGGTAGTTCTCTGATATGACATGAAATTATCTGAACTCTGTATGTGGATATAGACTAAATGAGGATATAAATATGAAAGTATATTGATAGTTAAATTAATATTGATAGTGAATATCTTATTCTTTTAGTTAAAAGATCAGTAGAGATTCTAATACAATTTTTGTCACCCTAATAGATAATTTTGCAAACAAAAGTGAGTATCTCCACCCTTCTTTTCAGAACTTTGTTGTGTTGCTTACCTGCCTTGTTTAATCTTCAAACCAGAATCAAGACTATGATAGTCTAGTGAGTTACTTAGACAAGAAATGTATTGAGATATAACTAACTCTCTTTGTGAGTTGTCTAAATTTTGCTGATGTTTTACTCTTGATTTATGCTAGGACACTATTTTCTTGTACTGGGATTTAATTACTATTTCCAAAAATATGGTTTTTAATAAATGGGATTTTTCAGAATTTGTTGTTTTTATTGATGCTCTTCACACAATATGTTCAGCAAAATAACCACTTTAAGAGATAGCTTTCTTTTATTTTTCTTTCGTTTTGATTATTTTGGTGCTATTTTCACTCTCTCACTCTCTCTGAGTGCTATATAAGCTACTTCAGATTATGTGATTTGAAAGGTGATTAGCTCAGATTAGATAAAATTCTAAAAAGATGATTCTCCCAGTGTAATTCTACCATGTGCATGTTCCGATGACTGTCATTTAGGATAAACTTTTAAATTAAATTTTAATGCTTGAAAAAATTGGTATTATATATATTTTTATTTGCCTTTAGAGAAAATAGGAATATATTAGAGTAGAACTTTGATTAGAAAAAGACGTAGATGTAAAACTTTGCTAGCTTCGATTAGGCAACTTTAAAGAAAAAACATATAAGACAGTTAAAACGAGCAATGTTAAGAAATGGATAAATCTGAATTCCTAAAACTCAAAAAATTTTATTCTTCAAAGGCCACCATCCACTAAAACAATATCCCACAGCATCAGAAAAGTGTTTCCAAATCATAATCGGATAAGGGCCTGGTACAAAGAATAACAGATGATTTAAAAGCATGAAATTGGGCAAAATATTGGAATCGATATTTTTCTAAGATGTGCAGATGTCAATAAGCACCAGGAAAGATTCTCAATATCATTAGTCATTGGAGACACACATAGTAAAAAAGCAATGAAATATGACTTTGCACCCATTAGAATCATCATGAGTTTTGAAAAAGGAAAGTAAGTACTGGTGATGATGGAGAGACACTGGAGCCCTCATTCACTGATGGTGAGCATGCAATACAGTCCTGTACCTTTGGAAAACAGTTTGACAATTGCTCAGAATTTTTTGTGTAGCAATTATTGAAGTCATCAGTATTTCTTCTAGGTGTATACCCAAGACAATTACAAAAGATTTCCACAAATACTTAGATGCATTTATTCATAGTGGTAGTATTCATGGGAGCCTTAAAGTAGAAGCAAACCAAATGTTATCAGCTGATGAATTAGTAAATACAATGTGATACATTCGCATGATGGAATGGTATTAAAAAGGAATGAAGTACTGATACATGCTACAACATGGATGGACCTGAAGAATTGATGAAAACTATTACTTCTCTCTCCCAAAGAAGATATTTCTAAGACAAACTTTTCACAAGTTTCTGAGCATTTAGAAGCCTCCTAAAACATATTCATGAAACCCTAAGCTCATTGACCCCAAGATCAGAATCCTCAGTCTGCAAGATGCTGGATGAAATGATTATATTATAAATATTTTGACACCCATCCCATCTTTACAGTTATTATAATAGATTCTTAATAACAACAAAGCTACATTTTTTTTTTTTTTTTATAATTTATGCTGGCATTGCGTTTTTTTGTTGTCTGTTTTTAAGGAAAGGTACAGGCAGGAATGAAGACAAGCAGAGGCAGGTAGGCAGGAAGAGAGAAGAGGAAGAAGTATTTTATTTAGTCGTTCATGTTGGTTGTTCTCACCAGTCCGAAGCTGTGAACCTGCAACCTTGTGATATATGTGGAGTGCATCCAATTCCTACCCCACAAGAGTACACCTGCATTGTATTTCTAAACATTTTCTTCATTTAATTGTCCTTATATCACAGATGTTTAATAGCTTCAAAGTGTACACTTCTGATATCCTATAAAAAACTTGTAATACTGAAAACCCTACCTACCTCACAAGTTTTTTTGTGAAATAAATAATGTGGATAAGGCTTTAGTAGTCTTAGTATCGAGTCAAGCTAATTCTGCTATTAATTATCTTACATGACTTTGAGTCATTATTTCAGGTTCCTGGACATCTGTTGTTTTATCTGTAACATGGGAATGTAGTTTATTCTTTTAATTTCCTTGCAAATTTTTATATGTAGTTATTCTAGTTTAACTTAAATTTGTGTTCCTGTAAATATATGCAACACACATAAATGATATGCTATGCATATACATCATGAAGGGACTGTTGTTCCTGTTGCTAAAATATACTCACCAACTATACTTTTCCAAATATTTTGGGGAGAGATACTAAATAGATCCAGTGTCCATGGGCTCCAGGGTCAAGACTTTGCAGGGATTAGAGAAGGTGGGAGTTCAGGATGAGAAAGTAAATAACTGCTTTGTTGACCTAGTTATTTATTCTGTAACAAATGTTCTCCCCAAGGTGGGAAACCATTAATGCTAACTATTTGATTAAACACCAGAGGGATTCTACAAAGGGATTAGCTAGAAAGCGTCAAAAGGAGGCTCAAATGATATTGAATATACTTATATCATATAGTCTAAATATAGAATAGTAGTACAGAATTGAATAAATGTAGAATAAAAAAAAAATTTAAAGAGGACTATGCCCATCAAGTCTTATTTTCTGAAAAAAAATCTGCCTCAGCTAGGGCCTTTGTGTTTTCTCTCTGGAAGTTTCCTAAGTCACAAAATGTCCATCTGGAAAATGGCATCATCTTTGAATCTTCCACTGCAGTTTTATTTACTTCAAGGGAGTAAAGATAAAGTAGAATTGATGTTCAAAGAATAAAAGTCTCCCCAAACTCAATTCCTTTCTCTGACAGCTGCGCAAAATCCTCTAAAGATCATTGTACTCAGTCAGGCATTTTGCTTACTGAGGAGTGATTACATAGTTATAAATGGAGAAAGATGTCCCTACATAATTGAAGAGTACTAGTCAAGAAAGGGTCCAGAGAAAGAAGCATCTGAAGAAACAGGGGTGAATATAAAGAGCCGAAGGAAAAAGAAGAGAGATCAAATATACTCATACTTTTAACTTAGGGAGTAAATTGTATCTTGCATACAGATCAAAGGAGCAGTATAGCATTATAATCCACTTTAAATAGATGTTATAAGAATACTCTTTTCAAACCCTTTTGTTTGTAAAGAAATTTTCCAGAGGAAAAAGAGTTTTAAGAAAAGTTTAGATGGAAGATCCTCCTCCCTCTGATGATAAAAATTACTTCACATTCTTTTAGAGATAATATCAGTTTCTCTTCCTCTTGACTTTCTTCTCTCATTCTGTAGGAATGATTATTGTCCCTTTATTCTTGTAGTATACGGTGTATATTTCTGCATTCTGTGTATATCTCTAGCATACTTTATGTCCCATCATATTAGAATTCATTTACTTACCTAGAAGTTTCTTTTAAACAGAGTCCCTTGAGAGAGGGTCATTTTGTTTTACTAGCACCTGACCAGGGGGCTGGCACATTGCTGCCAGTTAGTTTATCACATAATAATGAAAATGTATAACTCATAGTCTTTAACTTTTAGGAACTATAATATTGACAGTGACCGTGACTTGTTTTTGTCGTCTATTCAGAAGAATGTTTTTTCTGTTGTTGTTGACCTTATGGCTAGCAAAATTACAGTCCTTTTGGAAATAAAGCCTCTAGAATTTCATCCTCTTTGAAGGCTGAGGTGGCTAAGCTGCTCAACTAAGAGTTAGCAAGAGCTTATACAGTATAGAGAATAAAATGACAAAGTGTATGCTTCAGGAGCTTACCAAAAAATGCTATAAAAGTGGAGAAACTTAGCAGAGTTGCAACAGGAGTTAGGATTGAAGCTAGACTGTGGGGAAGAAGACTAGCACAGAGATCCTACCTTGGAAATAGTATAATGCTGCTTGAACACATGTGAATTTTAAAATGAGTCACCTGCTGTCTCTACCATTGCCACTGCTGATGGAAAGAAACATCATAAACAGTCAGAGAAAGATTATTGTTGACCGAGGTCATGTAGTTCTTAAAGATCAGACAACACAATCATATGATAAGGAGATGGAAGAGAGAGCTAATCAAAAGAAAGTGAAAAGCCATTCATTTAAAACCTTCAGTGAAAGGGAATGAGATGTAGGAGAACTGAATGGTTGGGCCAAGACAATGATTTTCTTATTGAGAACTGATAAAATGTTTTCAAATTCCACCAAAAAAGACCCAAATACTCAATAAAAACTGAGCAGGGACACAAACAAGCAAAACTGAAGTTACAGGTTCTAAGTTAGTATGTAAAATTATAAGGTGATTTAAAATAGAAAATCAGCAATTTGGAAATGAATTTGTTCAGGGAAAGGACAACTTTTCACCTAAGATTTAAGCAGTGGTAACTAACACCTGTATCAGTGATTATCAGCTTTATCAATAGTGAAATATTGCTTATGTTTGTCCATTTCTCCACTGACCTTATATCTTGAGAATAATTTCTAGTTCAGATATATATAATATCGACTCATTTATTATTAAATGTTATAATAAAAGGCAATTGCCAATAAGAACTGCTTATCAGATGAAATAATCATACTGATTTATTATTCAACAAAAAATAAGGAAAATTTAAAATTTGATTCATTTGCAGATTGTGATCCTACATAACACGTATTTTATTAAGTTTTCAAAAATTCTGAAAATAGCTAAAAATATTTATTACTTTCTATTTTCAGGGTTTCTCAAGAGTGGCACTATTGACATTTCTTTCCTGTGGGAGGCTCTTCTGTGCATTGTGGGATGGTAAGTAGTGTCCTTGACCTCTATTCCCAAGATACCAATAGCATGTCCTTAGTTGTGACTATCAAAGATTATTCCAGATATGGTCAAATATCCCCTGGAGCAAAACTAGTCTCAGTTAAGCTTTGACAAACATCTGGGGTTTTGGTTTGGGAACCACTCATCTAAAGAAATAGAGCATCTAGAAAAGTGATACCGAGAGCCAAATAATGCATCCAGAACGGGGAACAGAGGTAACTGCAAGATGGTGCTACTCATCTTTCATAGAAAGCCAGCAGTCTGTGTACTGGTTGTCATCTCTCTGGTCTCCCAACAAGAGCGAATTCTGCTTAACATCAAGCAACATAAATTCAAAGGAAGAGCACTTGCACAGGAAAGTAGGAGGATGCCTTTTTGAGGCTTCAAAGTGATCAGTTCACTCAGGAAGAAAGAAGTGATTACAAAGAAAACGTAGAAAGCTATGAGCTCATCAGTTTAGACTATTTCTAATTCAGTGCCAAGTGATGCCTATTACAGTTTTGCAAAAGCAGAGAATTTTCAGTTGTTAGGAACAAACTGTGCATTGCTGATATACTGTCCAACTGTTTGAAAAAAAAAAGTCCTTTGCAATAATAAGTGTTGGGGAACTTTTTTTTCCCATAATTTTCTGAATTTAGAGGTTGAATTCCATTCAAAATCATTCCTTCTATATCATTTCTTTATACAATATAAGTAGTGTTTACCCAGTTTTCAAGATTTCAGGTGCTATTACAGATTGGAGATATATAGTAGTGATAAACAGTGTCCAGTTTTAATGTTTTACCAACATTTTATGCAAATTTACATTAAAACTTGGTCTAAGAAAAGCTGTAAATTACAAGTGAATTTGAAATTTCGCTCATAATTATTATCAATCCTTGTCAACTAAAGCGTGAATCATTAGGGAATGTGGTCCCCACTGAACTTGAACATGGAGCAGCCCCTCTGTCGCTAATGGAAGAAATGACCTGAGAACCATATTACCCAGGATATAATTACTAGAAATGATACTGGATTAAGCTATTAAGTCATTAGTGTTTGAACTGGATGGTGGGGGCCTGTTATTGTCTAACAATGAACTCAAGAATCTGACATCCTAATTTTCGTAGGAAGGAATGAGGAAGAATAGAACATGGTTAGCTTAGCTCTGCTCTCTCTTTTTGTATAGTAAAGAGAGAATGCATTCTAATATTCCTAGCTAAGTACTTTGCTATTAGTGCTACTACTTTCAACAATTACTGCTATTACTGCTATCATTCTTATTACCACTAATAACAGCAAGAATAGTTGCAACTTCGATTTAGGAGCATCTACAATATATCAATGCTTGTCATTTAAAAATCTTATTTCAGTTTCTCCCAACAACCTGGAAAGTAGTACTGTCTCCAATCTGGAGATGAGGAAATTGAACTTCGGAAAATTTGTTTTTCTTGGGTCAAATTGTATTAGATGGTGGATCCTAGATTGATCATTTTGCTTACCTGCAAACCTGTTGTTTTTGTTGTGTCTGTGTGGTGTGTGTGTGATTTTATTGAAGGAATATTGCTTTTTAACATTAACTTGGTTTGAGGTATACATTTAAACTATATTGCACAGTATTCATAACAAAGTTCCTGTGAGGAAGATGAAAAAGGAGGCAAGAAAAATGCCAAAGAAAAACTAACCTGTACAGCTGTCATTTCACATAGGGCCTCTCACGCAGGTGTTCTCTTCCATGCAAGAGGACCAAGAAGATAATGATTCTTCCACCTTCCCACCCCACTGACTATTTGGGTAGAAGAAACATTTCCTTTCCCTTATTTCTACTTGCCGTATGCTCTTTCTCTTAAGCTCATACCTCTCAGTAAAGCAACTATTCATATAATTCACCTTTGTGGTGTTTTATTTAGGTTTGAGAGATTAACTGTTGGTCCATTGTTCGGTTTCTATTTATGCTTCAAGATTTTATTATTGCATACACTCATTAGAAAGAGCTTTGAACATGCTCCATTCATATTAAAAATAAAATATGGAGTAGTAATGGAAAGTGACAATCATCCTTAACCTCAGTAGGTATATGTTTCTATTTTTATGTGTGTTCATTGCCCCATTACAGCATGGTAAGGGAATATTCATTTTATAGAAATTTAAATATGTAAGCACCATCTTACTAATTAATGTTCCTTTTAAAAGCTTAAAGAATATCTAGATGATGAATCCAACTGGGCATTGTTTTGGTGAAATTTTCCAAGAATAAAATCTTCTGAGAGAATTACAATAACATCCTTTTCCGCTGCTTTATATACTTATGTATGATCCTTCTTGACGATTTGGAAGTCAAGGATAATTAATATTTTTAAATATTCAAGTTCATATTTTCTTATATCTACCTTTTATATTGTTCAACATTTTTATAGTGATAAAAATACAGTATTTCATACACATATACTTTTATATTTACCTGATTTTTATTCATAATAAACATACAGGTCACCATATAGAGGTAGAAAAGAATTACCTATGTTATCATTTAACAGTTTCTAGAAAATGACAACAATGTCCCCAGACAAGGTGTTGTGAACAGCAAAAATGACTGTTTCTGCCCTCATATGTTAGGAAGAAGCTATCTTTCTATCAATCTATCATTTATCATTCATAAATCACTTATCTATTTCTTTTTCTTTCCTTTCTCTACTCATCTATATATGCTATGGGAGTACTCTGAAAGCAGCAGATTCACCATCAGACTTAATTGCATTAAACCTCACTAGTTCAGAGGTATATGAGCCTGTTTTCTCAGAGAGACACTTCATATTCACTTTTATTATCTTCATCTCTGTTTCTATCTACCATCTACCTCCTTGTCAATACATATTAGCCTCTGGAGAACTCTTGCCTATGAAGTCTTAGAGTAGGACTCTCTTTGGATTTTAGAACAATGGATACTAGTGCTGAGATCCAAGGTTAAGAGAACTGAGAAGTTTGGCTCAAAGGTCAGTCATACAGAGAAAAAAGGAGCATATATCTGGGAACTGAGGATTGTCAACACTGTGAGTCTTTTAGGCTCACCACCTTATAGAGGTATAGCAAAAACATAGCTAACAGAAAAAGAAGATAAACTATACATAATAAAAAATAAAATATTTATGTGACTAAATAGCTAGCTATAGTTAAATCAAATGACCTTCCTCTTACTATCAATTAGTTTCCTAGATGTTTGGTAGACATCAGAAAACTATATACATGCCATATAGTTGATACTCAATATGTGTTTGATAAATAAACAAATGAAGGGAAAATGTAAGAAAAAACTCTCTTGATTAAATAAAACTGTGAAATGTTTCCACACAATAGTAATTTCAAGAGGTAGGCAAATCAGTAACAATTCTGCATTTCATCTGTATCGGAAATGATTAGAAATGTGAATTTGCTCTGCTTAAGCTGAAGTTTTTGTGTTTTTAGAGCTGTCAACCCAAGAATACATAGGTGCACAGTAATTTCTCTGTAACAATAGTTTTAGTACCTTATTCAGTCACATTTTTCATGGTTTTGGTGTCCAGAATATAGCATTCTAATCTACAATGACAACGCATGATACCTAAATGAGTAATAGGATTTCATTCTATTATCATCCCCTTCTCATTGTTTGGCCGCAAGAGCAATGCATGACTTTACAAAAAGAAGCATTATCCATTGGTTTAGGAAGTTCTCCAAACACAATTCATTAAAATTTTTTTAAATGTCACGTGGAGTTTTCTTTCAGTTTGGGATAGAAGAGGTACTTGTTGAATTTTATTCTCATTAAGAGTCATTTTCCATGAACGAGAAATGTAAAATGGTCAGTTTCTTTGTTTCCTAATTTCATGATCTCATGTGACCATGAAGTTCAACTAATGTTTAATTTAGTTGGTTAATGATTTAGAAAATATGAATAATTTAAGCAAACACATTTAAAATTGTAGATCTCTTGGGAAGCTGCAGAGCCTCTAGTCCCAAATTTATTTTAGAAACTAGAAGAATAACTGTTGTTTGTCTCAAGGTTATTCACCTTGATTGACAAGTGAGTTTTTTTGTTTTGTTTCCTTTTGACCACTTTATGATGCTTCATTCTTAGAGCTACACTTTTTTGAGATACTAAATATGTAAATTTACACATATTCTTAACCTTGACTATACTATGTTTTTTTGCCTTGTTGAGTGTATTTATTTTCTCTTAGTTAATTGCTCTGTCTTTTCATGACCTGTGTACATTTTAGCAAGGAATGTTTTAAAGAAGAAATTGTGAACTAAGTTAGCTCTTTGCGAGAAGAGACTATAATTGATATCTATCAGCTGATTGGTTGTTAACAACACTGGACTGTGTTTTATTATCCCCTAGTATTAATTTATTAGATCTGCCTTTATTCTTCCTAAAATACCATAGGACACTAATGACAAGATAGCATTGTTTGTGTGAGCATGCATCCTTAAATTTCTCCCAATATTTTATTTTTATAAGTAAGGTTTTTCACTTAATAGTCATGGGAGATAAATATAAACACTTTCCACTGATGTGTATAGATAAAGATAATTGGATTAATTTTCTATTTTCTATGCAGTTCTTCTTTAGAGAAGCAGTGGAGTAAGCATGTGGTAGATGAAATGACTTGGGTGTCTGATATCCAGAGAAGTATGCAGTGGGAAAATAGGTGATACACATTAGTTGATCCTACCTTACTTGGATAGTATTGACCCTTTTACCTTTCTGTAGTGCCTGATAATTTTGCTTGTGATGATAGAAACTCAATTTATTTTTTGTAGAAAAAGCCATTTCTCTAAGCATGTCGTTTATGGAAAATTATGGTGGAAGAGTAAAAAGTAACAGAAGCATTCAATTGTCTTTATCACAATCAGAATCACATTACAATAATATTTCTCTAGTTACTTATCACTGCAGCAAGAAAGTCTTTTTTTGGCGTTGTTAATTGTTCAAGTTTTTTTGAGATGTGTTCTACTTAAAAAAAACAGTTCTACCATTTAAATGCTCTTGGTATCATTTCCTCATCTGCAAAATTAAACAGTTAATGTTTAGGTATTTCTAAGTTTGCTTTCAGTTCTGATAGTCAGATTCTATTATTTTGTGTTACCAGATGAAACAATTCACTGCCTCTCCCTTGAAATACATGTATGCATATATTGTGTTCAAAAGTCCTGGCCACATTGTACCAATTTACTCACATTTAACAAGCAGCAAGTTAAACTACTTGCCTGATCATTTTCATGCACTGGGGCCTTGGTGTATACCAAGGATTGGTAAACTATGGCCACACCCTTCTGTTGCCGGTTTTAGAACACAGCCACACCCTTTTCATTGCCAGAATCTATGGCTGCTCTCTCACTGCAGTGCACCATTGACTAGTTATGAGAGGATATACTGCCCACAAAACCTAAAATATTAACTCTCTGGCCTTTCACATAAAAAGTTTAAAAAACATAAAAATACTTTTATTTATATGCTAATTTTATTGAACTCATTACAGATTTATTTTTGGTTGCACTATAATAGAATTTGGGTTGCTAGTGTGTGTGTGTGCTGAGGGGGGGGGTTGGCAGCATATTACACCTTTGTTTTGTTCATTTTTCAGTCAGTTATTCTGTTCCATGCTAATATATCTATTGATTTTGCATTAACTAAAACAACTGGTAATAGGTCATTTCACTGAAAATTAAACAGTCACTCATGTATGGATAATCATCCTATTGCTATTTAAAGATGTCTGTGAAATAGTTTAAATAAAACCTGTATTTTTGTTCATGAAAACACTGTAAATAGATTGAAGAGCCATTTCCAAATTCTCTGTAAGCCTAGTAGGTTGCAGTAGAGTATTTCCTTTTTGTTAAAATCAAATGAGAATATTCAAATTATAATTTGTCATAAATTATTTAAAAAATTCATTTATGGTTCTTCCGGTAGATCGAAAAGTAAAACTCACTTGGTAAAAAAGAGAACATTGCTCTTTTTTCTCTAAAATGGTCTTTTCATTTAAGGATCATTTTCAGTTTTCTCCTTGCTTTTGTTCTTCCATATTGTACATGTGGGAAGAGAGGAAAGGATAGGGAAAAATGAGAAAATTGCAGGAGTCATAACAGCCTGAAGCACATGAGGAAAAGGCCCTGCTTTATTTAACATTTAGGTCTGAGAGTTGTTTAAGCTTCACGGTTCCCCTCATCTCCTCAGGAAATTAGACTTAATACAATTTTTACAGTTGACTCTATTATATGAGAGATGATTAATGAAGATGACATTTCCCCTGATTGTTGTGCTCTTTAAAAAGATATTCTCCACGAAAGGCTCACATTTCTAGACTCCAGATGGAGATGACGTTCTTCGGGGAAGAAAAACAATTGAACTCGGTTTCACTAACCACATTTTCAGGTATAGATTTCTATCATGGTGCTTCTCCTCAGACTCATCAGAAGAGATACATGTTCTTTGAAGTACAACATTCATCAGTTTCTGAGCACGGGGTTACATGACCCACTTCTCTTTTTTAAAAGTTCATTGAAGATGCTAACATTCTGCCTTAAACTGAATTGTTTGAAAAATTCCAGGGAACTTTTGTTGGAGATGCTTCAAAGGCTTCAACTGGTAATTTAGGCTCTGAATATCTAAGAGTAGGCAGGGTTTGCATCCCACAAAGTTACTTTTTGTGTTGCGCAAATAGGAGGCTCAACCAATTGTTCTAATCTTTTAGGAATTTTGACATCATTGTCCCTTGGAAATGGCATTTGACCAATTTTGCTAATCACCAGAAATCGAAAATCTTAGATCTATTCCAAAGTTATTGAAAGTCAAATGGGCCAAAAATGGTATTAATCAATTTGCAGTGTGAAGTTATCAGGGGACAAGGTAGTTTACAAAAGGGGACACATCTTGAGATTTCTTCCCTGAGCAAACAGCTACCCTGGTAGGTGAATTGGACTAGATTTTTATGTTAATCAATTATTGAGTTCCTCATACACCATATTTTTTTTCTCGTGGAGCTCAGTGTTTAGGTGAGCCACAGAAGCTCATAGAACCACATCAGTCTGAATCTCATGTTGGTAGGACAGATCCACAGAACTGATGGAAGACCCCAGAATATGACATCCAGTGTGATGTAAAATATAGTTTTTAGGAAGCACATATGAAAATGAAATTAGAGGTAGGCAGTCTAAATGCGGCATCATTTTAAAAAGATAAGGTTGAGAGAAAGAATATTAGGTATGAGGTCTTGAGACTGTACTAGCTTAATTAGTCAGATTTGTGAATTTTGGGATTTGACAATAGAATGGAAAGCTAGGACAGGAGTGTGGGTTGGGGTGGGGGAGTTGTTTTGAGCACTAAGTTGTCTAGGCAGAACTTACCTTATTCATGCAGAATAATGCAAGGGAAGAGACTGAAATAAAAATAGATTATATCACAGAAAACTTTAAGAAAATAGTTTTCTTAATTTTAAGTCTTTGCTGTAGTGTCTCTAAAGCTTTTGCTCAATAGGACACCAAAGTTATTGCTCTATAGTGATCCTTTAGGAATGGCCTTAAGATGCCATGGATTTGTAATTAGAACATAATGTGTTTCCATATTTGTTATTGCCTCTAACGTACTTTAAAACAGTTTTTGCCCACACAGGTAAAATGTTTCCCTTGCAATTCCATTTAGACTATTGCTTAGTTAAGCCTTTCCTTATGCATTATGAAAAATCAACTTTCTTTTAATGTTATAACTGCATGATCACAAATCTCAGGTTACTGCAGTTAAAAATGGACCTTCCTTAGAAACATTTGTTTTGTCATTCTAAATTGGAAGCAGTAACAACTCTTTCTTTTCCATTCTATTTATTGTTAGTTACCATCAGACCTTACCATTGGAATGGAAAAGTAAAGATCAGAAAGAACTTACATATCAAAATACATTAAGAAGATTCTACTCTAAGTGTTCTGGGTCTGAGAATATAAAGGGATTCAGAGAAAGTCCTGTTTCCTTAAGGTGATGAATACATTTATTAAAATATATTTTCATAGTTAATATTTCTAGATTGGAGTCAATCTTTGATTACAAAAGAATTTTGCCATACTTAATTAAATTTTCTTGTAAGGTTGTCAGTTAATTGATGTGCCTTGCAATTGAAGGTGTTTTGGAAATAAGAAAATAGAGCTTTTAAGATTCTTTATCATTCTCATATTTCAAGTTATCTACCCTTTTGGAACTATAATTTCAACCCTAAATCTAATGTGCCATCTCTTCAAACCCTAGTAAAATGATCTGCTCTGCTCAACTCTTCTTTTGGCCATTAAAAAAAACCCAAAAAAACCACACTTTTGCTTAACAGCTTTATCCCCATTTAGCTCCTTCTCTTATTTCTAACAGGAACCAAAACCTTTTTCCTTAGGCTCTTCAATCGATCTTTCAGCTTTCACTGTCAAAAGATGACCTTTTTGGTCTTGACTAAGTAAAATAAACTTTCTCAAATTTTCTTCCAGTATCTACCAGATCAAACAATACCAATTTTTACTTCTTATTCCTGTTTAAGAAAGTTATCTTTTCATTCACTCTTCTCTCCTCTGTGCCTTTGCCCCGTTATTAACACCCACTTTCCATAGCATCATCCATTTTATCCATATTGGATCGCTGGATTTTGACCTTAATTGACTTTCATTACACAAAAGACATTTAAAAAATAAAAAAAAGTTTTTGTCCTAATTTTTTCACAATTTTTCTATTTACCACTAACCTCTTTAAAAAGTTTAAATTTACTGCCACTTCTACCTACCTGAGCTCCTTTGTCATTTTTCAACATAGAGAAATTTGAATTTACCTTTTTGTTGAAATTGTTTTCCATTCATAATGTCTTTGTTCCAATAACCAATGATCTTTTCTCAAAATTTATTTTGGACATCTGCAGAACTTATAATGATGATCTGCCCCAGACAACTACTGCTCTTTTTCTTTTATTTATTTTCAGCATTCTCAACTGTTTTGAATTTATTCTTAATTGTTGATCTCTCCCAGGTTTTTGTCACAATTCCTTTTTTTTTTTTTTTCCGGCTTTATAATTTCACTCACCTTAATGTTTTCACTTGAACATTGATACTGCTGATTGCTACTAAGTATATATCTCTCTGTTCCCTGGATTACTTCACTTTGATGGGCACCTCAAACTCACAGTGTCTCACATTACTTTCAAAACTGGCTTATCAGTTCCTTACTTAATACGTCAGATCAACAGAAAAACCCTCCTAATTCTATTTTAGAATTTTCATTCTCTCCCCTTTTTCCTTTTCCATTCTTATTCCCAGAGTTTTAGTTCAGTTTCTCATTGGCATTAAGAAATACATTCAAACTCTTGAGCCTGTCTCAAAATTGTTCAAATCCTACTTCTGAGTGACCTTTTCAGTGTATTCTTTTAATGCTGTCCCCCAGTTCTCTCACTCTGACCCATATATCCTCTCCTGAATAATAGTTTAAGGCATAAAATGTTGAACACCTTGTTACTTTTATGCTTTTGATCATTTTGTTTCTTTTCCTTGCAGTATCTATATTTCTTTTTCAGTCTGGTAATCTCATTTATAAATCTCAATACAGATATCCTCTTCACTGTGAAAAATTCTCTACTTTTGTTCTCAGCCAGAAATACTTATTTGTTCATGTCTCAGTTGAGGTTATTTTATTGTTTAAGTAACAGAAATTTAATCACATTAGATGAAATGGAGAAGGATTCATGGACAAATAATAAAATGTCTCTCACATTATCTGTACTATCTATTGCTAAGTAACTTATTAGCCATATTAATCCTTATCAGTGACTTAAAGCAATATGCATTTGATTCTATCACAATTACTACTGACAGAAACCTGGGAAGGGTTAAACTGGGTCTTCTACTTTATTGTCTTTCCAAAGGTTCAGTTAACAAAATTAGCAAGTCAGTTTGGAGTTTTGCATTTTTATCTGAAGGTTTGAATGGGAAAGTATTCACTTTTAAGCTCTGCTCCCAACTCTCAGTTCCTTGAGGGTTGCTGAATAAGTACCTTGCCATGCAGACTCTTCCAATATAACACCTTTCTTCATCAAAGTTAGCATGAGAGACAGTCTGATAGCAAGACAGAAATTACATTTCCTTTGTAACCGAATCAATCTATTGGTTAGAAGCAACCTGCTTAATTCAGCCCACATGCAAATGTAGAGGGTTGCAAATGAATGGGAATACAGGGACTGGTGATCATTTAATACTTTCTTGGAAGGCTGCCTTCCATGCCATTCAGCCCTCATGGCATATTGTATGAGGTGAATTGCTATAGTAGTTCGTTTACCACAGAGGAAGCTCAGCCCTCTGAGATTAAGCTACTCGCTCATAGTCATGGTCTGAAGAAGCTCAGATTCAAATCTAGGAAATCTTCCTCAAAAATCATTCTGTTTAATCAGCAGGTACTCCCAGGAAAGGAAGAAACCAGTACAACACTGGGTATAGCGGCAGCAACTATATGGAATCAGAGGTAATCAAGGTAATCATTCCAGTATTTTGTTAATAACATCAATTAGACCCCAATTTTATTTGCTTACATCACGCAGTCGCTATTAGGAGAAAGTCCTTCCATCTCTGCTTGTTAACCAGTAGTAATTTCCTTTGATGTTTGCCTTTGATATGACTAATCATAGTCAGGAAGGCAAGTATATCATTAGCAGAGTAAACTATCAGGCTTTCTGGCAAAGAGTATTTCACAGAGCAGTTGAATGTGGTCTGAAAAAGACAGGTCTTGGACCAGGCCCTTAAAGTAGAATTAACCATATCAGACTGTATCACACTGAGTTGATAACACATTACCTTTCAAAACCGTGTGCAGACAGGATTGGCTGTGCCTCATCTCTCTCTTAATGCCAAAATGCCTAGTACAGTGAAATCAAACCTTTATTGAGTTTTTCTGGGCAGGTTAATTTTTGCTCTAAATGCTTTGGACCCCTGTAGATCTGGCAACATTAAAAGTGACACGGTCTGAACTTCTACTACTGCTACTGAACAGCTGCTGCTGTCGGTGACAAGGACTCCCAGTAAACTAAGGGGATGCTATTTTAGCATCTTTCACGAAATAAACTTTGGTACCATTGTCTTTGATATATACTTGTGTTATTGATGTTAAACACAAAGAGTTTGTTCTCATTCTGTGATATTAGCAAGTGCTCAGAATGAAAGGAAATAGAACCAAAGCAGTGACAGCATCTCACATTCTTTCTCCAATTAGGGATATTATCCCTAAGACCTCTTATTTTTTTGATGTTTTCAGAGGTTAAAATCCACCTCTTCCTGGAAAACTACAGTGATAACTCAATAGACATTTATAAATATATGTAAGCTAAAGGGCTGGCTATTGATGGCACTAGGCATATGATAGTTTTTATTCCTCTTTGTAAAAAGGAAACCATTGGTAAATGTAGGGGATATTTAAGAAGGGACAATCAGAAGAAATCTCCCTTTCCTTGAGAGTTATGGCATTTATCAGTTTTAGTTATAGAAATAGTTTCCTTAAATTACCAGTGTTAGTTGTCCATTTGCTTTATTTCTTAAATTTGCAATAAATTTCTAAAGAGAATGCAACTGAAATAATTGCCTTCAAACCTCAGTTGAACTGAATGTTTTTCTAATAAGCCTTTTATGACTTCCTTCTTCAGATGCCTCATGGTTGACAGCATTAGGCTATATCTCCCATGCTTCTCTAGATTGTACATTTTTATGGAAAAGAATTCCATTTCATATATCTTTTTCCTGAAATTTCTGGCACTGTGTCCTTGCTATTTGAAATGTGATTCTTGGACTGATTTTACCAGCCTCACCTCTGAGCTTGTTAGAAATACAGGATCTTAGGTTTCTACAGTATCAGAATATTCGTTTTTATGACTATCTGCACATGCTAGGTATGTAAATTATAGCACTGTTCTCAGGGATATAATGTATCAGAAACTCTTTTTTTTTCAAGTATAGTCAAAAGACTGTCATAACAATCATTGCCTGAGTGTTAGGATGAGGGTTTGGTGATAGTGGCAGAATAGTAATGATAGTGGTTTATAAGTTTGTAAAGATTCATGTTCCTTGGGATCACTTCATAATCTACTCAAAATGGACAGTATCCATGCATTTGTACTTTTAGCAAGTTCTCCAAGTCATTCTTTTCCTTAGAGAAGGTGAGAAGTGTAATGTCTTATTACTAGAGTCAGATTCCTTGGTTTCCTCCCTTTTTAGATAATGGTCATATCCATCTATTTGACTTTTAGAACTGCTAAAAGGATGGCATAATATAAGGACCATGCTTAGCACATGATGTGGAGCCTAGTAATCATATAATTGTTAGCTTTTAAGAGCCATAACACATACTTGATGTTCAGCAAATGCATTTCTGCCTTGTAAAGTTATTGGTTAACAGTTTCCATATAGCAGATATTATTTTCACTTCCTTTATTTCTTTTGCCAGATTATTTTCTGTTAATTTTTTCTTCTACTCATTCCCTGAGACTTTCCTTTTCTTTGTATCCTTTGCAATATTCTTATTGTGTTTAACATAAAGAAATTCATTAATAAATTTGATTACATGAAACATTTGCTGACTTTAACAATGAGAGATGAAAGAATAGCAGGACAAATAAGAGAGTTCTATGACCCAGAGAGAAGAAATATGAGGAAGACAATATTGAAATAATTTGAAAATCACTGCTTTATAAACAGTTTGAAGAGGTAACCACAGATGAATAGGCTCATAGTGTCAGCAGTGTAAAATACTCTGTATTTTCATAGCCACCTATCATGGCAAACTAACAGTCTATAGAAACGTTAAAAATCTTCTTTTAGTGTGCCTCCATATATACTTTTCCTAAATCATTTCCAAAGTGTATGCATTTTAGAGCCTCAAACTTTCTTATCACTAGTTAATTATATACAAATATCAAGATTTTCAAATGAAAGGAAACATATTGGAAAGCAAAATGAAAGGTAGAACTTATAAACTAAATTTGGTAGGGCAGAAGTTTCAAATTAAAGAGAACGGATTGATTTAAAACAAGTCAATTTGTATTGTTTCCTTCATAAAACATTTTTTTTTAAGTTTTTGAATTGTCTCACTCACCATTTTTATTTCCCTTTGCTTTATTCTCTGTACCATACAATTAAGCCATATAAAAGCTATTAACTTATCGGAACCTGCAGCACTATGCCTCTTACTAATGCTTTCCTTTCAGCATCTGGGTCAACTTCTATTTTTTTTTTTTTAATTTAATTGTATTTTTTAAATTTATTTTTTTAAAAGTAGTAATTATTATTTCTTTTATTCACAATTCTATATTCATTTTAAGGTACTGAAATTGCATTGCAGTCTATATTTCACAACACACCCACCACCAGAGTTTAATTGTATTTATTTTTAAATTTTATTAAAATAAAAAACATTGCATTATGGCATATAGGTTTAAGGTATACATCATTATAATTCAACAAGTCAGCATCAGCATATAATACATTAAATTTATCAAACATCCAATTTTACCCTTCACCATATAATTGAGCTCTTGTACCCAAACAGGCCCACCTTGTCCTTCCTTTCTGTTAATCACTAATTTGGCCCTATAGACTAAAAGTTTCATTTTTCTTTATGTCACATATTAGTGAAATTATACAATGTTTGCTTTTTTTCTTTTGACTTATTTCACTATGCGTAATTTCCTCTAGTGTCATTCATATCGTTACAAATGGCAGGGTATCATCTTTCTTTTTGATAACTGAATAGTATTCCATATTGTGCACATATATCTCAGCTCTTTACTCATTCATCTGTTGATGCACACAGGTTACTTCCAGCTCTTGGCTATTGTAAATAATACTGCAATAAACATGTTTCATGGTGCATCCATATCTTTAAATTGGTGTTTTGTGTTTTTCAATAAGTACCCAGAAAAGGGATAAGAGAATTATATATAATTTCTCTTTTCAATTTTTTGAGGAATTTCCATACTACTTTCCTAATGATTGCTCCAGTTTGCACTCCCATCAACGGTTCTTAAGGTTTTGCTTTTCTCTACCCCATATTCTTGCCAAAACTTGTTTCCAGTCTTTTAGAGAACAGCTCTTTTGACAATGTGAGGTAATATGTCATTCTTGTTTTACTTATAGCCTATTTTAAATTGAAAGCAAGTTCATCTCAAATTCTAATAGGTTAATCTTTCATTTGCAAGAAAATCTGAACTCTGCTTACACCAGCAAGGTCTCTTCAGTGGGCTCTTGCTTACAACTCACTCATGTCTTAGCACCAATTCCCCAGTTCACTGCTCCAGCTGGATTTCCTTTTTATTCCTTGAACATACCACATGGAAGTTACTCAGTAAATACATGTTAACTTGGTTGATTGGACTGATGCAGAAAAGAAATGATAAACAGATTAATGAATACTGTATTAAAAGAAGAGTGTGTTTTGATTTATTTTTTATTTATTTATATTCACAGAACTGAATTTGAATACATTGAAACCAAAGTGTTTGCTAACACAGGTGGTTAGATTGATAGAGTTGGGTAGTTTTGATTACAGGGCTAGGTAAATTTTCCTGTAGCTACAGTCCCTCTTCTATGATCATGAGCCTCAATTTCTCATTCTGTCAAATAAATTTGTTTTATCAGTTGGCTTCTTTGCGAAAGAAAAATTAGCTTGTATCAGTTACTCCTTGGAATATTTTACACTGAAACATTGGCTTCATTTTCAAGAGCGACTAAGTCTACGTCTAAAAGCATTTCAATTGAATGTTTTTATAAATTTAAGTAAAGAGAGAATATTTCACTTTTTCTAAATATAAGGTTTGAATTGACAATTTGAAAGTTATTGCAGTATTTTTAGTTACTTTTTAAATTAACAGCCTGTACTTTGGCAATATCAAATATGTTTAAGCATGGAAATTTAAGTTTGAAAAAAGTTCTGAACTTTCAATGAGTACAGCAATATCACTGAAGTATTTCTTTTTATCATAAATAAATATTATATATTAGCCAGTTCAATTTATCTGTCTTTTCTTCTTACATTTTAATTAATCCCTCAAGTAGATGACCTAATTTGGGAACAATTTAAATAAAAGTAATCATTATGCTTATTGGATCAGCTTGGAGTAAACAGATGATTTTGTAAAATATAACGGGGTGTACATTAATGAAGTTTAAGTTAATTTATTAAGTCTCCAGAAGTTACTTTGCATCAAAAGTAGCTGTCCTATGTCAAGGGTGTTTTTATCTACAGAAAACTATACCTACAAAAACTATTCACAAATCACTGAGAACTCTTTTGTGCTGCTGTCCTGTAGTTGGGCACCATAAATACAAATTAGTGAGATTATGTAAACCAGATGTTCTTACTCTGTGGTAATATTCAAGTGATCTGTGGATAAATGTTTGAGGGTCCTGGAAACCTCTGAAATTATAAACTAAATTGTGGTATAATTAGTACATATCCATTTTTTTGGGAATCTGTAATTATTATCAGATTCTCCAATATCTCCAATATCTCTGTAATTGCTTCTGCGTCAAATGTGGTTTACTTGACTGTAGTCCTCACTAGGTTCTAATCATGACCAAACATGGAATTTATTCACGATTAAAAACCCTGATTTCAAGCTCAGTACTGAAAAGATACTGATGAACAAGTGAATAAATTATTTTGTGATTGAGGAATAAACAAAATGAACTAAATTATCTGTTGCTGAACTCCAGCATCTTGTTATGATGGTATGGCCCTTGCATTCAACTTTTTCCATGACTTGGGAGAGGGATTATCTCCAGACTGATTTTGTTATTTATGTTTCATGTCTGAGTCCACTTAATGAGGCATTTATACTCTTAAATATTTCTAAGACAGCTAAGAATAATTTTTAGCATATCCTATAATAACATATTTTAAATTGCTTTTCTCATGAAAATTAATAGTTGGTAAAGTCTTCCAAAGGTACCTCCCCTACAAGTTATCATTTTTTATTTTTACTATGCAGTTAATTTTTACCATTACATTGTTATGTGACTTGTTGTCTATTAATTCTGCTAGGGTGGTTTACATGTGGGACATTATTTAGATTTCTAGGATCTGTTCCTCTCTTCTCTGTACATGCCTAAAGCACTTGACAGAAACAGGTATAATATAATTATAGCTAAATATGAGAACTTGATAAGGGGACTAAAGTTGGAACCAAAGTTCCTATATTTATCTCTGTATCACACTCAATACACACTTCTAAAACAACATATGATATAAAACTTTTGCGAATTCAGAAAAACTTCTGAGTTTAATGAGAGAAGGATATGTGCAGGAGAAAAAGGAGGGTGATTCATAGAGAAGACTCATTAGAACCAGGTTCACATCCAAACCTGGAAGCATTTTGGTAACTGCAGTTTCTTCAGGTTGAAGTGGTAACCACTTTGGGTTTTACCCCAAGCCGCTCAACTAAGGATGTGAGCTAGTTCCAGTAGAGTTCCTTAGTAGTATACAGACACCGAGAGGAACTGGATTTGCAGAATTTCTTAGTTTACTTATATGCTAAGAAAATAAATTCACATTTTAGGGCCAACCTGTCAAATGTGTTTCTTGCAACCAATGTATTTAGGGAGGAAAAAACAAGACACCATTCACAAAGAAAGAAAGGAATGGTATACTGAAAGATTAGATAGTTTCTCTCAAGATACTTTTAGATCAAACTAAATTATTCCTTCAACCACAGAGGATGCTTTTTTTTTTTTTTTCTTTTAAAGCCATTGATAAAGGGAATTTTAGTATGATAATTCAGTTGTGTTTTATTTAAAATAATACAAAGGATATGTAAACCAAGATGGTTAAAATATGTTAAAACATCTGTTATGAGTAGATTATACCATTTCCCCCACTTTGTTTCTATTATCTGTTCTGTTAAGAGGCAGTAAAACTGGAGATGTAAATCTATTTAGACAAAATGAGGGTTTTAAATAAAGAAACTACCTTTCCAAGATTAAATATATGTTAATGGATTTTATTTTTCTTTTGAAAGTAATTGTGGTGAGTCATGCTGATTCTTTGTTTTGAAATCTCAATGAGAATATAAAGATTAAGCAAGAAGAATAAGATGACACAAGAGACAAAAGCTTCTCTGCTGGAGTAGATGGAGTTATAAAGTTCGTTCAGCACCTGTGACAAAGGAATCCAAGTCAAAGAAAATTACACTGAATTTAAATACACACCAGCTTTGTACCATTAGTCTGATTTAAAATTTTTGTGTAGGCAGGGATTTTCAGCTCAGGGAGAAATCTTAGACCCAAACTAAAATTTCCCCTTCATTTATAAAAGAGGATCTTCCCCTACATTTATGAAAGAGGACAATCTAATTTGTCCAACAAACATCATGTACTTTTTAAGATCTGAGCTAGAACAAAAATCTGGATTCTTGACTCCACAATGTACTAATTTTGAAAATTATCTTTGCCCTAAATCTGTATCTTTATGCTTATGATAAATACTGAAGGAATCCTCAGAAAAGTCTTCTCCAAAATTGTTGAGTTTATTAGTTATCATTGTCTGTAGCATATGATCCTCAAACTTAAATTAAAAGCACATATTTATTATCTCAAAGTTTCCATGAGTTAGGTGTCCAGGTACAATTTAGCCATGTCCTCCAGCCCTCAGGATACTACAGGACTACAATCAAGGTGTTGGCCCAGGACTGTATTACAGGAATCAACTGGGGAAGAGCTTCTTCCATGTAGTTCTTGGGTGAAGTTCAGTTTCTTGCAATCTTTTGTGCAGGTGTTGCCCTCCATTCCTTGACATGTGCTAATTTCTTGCCATGTCATAGGGTTTTTCATATGTCACAACTTGCTCTATCAAAGTGAGCAAGTGAGAAGAGACAGTGCAAGAGAGAATTCAAACTTAAAACCTTATCTTGCTGCATTCCATGTATTAGAAGCAAGCAACTAGATCTAGTTTGTTTACCCCACTGATCAAATTCTACTGCTCAGTGCTCTTAAAGATTAATATATCTCCCTTCATGGGATATCTATGATTGAAATATTACATGAAGGGAAAGATGATTTGAAGGGGAGACAATAAGCTGTGGTTTCCTTCCTATCATCTTCATCTGTATGATTTGTCATCGATGACTGTTTTCTCCCTTGATTGTGAGTTCCATGAAGGCAAATGTCCTGTCCTGTTAATCTCTGTCACTGTCCCCCACTACCCTGACATAATCTTATTATATCTCCTGGTCTTCTCAAAATTAATGACACTAATATTAATATAACATTTTATGAATAAGTGATTGGACTGTCCCCAGAGAATATAAGCCTTGCATGCAGATCCCTACTGGGGGTGGGGGGCAGAAATCTGTGTATATGAAAATCAAAAGAAATAGTTTCAAAACTTGTGAGAATTCATTGGTGCCTTGTTTCTTTACTTACTAGATACCCATGTGGCATATATTCATATAGAAGACCTCAGAAAAAAACGTGAAATTATTCTTAAAGAACAAGTGGATATTTGGGAGCAAGGAGAGATTGCTGTTTAATAACTCATCCACCTACTAATCATTCAGTGAAGAGATCTTGAAGATTTATTTTATATTTTGTGATTCAGTCAATGCTTTTTATGGTCCACAGTTAAATATACAAAATGTTCCCTGATGTAAAATAACTCGTTATCTCATCAGTAAATTAAGGCTCACATATGAAAAGGCAATTTGTGTTATGCATTTAAATGTCAAATGAGGACATAAAGAAGGTAAAAAAGGAGGAAAATTTTCAGTTGAACTATCAAGGAATACAATAGCGGCTCTGGTGGCTCATCTGTACTTTCAAGGATGGCTAAGATTTAGATGACTAAGAAGGTCAGGGTAACAGGAAGATTCTTTTGAAGAAAATACTTGAACAGCTAAAGGTCTGACAGGAAACTTCAATAAATTTCACAGGAGTGATGAGAGAAAGCAATACTTAAAAGAGATGTAATAGCTTGTATTGTTTTCATTTTGAAAGCTGGAAATTTAATGGTTATGAAAATTAGATTTTTTTTGAAGATTTTTAGCTATGTCCTTCTCTATGATGCAGGAATAAGGTGATTCCTTGGTAAATTTTGGAAGAAATGCCTGGATCCCTAGGATGTTTCTAAATTCTGAGTGTATAAAGTTATCTTCTATGATCACTAAAGATCTTTTGTTTCCAAATTAATCCTTCTCATTCCTCAAATTTTAATTTTAATGATTTGAGAGAGCAGATAAAACAAATTCAGATTAAGTTGTGAATGACTGTGTGTGTGTGTGTGTGTGTGTGTGCGTGTGTGTGCACACACACACTTGTATACATCCTACAGGTTCTCTTTTTCTGGAAATCCCAAGTGTATAAGGTCAACCTTAATAGCAAAGTGAATTCTGTTCCTGCAGTCACCTGCCTTCCCTTCTATGAGCTTCACCTGTTCAGAGTGTCATTTCTTGGGACATAGGAGCTGATAGAAGGAACTAGAATGACAATTTAGTGGAACTGTTCAAACTACTAACCAGAATTAGTCCATGTGATCTGGTTTTCATAATATGTGGTTTGATTTTATAGTCATTAATTCATAGCTTTACAAACATTAGCATAAATAATGATCAGATTATTCTGTCTGATCTAACCGAACTGGGTGGGTGCAGACATGTATCTGTATGAGAGTCTGCTGGAATTGTGCACATAGCAATGTATGGCAGCAGTAACAAGGGGTAATACAGTGAAAGTCTTGGACAAGGGTATGCACTGGGCTGTGTATAATTTTACTTCTTACAGAAGAATGAGGCTCTAAATCCTGAGCATGTTTTTGGTAGCTCACTAATTCAGTCTTTCCTTTTTAACCCTTAACCTTGTTTGAAGGGGATAAGTACTAACATTATTAACTTCATAGTAGCATTTTGGGACATTAAAATACAAGGAGGATCACCTGCCATATATCATGCTGTTGGCCTTGAAGAGGCCGCTACTGCAAAAAGCTGTCTTCACGAGGTCATGTTTTAGAAATCACTACTGATGTATGAGGAATTTCATTGTTGTAATTTGTGGTATATAAAGAGAGAAAAAATATCTTACTGAGTATATATATAAATGAATGTTATACCTTTAATTCCTGAACTGATAAAGTAACCAGTGAAATACTGTGTTGAC
The DNA here is from genome assembly GCA_004363575.1 of Solenodon paradoxus. Classification (NCBI taxonomy): domain Eukaryota; kingdom Metazoa; phylum Chordata; class Mammalia; order Eulipotyphla; family Solenodontidae; genus Solenodon; species Solenodon paradoxus. The sequence continues at coordinate 585,812 of RJWH01000026.1, forward strand.
TTGGGACAAAATTAAAAAGGGAGCTTTGGCAGCTTATATTATTGTGATATTTATTTCTTCACTCTATTTGCACACAGTACAACAGACTCCAAGGGAGCCAATGAGCACTACCTAGGGAGCATTATAGGAGGTAAGATGTAAAACCCATATTTTTACTCTTTTAAATGAAATATTGTTACCCACCAACATTTTCTCTTTTACCTTGTAAAAAAAAATGACAGATATCATTTGTTTAGCTTTTCACCATCTTCTCTAAGAGGGTTGTCTTTAAACTTGAAAAACAAACATTTTTTTTCTCTCGTATTCCAGTATCCTAGTTCTAGAGACCATTCAGCCAAAGTATGATGCTTATGAGAAAATGGAGATTCACAGAGGTTAAGTGACTTGCTATTTATCAGGCAGCTGTTTTTATTTTATTTTATTTTGTGTATTTGTGATGGGTAAAATGAAACTGTCATCACTTCTATCACAGTGAAAAGATTCTAAAAGAAAAAATACAGTAATAGTCACTCTCCTTTACTACTTTCACTCAAACTTTGGCACAAAGCTGGTAAATGAAATAAAAAGAAATTGGTAAAGTCTAGTGTTGGAGTGGACTGCTTTTCTGACTGAACTGATTGATGGTGCAACTGAAATGAAACCAATAGTTGAAATAGACATTGGAGAATATACAGAATAGATTGTGTTTTTCCTTTAATAGTAGTTTTTTCAATATTGAGGGAGTAAAAATGTCTCCCAAGGTGCCATCCTGTCTTCTCAAACTAATGTACCTGGAATAAGAGCAAAGATTTTGGTGTTAGAAAACCTAAATTTTAGTTCTTCCTCTTCTATTTTTTTTTTGTGTGTGTGTGTTTCGAGAAAGTGTATTAACTTTTGATGGAAATGTTGCAATGCCTACAGTTCTAAGTATAGATTTCATATAGATTTGTGATTATTGTTATGATTATCATGTTATTTATTTCTCTCTTGATGTCTTCTTATATAACTTTTCAAATCCTCCTTTTTGTAAATACTGCTAAGTACTTTGCCTATATTAGCTCATTTATTCCTTATTAAGAATACAAAATTGTTACTCCAATTTTTTGGATGAAAGCATTGAGGCTTAGAGAATTAGATAGTTTGCTTAATATGAATTCACTGATTTCAGAATTTGGATTCAAGTCCAGTTATGTCTGATTTTAGTGCCTTAAATATCCTTAATCATTGTCTTGTAGAAGTCTAGAATTGGAAAATGAAATTGTAAATTTAGAAAATTAAAATCCTGACGTTCAGATTTATGAAAATCAAAACTTCCAGTAAGTTTTGAGCATATAATCTCCATCACTAGACTACTGAGAAGCTCAGTAAAAACTGTAATACTTTGTAAGTAAAAAATAATAATTTTCAGTAAGTGATGTGGAAATAAATAATTATAAAGTTAAAGACTAATACATTTAACTGATTAGATCAGATGATTGTTGTCTGAAAAGACGCTCTAAAATAAAAACTAAAGATGGAGAGAATTTTTTTTATAACATATATATAGTTGACAAAGTTTTGTACAGAACATGTAGTGTAAGATATATATAGGACATATAAAACACTCACAAATAAGATGACATTGAACTGAAAACAAACTGAAAAATAGGCAGGGTTATTATATAAATTATGTTTGCTTTTGGCTATAATTACCAGAAAAATCTCAAAATAGCAGACAAATTAATTTTTTTTTCCTATAAAGGTGTGACAAGATAAGCATGATCATTGGTAGGTAGTTCAAGGAGTCTGTGGTCCATTTTTCAGATTGCTCTTCCATCTTCCACATGTAACATACTACTGTCCAAGATAACCAGTCGTGCCCCAGGGATCATAACCATATTTAAACCCACATGAAAGGAAAAAGGAGAAGAGATGGGTAAGCTGCCTCACTTTATGGACATGTGTGGAAGTTATACATGACATTTCTACTTATATCCTATTGGCCAAAATCTTGACATGTGACACTAGAGAACATAGTTATTGGGTATCTCCTACTAAAAATACAAAACAAGAACTTTACCAGTAATGAAACTCAGAAAGCAATATATATTTAAAAAAATGCTCATTCTCTTTGAAAAGGTGAAGTTTCAAACTAAACTAATTGATATCTTTTCACACATATGAGATTGGGGCAAACATTTAGAAGCTGAAGTGTTCAGTGTTTATACAGAGCAATACACATTTTATTACACTACTAAGAAGTGTATACACTGGTAAAATCACTTGGCAATTTGGCAATATTTATACTAGCTAAAGGTGTATATAATCTTCAAATGAATATCTCCATTTTAAAGTATATTACTAAGGATTTCCTAGTGTATGTTAAATGTGACATGCTTAAGAAGGAGATTGTAAATGAGGGGGAGGGAATAATATAGTCTCTCTTTGTAGAGACTATAAATAGAGATGAATCTAACATATTTAATCAAAGAATGACTAAATCTATATGGTATATCTATAACAGAATATATATACATATGTATATATACATATATGTACGTATAACAACCTAAAAATGAGTGTACATGTACAAATATATGTACTTTGTTACCTACCATGTGTGATATATGTTCTCTATATATTTGAGGAGGGACTGCATTAAGTATGTAGGGTTTTTGTTTGGTTATAATATTGTATGGGAAAAAGATCTGCCTGCCGCTTCCCAGCAGCCATTAAGACAGTTGTAAAGACCACTCAAGCTAGCAGAGCCATAAAACATCCTGTGGTCTAAGCTTGCTGAAATGCTGCGAGAATGCTGCAGGCAACTGATAAGTCACCAACAGACCAAGAACTTCCAGCCCTTGAAACCCCCTTCCCTAATTTATACCTCTCTCTTCCTGTGCTTGCTCTAGCTTGTATAAGTGTACTCTACCCTGAAGCCTGTGCTCAGACTTTGGAGAATACTCCCTGAGCTCATCGATGTAATAAATTTGCCAAAGCTTCAAAAGAGTTCTCACTTGGCTTTTCACAGGACAGTCACAACAATATTGAAAGGGGAGTAATACGAATACCTAGGGATGGGAGAAACTCTATGTACTACTCTTCAGTACAGCACACAATGGCAAAGAGCTTCTCTAGTGAGGAATACTGATAGAACTAATGTCTTATACAAGAGAGGGATGTGTGTGTATGACTGACAAGAAATTTATCACCTCAGAAATTTATTTCCTATCAGAATGACAGGTACATAAAGGAATAAAGGAAAAACACTACATAAATTCAAGGAATTACTATACTCCTTTCTATGCTAGAGATGTGTACAACTAAATTTTATAGAATGATTTTACATAAAGTTTGTTCACCCTGATTTATCATTCTATCCTTGTAAACTTGTAGCTTCTACAGAGCTAGTTTTCACTTATTTTTTAAAAAAAAAAAACCCAAAAAACTCAAGACAGGCTATTTACATAAACCATTGGTTTATCAAAAACATGTAGGTCTCATTTTAGATGCATTAATCACTCAATGACCCTCCAAATTTACTGAACATTCTGGCCTTTACATGACAAATGAGATTGTAGTATTAACATTAAACCAAGTGTTTGAATATCACTTTTTGAAGTAAGCAAGAGATTTTGATTTGAAATTTACTTTCTTATGTCGCCTGGAATTGAGATCTGTATTGTGGAAGAGTCTATTATTGATGCCAGAGCACTTGAAATCTGCAGATAGAACAATTTACATTCAATGGGCCTGCTACCATAGCAGCTGATTCTTAAATTATTTATGCAAAGAAGTGAATTGTTCTGTTCTTTATCTGAAATTATGCCATTTTCATGCTTAACAAGGCTCAACTTTTCACTGAAAATTCAGCTTCTCTTTTCAAGCTCGTATTTTTTATCTTGTCACTGTTTACACTGAGAAAGATGAATCATGATCACATAGCACAATGCATTGCTAGACTCTTCAGAGAGTAATAATTAGAAGCTGTTACAGCAGATTCCATAAGCAATACCTAACAGGTTTTATATGTTAGTTGGTAAGCTATTAATGCTGCTTGAAGTTTTACTACTGAATAAACAAGTTTTGGGCAATGTTATTTTTACTCAGCAGAATATCTGCTCAGTCAGATAAACTGGGGGTTAAAAGACTGTCATCCAAAATCTGTTTGCTGTAAAACTAATGAACTTTATGTGCCAAAGAAAACTCAGACATATCAGAGTTGGGAGTTGGTTTGCTAAGGAAATTGAAAGGAACATAGCCCAAGTGGCTTATAAGAAACATACAATTTTAGAAAAATCAGAATTATTTTGGGCTTTAATCATCAAGCCCAATGCAAACCAACACACCTGAGCATTCATATTTTCTAAGTATTAGGTTTGCTATTTTTTTCATAAATTCTCATTTTTATTGTTTACAACTGTGTGTGTGGTAGCTCTGATTGTCCAGACTCAGACAACAGAAATGGCTTAGTCAGAGTCAACAATTAATTTGATCACAGAGCAGGACTGGATTACTGAAATTTTATTTTTGCATAGTGGTCTTCCAACATAAAATGAAAATTTTTCATCTCCAAGGTTTTCTGAAGTACATGAAAAAGGTTTGATATCTTAGCTTGTCTTATTTCTTAGTATCAACATGCTATTAATTGGTTCTAGCAGATCTCTTTTCTTTGCTTACTTAAATGATGTATGGTTGGTTGTTTACGATTAACTGATCTTGCAAAACATAACTTTACCTAGTCTCACTTCAAAAAGCAGAACTTTCTAGAGGAAAGATAAACTAAAATCTATCTCTTTGGGTATGATTGAGCAAACCTAGCTTCGTTTTATTCCCCTCTTGTTTTCTTCGTATGCCAGTTTCAAATTGTATTCATTTCAGAGGGTTTCGAGGAACTTTAAATTATACTTTAAAGTGTAACTACCTACTTTCATTCTCCTTTCTATTCTCCTTTCCCCACCCTGAATGTCCTAGGCCATTTTGCTAAATTTATTCTTTTATGTTGAATTGAGTATTGTTCTAGTTCTAAAATAAGTACATATACCCTTAGATTATGACTGATATTGCATTAAATTAATATTCGTTTAAGAGAGAATCAGTTACTTTATTATAAATCTTCTCGTCCAAGAAAATGCTTCCAGTTAGTGTTTCGTCTCTTTCTTCAATAAGACTTTATAGAATTTTTTCACTTTTGCAAATTGAAGATTTACCCTTTCCATTTCTAATTGGTTACTGTCAACAGGAACATATTTTGATCATATATAATTACCTCTTTTCTTTTATTAAATACAACAGTTTTTCTAGATTTTGGAAAGTAGAAAAAAGATTTATTGAGGGAAGTGACCTAATTTCTGAGATATCATGAATGAAATAGGACATTTCAATAAGGAGTCTTTGTTTAAGAGTGTTAAGTGTTTTAAAGAAGTGACAAAAACTGAAGACTAAGTAAATTGGAATTGAATCAGGCAACCAGGTGCAGTTTCTACAGTGTGTTCAGTTCCATATGTTAAAAAAGATGATTGTTTAAAAATTTCTATAAGCATTCTTAGAGTGGAACGGAAATATGGAATGACAGCTGGACTATAAAAAAAGGGTTTTCTTCTGGGGGTATGTCTTCAGGAAGAAGAAACAGAATGAATCTGTGGAGAGATGAAATTGAAGGTGGGGTTGTGAAGGAATAATTGTGAGGGCAAATGCTTGAAGATAAATTATAGGTAACATTTCTACAAGTTTGCATCCTCAATGTAAAATAACTGTCCATAACTGTCAGTTATCTAACTTCAGTTTTAAAATTGATACTTCCAGTTGGAAAATGCATCAGTCATATGTCTATTAGAGCCTTAAATTAGTTCATTGACTCTCACTCAAATATTAAAAGAAAAAATATTTCATGTTGGTAATTATTTCTCAGACAGGATGCCAAATAATACTTTTATTATATATATTTTTTATTTTTAAAAGGTTGTTTTAATGTCATATAGAATGTTGCACTCAATTTTTGACCATTTTCTGTACTTAGATGGGAATTACCATGTGCCAGACAGTTTTCTAACAATGTTATACATACTAGGTCATTAAATTTCATTACAATACCATAAAGAGATAGCATTATCACTATTTTGTAGATGGGAAAACTGATACACAGAAAAATTGAGTAATATGGCTGAAGTTTCATAGCTAGTAAGTAGCAGAGCTGGTATCTGAACTGCTAAAGTGACTTTTGCTGTGACTTTATTTTTTTTAAGAGGAAGGAAGCAATCAGGAATGAAGGCAAGTAGGGAGGAAGGAAGAAGGAGAAGGATGAAACATTTATTTAGTTGATCATTTTGGGTGCCCCTTCCCCACTCGCCCCCACCCCCTGCTCCCAGTCATTAACACAGGTCCTTGGGCTTTATATGGGCTATGCTGTAGCCAGAGACTTAATCCCTGAGCCACCAGGGCCTGCTGAAGTACTTTTAACCAATACACTTCTTGCTTCATTTTAGCTTCTAAAATGTAACAGAATGTAAAATATCTATCTAAAATGTAAAAATAGCAAAAATATATGAGATAAACATTTGGAATTTGGGGGAAAATTAGAATATTGTTCACTAAATATAGGCATACTATATGAATGTCTCTCTAGTTCTTGCTTTTCTTACAATAGCCCTTTGAGTTGTAATGATCAGCTTCATAGAGTATGCAGTGCGTTTTAGCCAATGAAACATGCTTTCGTATTCAAACTCAATACAGTATTGTAAAAATAAATAGGCATTAATAGGATGTGCCTCTAATATATATATATATATATATATATATATATATACACATTCATATATGTATATATGAATGAAGGCAAGTAGGCAGATAGGAAGAGAGAGGAAGAAGATGCACTTTATTTTTATTTTAGCTATGCACAGGGGTTGCACAGCCTGACCTTAGGTCTTGAACCTGTAGCCTTGGGATATATGGGGGACTGCACCCAGGTATACTAGACTGCTAACCTCCAAGGTGTGCCTTGTATGCCAATTTTTCTTCCTGTGGGGTCCCTCCTCTGGAGTGTTCCTATCCTATGGGAGGATTTTTTGTTTCAGCTCGACTGAACACAAAAGTGGTCATGTGACATGCCGGTCAATGAAATATGGGTTGAAAAGACTGGTGTAATTTCTAGGCAAAAGTTTTAAGGACTTGTATGTGGTGTCCCATGCTTTTTTCTCAGTGTCAAAGATCATCATTATTCCAGATATCAATCCATGCCCTGGAAGAATGCAATGTGCTGCTAGGCCTTGATGATTCTCGACAAATATATACCTTGAGGGAAAATTAACTTTTGTCGACATAACTCACTGAACTTGGGGGCCATTGGTTATCTAACTTATTTAAAGTTGATTCTAATAAAGTTATAATTTGTTGATGCTATTGTTTCACATTAAATTTTATTTTTCCTATCATTATTGAGAATATTTTTGAGAGGACTCTAACTTAGGTGCCTCAGTTTTGAGGGTATTTTTTGCTCAGACTATTCAGCAGGACTTACGCCACAACCAACGTTATCAAGATGACGCATATCCTTAAGGGACATGTTTATATTTTTTTTTTTTTTTTTTTTTTATTACTAGTGACTTATATTCTTGTTTTGCCAAAGAAACTTTAGGTTGATTTGCTTAATTTCCACATTCTTCCTTGTATAAGTTAAATTAGTACATTCATGATCTTTTACTCTATTTCAATAGCATAATTTGTCTTTATTCTTAGAAGGAAAACTTTGGGTGAATTAGCATATCTCTAAACAATTAATAAATATTTGATCACTACCTATCCCCACAGTGTTTACAGGAATTATCATTAACTCATTGTATGCAACTTCTGTTGCTATTAACTTTGGGCAGTAACCAAGAGTTCTCTCTATAGGAAAGACTTTGATGTCAAGTTATTCCCAGTTTCAACCTCTGCCCTTATATTTTTGATTCGATGTTCAAATATGAAACTATCTTGTTTTCTCTGACTAAAAAAGGGGTGAAGGTTTATACTGATCACAGTTGAAATGCACAGTCCTCAATATACCTAATTGCCCTTAAGAAAGACTGCCTATCTTTTGGGACTGTCTAACCTAGACTTCCCAAGAGAATTTTGCATGTGCTAAAGAGATTATATTTCAGAATTTAAAACTCCAATTTGGGTGAAAGTCTGCCAGGGTTTTTGTGTTGCTGCTGTTGTTGTGTATTAAAAGAAGAGCAATTAAGGTATAATTTTCCTGATTAATGATACTGATATAGATAGGTAGGAAGGGAGATGATAGGTATATTGCCTTGTTAAAAATTTCCACTTAGGTTCATCAGTTTAGAGCTACTTAGAATATTCATCTTGATTTATCCTTTGGGTTGGATAAGATGGTAATAACGGCTTGTCAGAAATAGACTTTCAATCTGAGGCTCATATATTTACTAATGGCACCTTACTTTATTATTAATGTAGATTTTATTTATGCTATCTGTTTTTATTTTTCACATATTAGAAGTCAATAGCACTATATCTATGGGCAACTTTTTTCATTTTGAGCAATAATAAAATGTTCACACTGGTTGCATTGTCACTTATCGGGCCATATTCTCTCCAAAACTGAGACACTGAGTGCCTTGTCAGGTGTCTCATAGCTAATTAAGGACAGACTAGAAAACCTGACTCTCAAGTCAGTGTTCTTTGTTCTCTGCTGTTAATTTATGCGCTTATATAAGATGAAGAAGTTAAAAATAATAAATTACTGTTTGGTTTGTATTTGGGTAGGCCCTGGAGAAGCATTTTTGGAGGAAATTGGAATATATGGGAAAATAAAATAATTTGTTGTTGAATTTTACTTCCAATGAGATAAACAACAGGGCAGGGATGTGAGAAGTCATCTCGTATGTATGAAGTATGACATGTGAGGTCCATGAGGAACATGGCTAGTCTCTTGGACACAAAACCATAGTGACTCTTTTAGAGGACATATATGGCAAGAAAATATCATTGTAGAGCTGTTTTCCCCCTAATATACATATTAGGGTATACATGGGTTGTAAAAATCAGTTCAGGCTAGATACATCAGATCTGACCAGAGAGTAAAAGACTTGAAAAAATGTTAAAGTAACTTTTAAGGTAAACTTCAGGTTTCTTTAAAGCTAGGATACATAGTCATCAGAATCCTTGAATAGAGAAAGAAATCTAGATATACGGTGGAGTGCAAATTTCCTTATCTGAACACCTGACTAAATGACCCCATATCTACAGTTGTAAGTTTATTTGTTCCCCAATGTCTAATGTGAAATAAAAATGTATGTTTTACTTTTTCTGAGGTGGTTAGGAAAAAGGGGAAAATATATGTAAATATTAAGTGATATTTTAGAAGTAAAAAAGTATGGTGTAGTTTATTGCTTTGATTTGGACTCAGCAGCTCTGCTAAGGGTGGAAAGTGAAACAGCAGGTTATTTATGTAAATGGCAAATTTCATGCACAGCCAATTCCTCAGGAAAAAAAGCTAAAGCCTATCTCTGATATGTGCTATGTTTTTATCGCATATTTTGCATAAGTAGATAAATGTTAGAAAATATTTCAATAAAATAAGACAACAACCTGCGTTCTCATTAATTACATTTAATAAGTGAACATTTCTTATCTGTAGTCTCATTATTATCCATTGCAAATGAAAGAGGGGAAAGAGGTTTAAAATATCCTTTGGTACCCATTCATAGGGGGGCACTGGAGGCAGCAATTGTAGCCAGTTTCCATAAATTTATGGCAATACACATTGCTGTTAAATGTGATCTGAGATTCAAATGTTGATTTAATGATTTTTCTTTGATTGGTTTTCTTTGATTGTTAATAACCTCAATCATTTGGGAAAATCTGTATTTTATTACTCTGTATCAAGACCATCTACAATATTAAATGAGGAAAATGTTTATATAGATCCATATAAACTTTTATGACAGTTTTTGAGATATGTTCACAAGATAAGAACCAATTTGATTGTGCCTATTTATATGAAAAATATAAATTCTTCCACTTATGTAATCATCCAACAAGCACTGACATGTTATTTTTTCTATTTCTCTGAGATACTGGTTCTTATGAGCAGAAACTTCTATATATTATGATCATAGCATTTTGAAGAGAGATTTAAAAAATTAGAACTGGCATTTTCTGTATACATTAGGCATATATTAGACAAGATTTGTCAACCATGCAATAAGTTATTCATTAAACCATGCTGATGTTTATAAAAGTTGATGAATATTTAAACTATATATATATACATACACACACAGGAAATATGTATATTTAACACATATTTTAGTTGAACATCTCAAGTTATTATTTGCAGTTAGAGCTACCAACTAAATTTGCATTATGTGTGTCTACTCTTATCTCTCCACACATATGTGTGCACATATATATATAATATTGTAAAATAATTCATTTTTTGGAAATGATATTGTACATATTGTATGTTGTCTATCTGTCCATCTATATATTCATGCAAGCATTGATTCATTTACTCATTCAGTATATATTAAACATGAACATTTGGCATATAATTTCTAAATTTTACTCATTTTGATTTTATAGAATTTTTGAATTAAAAAATATTGTTCTCATATGTTCAGATATGTATCACTTTCCAAATTATAATCTCTAATGAATTTTTAATCATGGTATATTTATTCTCTGCTAGGTCCTGATAAATCAAAGCTTTTAATGGGTGGTAGGTTATGGGAATAAAATTCAATAAAATATTTGGATATTTTTCTGGACAGTTGAAAAAAAGAAACTCAAGATACTACTCATCCAATTTGTTATGTGCCAATATCCTAATGAATCCTACTACCTCGAAGTATTTTTATCATTGAATCTAGTATTAATATTTTTTGCGAAAAATGTACATTTTTATGTTATATTCAGATATGTAGTAGTTCCCAAATGACATTATATCTATATTTTTTATTCTACTTCTTACATATTTTATTTTTGAAATTTTATATAATACCTTAATTCATAATGCCTTAAGAACTTTTAATGACAAATTAGTTATCAAGACCATTCACTATAGTCCACTTTTATCTGATTGTTTTGCAGACTTGTTATATAACACATATTTTATAATTAATGCTTAATTAATGGATTATTCTTTCAATAAAATTCCAATTCTATTTGGAAAAGAATAGGCAGGCTTATTGAAATGACTATGAAAATATCCGTGAATAATTCAGCTTTTAAGTATTACTGAGGTGTCTTAAATTTTCTAGAAGACAGGGTGAGAAAGGACTGAGAGAATCATGGAATTTATAAAGTACGATTATTTGAAATTCTACTAAGAGTCAGAAGGGCTGGGTGTCATTTTTCACACTGATTTGATATGAGAGATGTGAGACTTCAAGGTTAGGCAAGGTGAGTTGGGAATTTCATGGGAGTAATTCTCAATGGAGTTTGTCAACTCATAACAGTCAAAAGAAAAAAAGAAAATCTTTAAAGAAGCTATACTCCAGGATATCAAATCCTTTTTCAAAATTAATATTTTGTTTAAATGCTTTTGAACTTTGTATCAAGAAAAAAATGATTAGAAAAAAAAATTACTTCAATATCTGAAAGTCATGGTACTTTCATAAAAGAATGCATGCAATTATTTTTAATCAGACTGCCTTACCATTTATCAGATTGAAAGGAAAAGTAATATGGTTATTTTTATTTTAGCACATAAAGGCATAAAACAACTCTCTCTCTTCTTGAAGCACCTGACAAAAAGAATCATGTTTAGAAGTCATATTTGGAATAATGTGCCTTATGTTGTAGCAAAGAGGCCTTTTATTACTTCATGTATGATTTTAACCTACCTACAACTTAGAAGCATTACTAAGAAACTTCCTGTCTGGAGGCCTGACTATAAAATTTAGGACAAAGACAGACTGTGATTATGTGCTGCTTATAGACAGCTGCCTCACACACAGAAAAGAGAATAATGAAGGAACACCTTGGCTCCTTGCAAATTCACCAGACAGATGAGTGATTCATCCTCTTTGCAAAAGAGTAAGGAATGAGCATAAAGACCAGGGATTTTATTCCTGCAAAATTCCCCCACATGGAGTCCTGGGGTTAAAGAATGCATGTATGCCTTTAATATTTTAAATCCTCAGAGGTCTGAAATGAATTCAAATCCATTAACAATTAAATAGTGTGCTATATCGTATTAGGTAATTAGAGTCGCAAGGAAGATTATGAATATAATTTCTGTCACAAGAGAGATAGAATTAACTTTCTTTGGTTAATATAAAAAGAACAGCAAATCTTCAAAAGATGGCATTTTCTAGCTGATTTCTCTTTGCTTTTTTTCAGGGAGTCTGGAGAGGTAAGACATCCTTGTTTGAATCATTCCTAATAGAGAGGGAAAACTTATCAAAAGAAAAATAATCCAAACATTTCAGATGCTTTAATTCTATCAAATACTTGTCTCTTTAAAACTTACATTAGACTTATATCCAATGCCTTTGCACTGATCTTTCAAGCATGGTTTTGTTATGAGGACATCTTTGAGATTGTGTGTTCAATGTGTTCCTTGTTATGTTTGTTATTAAATATCAGAAAAGGTCTCTGCCTTCAAGGAACTTACATTTTGGTAAGACATGCACATAATAAGCACATGCATATATCAAGTGGTGACCAGTGTTCTGAGTACAATTAAGTAGTGGCAAGTGTGAAGACCCAAATACGAGAGAAGGTGTTGTTACAGGTAGTCTGAAAAAGCCTCTTCAAGGTAAGAACTTTCAAGCAAATATATGAGTAAAGTCAGGTGAATCTTTTTCCAGTGGAATGTTCTAAAAAAGTCCAAAGGCACTGAGTGGTGTCAGACAGGCTGGGTTTGCTTCAAAAACAGCCGAAAGCCCATGTGGCTGACATGGAATAAGACTGAGGAACACAGACAGTTATGTTAGTACCCAAGGACCAGGTCATGTAGAGCATCAGAAGACATTTGTCCTTTTTTTTAACTGCAAGAAGAAGTTAGAAGGCCTTGAGTTCAAGTGACCTGATTTAAATTTAGAAGTATCACTCAGCCTGCTATATTGAGATGAGATTATTTTAGAGGGCGTGGGGAGAATCAGGGAGAAAATCCATTCAAAATATTTTATCTAGTGTTATTATATGTCTACACTAGCTACTGAGGATTCATCCAGGAATGAAAAAAAATCTCCTTTTTTTTTCATGAAGCTTAAGCAAAAATAAATATATGCTATACTAAGTGTGACTGTGTAGAAAAATAGCAGATGATATTGGGATAGGAAGCAGTGGTGGAAGTATATGGGCTCTTTTACATAAGGTCAAGTTGAGTGTTTCAAACGGTAACATTTGAACAAAGAGGAGAAGGCAATAAAGACATTTAGGGGAAGAACAGTTGGGAGTGAGGAAGTAATCAGGGCAAAGGGCAGCTGGAACATGACCTTGACCTGGTTGTGGATTGGAGTGAGTGAATGGGAAGTGGCTGGCAGAAGACAGAGGAAGAATGAGGATAAAAGTAGTGAGGATATTCAAGGCTGGATTTTATGCTGAGTGATATGACAAATTATTGAGCTTTTGAATAGAAGAATACTAAGGTCTGAAGCACATTTCAAAAGTAACATTCTGGCCATTACATGTCGAATTAACAGAATAAGCAGTAAGGGAGTAAGACTAGATGACAGAGGAGCAAGGGAGATGGATGCCCCTCCAATCCTCTTCAAGAGGGACTCACTGCCCAAGTGGGAAGATGTGATTGACAGCCTATGGCTTTAGGCTTTCCTGAGATTCCACTTCAGATTTTAAGTGAAACACTGCTATTGGAGTGACCTCACTTAAACATGGAGCAAGGTACAAGGGCCTATACACAGCAGTTGGAATCCCTCTACTGGTCAGTCTATGCTTCAGAGCCCCCTGTTGGCCTTGGTAGAGACATCAGATCAGCATCACAGTTCAACAGCAACCTCTGCCCAGTAGTTTCCTTTCTTTTTCTTTCACAGGTGTTACTCCTAGTACACTTTTACTCTCCTACCCTCATCTCAGTGTCTGCTTCCAGAAGAACCCAACTGCAGTAGATGGAAGCGTGGGGATGAGTTAAGACGCTATAGTTTAGTCAGGAGATGATGGTGCTTTTGATTAGGTGGGTGGCAATGAAGATCTTGAGATAAAGATCGTGGATATACTTGAAGGTGGAATGAACAGAATTTTTCAAGTGTTGGATGTGAGATGTGATAAACAGATTGAGATCAAAGTTGAATTCGGGTTTTTGCCTTGAACAATAGGATGTATGGAATTGCTTCTTTAGCAAAATGCAGAAAATGGTGAAAAGAGTAGGCAAGGAGGAGCTTGTAGCATGTATGTTTGACCTTAAATTTGGTTTCCAAGTCTGAATTTTGGTGAGTGGTCAGTGAGACAGACTCATTTGGAAGCTGTTGTAGTATTGGAGCATTAAAGTCATAGGAGTGAATGAGCTTACTTAGGAAATGAGAGTTGCTAGAAGAGAAGATAATGTACGTTAGGGCACTACAAAGTTTAGAAGTCTGAGAAACTAGGGACAGCCAGTTAGGGAGTTTGAAAAGTTATAACTATTGAAGTAGTAAATGACAGGAAAACATAAACTAGGGAATAATTGGAGAAAATATTTCAAGAAAGAAGGAATGATTATCCAAATGTTGCTGCATGTTCTAGTATAATTAAGACAAATTTCTACTAGATTTGGAAACATGGATTTGTTGATCTTACCGTTTGTTTATAGTGAGGTTGCGAACTCAAGCTTGAGTGATGGGGATTCGAGTGTAATGCTGAATCTGAAAGCGAGGACAATGTAAGCATATAGCACACTCAGATCAGGCAATTGTTGGAGGTAGGTGTGTTGTTAAAGTAGGGATTTATTTATGTCATTGCTATCATTTTAATAAGCACTTATATACCAGTTACAGTGTTTCCAAACATCTTCTTTCTATGCCCTACAAACTTCTAATTTAATATTCATGACAGGCTATGAGGGAGACACTAGTGTTATTCTGTTTCCATTGGAAATCTGAGGGCAAAGGTATTGAGTACATTGTACAAGTTCACACAGTAAGTATTGCATGCAGGTGGTCATTGAAATCAACCCAGCTAAGCAGAATCAGAGTCTTCTCCATAATCTATACTTTCAGCTCTGTTTCTATGATGCAAACTATTTGTATGTTAGAGTTTATGTAACGATGGAGATGTTGTAGTTAGAAAAATTAGATGATGAAAGAAAGAGGACATGTTATAGGAACAAACTTCTTGACTATGCAGGATGATAATTTAAATAGTTTGAACTTAGCAGAAATAGTCCATTCATTGTGCTAAAATGATGATAAATATTCCTGTGTAAATTCAGGTGCATTTTTTAGCTTTGGTGCAGGGAAAATAAGGGCATTCTGTTCTGATTGTTTCTATTTCCTCGTGAAACTGGAAGCCAGGCCTTCAGTTCAGAATAGGAAAAGAGGTGGAAATGATGGAGGATTGAAAAGAAAGCAGAAGGTGTGAAATAATTTTTGTCATTTGTTTTTTATTTTTATCAATGGGAGGATGAAATGTCCAGGAAAGGATGAAGAATTGTCTTCAAATGGTGAGAACTTACTTAAGAGCGATGTCATAAAAGTAAAGCAAGTCCAGTCAGCATGTTTTTCATAGCTGTTTTCCTGTAGCCAGTTCAGCTACTTCTCTATCTGAATAAAATAGGTGAAAGTGTTATATTTTATCAAGTTTGAAGTTTTGCCAGGAGAATGTGATGATGGAAGACAAAGATGAGAAACTTGGAGGTTTTATGGAAGAGACCTTGGAATGTTTGTTGATTGAGGGAGTGAAGATCAATAGGGAGCTGAGAGATGGTGACAGATGAGTAAGTCACTGGACCAGGGGTCCTATTGTTGGCAAATTATGAAGAAATAAGAACATTCGAAGGAGTGAACTAGATTTGAAAACAATAGTAGTAAGTCTGGCAAAGAGCAAACAGATTCCAGTTAAAAGTCCTCCAGGGCCATTGGAAACTGTTTCTTTTAACTTCTTGTAGATGTTGTTTAGTTTTGGAATAGAAATTCTACTGGAGTCAACTGTTTTAAAGTTTAGTTAGTTAAACAGCATTCTTCTATTTTCAAAATATGAAGTGATTCCTCTACATAGATACTTAACACTCACCAGTGTTAATGTGTAATGGACAAAACTATCATTTGTCTAGTGTGTATAATTTACATATTAATAAGTATAATTATTATATGTAATATTATTAAGCGCTTAATGTAATATTATGAAACACATACTGAATGCACAATACAGTGTTAAGGCCTTAATGTATTAATTAATTTAATCCTTTAATAGTTCTGTTATAGCCTTTTTTTAAAAACAATTTTTTATTGATTATAACAGGTTTCAGATGTGCAACTTCATAAATCAGCATCTGTTATAGAATACAGTAAGTTCACCGTTAAAGATCCAATTATCCTGAACAATACAACTGACCCTTTTTTTTTACCAGTTCACCTACTTCTTTCTCTCTTCCTTTCTGGTAACTGCACAGTTGGTCTTATGATTTGAAAGTTTATTTTTGCTTTATTTAGTTCATTTGTTTGGTTTCTCTATATATCTCAGATGAGTGAACTCATGGTATTTGTCTTTCTGACTTATGTCATTAAGCATAATACCCTCTAGTTCCATTCATATCGTTTCAGATGACAGGGTTTCATCTTTTTTGCACACTTAATGTTAGGGTGAGTATTGAGATATGAGGGCTCACTCCTGCCATTTTGTCTTTTGTTTTCTCAATCAGCAACACTGAAATAAACTGCTTATAGTTTTATTTTTCCAGCAGGTGGTGTTATAGCTTTTATTATTCTTTGGTTACTGCTGGCTGCCTTTTGCTCAGGTCATTACACATCTCTCACTGTGTCAGGGGGACTGGGGAGGGCCATCGAGGCAGCTAGCTACTTTTCTGGATATGCTAGGAGAAGCCTGGCTTGTGTCATGGCACTGCTGTCACCCCTTGTCCTTGGGGTTCCAGATCTAAGACAAGGCAATTTATCTCCTCTTAGTATAACTTCATAGCATCACTATAGTTCCAGAGGCATCATGGAGGTAGATTGTACTCTAGAGCTTTCTGAATTTTTTTGCTGGGGTCCCTGTTAGTGTTAAGCACCTCAACTTCTCTGCTTTGTGTTTCAACTGGGTCAAGGATATGTACCTCTATACTGCCTATGTGCTCTTCTCCCCAGGGCCCTTGGCAGGCCTTGTAGTACTATAACCTCTGACCACCTCTGGTGGGTGCATTTCTCTCCACCCACCTTCTGTCTCACCTGTTGGTGAATCTACTCAGTGTCTCTGCTAATGAAGTGCATGTGGGTTTCTGAGGAATACAGTTGCTTTAGCTTTACCTTCATTTTATGAAATTCTCTCAATGGTGTACTATTTCCATATAGTTGTTAAGTAACTCCTCTTGGGAGCCAGGAATGTCCTTTGTCAACATCTTGGAGATGTCAGTCCTATTAGTACTAATATATTAATTTTCCAGATAAAAAAAGGAAGGCAAAGTAAGTTACAGCACAATTTATTGGTGAAGACTCTGTTACCAAGGGAATAAAAAAAAAACAGCTCTCTCATGAGCTTATTGGCTCATGTAGTAGAATTGTCCAGGAGATATTTGTTAGTAGAGTTGTGTTCCGGCTCTTTAAAGGGGCCATGTAACCCTGAATGATTTAACTCTCAGCATAGCTCTTCTCTAGTACCTTCAAAACCTTTCCTGTAATACCTTTTGGTACACTCATATCTTTATAGCTTGTTTACCTCAGTGGAAAGAGATGTTCTCTTTTTTAAAAGTTGCTACACAAATCTTTGGATAAATGCTGTTCCTAAACTGATTGTTGGAACCAGTGGGATAAAATTCATATACTGGTCAAATCCGCATCAGGGAGGGGTAGTATTTCTCCCAGCTGAACTTCATGAGCTAAGAGTCAAGGAGGGATTATTTTCAAAGGAAATTTGAGATGGTCTTACTCTAAGAAGGGAGACTGGATGCAAAGTGGGGCAAAAATGAAAAGTTCAGTATTATTATTGACCATCTTCAGTAATCTCGCAAGTTTATTTATAGGTTCTAAGGTCACATAAATCGGCCTAATGAAAGCTCATTTAAGGTTTATCAAGACTAAGGGTTCAAAATCTTTATATTTTTGTAGATATGATTGGTGCAATTTGAACAAATTTATCAAAATTTGACTTGTTCTTTCAAATATCTTCTAGTCATCTGTGCTAATTTGCAAGATTTTTCTCAGTTTGCTTTACCAAATTGTATTCTACTTTATTTTATTTAAATGAAATTTGCACTTATATAATGGCACCTCTGAAGGAAGTATTTTCAGTGGTGTTTGAAACTATAATTTGATGCATCGGAAGACTGGTCTCAAAAGTTAAATAATTTATTCTAAGATTCACATGGGTCTGAGATGGAACTAGAAACTGTTTTAATTTGCTTGTTCTTCCCTATTCCTATTCTTTCTTCAATGATTACTTTTTCTCTAGGGAAAAGTTATAATTTGATTTTCTAATATGAATGATCAAGAAGCCATTAAAACCTAATCTAAGATAGAAAATACCCGAGTCTGTTTGACTCTAGGTAAATCTTTTAACTGAGAAATATATATAAATGAAATGCTGTAATAGGCAATTGCTACTGTTTCATTCTATTGCTTCATGTTAGGTTGTTTTAGAGTTATTTTACGGAAAATTTTATATGCACAAATTCTGATTACATTATTTTGACCGTCCATTTACAGATCACCCAGCTTCAAATTTTGTCAACTCATGACTGCTTCTTTCTTCTATGTTATGAAAAAAGTAACACTTTTTTAAAGTGTTAGAAAAGATTTGAAATATAGTAAGGTGGTGTCAGAAAGTCATTTAGGTAGATTTTGTTAATCAAAGTGAGAACCTGAATGCAAATAAAAGAAATCTTGGCTTTTAAAAATGTATTTAAAAAAGATATAAGATCTACGTAATCTGTCCACTGGATGAAAGTGGGATGCTCTAAATTATTCTGGATAGGAAACTATTGGTGTTAATTTCTTCTTTTCTTCTTCAGTTGCACTGTCATCAGTGTGTTTCAAAGATATTATAATAGTGTTTGTGTCTCATTTGGATGTAAATATATGACTATATATTTATGTGATTTCCTGTATTAAATTTTATGGTCAGAAAAAATTTGTTGCAACATTTTGTGGTATGAAAAAGTTTCTTTTCTGATTTGGAGGAGAGGACAAAGAACTTAGGAAAATTCCTGACATAAAATGGAGGCTTAATAAATGTGCTTTTGAAAACAAGTAAATATATTATCAAAAAAATGAGGAGTAATTCTTGGATTTTTTTCTTTTAAGTATTGCCTACTTCTAGAAATTGCTTTGGCATGTTTGTATAATATTATTATAGATTATTTTGTCAATTATATGTAATAAAGTTAAAAAATACAATAGAAGATTGTAAATGTCCAAATTAAAGAGGGAAAACCCAAACATTAAAGAGAAGGAAGCAAGTAGATACCATGTCTTGCTTGGTTTAGCTATGCTTCTGCCAGAAGTTAGGGGGCCGGGCCAGTTCTATGATTCTATGGTCCCGTGAGTAAGAGAAACTGTTTTTATTAAATGTAGTGTATATGTAATCAGTATTCAGTGAATCTGGAGGTTTAACACTTAAATATCACAAAGAGAAAAGATAAACATGACTTTGATTTCTAAAATTTTTATTGGAGTCCATATTGGCATTTCAAATACAACAAACCATGAAAAGTGGCTCCCTCCTACTCCAATTGACCACTTGTAACAACATCAGGGAGGAAGAGAGAAATCCTGTGCTTTGATCATCAAAATATAATGTCGACATAAATTGAGCTCTTACAGGATGGCATTACGGAAGTTGATACTTAAAAAAATACTTTGGGATAGATAAAGTACAACATTATCTTTTTACCTTGGACATTCTTAATTCTTACTGCAACACACACACACACACACACACTCTCCCTACTCATCCTCCCTTGCTCCCTGGTTCAACTCTCTGAAGAAATGTAAAACTTCCAGTAACATGTTTGGTCACCAAACTGCCAGAAATTGGAGTGCAATGCTGTTTATATACAAATCGGATTCGTATTCTTTGGAGAGTGTCCACCTTCTTGGTTCTCTCTAAGAGCAGACTAGAACCAGAAAGTGAGACTTTTCTTTAGCAAAAGCATAACCTCTTCTGGGAGCTATTTTCTTTTTTAATGAAGTGAGCCATCACAATGGGGAAGAAATCTTCTACTTGTCTTACGATGAATACACATGGATAATCGATTTCTTGATGTGAAACACGTATCTTTTGAAATCATGATTTTCTCCAAAGTGTGGGCAAGAACTTATTTTTAGACTTTAAAATGTCATGTTATTGTCTCTCTTATAATTTAGAATGTGTTAGGATTTTGTAAATCCTGTTAATCTGAACGCACTACTCTCTCTGTGTTTATTATTTTGTGTGCTTTTTGGCATCCTGGAGAAAGGCAACTTGATTAAATCATGGGAGTAATCTGTTTAGATGAGCAGCCCTACTCATGGCAAAATCCCTTTCCAAGAAATTAGCAAAACTTTAAGATTTCTTTTATCCTTAAAGCTTTCAAAAGTTACAAGAATAGTGACCACATAGCAATGTGATTCCTCACTCAGATTTGCAAACATTAACAAAAATAGCCATATGATGACAGCTTTTCAGTTTGGTTAAATATGCTATTTTAATTAAGAAATTGGAGCTCTGAAAGAAACACAAGCATTTATTTATTCACTTCTTCATTGTTTAACTCAGTGAGTATTTGTTGTCTATAATGTGTTATGTCCTTGTTAAGATGCTAAAACAAAGTATGGATAAGATGCATCCATACTTTATACCATAACTGTCACAACTAAGTCTAAAATATGACTGAGAGTCATGGAAAACAAGGATTTGTTTTTGTGCTTACAACATAATTCCTCCAAAATGAATTTCATGACACACCATGTAAATAAAATTTCTGCAATAATTTCCTAAGAGAAAAATGATGAATTACTAGCACACTGAACTAAAAAACAATCTATGACAATGCCATATTCAGCTTTTCAGCTGCTTTCTTATTACAGTTTATGTATATGCTCTTTTGGGAAGCAACATTTTCATTACTTAAAACAGTGACTGACACTCAATAAATATTTGTTAAATGAGTGAATGAAGCAGTAAATTGCCATCATCAACCATAAGTGCTCATAAAAAAATTGTCATTAGGCACCATTTGTATTTTGGATAGATGGTGTAGTGCCCAAAATTAAAGAATCAAGTTGACAGACAACCAATTAATCTTATCAGTACACCTTTATACTTTAAAATTCAAAAATTGGTGGAGTGTCAGCAATATGACATGATCTATGACGTTAAATGATGTTACCAACTGAATTTTAATGGTGATATGAATCTTTCATAATTTGTTTTGATTTTATAGTTATATACAGTTAGCATAAAGCATTTTTTGTGTAGCTATAGTTCTTCAACATTGTTTTCCTAGAAGGAATGAGAATACTAACCTGTCTAGACTCACTCTTGGAGATTACTTCAGATTGAAAAGAGCAAAGAGTGACATTTATTGTAAATGCATGAATGAACTAGCACAGCCTTTAGAGGAATGAGTGAGGATGAAGAAAACTCAATAAACCATTTTGCTGTTTATATGGTCTACTGTGCTTCCTGAAAAAAAATGGGAATTTCTTTTTTTTTTTACTTGTAGTTTTTAGAATTGCATATATTGAGAGCAACAGAGCATTATTTCATTGCTTATGATGAGGGACATCAATTTGGAAATGGAGGTTGAAGCATAAAAATCATAGCTTAATTACAGAACTGCTCCATATAATGGTACAGTAAAGAGGGTTTTTAAGGACCAAGTATGAGCTTACCACAGTTGTAGACACTTGGATCCTGCTGTGTAGACTGCAAGCCCCAGACCTTATAGGTTGCTATTCCTTTCTACTTGAAGAGGTGGGGATAAAATAAATAACAAATCTTGAATGGTTATATGGAATTATAGTGCCTACCGATATGCTAATTAGCCTTTTGACATTGGCAAACATATTGCCTTTGTTCTTTGTCATTAAAATGTGATGAATTTCAACTTATTATTTTGAAATCATTTTAAATTGCAGAAGTTCTAAGACTAGTACATAAAACCAACTATAAAATGTTTATTTATCAAACAATTTCACAACTGTTGCAATGATGTCCTTTAGAGCAAAAGGATCCAATCTAGTGTCACAATTTGAATGTATTGTATTGTCTCTTCAGTTCCCTTATGTCAGACGTCAATCTTTCCTTAGTCTTCACAACCTTAAAATATCTGAATATCACAGGCTCATTATTTGTAGAATTTGTCATAGTCTGGATTTTCCTTTTATTAAATTCAGGTTAGGAATGTCATCATAGGTATCCTGCACCCTTTTCACTGCTTTCTAGCAGATGGAACACACAGTTGCTTTGTCCCATTACTGGAAATGTTAACTTTGATCACAGATTCCTCTACCGTAAAGCTACTGTTCCTGTGTTTTTAGTATGTGTTTTGTGGGGAGATAGTTGCCACCACATAAATATTCTATTCTTTATTTAACTTTCACCCACTAGATTTACTGAATTAATTAGTATGTTTATGGTTGACAACTGGTATTTTTTCAAATTCTAACATTTGTTAGGTGCTTATTAGCTGTCATTTTACTGTAAGACAGACTACCTTTTATTCTTTATTTCAGTGTACACTTAAGGATTTCTGTTTATTCAGGGGGATGTAATCTGTTACTATAACTATGTCTTTTGAAGTTAAATTGTCTCAGATTTGGCCAGTGTGATCACCCTTCAAGCTGACTTCTGTGTCTATATGATATAGTTTCATCATTCTTTGCACATTACCCTAATTTCAGTCATAACACACTCCAGGCTTATTCTGTAATTTTTACCCCCTAGTCCTAGAATTAACTATTAAATTCAAAGTGCCCTGATAGGTATTATACAGGTATACACTGATTCACTACTGGGGTATCACTGTCACTAGACTCAGTGTTCATAGCTATCTGTTATCACTTAGATCTCTCTCTTTTTCATATTTATATACTTCTTTCTTTTGCAGTGAGAAATCTCAAGTTATTTATTTGTTCAATTTTTAGCCCTAGAAAGTTGCTATCCCACTAGAAAGCAGCCTCACCTCCTGCCAGACCTTTCCCTTTCTTTTATTGGGAACATCTAATAGTTCTTTGTTAAAGAAGGAAAGAAAGCAGGACAGAAGAAAGGAGACTTAATTTTCAAAAAGGAAAATAGTGGCCCTATAAATTATTTTTAAATTAGGCTAAATGCATGATTTTTGATAATTTATCAGGATTCCATAGTGATACTGGATTAATAAGGTGATTTTATAAATACAATTCAAAATACATTTTTTTAGTTTTCATATCATAACTTTAGCTGCCTTATCACTTAAAATCTAACATTCTCTAATGGCAGTCATATCTTTGGGCTACATATTTGCTGCTTTTACTTTTTTCATCTTTGAAGGGGAAAGGGACGGATACATGATTTCTTGATTTCATTTGGCTAACAGCTGAAGTATATGCCGTCCAATTTTTTTGAAAAATATGAGCATTTTAATTAAAAAAATATGAGTAAATTAAAAATAAACTTTCTAAGGAGAAAAGAATTCAGAAACGCTCAATAGTTTGTGAGTCTTGAAAGAAGTTAAAAATGGAAATGTCTTGACATTCTTTCTTTGAAAGGTTGAACTTAAAAATAAAAGTGACTTGACAAACATAACCCTTGATTAGATATTGCAGAAACAAATATGCTGAGATTAGGTCTAAAACAGATAAGAGCAATGAGGGGTAGGTAATATTTTTTTCAAGGGGAAAAAAAAATGAGTGGGGCTAAATGTATTTCAGTATCATTTAGACAATACTCTCGAGAGGTGGACTGGCATATTTAGTGAGTGTTCTAACTAATGAAAGAATCAGAACCTGAAAACCTGCTTCTTGGATTTTCTAAGCTATTATTCATCCCCATAATCTTTCTAACACCTGGAAAAGTACGACTTTTGACTTACAGGAGCACTTTGTTTTCACAGTTTTCAATGGTCATTTCTAAATCTTCATATTCTTGTTTTTATTTTAAAAGAAACTAGTTTTAAATGTATAATGAGTTTCTCTGGCTGCTTTCCAGGCTCTCTGCTCCTAATTTCCCCCTCTGCCATGATGAAGATATATCACAGACTTTTTCCGGCATTGGCTGGTGTGTATCAAGTTTCCTGAGTGAGAAAATGTATTCAGTCATCGAACAAGTACTTTTAGAGCACCTACTGTATGCATTGACTCCAATTGACAACATTGCCTCTTAGAACATAGTTGTGGAAAGGGTTAAAAAAATCCATAAGAACTAGAATATCCTAGAATTCTCATTGCTGATTTAGCTATTTAAAATAGGATTCTTAATTGCATATAACAGAAGCTAACTCAGCTTCACTTAAAGCAAAAATCGTGGAAAAAAATTTGTGGAAAATCTAGAAACCACAGTCGAGGAAATCAGCAGGCAACCAGTATAGCTTAGCTTCAGAATAAACAACCAGGGTACAGGTAGAGTTGATCTGGATAATGGGTAGCTTATACTAAGACAATTAAATTAGGTAAGCGGGCAGTCATGTGATTACATCACCTGAAATAAGCAATAGTACAGTTTGCCAGGGACAATCATGGTTTCAGCACTGAATATCCCATGTCCCAGGAAACTCCTTAGTGCCAGGAAAAGTGGGATGTTTGGTTACCCTTCCAGTAACTTTTGTCTAAAATTCTATCCTTTAAACAAGAAAGAGACTTAAATATCACAACTAAAAATTATACAAAAGTTTGTTTCATAGTCAATATATTAAACCCTGAATATTAGGGGTATATTTTGTGAAAAAAGTAATTTAGTGGGTTCTTTAACTTAATTGGTCTACATAGTTAACTTATTGATCATAATTCTGTGTAGATACGGCTATAGTTAAAATTCCATACATTTTCTTCACATACTTTTAATCTGTTGAGCTCACCATTCACCACAGAACTTTTTAAAAATAATTTCAGCCTTCACTGCAATATTCTTTCTACTACAACTATTTATTAACTCAATATAAAACATTACACTGTCTCTAATTTGCTGGAGAATAGTCTTTTGACAAGTGGCTCTGCTGAGTTCTGCCTGCATTATCTTGTTTAATTCTCATAGCTCCTCTAGGAGGTACAGTGGTATCATCAATGCAAGGAGCAATCGACTCAGAGAGGTTTAGCTATTTGCCTTTGGTAACATATCTAACAAGTAACAGAGCCAAAAATTGAGTGAATATTTAGTTTATTCCCATATGCATGCTTTAACAATTTCATCTAAATGGTCTCCCAGTGTAAATTTTATGACATTTTTTTCAACTGTATTATCTTTTTCAGAGGGATAATAATACCTCTGAGGGCAGGTCATATCTGCTGCAATAGTTGCAAATTGGATAGAGAAATTGTTCTGAAGCCTAGGGAGTTTTTAAAAGTATTGATACCTAGGACGTTCCCACACAAATACTGATTTAGTTCATTTTCTATAGGTACTGACCATTTAAAATATACATTTAAAAAAATCTTACCAGGTGATTTTTCTGTAAAGCTGGACTAAAGAAGACTGGTACAGTGCACTACCTATCTAACCAATGGGTCATAAACCATGGAGAAAAAGGATCTGACCCTAGATAGATTGAGGCAGGATGGAAGGATCAGAAAGGTAAGCACATTTCAGAGACTTAATATTGGTATTCAAACTAAATTAAGATAAACACAGACTTAAGAGCTAAGCTGCTGGTCCAAAGTCACACAGGCAAAAATCAAGCTTACTAAGTTCCCCATTGCGGTAGATGGGTTCATTATTTTTTAAATGCCTTAGTCAGAAAAAGTATTAAAACTTAAAAATTCTTGGCTCAAATTGCCATTTAAAAATATATGTATTATGAACAATTTAAATATCATTAAACCAAAGCATTTGATTACATCTAAGTTTTTCTGAAGAATAATGATCTTTGTTTTCATGTCAACATCAGCACTTACTTGTTTCAGATATTCTGATATTTTATTCCATCCTTCCTTAGTCATTCCCTGGTAAAATAAAAAATGCACAGTCATTGAACTAAGGCAACTTATTTGCAAACCATTGTGTTACGTCATTGAATTAGATAAACTCCCTATGTGAAATTGTATTGCATTTAATAATGATGGTGTACAGTGAAAATCATATCTTGGATTAAAACAATTTCAGTTTTGAATTCTTCCCAGGTAAGAAAAATATGACTATTAAGACATAGAATAAGGACAAGATTCCAAGTGTGGGCAGCTGGAAACTGACAGAGAAATCATAATGCCAGGCAGACACTCAGGTGGTATATAGACAGTGAAATATAAAGCAAGATAAATAGCCAAGCAGCAGCAACAATAACTTAAAAAGATTTTTTGTAATGGTGCCCTCTGTCCTAGGGCAGTGGTATTTCAGGTAGGACCTGATTCCCAGTTTAGCTAGTTCGATTGTCAGTTTGAGTGCTTGAGTGTTGTGGTCTGAGAGACGCTAGGAGGGAAGTGATTTTTGACAGCATAATGGATGACCCCGAATCCTTTTTTATTGAATTATGTCATAGTTAAATATAGGGCTATTATAGTCTCTTGAAACAATTAGCCAACTTATACTATATTATCTATGTGACTGTTGATGCATCATGGCTCTTAATAGTAAAAACGAAAAAAAAGGTACTTAGAATTTTTGGAATGTTCTCCTTCTAGATTTGAAATGACCATATTAAAATCTGAGTTGAAATACTTTCTAGCATAGGACTATGCACATCACTTTATGGGAAAACACAGTGCCACGTGAAATTAGATGTGGTTCTTCAGAGTATCACCAACAGGGTAATAGAGTTGTTAAATTGGCCCCAAACACCAGCACATATATTAAAAAAAAAAAAAAAAAAAAAAAAAAAAAAAAAAAAAAAAAAAAAAAAAAAAAAAAAAAAAAAAAAAAAAAAAAAAAAAAAAAAAAAAAAAAAAAAAAAAAAAAAAAAAAAGGTTGGCAGAGAAAACATATCTCTAGGGAGTGTAGGCTAGACCATCTGTCAAAGGGAGAATTGAAACCATATTTCCATTAGAGGTGGTCATCGATCATGTGGTAAAGATTTCTGTAGACAAATTGCATAGACTATGTCATCTTCTACTATCTTATCTTACATGCACAGACCTCAGACATTCTTCAAAGGAAAGGCAATTTGGTGCTCAGAATTCGAGCAGGATTGTTAAAAATGTGATTCCAGGAAAGGCGTTCTGCAGACATCAGTTGGAGTAAAGTTATGGTTAGACTATATGTTAGATCTGGGCACCAGCAAATCAGTTATAATACTCGCTAATGCAGATGTTTAGAAGTAACTCCAATGAAAATAAGAACAATTTCATTTATTTATTTGGTAGATAAGGGGAAAAGAAAAAAGAATTATAAATAAATTAATCGGAGAATCAGTGAAGAAGGAGGCAATTTTTGGGAGAGAGATCCCTAGAAATAAATATTGCTACATTATTAGAGTTACCTTGAATCATCCAAAGACCTTTCCAAAAATAATTATTCATATGAAATTGCATATTATTAGTATTATTATCCATGAAATCTGAATAGAGGCAGAAAACTTATATATCTCTTATTATAAAATGGTGATGCCTGCAAATTTCTACAACAAGATTGAAACAATTTTTGGAACAAATAACATAAATCCTGGCACTTACTCTGTTTTAAATATCCTTTAGGCATTATAATATGTACCTTATTTTCTTAGAGGTTTGTGTGCAGCTCATGCAAAAATACTATTGACACTCATATTATTAACATATGAGGATTATATTATCTTTCCCTAAGAATATATTTTGTCTCCATAAGAAGATGCAAACTCCTTGGAGGAATGGGTTGTATTCTTTACTTCCATATGTTCTCTATTTAGCATAGTGCTATCCATATATTTATTTAATAATATGTAATATGCAAGTGGATATGTGAAAAATAGCTTAAAGAAATTTTAAGTATTCAGTAAATATAGCTTTGTTGTAATTATTAACTAATCTCAGTAATTTGCCTCTTCTAACATGACCCATACTCCTGAGTTATTAGTAAACTGGAGAATATGCCTTTCTTTGGAAGTAATATGCAGTTTTTTCTTTCTTTTGCTACCAGTGTTCAAAGGTAACAATAAACACCTAATAAATGTTAGTTTTTATCTGTCTTTACTAGTGTCTCCAAAAATATTTGCCAAGTGTTTGATACCTATATCGTGGTGTTAATGGGCTTTCTAAGAGGACACATATAAAGAAGAGCAAATTTTTACCTGAAAGCAATATAACTTGCTAGCTTCTACTCTTCATTGAGTGGAGATACAAGTAGGTTCTCTTGTGGGTCGTCAGCCTGAACTGTTTATTAACACATCTATCTGTACAGGAGCAAGCAGGATTTTGTTTTGAATAAGGCAGAAGCTGAGAAGGGGGTTCAGGGGTCAGGTGAGAAGAGGATAAAATGAGAACAGTTAGAGCATCTTCCAATGATTGCTGGCTGGTTGCCCTTTTCCTCCTTCTACCTCTCTGGGTTATGAGTGACAGGGTTTCAGCTGCATTACAAACATTTTTAATTTTTGCCATATTAAAAAGAATCTTGGAAATAAATGTTTCCCAGTTGTCTATGAGTGATCTGTCTTGCTTGAGTATATTCATCATGTCTCTATGCCTTAGTAAGTCAGCAGTATATTAGCTTAAGGAAGGAAGATAAAGAGAAATACATTTAGGGTCAAATACAATGGTAATTTAGAAACACTTGCCTGATTATAACTTTGACCTCAAGTGTCTGTATAGGAGGTTTCAAATTATTCAAAGTCAAGTATTTTAACTCATATGTTTATCTTCACAAATCTTATGATAGAGTCTGTATTCTCATTCTCTTTTGACAATGTGATAATTTCGAGTTCCAAATTTTATTATTATATTCTGTAGACTTTGTTGGTTGAGTTATTTTAAAGTTTATTCTGAATATAAGATTATCTCTTTCTTTGAACTATACTAAGAAATGGATAATATTCCTCAAAATACTTAATTTCTTCTCATCTTTTACAAAGAACACATTTCTAATTAACTTTAAAAACTCTTTTAGCTCATTAACTCCTATTACTTAATTCCTACCACGGACTTTTAGTTAAAATCTCATTTCCTGATACATTTTTATAACATACAATAATGTGAGAATATGTTTAATGTCTGTTTTAAACTCACAGGTATATTTTACTTGGAAATGGTAAATTTCTGAGTCCTTATGAGAAAGGCTTCCCTACAATTTTAATCAAATCCGACTGAAAGAATAGAATCTCCCTGATGATTAGTTAATACAGTTAAGATGAGTGAGAGTCCATCTGTAGGAAATGTAATATGAATTCATTTACATTTTCATCCAGATACTTGAATTATACAAAATGATTCTAAGATAATTTAAAAAATTATTCATTTAAAACTTTTCCAAAACAATTTTACTGAAGAAAGTAATTCATTTAGAAATTTAAAAACAAAAACACTTGTATTTTAGAGTTCTCCTGACCAAGGCTGGTTGTAAGACAGGAGTTTTAGGAAAACAAAGCACTGTTATTATTATTTCCATTACAAAAAAGCCAAATGTAAAGATATAGTCACACAGTCAATCCAAATAGCATTTCACTGAATGAACAAAGACAAGACTGTCACGGCATTTCTCTTTAGGAGAAATCCTTTCCATTGCTCAGGTAAATGTATCACATTTTTTGAAAGGTTAGATCCTGAGGATAGAATAAAGCAATAAAACATGACAAGGAAGAACCTTTTTCTCATGCTGTTATTAACATCCATCAAAAACCCAGAGTCTCTTTTTTTTAATACATGTTCAAACTGACTTCTTCCCATCAAACAAAATTACTTATGACTTCATTCATGAAAACAGGCTTTTAGTTTCTTGTCAGTAGTGGCAACAATGTTTTTGCCAACTCAACCAACAAGTCAGT
The DNA here is from genome assembly GCA_004363575.1 of Solenodon paradoxus. Classification (NCBI taxonomy): domain Eukaryota; kingdom Metazoa; phylum Chordata; class Mammalia; order Eulipotyphla; family Solenodontidae; genus Solenodon; species Solenodon paradoxus. The sequence continues at coordinate 615,918 of RJWH01000026.1, forward strand.
CTATTTTACATCTGATATAAAATGCAGTTTCAGTCAGTGAAATCATTTATCGGTATAGGGCAGAGGAAGAAAGCTTAAACTAGACAGGGGCTAACTATATTTAATCCACTGTGTATACTGGGCCATCCCAATGGAATCAGACGTAAGTATTTCCTTCACTAAGCCTTCCTTCATCATTTTGAAAGGAGCCATGAAGTATGTTTATTATGAACTTTTGAACTGTCTGAACTTATTCTATCCACTGAAATATTGCCTTGAAAAAGCTTTTTTCAACTAGTGACATGACAGCTAAAGCTGTTTTGCTCTGTATCATTCAGCTGGAAGGTATTACTCTGAGAATTACATTTACTAGCATTAGCCTGGGTTCCCTGTAAATGGGCAAGGCTCACAGTGAATAATTAATATTGGCAGAGTCATTATAAACTTCTGTAGATACTCTATCATACTCTCCTGGAGTACATCCCAAGTAGAAAGCAGCTTTGATTTAATTCATTGTCCAGTCCATATTTGTTTTTCTTTTACTAGCTTGCCCTCTATGCACGACATCATATAAATAAAATTACTGTTTCTGGCTTGAATCATCACTAGACTTGAATTAGTGGTTGCATGAAAAGCTAATTTAAACAACAGGCAGGGCCACTGCCTTATATAGAAGACAGGAAGGAGCTCTGTCCATGGCCATCCTTGGCAGTAATGCTATGTCCAATTAGAATGAATCATATTCACATTATATGTAAAATATATCATACTAAGGTAAAGAATTTTCTCTCAGAAAGTCAAGAATGAAAAAAAGTTTCAAAGGTCGTTAGCCTGTCTTCTGGCTTTCTGAGAGCTGCAATTAAAAAGTCCTCAATAATTATCTGCCAAGTCCTTAAAATTATTTAGACAAGTAGGCACCACAGTCTCCTTCTGTAAGTCATTACCAGGTCTGCCAGCCTTTATAGTCAGCAACGTTCTGCTTGCTATTCAACCCAGCCATGAAAATAGTCTCTGGCCCAAGTACAGTGGTCCCAGAAAAAAGATAGGCAGGGAGCATAATTTAAAAAATGGGTTGAGAATAAAAACACTTAATTTTTTCCCTCTCTATTTTCCAGAACTTTCCTTTTGGTTTTCTTGGTAATCAGACTTTTTGAAAAACCTCAATCTATTAAATTGGTGAGAGACTCTTATTACAATCTGGAACATTGACTGAACTTAAGTGCCTCAAATCAAAATATATTCCCTGAAGAAGAGCACACTGAAGAGAGGTCAGATTGCAACATGAATCCCTGTCTTATCCTCCAGATACAGCAAAGGAATAATAATTTTGCATTTACTAAGAGCTTACTATGTATTAGGCTTCAGTTTAAGAGCCCCTCAGTGCATTATACCCTCACAAGATCCTGCGATTATTCTTCCTGTCTGACAAGTGAGAGCCTCCAATTCCAAGGAGGTCATGACTTGCCAAAGTCACATAGTAGTCATTGACTGAATTTAGGTCTGAACTGAAAAGACATTTTGGAATCAAAGGATTTAACCCCAACAAGTAAAATACCATTTAGTAATTAAGAGTTTACATTATTTCTAGGCTTTTGAGGCAAAAAAAAGAGATTAAAAGCAAAGAGTTAAATGAAGAGGGTCATAGGTATTAAGAATATAAGATTAATTAATTGCAATGTATTTCTGATAAAATTATAAGATAGGTTAATATCGTGAGAAGCCATTCATCCTATAGAGGCTGGAGAATTCTATGGATTGTTTCTGGTAAACAGGAGCTTGCTACTTATTTTAATGATTACAGTTGCTGTGCTATATATACTTACTGAAATGGTCTCTTCAAAAGTAAAGTTTTAAATATGATGAAACTTTTGGTTGCTTCAAGGAGGAATACCCCAATGAACATCCTAATACTTGTCAGAAGAGCTCAACAAATTCATTCTTGAATTTAATAATCCCTCAGTTCCCTAATTCCAACAATGGGTTATTTCACAATATAGTCCAACATTTTTGTCTATTTGTTTTTCAAATGATTAGTTTTTCCCTTAATTCCCTCAAAATATGACTTCAAACTTCCATTTTCTTCAAATCATGACCCACCATCTCCTCCTTTAATTTAGGGAATGCTGTATATCTATATTCTACTTTAATGAAGACATGAAAATGCAAAATAGTATAACTTCTTTCTCACTATTGAAATGATAAACACTATTCTTTCTTATTTTTATTTCTTTTTTCCAAGACTAATCCTTACAATTATTACCTTAGGAAAAATGTCTCCTGGATTCCTCCCTCTGTCTTTCCGTTCCTTCCTTTGTTATTTTTTCCTGTGCATCAATCTGTATATTCTATAAAGATGATCATCTCTCTTATTATGAAACTAAATATATCAAATAAAATAAAATAACATTTTCTTTGATCTACTCATTCACCTCCCTGTTTCTCTCTCGGCTTGCAACTTTTTGAGTATCTTTCTTTTTTCTCATGTTAACCTTGAGTGCATTTCTTTCTTTCTTTTTTTTTTTTTTTTTGTTTCTTAGTATTACATTGATATTTCTATTGTCAAGATGACCACGTACATTTAGAAAATGTAATGGGTATTTATTAGTTGTCTTTAAACATTTTTCACTGCTGTTGAGTATACTCTTCTTAAATACTCTATTTCCTGTGTTTCTGTAACATCGTACTAATTTGGCTTGTTTCTTTTTTTATGACTTTTCTCAGTTTCCTTACATATTCTTCTACTTTTTAATAGTAATATTTATTATTTCTTTTGTTCACAATACTATACTCATTTTAGTTTTTTGAAATTGCATCTCAATCTATATTTCACCCCGCACCCACCTCCAGAGTTCCAGTGTCCTTTACCCTCACCCTATACCCTCTTTCCTTCCCTTGCCACCTTCCACTCCTCTGGCAGCCATCCTTTTTTGTCCTGTGAGTTTATGCTGGGGTTTATCTGTTTTATTTCATCATATTTCAGGTAAAAGTGAAACCAACCTGTATATCTCTTCTTTCTGACCTATTTCACTTAACATGATCCCTTCCAGTTCCATTCTGATTGTTGCAAAGGACACAATGTCACCTTTTCCAGTAGCTGCATAAAATTCCATTGAGAATAAACACCACAGCTTCTTCTGTCAGTCATCTGTGGATGGACATTTAGACTGTCTTGGCTATTGTGACTGTGCTGCTATGAACATGTGCGTTTCAGATTTTTATTTCTAATTAGAGATTTTGTATCCTCGGGCATATACATCCAAGAGTGGGACTGCTAAATCCAGTGTTAGATCCATCTTTATTTGTTTGAGGAATTCTTCATCTACTTATAATGCAATTTTTATACTCCATTCTCTTCACTCTTTTCAGGAAGAATCCCTTAAAAATTGTATCCAGCCTCATAACTTTAATTCCCAACACTATACTAATGATTTTGAAAGAACTAATTTCAATCGGATACTTCTCATTGGCATTAGATCTGCTTGTCCAGCTTCTCATATGACACTGCCTGCAGTTATTCTCTTTAATCAAAATCAACTGGTAGTTTTTTCCTCTTCAATTCTCTCTTGTGTTTTCTACTTCAGTCAACGTCAAAACCTTTACTCAGCAGCCCAGTCATACACTCTGGTATTATTCTTGAATTCCCACTTCACTTCTCATGGCCATTCAATCTGTGTCCTTGTTGTTTAGTGTCCTATAAATAGCAGAAATCTGTCATCTCTTCTCCAGAGATACTGCTCAAACTCAGGTACTCCCTTCTCTCACCTGATTTCCTACAGCTGTATCCTCATGTGCTTCTCAACATTTAGTGTTGGTCAGTCCCATTTTCTGAATTGTATCTTTCCAAAAGACTACCTGATTTTGCTAATTACATTCAACAGGGACAACCCATTTTTCTTATGCTGAAGTTCGAATATTTTGTAACAGAATTTACAGAACACTTTCTGATGGAGCCATGCTGGGTTCCCAAGCCCTGTCTTGTGCCCGACTGAAGTACTTTCAGTTTCTTAAACACATTGTATTTCTATGACCTCTGGGCTTCGCATCCATTGTTTTCTTAATCCTGAATACTCATTTCTTCAAACAAATTCTTTAAATCAGCTTTTCCTTTGTGAAACTTCTTCTCAACTCTAAAAACTGGGGTAGGTATTGTTACTCTTGAGTTTTCAACAGCATTTAAACTTTGTTCCCGCCACCCCCCCCCCCGCATAATTTGACAGAAGTAGATGATTTATTTATATTGCTTTTTTAAATATTTGATTGCATTTTGATTTCCATATTTTTGTAATTGTTAATATTTTTTAGATACAGTAAGTTGATTTACAAAAGAATATATTTAGATGTGCAGGTTCGCTATTCATCAACTATGTGAAAAAAACACTACACCCACCACCAAATTTCTAATAGTTCTCCACCACTGTCCATCAAACCCCCAGTACCCTTTGCTCCCACCCCTCCACCACTTTCCCCTCTGGTGACCTCATTTCTGTTATCAATGTCTAAGGGTTTGTTTTCTTATTTTTTTTCTGTTTGTTTTGTTTCTTGCTATTCTGCATATGACTAATATCACCTGGTATTTGTGTTTCTCCTTCTGAATTATTCTATTTAGCATAATCCCCTGTTGTTCATCTATGCTGTTGCAAAAGACAGGATTTCACATTTTTGTTGTTGTTAGGGATGTGTAGTACTCAATTGTGTATATATACTGCATCTTCTTTATCCATTCATCCGACAAGTAGTACTTAGGTGTTTTCTAGTTCTTGACCGTTGCAAATGATACTGCAATAATCATAGGGGTGCATAGATCTCTTCAAGTTAGTGTTTTCATTTTTTTTTAGTCAATACCCAGGATCATATGAAATTTCAGCTCATTTCTTGAGGCATCTCCATGTTGATTTCCATAATGGCTGTACTTGTTTGGACTCCCCTGAGGAATGTAAAAGATTTTCCTTTTCTCTGCACCCTCTGCACCAACATTTGTTTCCAGTCTTTTGGATAATAGCCATTCTCACAATTATGAGGTGATACATCACTGTTGTTTTGATTGCATTTTCCTAACTTGTGTACCTGCTGGCCATCTGAATGTCTTCTTCAGAGAAATGTCTTTTCAGATCTTTTGCCCACTTTTTTGATTGAATTGTTTATTTTTTGTTGTTGTGTTTTACAAGTCCTTTATTTTGGATATTAACCCCCTTTCAGATATTTGATGTTCAAATATTTTTTCCCATTCAGTAAACTGTCTTTTGGTTTTGATGATAGTTTCTTGTGCTTTGCAGAAACTTTTTAGTATGATGTAAATCCATTTGTTTATTTTTGATTTTGTTTCCTTTGCCATTAGATTCAGATCCCCAAAGGACTCTCTTAAGCTGAGGTCATGAAACATATTGTCTTTGTGTTCTTTTATGAATTTTATGGTTTCTAGTCTTACATCCAAGTTCTCTAAACCATTTTGAATTAATTTCTGTGTATGGTTTTAGAGAGTGATCTATTTTCATTCTTTTGCAAGTGACTGTGCAGTTTTCCAAACACCATTTGTTGAAAAGATTTTTCTTTTCATTGTTGTACTCCTGGTTCCTTTGTCATAAAGTAGCTATATATATGTGAATTTACATCTGGGAACTTGATTCTTCCACTGTCTCTGATTTCATTCCAGTACCATACTGTTTTGATTACTATTGCTTTGCAATGTAATTTGAAATCTGGGCGTGTAATACTTCTGCTTTATTTAGTTTTTCCTCATGATTGCTTTAGCTATTTGAGACTTATGTGATTCCATACAAATTTAATTTCCTTGTTTTACTTTTTAGAAAAATTCCAATGGAATTTTGATAGGAATTTTATTAAATCTCTGTATTGCTTTGGGTAAGTGGACCTTTTAAACAATGTTTATTTTTCCTAACCACGAGCATGGACTGTCTTTCCACATCTTTGTGTCTGTTATTGTAGTTTTCATTGTACAGGTTTTTGATGTATATTAAGTTTTTTTTTCAAGATATTTATTTTTGTTCATTTTTAAATGGGATTTTTAAATATTTCTTTTTCTTCTGTCTCATTGCTTGCAAATAAAAATGCAGCATATTTTTGTCTATTAATTCTGTAGTCTGATATTTTTCTCATTTATCAATTAAAATTTTTTTGGTGGTGGCATCTTTAGGGTTTCCAATCTATATATTATGTCATCTGCAAATAGTGATAGCTTTCCTTCCTCTTTTCCAATTCAGATTTCTCCTTTCTTATTCTTTCCTGTTTCCTCTGGCTAGGACTTCCAATACGATGTCAAATAGCACTGGTCAGAGTGAACACCCTGCCTCGTTCCTAATCTTAGAGGAAACATTTTCTGTTTTTCACCATTGAATATGATGTTGGTTGTCAGTTCCTCACATGCAGCCTTTATTGTATTGAAGTATGCTCCTTCTATTTCTATTTTATTGAGTGTTTTTATCATAAATGGATGCTGGTAAATATTTTCAAAAGCTCTCTCTGTATCTATTAATATGAATTACTTCTTCAATTTCCTTTTTTGTAATAGATCTGTTTAAGTTTTCTATTTTTTCTAATTTAGTTTTGGCAGGCTGTATGATTCTGAGAATTTGTCTGTCTTCTAAATTGTCCAATTTATTGGCATATAGCTTTTTATTGTAGTTTTTTATGGTTTTATATCTGAGTTATCTGTTATTACTTCTGCTTCTGTTTGCAGTTATTAGTTTTTTCTGAGTGAGTCTAGCCAATGTTTTGATAATTTTTTTTATCTTTTCAAAGAACCAGCCTTCAGTTTTTTTGATCTGAGTTTTTTTCCCTTCAATTATGACTATTTCAATGTTTACTATTTCTGTTCAATTTTTTATTATTTCCTCTTTCTACTGATTTGTGGCTTTCATTGTTTTTTTTTAGTTGCCTTGGGTGCATGGTTAGATTGCTTATTTGAGTTTCTTTTCTTATTTAAGTAGGCCTAAATTACTATAAACTTCCCTCTTGGCACTGCTTTTGCTGCATCCCATAAGTTCTGATAGCTTATGTATTCATTCAGGTTTCCTAGTATTATTTATTTGCCCTTTGATTTTCTCTTTTACCAGATATTCATTTGGAATCATAGTGCTTAACTTCCACATACTATAGAATTTATCAGCTTTCTTTATATTGATTAATTCCTAGTTTTGTATTATTGCAAACAGAGAAGATACTTGATATGATTTCAATCTTTGTATACTTGTTGACATTTTTATAATTGTTAGGTGGAGTATTCTGTAACTGTCTATTAAATCCATCCATTCTAATTTGTCACTTAAGGATATTGTCTCTCTGTAAATTTTCTGCTTGATTGTTCTGTCCATTGTTATTGGGGTATTGAAAATGCCCTCTTTTATTATATTGCTGTCAATGTCTTGCTTCAGTTTTGTAAAGAATTGTTTAATGTATTTTGATATACCCTCATTTGCTTTAGGTAAGTGGACCATATATATATGGTATATATAAAGTATTCTTGCTGAATTGACCCTTTAATCATTATGTAATGCCCACCACTGTCTTTTTTTACCTTCTTTAGTTAGAGGTATATTTTATTTAATATTGGCATGACTATTCTTGCTTTTTAAAAGTTACCATTTGATTATATCATTATGCTCTAAACTTTGACTTTGAGTCTATACGCATTTAACCTTAGACCTTAGATGGGTTTCCTGTATGCAACAGAAAGTTGGACTTTGTTTTTTAACTTATTTGGCCACTCTATACCTCTTGATTGGTAAATTTATTTTATTAATATTTAGGATGATTATTGATCTGTAACTGTCTATTGACTTTTGTGTTTTATTTTCTGACAGTTTTTGCAGACTGTCGCTATACCTTTGTTCTTTTCTTATTTTCTTTTCTTGTGCTTTGAAACTATTGTGTTGGATTTCCCTTTTCATTTTTCTTCCCCCACATTTTTTTTAAATGAATTTATGTTTAGAAGTTACCCTGGGGTTTACATATATATTTCTTTGCTTATAACCTTTTTAACTTGAAAGCAAATTAGTTTCAAGCTCATTGTAACAGTCCACAATTTAATTCCCCTCCCCACATTTTATGCATTTGATGTCTTACTGTTTTAAGTTAGTTTCTTTTCATTTTATACAGTTACATTTAATTTGTTTTTTTGTACAACTGTGGTGCATTCCTTTAAGTTTTGTGTGTCTGTAAAGCTCATCATCACTCATTCAATTCTAAGTGATTACATAGCAGGGTAGAGTATCCTGGTTGGAAATCCTTTTTCAGCACTTTGAATATGTCACCCTCCTTACATGTAAAATCTCTGATGAAAAAACTGCCAACAATGTTATAGCACTCCCTATATGTAACTAATTTTTTTCTGTCTGCTTTTTAAGATTCTCTTTTTGTCTTTGAGTAGTGTCATTTTAATGACAATGTCTTGGAGTATGTCTTTTTGGGCTTCCTTTATTTGGAATACCTTTAGGTTCCTGTATCTTGATTCTGTTTTCTTCCTTAGGTTTGGACAATTCTCATTATTTCTTCAAATAGGGTTTCTACCTTCTCTCTCTTTCTCTTGCTTTCTGGGACCCCTATTTATGAATGTTGTTACTTTTGATTTGATGATCCCGTAAGTTTTATATGCTGTCTTCATTTCTTTTCATTCTTTTTTTTCACTTTACTCATCTGCTTGGCTGCATTTCCCTGTCCTGTGTTCTAACTCATTCATTTAGTTATAGTCATCCTCCATTCTATTTAGACAGTACCTAATTCTGTTGCATTCAGATTTCCCCGTGGGGTTTTGATTCTCTATCCACAATTAGAGACTCTGTACAGCTTCTGTTATGTGTTTGTAATCCCTTTCCTGCTTGTCTCTTTAGAGTTTTGATCCATCATTTGGTGTATATTTCTTCATCTCTTTATTCTCTTTGGTACTCTGTCTTTATTTCTTTGGGTTAGTATAAAGGATTTTCTTTTTTCTCTGAGGTAATGGCTTTGTATTAGGGCATCAGGTTGCAGATTATAGGCCTGAGATATTGCTCTGAAATGCTGGGTTCTCCATTATCGTGTAATCTCTGAACCGGTTTTAATTGTTGGAGCACTAAAGTCAACACTGTGTTGAGGCCCAAAAGTCCATCTTTCAGCAAGATGAAAGGGTTGTGTCTGGAGCAGGAATGCAGAGCTTTCTCCCCATATCACATGCATGAACAGCAAGGCATCAGGAGAGAGATTCAGGCATTGCAGTCCTAGAAAATAAGCAGGTCATAATCCCAACATAGGCTACTGAGGAAATAAGATGTCTCCTTGGGTGCTTGGGAACCAGTTGCAGCAAAGAATACTTTCCTTGCAAAAGTATTTCAGTTGTCTAGTTGGGTAGGAGTACCAGCAAGAAGCAATAAAAAATAAATCCTGGGCCTGGGTATGCGAGCTTTAGAAAGTAGCAGGCAGATATTCAAATCTGTTCAGCAATAGACCCAGACAAGTATAAAGCTTCTGTTTCACTGGATTGTCTTAATGATTTTCCCTGAGAGAGGTGTGAAGTACCTTTTGCAAGAAATTATTCAATTTTCTGTACCAACATTGCACATAGCTGCCTGCCCCACCCTGCTCTGGCAATTGTTGCCCCAACGGCGCAAATTACTGGAAAAACACATCTTTGAGCACATTCAGACACCATAAATGTGCTAATGGTGAAGAGGGTGGGGCATTTTACCTTTGGAACTTGCTGTAATTTGGCCACGTCTAGTGCCAAACAGACAAAAGAACAAGCAACTGGAGAAGACAATCAGTAGCTTCTTGTTTCACTTGGAGACTATCCCTCTTTCTTATTACCCAAGCTGAAGTTTTTGGTTCAACAGATGAATGTCCTGCTGTCAGGTCTCTCTGTACACTTTAACTGTTGATTCCCTATGTCTCTGTCCTGTGTTCTTTGATTACCCAATTTCTATTGTTTTCATAAAAAATGCCTGCATTCCAGGCCAGCTCTTGGATCAGTCTTCAGGTGTGGGACAAGCACTTTATCCCTGGGAAATGGGTTGGTATCAACAATTCCTCCTGATAGACTTCAGGGTATAAGTACTGGGTGGCATTCACCAAGACTGACGGGTTTCTCCTGTTTACAAAGATGTGTGTATCTTTTCTTTTGGAGATGTTGATCCCTGTGCTTTTTCAAAGGCCATAGTTGTTAATCAATAGAGTTTTTTGTTTGTCTCCAGGAAGTCAATAATGAAGAAAATTTGAGATCTAAGAGTCTGCCAGCTTGGAACTTCTTTCATAATCCTTTTGTTAACAGAAGATTTTTTTGGTGTGTGTGTCTTTTATATTATTTATAATTATGCAATTTTAAATTATAAACAATAAAGGAGAAAACTTATTTTCATTCTTTATTATAGTTTCAAACTCTAATACAGTTTCAGAGAATTTACTTGTTGAGTACAAAAATAAATAAAAACAACTTTGTTTGTTTTGGTATTTGGAATAACTGCAAAATGTGTCTAGGTCCCTGGGAGAAGGACGTTAAAGGAGTTGGCCCTATTACCTGCTCACATCTTTTTCTCAGGGGAACACGGGGAATCAGGCGATCTGGTCTAATTGCATTGTCCATTGACCCTGTAGATAAACAGACTTACACGATATTTCCTTGAGAAAGAGAATTTCTATCTGAAATGACCTTTGTAGATTTTATTTGGCAAATAATTTCCTATTGGAAATAGAACCCAGGATCTAGACAGCATAACTCCCTGAATAATGCCATGTATGTTATGAAGTTCTTGGGGATTGTAAAATGAAGATGTCTCATAACTGAAGCCCAACTGAAACACTCTTAGTTTTATGAAGAACCTAAGAACCTCATTGGGAAACCACATCTGTTCTGGCCAAAAAACTCTATCAGGCACAGAAAAGACCCAGAGAAACTGCTTTGCAGATCCTGACATAGCTTGCTATCTTTGTGATATTATTTTTTATGGATAAGATCTCTGATTCTTATGAACCTGATTTGACATTCTGATCTATGTGATAGCTTGGGCTCAATACTACTTTAGACTAACTTAGCTTTTATATTTATTATAAAGTACATGATTTTTTATCAAGGTAGCTGGATTCATGGCTCTTTTCTCGCCCAATTCCCTTATGCAGAGCATTTTAAAATACTTTAATTTTTTCCCCATTTGATTATAAAATAGTTAAAATAAAATTCAAGATCAGCCTTCTAATCCATTAGTAACCCTAACAATTAGCTTCTGCATTTTAAGCAGATTTAAATTGTATTAATGTTTAATTTCAAAAATGCATGTATATTCTTTCAGAGAACAATACTAAGGACAAAAATGGGTAATTGAACTGAATATTGCAGACAGATAATTTCATTAGCTCTTTTAATCTGATATCTGTGAATAAAAACTCCATTACATGTGGTACTTGGCCTTATAGTATCAAAAAGCTAAGTATGCATTTATTACAAATGGGTTGTGGTGACATTAACTGTCCTGGGAGTTCCTGGAAATGTGGTTCTTCTATCTACCTCTTAAGGATAAGGAAAACAATTGATATTTACTGCCTCAGAGGCTGTGATGAGTGGATGGAGGAAGGGATGGAGAAGGGGAAGTGGAAACCAGTTACGAGAACAAGATGTATTGTGATGTTTGCAGCAAAGGAAGACTGAACACAAAGAGTCTTGGAAGATTGCACATAAATCAGGATATTCTGACATAATAATATAGGAGAGGGCTTTTAATGGAACTGATTTCATAGTCTTGGTGAGCCATAAAAAGTCTATTTGAAAAACTGCAATAATAATTAGACATCTGCCAGGTTTTCAGTGTCTATATTTACAGGAGGGTTGAAAACTCCTAAAATCTGTTTTTGTTCTTTTTGTGAGCATATGCTCTTAGCAAATCATAAAAGATTTTTTTTTTTTAATCCAAGTATCCTGTATGAACCTTTTAACCGACAACAAAAAAACTGAACACTCCGAGATGGAAGGGGAAATGTGACACTGTTCCCTTTCGGAATTTCTGCTTAAAGAAGCCAGGAGAGGTTTCAACTCTATCAAAATGCAGTTGTAGTTTGAAAACAGTCAAGCTGCTATAAGTACTTTAAACAGTTTTTTTTGACAGTCTTTAAAATTTTGCTTTGTAACAGTCAAATTGGAATTGAATCTCACAGAAATAACATCTGAGAAATTAGAAGCAAGGGCAGAAAGAGACATTTGCTCAATTCAACACAGTACAGAAAAATGTATGCTAAATTCATTACATTTTGAGAAGTATGGAAATTCCCCTCCCCCTTTTTTTTGCCATCCCATCAGCACAATTTTTCATTCATGGCTTTTTAAAAAATGAATAAATCGAACTTTTCTGAATTGTATTCAAAGAATGATCTCATGAATTAGAGTCCTGTAAAGGAATTTTTTTCCTCTGCCCACTCATAAGCATTTAGTATTTTTATTTTAGCAGCATGTTTTGATTTGTTCTTGTGTGTCAATGTACAACATATTCAGGGATGGTGAAAGACATGCCTGAGAGAAGTTAAAGATAATTCTCTGAATGTAAGAACATCTCTTTAGTTCCCGCCAAAGTGCTGGGGAAGTAAATGTATACAACTAGTATGGTTTGGGCAACAAGTGATTTCTCAAATGTTTCTTGAGCACAGTATAGCTGTTGAGTTCCATTCTATTCTGTGGCTGAAATCTAAAAGAGATATGAGTCCCGTACTCCTTTGAAGTTGAGGGGCAGTCAGGTAATTGAAATGTGTGAAAGGGGTCATATGACAGACAGGGACAGCTCCAAGCAGGCTATGGGTTCATTCTCTGCTCAACTTCGGCTGGTGATATCCATGCAGGCCCACTTGGGGAAGAATCTTCTGTTTCAAGAGCATTTGTGGCACATCTTGGTGGAGTAGTGGTTATGGTCACTGCCACTAGCCAAGTTTAGTTAATATATGTCCCAAGGACCTGGGTTCATATCCAGGTGGGGGCCAGCAAGATGTACAACAAAAATTGCTTTGGATGCTTATACAGGTGATATTTAACACCTAATACACCAGATCTGTTGACAATTTTTGTAGCATATTCAGGTATATTCTTCATAGTGTACCTTTATGTGTCAATTCTCAATAAGAACCAAAGACACAACATTAAACACAAGTCCATGTAGATTTATTTTCAAGAAAATAAGCTAATTAGGTTCACATACTAGTTATAAAACCTGATGATATGGCCTAAATATCTTCAGAAATAATCTACACTCATGATTTGACTGACCAACATTTAAAATTGAGGGAATTCATATAGTATAGTGATCACTAATAATTTTTTTTTTTTTTTAAAGGAAAGGTCCAGGTACAGATAGGAATGAAGTTGAGCAGGCAAACAGGAAGAGAGAGAAAGAAGCATTTTCAATTTTTTTTATGTGGTTGTTCACATTGGTTGTTTCCCAAATGACCTGAGATTAGAACCCAGGGGTGTGTGGCTTGGGTTACTTTGGAGACAACTGACCTAACTCCTTTTCCACCAGGGCATGCCAACAAATTCATTTTAGCATTTAATACCAGTAAAAAATGTTCTTTTAAGATAATTAATATTAAATACATAGTCTCCGTTAAGACAGAAAAAAAAAGAAATGCTTACAAAATTCAGTCTCAATCATGGCAATTGTAGTATGATTCCAAGAGAGTGATATTTTTTGTCTTTATTTCTGAACAAAATTTTGAATTTCTTATTCTCTTTAAAGCTTAGTGTGTGTGTGTACATTGTTACATAGATACATAATTATAGTTATCTAATTATCCATTTATGTGTATGCATATGTGTGTTTTATTTTTAAATCCTTTAAATTATTCTTTGGAAGATGAGATATAATTTTAAGTAGAAATTTAAAGATCTTTCAGTAATCTTTCAATTACAATATCTGAGAAATGATAGCACTTCATATCTTAGGACATTTGAATAAGAACCTAAGTCCTAAGTGATGAAATTGAGAGTTTCAAAATTGTTTTATAAGTACCCTTACTTTTCTCAACTAATCTATGTTAATATATTAAGAGATGATATCACAAAACTAAAAGATAAAAACAAATCTGTTTAAAAAATGGCAGATGATATGCATAGACACTTCCAAAGAATGCATACAGATGACTAAAATGCATATGAAAAAAATTCATTATCTCTTATTATTAGGGAAATGAAAATCAAAACCACAAAGAAATATCACCTCCCTCCTGTTGTAATGACTTTTATTCAAAGTACAAAAAAACAATGAGTTAGAACATATGTGGAAAGAAGGGAGCCCTTGTATATTCTTGTTATCAATGTAAATTGGTCAGTTATTATGAAAAATAGTATGAAAATTTCTTAGAAATTGAAAAATATCAATGTCCTATGATTCAGTTATTCCATTCTATGTATTTACCCAAAGAACACAAAAACACTGATTTGAAGAGATGTGTGCACCCCCATATTCACTGCAATATTCAGGAGCTAGAAAGTGCCCATTGACAGAAGATTGGTTAAAAGTGTGTGTTTGTGTGTGTACATGTGTGTTATTTACAAATATACAATATAATACTATTCAGTGTAAAAAAGTATGGAGCCCTGCTATATTTAACAACATGGATGAACCTAGAGGATATTATCCTTCATAAAAGAAGTCATATAGAAAGACAATTACTGTGTAATTCACTCATAAGTGAAACATAAAGAAACCAAACACACTAATGAATGAAATAAAACAAGTCTTTATTTGGTAAAGACCAAATTACTGACTACAAGAAAGGAAGGAGTTGGTCAGTCAATCAGGCAAAAGGGCTTAATTGTAGGATGAAGGATAAAATTGGACTTTTAGTGACAAAATTGATATAGTATATAGAGATTTATGTTAAAGTTCACATCTGAAATTTACTAATGCTAGAATGCACTGTTATTTCAATAAAATATTTAAAAGAAAATGTTGATAATGATTAATGTTATTCTCAAGAAAAGACATAGTTTAGCAGGTATATTTGGTTGCTAAACCTGAAGGCAAACAAAACTGAAGTAACAGTATATATCATTATAGAAGATACATAAAGTATTTGTATAATCATAAAAACATTCACCCTACTCTGTGGTGTTACCTATATAGGGTTCATTCTTTAGGTAGATCAGTGTATGTTTAGGAAAATTATATTTATTATGAGGGCACTTGCACTGAGTGACTTTAACCATAAAAAAATCTTCAAGGGAATGTTTAGAATTTTTAGGTTGCATTTGTCTTAAAAATATTAACCAGATACAACCTTTTAAACCAGAATCATATTTTGGGGGTCAAGGAGACTAATATTACATATAATTATAAGTAGATTTAACCTTGGTGTCTAAGAACAGTTTCAACATCTTTTTTGTATTCTTTGTACCCTAAGGGCAATAATAGGTATATTATCTGTGTTCTATACAGATTTATTTATGCTATTAAAAATATGCTATTCAATACTTAGTGATATCAAAAAATATTTTATAGTTTTCTATATACTTCTGAGTCAAACTGTTTTAAGTTTTACTGATATACTTTATTTCTGTTTGGAAACAGACTAATCTTAATGGTTATTATTTATTGTTTCTTTTATATATTTTGACCGTAATCAGTGGAATTAGATAAAAAAGATTGTGTTAAATTTTCACATTTAAAATAGGAAACATAAATGTATGAGAATGCTATAAACTGCCTTAATATATTAAAATTTGCATTTTTATGCATTTATTTCCACATGTGTATGTTTAAACTCCTTTTTATTTATTTGTTACTTATATTTGTACTTGCTTCTGCTGGGATTACACTAATTTCTGAATTTTCATTGACATTCAGAAGGATTATTTTCTTTCAGTGATTCAGAGAAAATGCTTTTCCTCACAATCCTAACAGAAGACATGGTTTTATTGTTGTTTTAAAAGAAGCTTCATATTCTTTAACCTGTCCTGGGTGAATAATGGATTAAAAGATGGAGTTGCCATTATCCTTCCCTTGTCTCTTCTCTCAACATCTAATCTTCACTGTAGAAAAATATGTACTCAGGCTAAAGCTCAGTAGCCAGATTTGCATTACTTTAAAAAAATAATGTAAATTATGCTTTAGATTTCCAAATGGCTTCAAATTTGAGTTTTTCTAGAGAATTGGTGCAATGTATATTAACTTATCTCATTGCCTCTTACAGTAGAAACAGTTGTGACAAAGACTCTCTCTTCATGTAATAATTTATACTGCTCTTTCATCAGTTTGCAACAAGTCCTTATCTTCAAACATTATTTAAAGAACTTTGCATTTTCAATTTTTACTCAATTCCTTGTTTCTCTGCCACATGCCATCTTGGCATCTGACATGTAACAAGAATTATATAACTGCAAACTAATAGCTAATGAGTAATCTTTTTTCTCTTCATTTAGTTTAAAGAACATTTTTTATGACAAAAATATGCTGCTATTGTCAGAATATAAAATCACGTATTGTATGAAAAAGTGAAATGAATTCATCATTAATATCTGGGGATTGATCATTTGCTAAATTAAGAACTGGCTAATGAGTTTCTAATTTATTTATTTGAAGTTCTGCCTGGCACAAGTCTACTATTTACAAATACATTTACAAAACATTCACATTTCTATATGGCATAGGGTGAGTCAAATTGTTCATTGAACATCTGTATTTTTATATAGGATTGTCTATTATTTATGTACAAACTTTTAGACCTTGAAGAAATCATTTGACCTCCACAAATTTTGTTTAGTTATGCCAGCTTTTCTTTATACTTTCATCAGGAGATTCAGTGAAATGAGTCCTATCAAATTAGTTTGTAAACTGAAAATAGTATGTCAGGGGCTTTTTTTTGTTATTTATTTGATTCTTGTGAGACAGTCAAGGTAGATTCATTCATTTATTCAACTAATAATTATTAATCCACAGTATTTTAGGTTCTGATCATTCAACAGTGATTAAATTAATCAAGGACTTCTGCTTTCCTAGAGGTTCTATCTTATTACCAGAAATAGATCTCTAGTTAAACGTAATCTGAAGTAAAGGTCATTTGTCACATATACATATAATGGTGAGAATAAAACAGAACTAATGGATTAGGGACTGCTTAAGACTCAAACTTGAATGTTCACTCCCAAGTATGGTTATTCATTGAGATTTGAGTGATAAGAAGGATTAAGTTACTTGAAGAACCAGAATAAGATAATTTCAATAAAGGAAAGGTCTTGAGTCTTTTAGAAACACAAGAAAAGAAGACTGTGGAGCCAAACACAATGAACTAGGAGGACAGAAGAAAACTGTGCTGGTTTTTTCCCTATGAAATCATCCTTGCACACCAGCATCTACACCTTCTGGACCATCCCTGCTATGCAATCACATTTCGCCCCCACTGTTTCTTCTACAATATCGCACTTCATTGTACTTGCTTGTTTAATTGTTATTTTCATTAGTTTCTGAGCTGGGAGAAAACCTAGAATATTTTTGTCTTGATTGTCATTTTATCTCCAGAACCCGGAACAACTTATTTGCTAGTGGATGCCGAAAATCATTTGATAAAATGGAAAAATAGTGCAGTCAGCTAATGAAATCAGCTAGGTACATCATCTTCAGAATATTTAGTCCGTGATTCTTTCCGTTATTCCTTACTACTTGCATTAGGGATATCTGGTAAATATCTTCTAGTTCTAATTTAATACCGACTAGTAAGATATAGAATTACTTGTTATTGAGATGCTTGACATAGAGAATAAGTGTTATCAAGTTAGGATGGCTTTTTTGAAAAACTTCTGTGGGATGAAATAGAGTTTCATAGTGTCTGTGAATCATTATTTATGATTGAGTGAATGCTTTTATCTGAATTAATGCACATAGCTTCCCTAAGTGACAGATACTCCCCTTTCAAAAACAAAAGTTACAAAGTGTTTCACTCATGAAGCTGCAAATTGCTCATAGAAGATTCAATCCTAAATTTGCTGACATTAGTAACATTTATATTTTTTACCCCAGGTACCTGTGCTCCGCTTTATTTTGGTAAAATACAGTATGCTGCTGCTGAACCATCATTAAAAGTTCATGTTTTACTTTTTTTTTTTAAGATACAAATTTCCATTCTCTTGCTGGCTTGTCTGTTTAATTACTAAAATGCATGTGAGAAGATGACTGCATTTAGAGGGCTTAGGGGTATTCTAGCCACAAATGCAAACAAACTTCAGTGGAAATTGGCTCTGTCACTTTAGAATTACTCACATCACATTCTCATTATAGAAAATGTGGAAGAGAAACAAATTTAAAGTGTACATGAATGGAAATGAAAAATGGACCATCATTAAGAAATAATGCTGAGATTTTGAAGGAAATGCAGAGATATGCTACTAATTAGTTTTGTTTTCTGGTTGCTACCAGACCATCATCTTAATGTTAATTCTTTAATACTGCAATATAAAATAAAGTTATATAATAACTTCATTATTCTCAGCAATCACCTTTCAATTCCGTTTTATACATGCTCATTGTAACAAATTTGAATGAAGTCAGGGAGGAACAAAATTATTTTTTCTTTAATTACAGATGACTACTTCTGTATTATTTTTATCTATAGAGAATCCTTTCTCTGTATGATCAATTAAAAAACATAATTTTAGAGCATAAATCTTGGAGTCTATAATACACAGATGTGGAAATCAGAGTTATGAAGCAGGATTAAAGTAGAGCTTTATTCATTAGGTTTCAGAAACTAAAATTGAAAAATAATATGTATGAAGATTTTTAACAAAACATAATTTAGCTGTTAACTTTATTGGTAATAAGTTTTATCAAGGTAATTATTATAGAATAGTAATTTGATCTTTATAATTTAGAGAAGTAATTTTATTTAGAACATTTTAGCATAATATTATATATTTAACATAATAAAAATTTAGGATTACCAAAATTCTTTTGGATAGTAAAATTATAATAACTGATATTATGATAGACTAGAAAAATCTTTTCTGAAGTGTTCTGCTAAAAATATTATCAGCTAAAACTTATGAATAACAAATAATGAGAAAGGAGGAAAGATGAAAGTCTTAACCATCTTGCATTTTAGGCAGAGAAATTATACAGTAAACATCAAAGAGACTAAAGCAGTTTTGAATGGAATTTTCCAATTCATATTGCTGATTAGAGAAGTCACAAAGTATTTCTTCTAATTCGTATTTATAATCAAAACTTATACGCTATCTTCCTGATGGTATTGTTTAAATTTAACTGCCAAAGTGGAAAAATAAAAAGGAATGACTAGAAAATTTCGTCACATCAAGAAAAATTTGTGCAGCAAAAGTTATCAAGGAAGAAGCCGTCTAACTCTTTGCAACTAAGTGCACGCAATTTCTGATTTTTCTTTCAGAAGGTATGTTTTAAGTGGTATATCCACTATCCAATAAACACAAATCATTATTTTTTTCTCCTCTAGGACAATTTGCATGAGATAGATTTATTATCCAAACTAAACAGACTCATCTGCCAGGTTTCTGAGTTGAGACCCCTTAAACCTTCTTGATTGTACAGTGTTCTCAGATCTAACAGCCTGATTCCCTGTTCAGTTCCAGGATCTTGCCTTTTGACTCTGCATTGCTGTCTTACCTGAAACTACAGTTACAGGCCAGAGAGAGATGCTCTCTCCTCGTATTGGATGTGCAGCTCTTACTGACTAGCTAAATGTAGCTGTGATGGTTAATTTGAGGTGCCAACTTGACTGGGCTAGAGATGTGCAGACAGCTAGTAAGCCATCATTTCCAAGTGTATCTATTAGAATGTTTCTAGAGGATATTAGCATTTGAATAATACACTGTGTAAAGAATATTACTCTCCCCAAAACAGATGGTAATCATCCAATTTGCGGAGGACCCAAATAAAAGAGAAAAGGAGAAGTTAGGTGAGTTTACTTTCTCCTGTTGAGTGGAGGCAACCATCTTCTCTTGCCTGCTGACACTGGCATTCCTAATTCTCAGGACTTTGACTCTGAGAAGGACTTGCACCATCAGCAACCCTGACTTTTGGAATGAACTACAACACTGGCTTTCCTGGTTCCTTCTCAGACTTCATGTGAGTCAATTTTTATAATCAATCTTTATCGCCCTCTTTTTTCTCCTCTCTCTGTGTATGTATATGAATGTATATGTTTTAAAATAGTTTAATATAATTAAATAATATATTTTAATTAAGCCCATGTACTATATTTTAATTTCAATAATTGCTTTGTTAAAAATCAGCTGGCAAAATTCCTGAAAATTTAACAAAACACTTTAGAAACAATTACAAACTGTCTCCAGCATACAACTGGGGGAGTCCCAAAGGTAGGGCTATCACCTAAGAGACTACTACCTTAAACCAGTCTCAGATTAATGAGCACTTGGAATATAATGGTGACTGAAAGATGAAAATAAATGATGCATAAGACATTAGAGAAGACTGAAAAAGCAAGCAAGTGCTTTGAAACCTTTTTAGAGCAAGTAATTTTTTTTTTAAAAGGTACAGGCAGGAATGAAGGCAGTAGCTGGCAAACAGGCAGTAAGAAAGAGGAGGAAGAAGCACTTTATTTTTCAATTAGTTGTTCACACTGGTTGTTCCCACTACGCCTGGGACTCAAATCCATGGGACGTGGCCTGCATCCTAACCTAGCCACTGCTCTACCAGGGCATACCACATTTTAAGAGATGGTTAAGTATAATCAAATTCTAAGAAGAGACCTAACTTTGGAAAGTTCATTTGTTTTGGATCACAGTATTCTAAATTTCTAAGGTTTTTGGTAATAAGATAGCATAAAAGTGAATGGTGGCTTAAAAAGGGAATTGAGTGTAACCATTGTAACCCTAGTAGGAGTTAGGCTATGAGGCAGTGACTATAGATCAGTCTTTCAGAATAATGCAGGCATCTTAAATGGAGAAGATATTTAAATTTATTTTAATGGAAAGAAGGGAGTGCAATGTTAAGCTTGCTGAAGTGGTATAATTTGCTACATATTGAATCTAATTTTTCTATTAAGTATTTAGGAGATTAAAATCAGTGCTACAATGAGCTCTTTCCAAATGATATTATATCATTTGAAAATAAAAATCTCTTATAGGAACTTCTTATTAAGAAAGATAAAATGAATGCCCAAAGAGATTGGAAAAGCTGACTTAGAGACACAATATTTTCCCAGTATTTTCTCTTTATCGTTTGAAAATATCTCTTTAATCTCGCCAGGTTAAAATGGGATCAATTCAAGTTACTGGCTATTAATTTGTAATCTGTTCAGTATCACACTATTTTTTTAAGATATTCCTGAGTTCTGATATTTCAGCTGATTTTGAGATTTAAGAAAATTTAAAAAGAACTCAAGAGTTGCAGTCATTGATTGGCTGACACTTCAAAAAAAAAAAATTTTCTTTTGCTATCCTATTGTTGAAGAGCCCTAGGGGCCCCTTGTGTTGTGAGGTAATCTGTCTTCTTTCGAAGACTGATGCCCCACATCTTCTGTGATTGAGCAAAAAAGTGACAGCAGGAATGTTGTAAATTTACAGGTCAAAAGAAGCCCAGTGGTGTGAATTACATTACTTTGAAGTCTACATCTATTGATGATCCCTTTGGAAACCTAATTTTAACTCAACAAATCTCTTCTATCATACAAATATTATTTTCCAGGAAAGGATGACATGGCTTTAAAAATAAAAGTGTCTATAGCAGATTCTGACACAAGTCAGAAAAGTAACATAACTACACATTTAAGGGCGTAAGTCTCTGTTAAGACCAAGAATACTTTAAGGAGTATATTATTTTTACCCAGTCTGAACAGGGTTGTAAAGTATAGAGCAAGAGGCTATAAACAAATTCCATTAGATGGCTCATAGTTTTGGTATGTAATAATGTCAATAACTTACCACTTGAGATATTTTATAGACTATTTTCTATTTTTTTCCTTTTTATGCAAAGATTTTTTAATTTAAAAGTGGCATACTCTGGTTCTAATTGATGGATATCTTTGTGATGATTGCTTAAAAAGGAAGGGGAATTAGCTGTGTATTGGTCTCTGATGTAAAAAGGGAGAGAGGTACAAGATTTTATAGGCTGTACTCTCAAGAGCCCTTACTGGTAGTTATTACAAACTATACAGAGGAAGCATAATCAGGAATATGGTAGATGACTTCTAAGATGCATTCCAATGATACCTGAATCCTGATATTCACATCCACGTGTAATCCCCTGGCCTTGACAATGTGCAAGATCTCTTCTTGACTTGTTGATGAATACAGTGTGACAAAAACAATGAGTTAGCGCTGTAGAGACTGGATTACAAAAAGATGCTGCCTTCTGTCTTATTTTTCCTCTTTTACTCTCTCACTTACATTTGCTAACTTTTGAAAGCTCTCATGTTCTGAGCTGCCTTATAAAGAGACCTATAAGATATGACACAGGGTAGCCCCGGACTAACATGACTGTGCTTGGAAGCGGATTCTCCCCTTGTTGAGCACCTAGGTGACTGTAGCCCCAGTGGATGCCTGTAAGAGATACTGAGCTAATGAGCCTACATTGCTCCCAGATATCTTACCCATAGAAAGTAAGATACACTAATTTTTAAGTCACTAGATTTTCGTGTAAATTGTTGTATATTATAGATAACAGAGGGACAATTCCTTTATAATTTTTATTTTATGTATTCCATACTTGCTCCAATAATCACCCCATAATTATATGTTGAACAAAATTAAGTTTACAATAATCATCCAGGTTGTGGAAGGAAAGAGATGGCACCTCAAATAATTTAACTAATAATAATTTCATGAGGGAATTATTTATGGTGGGGTAGGAACAGTTATGGGAACCAGTACAAGATGGTAAAACACTAAGAAAATAACCTTAGTGGAAAGCTGTTAAAACCTGTAGGCCAGAGGGACCCAGAAGAGGGAGTGATGTCATTGGAGTACAGAAAGGGACTGGAGTTGTAGGACACTAGTCATTCTCTAGAAGATCTAGCCTTAGAATGAAGCTGCTGCTAAGGAAACAGCTAAGTTGGGAGAGTGAGGGCAGGAGAGTGATATATTTAACTTTTTCTTCCTACTTTTTAAATCTTTATTCTCCATTTCCTATTGTCCAAACCCAACGGGAGGCCAGAAGGCAAGGACACCTAGGGGATGCAGTGCTTAGGTCAGTCTCTCGAGCACAGATCAGGAAAAAGAAGGATAGGTTATAGACCTCTAAGGGTGTGAGGAGGGACTAAGCAGCGCAAATGATAGTGAATCTTAGAGATTGGATGTAGCTTAATATTAACAAGGTAGTGGTTGGTAAAGAGGGAGTGGAGTGTATTTGGGGAAAACTGGATGCTATCTTTAGCAAAATATATGGTCTCTTCCTCCTGGGTGAAAACTATGCTACTATTTCTATCCTCTTTACTAGTTAAGTATGTCATATTACAGAATTCTGTAATAGGAACTAAGTCAACAAAGACAACTTCTAGATCTGTTACACAGAAAATTGATATGCGCTTTGTTTCCATGTTATTTCTTTATTTCTTGTGGTTGGATAATGCTCTTGCAAGAATACTTTGGAATTTAACTGCTGAAGATGATCTATTGCTCCTGGAGTCATTGGTCTCTGAATGACTGTGTGGAACCGAGTCCATTATCAACCAGAAAGGACTCAGAATTGTTGAGAAAGCACAAGGTATATTTTTAATTTTTAGATACATTATACTTTTTGAGGCTTTCCTGTGCTCCATCTTAGCTTGTCTAAAATAATTTGAGTGGATAGGGAGTAGAAATTTTAATAGGACTTCCTATTACATACAGGAAGTATAGCCTTTTTCTCTAAGTATGACCATCTCTATGTCTATATTTGCTTAATGCTAGTTAAACTTGGTTATGATTCTAAAGGTCCTGTAAATACTTACATTTAAAAGGACAAAAAAAAAAAAAAAAAGCAAAACAAAAACCCAAAACCAAAAAACAAAATTCCCATTTGGTAGGTTGTATTTTTTGAATACTGTCTAGACATATTATGTGCAGTCTCATAAGTTGTTAAAATTTGTCTTTAGCACTTCTCTAATTAAGATGTTGGGTCTATGATGTCACTTATAAAAAATGTAGAGCTTGTAAATATAACACAAATCATGCTATGTGATTTCAGAGATTTGGTTATTAAAGACAATACAGTTTCTACTTGATTCTCTTGGAATTCAGTCATTATGTTGTGAGGAAGAAGCCTGGGAGGAGTATTCAACTGCAAGCATTTCTGCCTGGTCCTCTTTGCATTGTTGCTATTGCTATTGGAACAAGCAAAGTGGCTCTAGCTAAGATCTGAGACTCTTGCCTGAACTTCTTAACAGATATATGGGTTACAGCCTTCAGCCGATTTTAGATTCCAGACATTTTGTCATTTCTAGTCTTTGAATTTTTTTAGCTGAAGTATTAGACATTATGGAGAAAATAAATACCAATCTTTCCTGGTTCTGCCTTTTCTGAATGACTGACCAACAGAATCTCTGAACGTAATAAGATGATTGTTTATACCTCTAAGTTTGGAGAGGTTTGTTTTCTAGCTATGGAAACTAGAATACCCTGTTTCTATTTATAGTCCAATGGTTCAATTCTATAATAAGTGTATTTTTGAGATACTCAAAAGTAAAGACCTTAGAAATTAGAGTGACTTGTTGATCTTTGGACCTATGTACTATTTCTGGATTCACTGGATAACAAATTACAAAAACACTCATCTTAGTCACTCTACTTTTACCACCTCATCAATCAGTCAATTTGACATGATGACCACAAGCATGTTCACCTTGAGTCTATAATGTATATGGCATAGCCTTGATGAAGTTGATGACTTCCACTTACCTAGGATTTAAAGACACAAACCATAATCACAGCATTATTAATCATATCTTGATATATGCATTTACTCATATATTAATGCAGTTATGTATTATCTATTATTTTCTATCTAGCTATCTCCTATCTGAGAGAAAATTCATTAAGTATTAGAAAATACTTAGATGAATAATTGCAGTTAAAATAAAAAAGAAAGGTGAGTAATCAGAAGAGCTACGTTTAGTTTGTAGCTCTGCCTTGACAACCTTCAAGAGTCTGAAGAAATATGGCAGAGGTAGTACAAATATTAGATGAGGGTGGTAAAATGACTGTCTACATGTCCCTTTAATGACTCTCCCAGCTTTGAGGTTTGTTGTATAAATTTCTGCTAGAAAGAACTGGGATTCACTTCAAACAAGAAATTAATTTATCCAATAAATTTTTTTCTGAGAGCCTCCAAGTGGGCCTCTTCCTGCATAAAACTCAATAATCTGATGCTTAACATCCATGAGTATGGAAGTGCTGATGAGGGAAGGTGCAGGAAAAGTCGTGGACCCCACATGACTGGCTATTGCCTATACTATCCCAGAGTGAAGGAAAGATTTTTGTAACTGTCAGAAATAAGACAATGTACATTATGTCAGCCACATAAATTCCACATCATGCCTCATTTTTTCACTTGTTCTGTGACAGTGTCAATATAATTTTTTTTTCTGTAAGTAGTAAATAAGAATAATGATGAATGCCACTTCAGGAAGTATGTTTATTATAGTATCAGTGGCTTCTTGTGTCCTGATCAGTATGTCATGGTTTGTTTTTGCTCCTCTTTGTGAGATGGGAGCCTCCTCTTCTTACTTTAAGGGTGTTCCCGGTTGGTTAACTCTGTTAGTTAACTCTGCATTTTCTTGTTTTGTAAGACCTCTGTACATTTCAATTGGATGGCGATATATGGTGTAAACTTAAATAATATCCTCGAAATCTGAAATTGATAATTCAAAACCTGTATGGAATGCTAATTATAAATCCCCCTGGACTAAGGTATAGGCTTTAGTTTGTCATAATATAAGTAGGTAACTACACGTGAGAGGCTCAGTTGTGTCTGTTGCACTAAGAGTCAGATTTTTTCCCTCCTCCAAATTCTAGTCAATGGCTGCACATGAAAAACTGTGTCTCCTTTCATCTTCTCTTGTCAGAGATCCTGCCTGAGATGAAGCTGATTTGAATTACAGTGCATAGGAAGCCTGTTGATGTGTGTATGAAGGATCTGTTTGAGCATAATATCAACTTCCAGTCTCAAATATCAGAAACACATTTCCAATTATCCTTTCTCATCTCAGGTAGATCCAGTTCTATGCTGAAACTGACTGATACCAGCATATGAGAACTAATTGCTGAAATTTTGGGGATTTGGTGAGCTGGCTGCTAAACCTTGGTAGCTTGAAATTAGTCATGGTAGAAGGTTTTATACCACAGAACTTTGCAAGCGTACAAATATTCCTTTCTTCCTCCCCTAACAGATTATTAAACTTTTACCAGAACACCACTGGCTAGACTTGACTCCTAACTGACTTTCTTGCATTCATCTTTGAACTCGATCCCCGACTTAATTTATTACCACCGCAGTAGTCATGGTGAAGATTAAAAAAAATCAGATTATATCATTACACTGCTTAAAACTATCCACTGACTTCTCATTTTACTTTTATGATAGAGTTGCACTGTGTCAACAAAGTTGCAACTGTAACCTCCAGAATTTCTTTCCTTATATTTCTTTCCTTTTGTGGCTAACATTGGCCACAAAAGAAATTTCTGTGAGACTTGGAAGATGGAAGTGAAGCAGCTGATACTTTTATTCTTGGAGACATATATATTGTGGCCACAGTTTGTTCAGCAGCCCTAGGGATTCCAGCTCAGTCTTGCTCATCCTCATGAGTTCTGGTTTGTCCTCTGTCACCCCTACTTCAGTCTTATCATTCCCCACCCGCCTCGAATGTCTGCTCTGATGAACTCAAGCCCAGTTGCAGACAAAGAAGCAACAGCCAGACAAATTGTTTAACCAGCTCCCACAATTACATTAGGGTCCTTTTTATTCTATCATTCCTAGTTGTTCTGTCCTGGAATTGAATACTACCTTTTACAATTTAGAATGAAAGCCAAACTTCTCACTGTCTTATAAACTGCACTTCAGCATGTCTGCATTCATCTCTGACCCAGTGATGGACCATTCATTTCCTTGGCCTCTTCTAATGCCACACTGGCCTTCTTTCTGTTCTGAGAACCCTGGTGCTTCTCAACACTTTATGGCGTGTGTTAGCTTCCTCTGCTGAATCTGGCTGACTTCTTCTTTCCTTGAGCTCTCAGTTCAAATGTTATCTTCCAGGAGATTTTTACCTGGCCTCTCAAATCACAGTCTGAGGTGAAGTCTACTGTAATTTTTTGCAATGCTCTGGCCACTCTCAATATTTTTCTTTTATTTATTTAATTGCTTAGGATCTTTCTTTTCCTGGTAAAATCTAATTGCCTTAGAAGCACAGATACTTCTGGTCTGGCCAATGGTAGATGCTCAATAAATATTTGTTCAGTATGTCTTAATAGCCTCTTCATTATTTTACATTGTATGGAAAACAAACTGTAGGTAATTTTTGATTATCAGAATTATTCTTAGGAAATTATAATATTGCCTAGCAAAAATGGTTTAATGACTACTTGAGGTAAAGAGGGTAAAGAGAGAGAATGAAGGGAGTTGAAAGAAAAGGAGAAATGGTGTTACGCTATGCGCTGCATTCTGAGAATCCTACCCATTGTTTTCATATTGCTAACTAAAATATTGTTTGCTAACCTGAGAGTGAACTCAGTTTGACATTCATGTTAACTAAGGAGTAAAACAAAATTTAAAAGTATTAGCTACCAAAGTCAGAAAGAGTAATAGAAACCTAAGTTTCTATTAGAAATTAATTTAAAGGCTATAGCACTGTGCATGTTGAGAGCTTGTTGTTTTTTTTTAAGGAAAGGTACAAGTAGGAATGAAGGTGAGCAGGCAGACAGGCAGGGAGAGAGAGGAGGAAGCATTTTATTCATTTTTTTTTTTATTTGTTGTACATCTTGGTTGTTCTCTCCCACCCAGAACGTGAACCCAAGTCCTTAGAATGTATGTGGATGGCACTTTGGCCAGAGGCAGTTGACCAAACCACTGCTCCACTGGTGTGCACCATATTGAGGGAATCTTAGTTAATTCTCCAGTGGCAAGGAAACTCCAGCTACTGTCTACACCTCAGAAATCAGGAAGATAATTTATCTTAAAAATGTTCTCTTTAGATCCACATTTGTATCCATATTTCCTCTTATACTTATGTGAACTGAAAACTACCAAGCTGCTTATGCTCTATATGCGTTAGTTTCTACATCTGGACATTAGGACTACTGATGTCACTATTTCAAGGTTAATTGTGATAACTAACTAAATGAAAACATTTAAAGTACTTAAAATAGTTACTAACACATAATAGTCAGTCATTGTGTTAGTAATTATTTAAATCCAGATTATTTTTTCTTATCAGAATATATATTCTTGAAGTTGAATATTATGGATTATATGCCTGTGTTCTCCACACTTAACACAGTTCTTTTTTTTATAATAACAAGGCAAATGTTTATTGAATTACATGTCTTAAAATCAGCTTTGCTAGTTTTAAATATATAATCACTAAATAGTAGTGTGTAATTATTTATTAGGTCAGCAACTATTTTCACATATATCATGAAGAATTAATCTATGTAACTTATATGTTACAGATTTTGCACCATAAAAATTAATTTTCAAATCTAGAAATTTTTAATTCCATTGAGATTATGTAAATTTTTCAAGCATTTAAATATTTTAATTATTTAAAAATATTGGTAATACTTATGTATGTCACAAAATTCTGAAGATAGAAAAAAGGTCTTACAGTGACACATTAACTTTCCCCTGTAATGGTTCTCCATGTCTTAATTTCTTCTGCCTATGCAACCACAGTTACCTTCTGGAGATAATCTGTGTCTCACAGGAGTATGCAGGCAATTATTATAAGACACCGACTTTTTGCTTCCTGGACTTACCCAATGACCAGTTGACTTTAGAGATAAGTCACATTCCCACACAGCCCTCTGATAACTCTTTGAAAGGAATAATAGTCAATTAAGACATTAGGGGTCTTCTTGCTCTGCTCTAAACACAAGGAAAATTTTTTAAAAAGAAGAAATATCAACAGAAAATGATTCAACATTAAATTCAGCTACTTTCTAAGAGGACAGTCTAGTGACTTAATGGAAAGGGATTTCTACAAGTTCTTAAAGAAGAAACTTGGAAACCTGAGGTTTCCCTTTAGAATATTTATAACTATGCATTATCATTGAATTGTTTTCATTTGGTATCAATTATGATATGTAAAATGAAAATATTGTAAAGAGTGATTTAAAAATATAAGCAAGTTATATGTGAGATAAAATCTATTTGTGAGAGCTTCTCCATATTGTAGTAGGTAACTTAATGCCAACACCTAAACTGTTTTCTTTACTCACTTTTTTATTAATGTATTTTCATTGAAAATAATATTCATCCAAATAGGAATTTTTATTTCCTCCTTTTCCCCTGAATATAAAAGAATTGCATGCTCACTAAAAATTCTAAAGTACTGAAAAATATTGCTGATAATCTCATCTATTTTCTTTACTTCAAGCATATTTATGTAGATATTGGAACTGATAAAGATATATATATATATTTATATATACAAATTGTAAGTGAAAGCATTCTGTACATGAATTGTTTCTTGATTTTTGCCCTTTATTGTTTTATTCTCAGTATGTCAATATGTAACAGGAATTTACATGAACAATATGCACATATATATATATATACATCTGTTACAGATTCTTTAAAACATCTTTTTAATGACTACATTTACTCAACATATTGTTTCACTTGTTTAGTAACTTAGTTTTTACAGTATAATCTATCAGGATTCATATTGTGCCTCCAAAATCTACTAGCTATATGATTTTGGACAAATGATTTGATTTCTGGGGATAATAATGTCTCATTGTTATTGAGTATTTTCCTGTTCTAAGGGAGTCATGTGAATTAAATCAATTTTTGTCTTGACAAATGAAGAATCTGAGATTCAGAAAAGGTAATCATTTCTTGAAGATTTAGAGTTAGAAAGTGGTGAAATCAAGATCAAACATTAGGCAGTTAGTCTTCACAGTTTGTGTTATAAAAATACATTATACTGCCTCATACATAGCTATCACAGTGACTATAGGAATATTGAATGAGACAATATGCAGAGTAATACATACTAGATAATAATTAATAATTTTCTTTTAAAAAGTTAATTGTGATAAGATACAGATATATATAACATGAAATTTACCCTCTCAACCATTAGTAAGTATACAGTTTAGTGGCATTAAGCCATTGACACTGTTGTGCACTTATCACCACCATCTTTATCCAATATTATTTTCATCCTGCAAAACCTAAATTCTATATCCATTTAATAATCACTTCCCATTCTCCTCCCCCCATCCCCACTATCACTATTATACTTTTTGTCTCTATGAATCTGACTGCTCTAGCTACCTCAGATAACTTGAATCACAGCACATTTGTCTTTTAATGACTGACCCCTTTTCATTTAGTGTAGTGTCCTCAAGGTTTTTTCCACATTGTAGTAGGTGTCAGAATTCTCTCCTTTTTAAAATTGAATATTACTGTATTATGTATATTCTGCTTATTAAAAATTAACTCTTTGAAGGAGAGTTGGGTTGCTTACTCCTTTTGGCTGTTGTGAATAATGCTATTATGAATATGGTACAAATATCTCTTCAAGACTGTGGAATTACTGGATAATAGGGCAAGTTTATTTTTAGTTTTTGTGCAGTCGCCATATTATTTTCCATATCGACTGCATCATTTTACAGTCCTATCAGCAATGGACAAGTATCCCAGTTTCTCCATATCCTCACAGCATTATAATTTTCTGGTTTTTGTTTTTTGTAGTGGTCACCCTAATGGACTTGAGACGGTATTTCATTTTGATTTTGAGCATCTTTTTAATATTCTTACTGGTCATTTGTAAGTATTTGGAGAAATGGCTATTCAAGTCCTTTATCTGTTTTTTTTTTGTTGTTGTTTTTCTTTTTCAATTGGTTCATTTTGTTGTTGAGTTGGATGGGTTCTTATATATTCAGCCTTTAACCCCCCTTTTTTGCATATGACTATTCAGTTTTCCCAGTTCTTTTTCATTGGTCTATATCTCTGTCTTTATGCTTGTATTACACAATTTTGATGTCTACAGCTTTGCAATGTTTTGAAATCAGAAACTGAGACGGCCAAAATTTATTCTTTTTAAAGATTGCTTCAGTTACTCAGGGTCCATTTAAAATCACAATAAACTGTAGGATGGACTTTTCTATTTCTGCTAAACATGCTGGTGGGATTTTAAAAGATTACATTAAATTTTAGGTAATCCTAGTAGTATTGACATTGAGAGTATTAAATTTTCCAATCCATAGACATAGATAAATCTCCTATTTTTTTATCTTATTCAAATTTTTTCAGCAAATTTTAGTCAGTTTCATTGTACAACTCTAGTTTTCTTCAATAATTTTATTCCCAAGTATTGTGTTTTATTAATTTTATGCTATAGGAAATAAATGATAATTTTGTTTTGGATTGTTCATTATTATTAGTAAATAGAAATGCAATTAACTTTTGTATGTTGATTTTGTATCCTTCAACTTTGCATTTTGTATCAAGTTCTCAATTTCCTTTCCTGCATTAAAATATCACTTTCAACTAATATTTTATTAATAATTTACAGCTTTTATTGTTTCTATGCACAACTAAAATGTAAGTTTCTAATTTTTAGATACAGATAATATAAACTGTTGTTATAGTAAATAATGATGAAATTGATCTCATTTGAAATATATCTCTCATGATATATTTAAGACTAATTCCTAGAAGTGAAATTATTTGAGCATGTAGTCTGAACATTTAATGACTATTGGTAACTAGTGCCAAATAATTTTTTAGAAATGTTTGTTAAAGACATTTTTCAGTAAAGGGTAGAATCGTGACTTTCATGCATATGTAAAATGAGCACATGTAAAATAATTTAGTTTATTTATAAGAAATGAAGGAATTGGGCAAATGTTATAACCATTTCAAAGACAAAGTTAAAATAGCACAAATTTATATGGTGTAATAGAATGCCTAGATGAATAGCAAATGGAGATAACACTAGTTTTTCCACAGAGGAGGTAAGCCAATTTAAATCACTAGCAGAAAGGATAGCATTTATATACGTATGTTAGTTACCTACGAGCCACAAAGAGTTGTAAAATATCTTTAGATAATGGACAAGACTAGAATGTTATAATCTAGAAGAATGTGCTATAGAGGATACAGTGTTCTATGGAGCACAAATTTTTTTTCCTACAGATTATACAAATTTACACCTCCAATAGAAGTTTATATTAGGTCTCGAATCACCTTCCTCCCCTGGCAATTAGTATTATCATGTAAAGTTCTGAAAGAGGAAAAGAGGCTATAACATTATTGACTTGATTTACTTTTATTTGATGATTGCTATGAGAATAGTTAAAGACTTTCATAGAAAAAATAAAATAGGAATTAAATTCTCAATCTATTATTTTATAGCTCGTATCTTACTTTCTAAAAGAAACATAATAGACATACATTTATCAGAGAATTATCTCAAACTGTCCTACATACTTGTTCATAGTTAAGTGGCTGAAACCTTTTGAAAGATAAATTTAATGTTATAAATTGTAAATATTGAATATTCATTTGCAACCAGTTTTGAAAAATAGTACAAGGGCAATTTTATTATCTTTGGCATTCTCTCTGGGTAAGTAGGATCCATTTCCGTTTAGATTCTCCCTTATCCTGGAAGCGTGCTCACTGTAGGGCTGAGCAAAGGGTATTGGATGTATAATGAAAGAAATGCTTTGTAAACCCCATACTAAGAAAAGGCTGTAATACAAACCACTTTATTACTATGTGCTCCCTATTATGTATTCTGTTTGTTAAAGGAGAAATGCTTTCTCTGGAATTTTAATCTTTGCCGTGTTTAAGCTGGGTGACCTGTGCCTGTCAGTAGAGCTTTCTCTTTATTAGTACAAATGGTTATCATATCTCTATGTAAGACTGTTTGAGAATCAAATTAAGGCATGTATATTAAAGCACATACAAAAATGGTTCTTTAAAGAGATACAAGAAAAATTTGAATATAATATTTTTTTTCAATTCTTTTTATTAACATCTTTCCATTTAAATAACCTGATCAGTCTGCCTCCCCACACCCCCAATACCATTCTAGCAGTAATGAGGAAATGGCAACTTTCTATTTCTTCAGATAGAAACACTAAGAGCCAGCAAGGAATTAAGTTCTTGACCTTTGATCCCTTAAAAAGATTACTGGAAAGTTCTAGGAAAGATCTCTGAGAGTCATTGTGTTCAATTATATGGAGATCTGCTGAGAAAAGATATGTTTGTTAGCTTGGTTTTGATTCCAAAAATCTCTACTTTGAATATATAAAAACTACCTTTCCCATTAAAAAATGGTGACTACTCAGAGGAAAAGAAATGAGTTTATTCATGGTTGAGTTGAAGAAAATATCTATTGTCCTAGTTGATAGAAAGGTCAATGAAACATCAGAGAATTTAGTGGGATCAACTTCTTTTTGAAATATTTTTAAGGGAAAGGCACAGGTAGGAATGAAGGCAAGTAGGCAGTCATGCGGGAAGAAGAAGCATTTTCATTTATTTATTTAGTTGTTCATTTTGGCTGTTCCCCCCCAACCCTGCTGCGGTCCCATAACTCCAACCAAAGTTCTTGGGATGTATGTGAACTGCGCTTGGCAGGAGGAGGTGGACCTAACCACTACTCCACTAGGGCTCACCAAGGGACTCAACTTCTTCAGTATACAAAACTAGTGTCTGATGAAATTTTGTGTAACCTGGTCATGCGGAAGGCTTGTTGAGAAGGCCACAATCCAGTATGTGTGATAGCAGCATCCCAGAATCTATGCCCCATTGCAGCCCTAGATGGGGCTCTGAAATGGCTTACTGGGCAGAAGGCCTTGAGGAATCCTCACATGCTTTTTCCTGACAGCTGGGAGTTAAAGGACTAAAACAAATAATTTAACTGGGGCAGATGACTGAGTGCAACAAATAGGGCAGCATAGCAGAGATCAGATTAACAGAAAAGGTTAAATGAAGAGATATTGTGTATTCAAGTAGATAATGACCAGTCATATCCTCTGACCCATGCTTTCTGTAACAGCCCATCCAGGAAGCCAAACCACAGCTGTAGCACTCAGCCCCACAAGGTAAAGATTTGGGTAGATAACTGCCAGCTTTCCCCTCTTTCGCTGCTACTGACTTTGAAATTAGCCAAATATGCACCAATATCCAATCACATAAGATGTCCCACTCCCTGTTAACCTGTCTCCAAGTTCCCCAAGCCAGCAAGATCCTATCACAGCATACCCGAAGCCTTCTCCTTTTTCTACTAAAAAGTTTTCCAACCTCTGTCTCCCTTTGAGTCTGTATGAAATCTGAGCAATGATGACTGACTCCCTTGCTATAGAATGACCTGAAAAAATAGCTTTTATTGTGTAGCCTTCATTGAATTAAATAGTGTACATTCCCCTCCTTATGATGCAATTATATGTAGGCTTATTTCAAATCTACAACCACCTGGGAAAAAGACAAGCTGAAGAAGAAGCAGTGAGAACCCTTAATTGATGCAAAATTAATCTAGATAAACTGAGTTTTAAATCAGATGAGACAGGGTTTTTCCTCTTTTTTGTAAAATTAATTTTCCTAAAACTGTGTAGCAATGAGAGATTATGAGCTAAGATAAATTTAGATAAAATAAAATAGTTTTTATATTTGCTATTTTTGAATGTTCCAAAGATATAAAATATAAGGTCCCATGCAATAATATGCTGAAGAAAATATCAATTACACTGGACATTATAGCCTTTGTAATTTATTTACACTAAATGAAGATTTAGCATTAATTCATGAAAATTTTTTGAGAGTTTACTGTTTTTTTGCTACCACAGACATAAAGAATTACACAAATACCAGATGGACTAGTAGTCCTAGAGGGGACATTGTCCAGGAGAAGGCACATGTGATGTAGGATTGAGCACAAGGATATGTGCTAATTGTATTATTTATGTTCAGAGGTTGCTTATTCTAAATGCCGTGGCTATTAGAAGAGATGAGGTGGTCCCTTTGTCCAGAGGGATCATTACGTCTTAAAATTTCTAGGAAGTTCCAATATTTAAAACTTTTAGAAACCTCACACTTCTCTCATGAATCTGTCTCAGTAGCTTCTAGTGCAATAGAATCTCTGAAGCTTTTTATTACAAATATCAGAATAACTTAGCATTCAAGTTATCAGTCAGTTCAGCTCACATATTTTAGAGCATAAGTTTAAGATGAAAAGAAATGGAAGGAGTTATTTTATTTCCTAAACGTACTGTATTTAATCAAAGGTGGCAATCTAAAATTATTAGGAAACAGAATTTACATAAACTCTGCTAAAGGAGATGTTTTTAATAAGAAATGTATTCCTATGAGCAGAGAGAAGTTTAAATTTAAGATCTGGAGAATTTTGCTTCCTACCTTTTGCTCAAGCTTGCTTCAGCAGGTGCTGTGGATTGCCTTTCTCTTAAGGCACTTTTATTTTATCCTTGACTGGCTCCATGTCTTCCCTGTGATGTCATTGTTTAAAACAAAATAATTAAGAGATGAGAGATGTTAGATTTCAATATAAGCGTAATATCCTACAGGAATTGAGAAATAATGGTTAAAATAATATAAAATTCATTCTGTATGTTTAAATGTGTTTTACCTGTTTGAATACCTAATATATTCTTGTCACTGTGCCAGATCCTGAGGGAATACAAGTATGAACAACCTAGCCACTATTCTAAGGAACTTAGAGATGTTTAGGAGAGAGAGAGAAACATATATGTTTGCATTTATTTAAAAGTTTCGCACACATTTCATCATATAGTCTCAGGTATCTGATGACTTTTTTGCTATTATGAAAAGTTATCATTTAAAAATTCATTTTACATTTGTGTATTGTTGGCATATAGAAATACCTGAATCAATAATACTTTATACACAATGGCTTCGTTAAATTCATATATCAGTTTCTAGAAACTTTTGGATATATAAATATATTTATAAATTTCTATAGATTATAAATTTCTATAGATTATTTATAATAATGCAATCTATGAATAATGACAGTTTATTTCTTCTTTTCTCATCTGGATACAAAAGGTTAACACAAGAACAATCAGTTTCAAGAAAAAAATGTCTATGATACAGTGATCAGGAAACTGATGTGAACCCATCATAAAGCTTCTTTTGATACTCACCGCCTTACTTTCCTGGAGAACCTGCTGTAGGAGGTTGGTTTCTGCTTCACCAGTCTTATCTATGTAATTTGTTTACTTTTACTTGAAAGAAGAAAATTTACATCTAGATTCCAGTTGCAAATTCATGGGAAAATGCCAGATTCTGCATAGAAGACATGTGGAGGAAAGTGGGAAATGTGTTAGGCAATCAACCATTGGACAATATCCATCACAGTCTATTCCTTTGACTTCTCAAAATTCATCCATAAACACCCCTTTATCTGTTGTAAATTTCCTAAATGGGAAATGCAGCAATAGAGTAATTTGACTGACACAATACTCCTGATTAATACTACCTGTCCCTTTGACAAAGGAAGATGAATTCACCCTTTCCTATTAGAGAACCCATCAGTCATTGTATCTCTGAGTGAGTGTTCTTTGTTCTAGTAGTTTATTTATTGTCTTATCTTGGTATGTTAAAAATAGAGATAATGAGTATATTATAAAGATAGTTATCATCAGCATAACTAATACAATGAATATGTATATGAAAGTACATTTTCATGTGAATTAACAACTAACATGTAAGTGGTTTCCTCCATTCTCTCTCTCTCTCTCTCTCTCTCTCTTTTTTAAAGAATGAAGGCAGGCAGCAGACAGGAAGGAAGAGAGTAGAGAAAGAAGCATTTTTTAAATATATCAGGCCATTCATTTTAGTTATTCTCACCGGTCCTGGGCTATGAACCTAGGTCCTTGGGCTGCATGC
This sequence comes from Solenodon paradoxus, assembly GCA_004363575.1. Lineage (NCBI taxonomy): Eukaryota > Metazoa > Chordata > Mammalia > Eulipotyphla > Solenodontidae > Solenodon > Solenodon paradoxus. The sequence continues at coordinate 652,913 of RJWH01000026.1, forward strand.
AGATTGCTCCCCAGTCATGGACTTACCACCTGAGCTACCATGGTGTGCCATGCTCATTTTTATAGCTAGATATGAAGCCATCATTGGGTAATATAACTTTTTTTTCTCCACAATTGATTCCATGTACCCTTTTTCATTAGCTAGTACCTTACATAGTTTTGATTATTTTCCTGAATAAAGACATATATTGGCATTTTTCAGGGATATGAGTACTTTTTGGTCTATATTGAATTATGGTGATCTCTTGCTAACTTTCAATATTGGTTATGACAAATTTAGGTGGCATTAGATATAAACTGCCCTCTCCTGCCCCCTATATTATGGCAGTAATGTTATTTTTTTAAGTGATATTCAGAAGCTAACTAGACACAGTCACTTTTTTTTTTTGAGGGGGATCATTTTTCATTTGTTGGTATGTGGATCCAAAAATGACCAGGTGGCAGTCTCAAATTTCAGTGCAATGGAATAATTGTTATATTCCAGGAGGCTGAGTTATAAAACCTCAAACCAACACAGAGTCCTGTGGACAGGAAACAAAATTGTTTACTGAACTTATTGGGAACAGTAGTGAGAGGTGGTCCTCTTATTTCTATCTCTTAGTGCCAAGCTCCATGTAGTCTTCTGTAATCAGTAATTTCATCATAAATTGATAACTGATTCAGAGCAAATAGCAGTATGTAGGAAAACATTAAACAATACAAGGTATTATCTCCCAGTTGCTGTAACAGGTCTTGAACTCCAGCTACTTCAGCATATACTTGAGGTGTATGCAGATACTAAGAATCTTTACGGCATTAGTATATTGGCTTGCTTATGTTGTCTAATAAGTCCCGTAGTCAGATGTAATATTTGGTAAGAAAATTTGGTAAGAAAAGTAGTAAGATGAATTAGTTATTAGTTCTCAGTTACTGATGATGGCAAAAACATAGTAGGCAGGCTAGGGAAATTCATACCTAGAATATTTCTATCTCTATGAGGAAAAATGTCTATGTATCTGTGCTTTAAAAAATTTATTTTATGATCCTAGAATGTCAGTTTTGTTAAGATATCTAGGGAACTTTCTGATTATTAGATTTAATGAGCATATTATCAAGGTAGTTGATTAGTAAGATAATAATGGCCTCTAAGGACTAACTTACGATGAAGTTCAAGAGAGTAGGTGTAGTTTTAAGGTGAAAAATCAGAAATGACCTGTGGACTTTGCTAGGTGAAAGTTGATGAATTTTGATATTCTACATTTATTTAACACAGGAAAAACATTTTTAATTGATTAAACCATTTTTAAATTTTAAATTTTTCAGGTACAATTAACATTAGTGTTATGTTAATTTTAGGCATACAGCAAAATGATTTGATATTTGTATGTTTTGTGAAGTAATCATCACAATAAGTCTAGTTAACATCTATCACCATATAAAGTTACAAAGATGTTTTTCTTGTATTGAAATCTTTTAAGATTTATACTCTTAGTCACTTTCAAAGATGCAATACAGTATTATTAAGCATAGCTACCATGCTATACATGATATCTTCATGATTTATTTATTTATAACTGGAAATTTGTACATCTTAACCCCTTTCACCTGTTTAGACCAGCCCCGGTCTCCCCACCTTTGGCAACCACCATTATCTTCTTTTCATCTATAGTTTGGGATTTTTTATTCCACATATAAGTGAGATTATACAGTAATTGTCTTTCTCTATTTGACTCAATTTAACTTAGCATTATGCTTTCAAGTTCCATCCTTGTTATTGCAAATGGCAATATTTTCTTATTTTTTATGGTTTAATAATATTCTAGTGTGTCTGTAGTGCACACACATTTTATATATGTACTTAGGTTTTCATTTCTTGGCTATTGTAAATAATTCTGCAGTAGATATGGGAGTGCATATCTTTTTAAGTTAATGTTTTGTTTTCTTCAGATAAATACTCAGAAATAGAATAACTGGATCATGGTAGTTCTCTTTTAATTTTGGAAGAATCTCCATACTGTTTTACAAAGAATCTGCAACAATTTACATTCCCACCAACAGTACACAAGGGTTCCCTTCCCATATCCTCATCAATACTTGTTATTTATTTTTTTGATACTAGCTGTTAAACACAATGAGACATTTCATGGTTTTGATTTGCGTGTTACTGATGATTAATGATATTGATCATCTTTTAATGTACCTATTGGCTCTTTATATGTCACCTTTGGGAAAAAAAAAATGCCTGTTCAGATCTTTGTGCATTTTAAAAATAAGGTATTTTGCTATTGAATTATATGAATTCTTTATTTTGTAAATTTTACGTAGCTGCATACCAGGACTAGGGGTAGTTTTGAGTACAGAAACTGTACCTAGAATAGCAGCAGTTGAAATTGGAATACCTGATTTGTTTAGACCTTGAAAATTGATTGCAATTTGCTAAGAGCCATTGATCTTCTGACAAGACAAATGAGTGGGTTAAAAAAGAATGTGCTAGAAATCATCTGTATCTCTGAAATCATAGAAGCACTATGTTTGTTTCCATTGAGGATTTTGTACTTTAAAATTTTGGTAGACAGATGAGCTTCTATGAACTCATCATGTAAGTTCCTTCTGATTTTCTGATTGTAATGACCCACTGCATGGATCAGAGAATCACTGTAGTATACCTTCCTATCTCCAGGCAAGTTTGCTCCAGTTATTTGCTCACATATTGGGGAAAATTATGGGGTATTTTTAAGACTTATTTTACCTATCATGAAAACAAATTGGTTTCATGACTGCATTAATTACCTGAATCACATAAACTGTTAGCCTGTCCATTGAGTCCACATTATTTGTGGTAGAATTACTGAATTCTTCCTCTGGTATAGCCAGGTTAACTTTCTTTCAAAGGCCTTATACACAAAACAGGCTTTGAATAACAGACTGATTCTTCATTGTGTGAAATCAAACAAACTGTCAGTTTTCTAAACTTAGATTTTTGTTATCTTTATTTATTTTGATTATAAACTCTCACATTCTCTTTTTAATTCTTAACTGTTCTAATTTTGTTATTCAATAGAATATCGTCACAAACAACTATTTAAAACAGCACACAACTATACAGTTAGCATAGATTTGGAATCTGGATACATTTAGGTACATATGCTGCTCAGGGATTCATAAGGCTCTGATAAATTTATCAGTAAGGCTGACTTCCAATCTAAAGGCTGAATCAGAGCAGAATTTCCTTTAAAACTCATTCAAGTTATAGCAAGAATATATTTCCTTGTAATTATATAAATAAAAGCCCAGATATTTTCTGGCTGCCAGCTAATACCTTCCCTTGATTCCTACAGGACTCCTGAAGATTCTTAACATACTAACTTCTCCAACAGATTTAATTTTTCAAAGACCATGTAGAGAGTTCCTATTTCTATCAATACATAGACTTTGTGTGTGCAAACATGTATATATGGGGAGAGAAAGAAGAAGGGGAGAGGGAAGAGAAGAGAGAGGGTGAGGGGAAGAAAGAGAAGACTACCTATTACCTTAGCCATATAACATATAATCACTAAAGAGACATATATTAATTATATTTGACATATTTTATTGGTTGGAAGAAAGTCACAGCCCCTACCCATACTCAAGGGGAAGGGCTTACACAGGATTATGAATATCAGAGGTGGGAATCTGGGAATCATTGAGGTCACCTCTGAGTCTGTCTAACACAGACAGTATGATAACTACTTCATGATTACTCTGTAGAGACAAGATGATCCCTCTCCTAATGAATAGGTAGGATGACATTCTATACACCAAGAAAATTTAAGAGAAATTTTATTTGTGCTCACACAAGGGGCTCCTGGTAAGAATAGATAAGGTACATACAGATACAGTTGATCAGGGCTTGTGTGGTTGGATTTTTTTCTGATATAAAAGGGAATGGGTGGGCTTAAAGATTTTCAGCAGCATAACATTAAAACATGTGGTTATACTCTTGGTCATATTATAATACTTCCATTTTCTCTCTAATAGTTCCTTTTACAGTAACTGCGTGTGCCTTTTCTCTAGGGATTAAGAGTTGCAGTTGTTATTCTGGGATTTTGTTATATCCATCAAAATCAGGGAGCTGATTTCAGTAGAAGTGTCTACCCTTATGAAAATCAGTTTTAGAGAGGACAGCCAATTAGATGGTTTTCAAATTTATTGGTACTTCTCTCTGATCTCTCAGTGTCTTGATAAAGGAAATGTTCTGAAACACCTAGAGAATGAATGCTTAGGTCTTATGTTATAAATTCAGGTCTTATTTCATAAACTCATGTCAACAATACTGTCTTCCTACTTCTTTTAATTCTTGCCTCTACATTTTACCAAAGACATTCTGGAACATCAATTACTGCCTGCTCCACAGTTGACTACAAAATACATATAGTCACGAGCAAATATTCGAAGTCTGCCCATTCATTCTAATATTCAATCTAGAATTCCTGATAACTGTAACTCTGTAGATGACAGCATTTGATCTAAATTTATGTTCTTCATTCCTGGACTGGCATCCTTTATTTAAATGTATTTCCATATATTTTATACAAATATCTACTGATGAATATTAGTAAAATAATGTTACTTTGGCTTGCAAGTTTTAGGGAAAAAATGGCTCAAGTTTGAAGCAAATAGTCAGAGAGATTGCATAGTAAATGTAGTAAGATATTAAGTAGCAATAAATGCAGACTATACTGTGACAATGTATAAAAGAGGAAGTGAGAACAATGAATTGAATAAAATCATGTACATGACACTTGCTAAAGTGCTTAGTGAATTTCTAAGAAGAAGATTAGTGATGCAGAATTTTCCCTACTTAACAGACAATGGGACCATTTTTCTCTGACCAACTTATATAACCTTGGAAATAAAGTTGTGAGAAGGGAGAGGTTTAGGTGTGAGTGGGCCCATATTTTATTTAACCTTAATCACTGAACATATCTTTTATTTTAGATAAATCACTTTGCCTTAATGTACCTTGTTTCATCTGTATACTGAAGAACAGAGATACATGGATTCGGAAATGCCCTCCCCACCTAAAGTTAATTAGAATGTGTATTAAGTCAGTCATCAAATTATTTATAATACTTTTTGATTTCTATCCAGCAAACCTTCCTTAGTTAAATATTTTAATAATACTAAATGAAGTCAGAAAATCTGATATTTTGATGTTTTATAGTAAATGTAAGGGATAGGAAAATACACATTATGGAGTTTATTCTGTGACAGACAACTGAAGACAAGTAAAAACCTAAATTATTTTTTTCTCAAGCCTTTACTCACCTGTTTATACTCATACCATTAATCCACATGCTGGAATCAAATACTTAAAATCAGTATGAAGTGTCTGAAGTCCTAAAACCCTTCACATTCTTTTTAATCAACTAATTTTTTCCCCATTAGATACTGGAGTATTTTTTGTCAACATTAAATCAACATATTTCTAGTCTCTTGGCTTAGGACATAAGACCTGGAAGTGATTCTGCAATCTCCTTCAAATTCTTTTATCTTCTTTGCTTGTTACCAGAATAGGCATGTCTTTTTATAAACCACTCCATAAAGCGAGTGGTAAAAACCTTTCTCTGATTAATCTAGAATGAGAGCATTTTCAACTTGTTAAGTAACTTGTAGGTTAGTAAGGGTAAAAGACTTCCACTAAAGATAAGGAATGTAAGTTCTAAAGAAAACGAATGAGACTGCAAGTCATGCAGCTTGTTAGTGGAAAAGTTAAAACTACAATCTTAGCCACTTTATCACAATTTTGTGAATACTACCTACTGTGAACACACAAACCCCTGTCTGTTAAAATGCCCTGTTGCTCCGTATAACCCCTTCTCCTGTTTAATTGATCAACACAGAAGTTGTTTGTTTGTGAATGTTTAAAATAAGTGCCATATTAATCTTTAACAGTAGCTTTTACATTAGTTGCATTAGATTAAGTCATGTGTTCTCAAATTTTAAAGGACAAATCCAGTTTCTATAGTACCTTCTTTCCAAACACTTATTTTTATTGTCTACAGTATACAGGAGTGATAGAGATGTATTTACACATGCCTGATGAAATCCTTGATTCCTACTGCCAGTTTTGGTTTATATCTAGTACAAGAAAACAATCAGTACAGGACTTGAGTTTTGGCTAAGCCTGATATCTGAGAAGCAGGATTGTGAAAAGGAAAGATGGACTAAGAGGAAGTGTGTTCCCAACTCACTTGATGTTTGTAAAATACCTATCCTAAGAGCTAGGATTCATTTAGGAATAGAAATAACTCTAACTGGTTTCACAAGTATAGATTAGAGAGGAGACTGGAGAACTGAGCTTGCCCTTCAATGGAGAAGGTTGTAGGGATTATTCTCATAAGCCATACAGTGAGTTCATATTTGGTTACAATCTATAATGTAGTCTTTCTTGTAGCATCTTTGTAAGTCAGCAAATTGGACCCAGGAGACACACATGCTCTTCACTTGGTCCAATCTGACAAACGAGCGGTATGCTATGGAAATAAACATAAGAGATAAGGTTTCTGATTTTATTGGAAGTTAGAGTTGAATGATCCAGAGAAAATATGACTCTGAGGATATCTCCTTGAAACTGTCTTTTCTGTTCTAGTGAGAGGAAATATCAGGTCAATGTTATTTTGTTCATTTAAGGACCAAGAACAGAACATGGGTAGTTACAGTTTCCATTTATCTTTTGGACTAAATTCAGGTCAGAAAAGAGCATTCGTGGCAAGGAGGTAACTAGCTTTGAACATACACCTACCCAGCCACTATTTCTTAAGTGCACCGTGTAATTTTCTAAAGTGAAATATTTTGAGTTAAAGAAACTAAACTATAATTTCGCAAGTGTAGCCCAAACACTGCCAAATGTATTTATTGTAATGCAGATCCCTGAACTATGCAGCAGACTATTTAGACCTATTTGATCAGCATCTAAGGAACTTTAATCCATGGACTCTACACATTCTGGTTGTATTGTACTTCCTAAAATTTGTAAACGCTTACCTAAAGGCTAGTCCGACCATATGTATCGTTTTAAATGGGAAATTAGTCTTTTTTCACATTTCCTGACTGTCCTGTTGTTCTAATATGTCAATTTTGTCCTGTTTTTAAAAACCAGGACTTTCTTCAATGCAGGGCAAAGGGGGCAGTTGAGTTGAGGGGGCCCAAAAACAGCTGCCCTTTTTGCCCTGTGTTAAAGACCCTTGCTGCTGCTGCAGTGTACCATAGCCACTATTGCTGTTTCCACCTGCTGTGAGGAAACAGGAGCATGGGAAGAATCCCCAGCCCCTGACCCCACAAAGTGCCTATTTCTTAAAAGGGAGCAGAACACCAAAGCATGGTTGAGTCTCAGGTAAGTACTATGGGGTTATTTCTGGCACTATGGAGGTTTTCTTTGGCACTATGGGGCTTATCCCTGACTTGGTGGGGGTTATCGCTGGTACTGTAGTAGTTATTGGATATTTCTGGCGCTGGTAGTGAGGTGGTTAAAGCAGCATGTTTTAGACAGGGTATTTAGAGCAAGGCGTACAGGGGTGTGAAATTTGGTTTTTGCCTAATGTGCCAAAATTTTTTGCAGCATCCTTAGTCATTTTTAGCAAGTCCCTATGAACTACACGTCATTACTATGTGATGACCAGTCGACATTGCATAGTACTTACATGTTGCTGACCTGGCTGCTCTGCTCCTGCTTGGATTGCTCTGCCTCCTCCCCTCCCCTAAGTCACCAGCACATAACACCATTCCGTTTTTGTCTCAAGGAAATACGGTCAGCCTACGAAAGGCTAGTTGGATTTACTTTTAGGAAGATTTTTTTAAAAACCCTCCTCTCTTTAAGAAATTACTAATTTTCATAGTTCATTATTTTTTCTGAATATGTTATGTCCTTTTTTATGTTGTTATCACCTTGATATCAGCAAAAATTTATTCTAGCTTCTTGTCTGTTATGTTGACCTGATGATTATGAATACACTATGAAAGACTTTCCTGAAACTGTTGCCCCTTTTCTAAATTTTTGTCATTAAAGAGCTAGAGATGAAGTTAAAAACCATTTAATTTGATAAAAGAGTAGTGCTTTTGAAAATATTGCTTCAAATACAAAAAAGATGACATAATCATTGTGAGAAATGGTTTATCTTTTTAAATAAGTTACAGTTTCCACAAACTTAAAACTTGATCTAAAGTTAGCATAACTCATCTTTGAGTAGAAGTAAGCTACATTTGAAAAAGTGAATATTTTATTTGAATCTTTATAAATTAATATGAGTTTGTAAAAATTCTCAAACTTAGCTGCATATAGTTTAGATATTATGGGTGAAATTTTGCTTCTGATTATAGATTCTAAGTATTCTACTTGAAGCAAGAAACACAGAAGAAGGAAGAGAGAGAAAGAAGGGGGGTAAAGAGGGCAGGTACAGAGACTCTTTGGCTTGATATAAAATACTGAAGTGGCAGTGAGAAGGCACTGCAGGTTATGATACATCTTGGAGCAAATCTTGTAATCTTGGGTCTTTACTCCTCATAACATCTGATAGCAAAAGCAGTCATTTAATTGTTGTCATTGATTGATTGTGAGGTCAAAAAAATGGAACTGCCTGATAATTGCTAATTTCTCCCCCAAATGACTTATTTTATTGTCTCTTGAGTACATGTTAAAAATACAGATGTCTAGATTTCTGTCCTTCAGTACTGATTCCCTGATCCATTACAGGACTTCAGAGAATGCAGATTTTTTTTCTAGGTTGTGTGATTCTTATGCCCAGGTAACATTAGAAATAATGTTTCAGTCTATTATCTCTTTCAAAGTTGAATTTTTAAAAAGATAGGATTATATTTCAGAATTGACTAATTCTTGTAATTCTTACTTTTGCTTTCATTGCTATGAATGAGAATGAGTATGTGTGACACTATTCCTGCATTTGCCATTTAATAAAAATTATTTTAATTCTCTGCATTTTATTCCTCACATATGTTAGGCGTTTTCCAAAGGAAGGCATCAGTTCCTTTTAAACTTAAAGATTATCTTTCTAGTCTTAGATTCAGTTCTTAAGATAAAATGGACTTCGCCTTTTCTTTTAAATGGGCAGAAATGTCATAACACACTCAACTTCTGACCTGTTATTTATTTCAATGATTCTTAGGTCTAAATAGCCCAGTAATTTTTACTGAAAGTACTCCTGTGTGCAATTATCTTTTGTACTATAAACTCTTTGTATATCACAAAATCCTTGGTTGAAGGATTTAAAACAACAGTTTTAAGAAATCAATATTTTGGTAAAGTGTTTTTTAGTGACTAGAAGAATGCTCAACCACAATCCTGCTCATGTCAGGATTCAGAGAATTTCACAGCTCAGCCTTCGTGGCATAGTATTTTCTCTACTTAAAATAAAAGCAGCTTGCCCTGCAAGAATTGGTCATCTTAGGATTCAACAATTAAGTAATAATCAATATATAGCACCTTCTGAAGTTTGCTTCACAAGAAGCAATCCTCTAATGTGTTTACCAGCAAGAAAATAAAATGCTAGTTTTGATTCTCAATTCGGAGTTTTTATTTCACAATTTTCCCCATTTAACATTCTACAGGATATTTTTTTGAGAGTCTTCTCTGTGACAAACATGACAAACATGTTGAAAAAGTAAGATAAAACCTACAGATGCCCACCACCTCATGGGCCATTCTTAGAAGACTTTGGTTTCTGGTGGGGAAATTAGACAATACATTTAAAAGGAAAGGTATCTTAGAAGCTACGTAGTGTATTAGAGAATGTATAGAAGAGTAGAAGAGGGGATATAGAATGCTCAGAGATAGTTAGGTTAGATGTTAGTGTCAGTAGTAAACAATCTCAAAGAGAAAAATCTCCAGCAGAGACTTCTAGTGGGTGAGGTTTAGAGTTACAGTGATAGCTGTAGTAAGAATGTTCCAGGCAAAGTGAAGAATAAGTTCTGTGGGGACATATGTGGAAAGTTCTTAAAACGTCTGGGACAGGAGTGGGGAAAGCAGAGGGCATATATAGGATATGAGGTCAGAGAACTAATCAGGTCAGATCATGTACTATGTTGTAGGCCTGTGTAGGGATTTCAGCACTCACTCTGATTTACATGGAAACCCACCGGGGGTTTTGTGCAGCTCTGATTAAAGTTTGCTAGTCAGTTAATAAGATCGCTAGAGCTACTATATTACTAGGTCCCCAGTGCTTCTTTGTCCCAGTGTCAGTCCTGCTTGACCTTGCTTTGCCTTTGGGTAAAACATGAAACTGCTTAATGACAATTTTTATAACCATAGTGATAGAGTCACATGACACTGGCGAAACTGCATGAATAACCAGTAGTGTATTATAAAAATATAAATATTTAAGTATTTTTATTTTCATGGGTGTCCTATGTTGTGTATTTTTGTACTGATGTTTTGCTTGTATTTGATTGCATTTGTAAGTGTGAAATGAGAAGATAAAACAAGAAATGAAAACCTCTAAAATTTAGTTTTTAAGTAAACACATTCACCTGTATTATATTTAATATTTTAAATTTTAATAGCTATTAGGTTCAATTTTGAACATATATTAATAATAATAGACAATAATAGACAATTCAATCAGATTGATTTAGAGAAATTTTAATCATAAATGTTACTAGAAATGTATGAAGATATTTCGTTGCATCTATGTTATATATACAAATTCAGTGTTAATTTCTAATTGAAATTTTTCTTTTCTTTTAAGAAATATGTAATTTTGCCTTTCTTCTTAGTAAGCATTTGCAAGTCTATATTGAACTTAATATGAACTACTGGATATATTTTTAATTTTAATATTTTTTCCAACATAAAAAGAAAAAATGATGTTCCTATTTAAAGTTTAATAAAATGGACTTTTGGATTGTACAAAATGCAATAATTTCATTACCAGGTTTCTTTATTTTGACTAGGAAAATTTTATATAAGTTTACAAAATGACTCATTTAATTACGGAAAATATTTTTTTGGTGAAAACCATGGCCTCATAAACCATCATATGTACTAAAACATACAATGGGTATATGATGCTATTTTAAGAAACTAGAGAAACCGAATTTTAAGGACTTTATTTCCATTGTTTCATTTTACAAAATAGCTTTCTTTCATCTTTTTCTCTCTTATTGACATTAACCCCTCTTTTCAGCTTAAACTTTTTATCCATTTGAATACCAAAACTAGATATAAATGATGTAAATTTAGTAGAGCCTAGCAGTAAGGTAAACTGATTAAACTATATATACACATAGATAGTCATTTTCTAGGAATACATCTTGTTACACAAATATTGCCTGATTCGACCATATGTTGTTTTAAATGCAAAGCACATTTTCCTGTCTGACATTTCCTAATCTTACTACAACAAAGTCAAATGCTTCCAATTTTTATAGACTTCAGAGAATTTTGCACAGAAACACCCAGTAATTTATTTTTTACATTATTTTGCAGTACTGCAAGATTACCTCACCATTGTTAACAGATGTTTTGTCCCCACAAGAGTTTGCTGTTATTTCATCAAATACAAAGATCCGATGAAATGCAATAAGAAATGTATATTCTTTTCTCTCATAGCATCTCTCACAATCAATAGAGTATTGGGGCAATACTAATATTGTGGTCCTTTGAGACTCAAAGTGTTTGTAGTTTATCAGTGGTACTATGAGCCGGAGCCAGGATGTATTCATGGAAACACTTAACCGTAATACCGCTTCAGTTGAGGCAGTAATGGTATAAACAGGGCAAAGGAAATACCAGGATTGCAACAGATGCAATTGATTATATGCCTTGGGGAATATTCCACTCATTTATTTTAAGTCCAGTCCATGTAAATCAAAGGATGATGATGTTGTCAGTAAGACATATCACAGACATTGTAATATGCTATGACACTGCTCTTGCTTCACTGACACAGCAGATCATGCCTGTGGACATGAGAAGCCGCCTGAAGCCATGCTCTTGTGCTGTCAATTGTAGAAATAATCTGACTTTAGCATCTGAATCACAACAACTGTGATAGGGCATGTTCCAGAAATAAAAGGTGATAGAACTGCTTTCAGGTATTTTCAGGGCTTTTAGGTATTTCAGCTTGGTCTTGAAATTCTCATTAAAGAAACTATAATTTTCAATAGTATTCATAGTGGTTCATCTAAATCAGAGCAGTAAATTGTAGTCACCCAAAGAGACACCAATGGAAAATAACTCTAAAATCATTTTTTTCAAGTGACATGCTCTGGAGAGCTGCTTTTAGTACAGAAGTTGTTTCATGAAGACTAAATGTCTTTTCTTTATTCCTTTCTAGTCATTAAATGGGTATTTTTAGAGTTAAAATATTCTCTTCCTCAGACAGAATTACAGACTTGTGTTAGACTAGGTAAGCTGTGGGACAGTTCTCTGATAAGATATGGGGATAACAGAGAGATTAAGAAAAACAATTTTCCTTTTCTTTTATCTTTTGCTAATTGAAAGATCCAGTCTACCCCAATTGACCTTGAAAGTATAAGAGTGGCCGAGTGGTTCTTTGAAAGCTAGGCTTAAAGGGAATTGCTAAGCATTTTAATAGATGAAGGAATTGGAAGTCTTATAATTAATGCTAATGTATGACCTCATTCCTATGAGATTACACATTACATGCACATTAATTATGGTTAGCACCCCTTCATTGAATAGCAAGCAAAATCCTAATGATTTGTTACTTATTCTACAATGCTATCACACAATTTTTTTGTAAAGAATGTGTTTGACTTGCTCAATAGATAACAAAGGGATGCTAAATTCCAATATTATGGCTCTTTTTACTTTTCATAAAATAAGCAAGCAGTGAATATTCCAGCTTCAGTTCTGCTCCTTCAGAAGAAAAAAATCACCATGGATTTAACTTGTGACTTTAAAAAGAAACCTATTATTTTCTTTGAAGTTGGAGCATGGAATGAAATCTTATTTTCATTATTATTTTTATCCAGCTTTTGATAGTAAGACACAGCTTAAGTTTTTATTCAGTTTTGTAACAACATGGAGACCACAGAGATAAAATTTAGAAATGTGTGTATGTGTTACTAATATGCTTATTTATTTTCGTATGCAATATTATTGATAGTTTTTGTACATTTTTTTCAATTATGAATCAATGTGTACAAATTAAGATAGACAAGAAATACCCCTTCCCCCACATCACTTTTTGGCATTGTACAAAATCCTGACAAACTGAAGATGGCCCTCCATTGTTCATTCTATCATTGGAGCTGTGATACACTCCTTGTTGAAGCCTCAGAATGATGATCTCTGTAGTTTTTATCCCAAATGTGGGCATGGGACTCTTTTCTGTGTCCATAATTCCACAAGTTAGGTCCAACTTCCCCAGTTGTAACCCACAGTTGAAATCTTGCCACATAATGGCTTCTGCCAGGGACCGGAAATAAGATCCACTATTCTCAGTATCCATTGATTTCTATTACCCTCAGTTGTGAGGATTCTCAACCTTTCCCCACTAACTTTTCCTTGTCCCCATTTACCCCTGTCTAAAGTATTCTTGGTCTTTACCCTACCATTATTCTCTCATCCTTGAAATCTAGTTTTCAAACCACAGAAGGTAAGAAGAGAATCTGAAGGCAATTAATGATTTAAGACCTGTAGCCACAAATCTCCTCTGAGATAAGGGGCAAAAAGACCTGGATACCTTATGGGAATGTGGGGATGGGAAAATACAGAGAACACAGATCACCAAGTTATTAGCTCAATAAATTACTGTGCCTCATTACTTGAAATTCCACTTGGAATTTTTTATGTATTCGTACCTGTCATTCAGTTTGGATTTATACCAAAAGAAGAAATGGAACACGCACAAAGGGGAAAATGTGTGTTGCTTCAATTATTTCCAATCCAGAGATTTTGTGCTTGATTCATAAAGAAAATTCAATAGGTACATGAATCATATAGGAGATGTAGGTAGTGCTGTTTCTATATGTGCTTTTTTTTATAAATGCGTTTGCAGTTTTAAAAAATCCTAATTTTATCAGCGAGTTCATGACTAGTGAACTACATGTTATGCAGTCTGGTAAATAGTTAAAGAAAATTCTTCCTTTGAGACAAATATAGTTTTACAGAGCTTTTAAAACTTAGGTTGCCATTCACCACTGTGACAAAAGCTTTGTAACACATTTTCACTATTAATGTAATAATATTCAAAGCACAAGATTGAGCCTAGACATAGGGGATTGAAAAAAATGACTGCCGGAGGGTTCTGTCAATTCAGTAGAGTTGTACTAGCTGTGATAATAATAGCTAGCACTTATATAGTGGTTGTTATGTCCCAGGATGGCTCAAAGGGCTTTATAGATATTAACTATTTCAGTCCCTCCACTGCTTAATGAAGCCACTGGAAGAAAAGTGAGGCAAAGAATTTCAGTGATTATCCATGTTCACAAAGCTGATAGGCGCTGACTGGGATTTGAACTCAGTAATTTGGTTCCTAACATAGGTTTAACACCTATGCTACACTGTCATTTCTTAGAATGAAAGGAGGGTACTATCATCTTCATCCCACCATTTCCCAGCCTTACTATATAAGATGTATACATAAACTTTTGTTTCAAAAACAAAAATAAATTATTAAATTTATGCTTATTGAAGACAAAACATGTAAATATTAAAATTTCCATGTGATATATACATATATGTACATATACATACATATGCATATATATACACACATATATGTAAATATACACTGACCGTATATCCCATTTTAAATAGGTTAGTACCATTTGGTTTCATATTTCCTGACCATCATCTTTGTCCAGTTTTTGAAAAATCAGGGCCATTTCTAACATAAAGTAAAAGGGGTAGTTGAGTTGTCCTGGGCCCAGTCAGTTATAGGAGCCAAAAACCCCCATCCTATTTTGTTCCATTTTAAAATATGGTCAGTCTATAAATATATGATGTTTACTATGATTTATACTATGTGAAATTAGTATCAAAAGTGCAATGTTGATATGTTTTTCCACTTTATATTATGAGAAATTTCCATCTGAGGTCTTAAAATATATACTTATAAAATACAATTAAATAAAATTTTAGATTGCTTCCATCTTTTCACATTTCTAGGTAAAGATAGTCAAAGATATTCTATATATTCTGATGATTATATTCTTAAAACACATTTTCCAAAAATAGATATATGGGATAAAACATATAAATACACATAAGGTTGTGAAACAATTTGCCAGTTGACTCCCCAAAGTTGTCTTGCTTTATGTTCCTAGATAATGCATAGGTGCCCTTTGCAATGTAAACTCAGAAGCACTGTGAATATCATTTGCATTTCATTGTTACTAGAAAGGGTAGAATGTTTGATACATGCCATTGAGTTGTTTTAATTTCTTCAGTGAATGTCTATTTTCCTTGGCATAGGTGATAAACATATTTCTGTTTTATTGTTTTCCAATTATGATCTCCACAGAAAGAAAAAGCGACTTTTGACTTTGCCATATGTTGTAAATATTTTTCTAATTTGTTTTTTTATCTTTATTTTGCTTAATATGATTTTAAAATAGAGTAAACATATAGTTTTAATACATTTAATAAAATGTACCCTTTGGGTTTCTTTATTTTTATGTTATGAATAGATAACCTCATTTTAATAATTTGAGAAATAGCTTACTATCATTTTTTTCCCCCGTCTCTCAATATTTTATTGTAATTGTTCTGGATCGTAGTCTGGCAAAACTTCTACTCAACTAATTTTCATAAAAAGTCCTTTTAATAATATTAAATTTTCTTCTATGTTAATTATTTTGTTGCATACTAAATTTTCATAGTTTTGTTTATATGAAGTCTGTAATTTCTTTTGTTTTATCTAAAATATTATGTATCTTGAATTAATTTAAAAATAAGATCTATTGTTTTTCAGTATTTTAGTTTATTATAGAGTATAAGCAAGAAATATATATGTATATATAGATAAATAGCTTGATGAAATCCCTAATTAATTTTAATAACTTTTCATTCTACTTATGTAGGTTACAAAAGCTGTAGGCTATACAAAAAGAGAGACATAATCATCTAAAAACCAGATTTTATCTTCTTCCTTTCTAATTGTTGTCATTTTGTTTTTTACAGCATATGTAGAAATCTTTAAATGTGATAAAATAGAAATCATTATCATGTTCCTTATTTTAATTATTCTTTGTTAAGCAGAATATTGGCTGCTGTTGAGATAATTTGCTCAAAAATATTTTATCAAGCACTTATGTTGTGTCAGCTACTCTTGGAGATTCTAGAAAAAGAGGCAAAACATAGACAAGATAAATAAGTAAATTTATTAAATTAGTCAGTGATGAATGTTTAGGATAAAAACAAATATACAGGCAATGAAGTGAGGTGCTTGACTGGGTGGATATTGGATAGTATTGCTAGGGATGACCTCACTGGAAAGACACTTTTTGAGTAAACACCTTTAGGATGTGAAGGAGCAATCATACTGACATCTGGACAAAGATTCCTACAAGAGTAGTCTGACTGTATTTCCTTGCGACAAAAACAGGAAGGGACTTTTGGGCTCCCTCAACATTCTGGGATCAAGGGAACTCAACTGCCACTTTTCCCCCATATTACAGACAACCCTGGTTGATTAAACATGGGACAAAATTGATGGGTGGGAAATATTCAAACAAACAGTATGTGTGATAAATCTATAGAATAGAAAACAAATAGAAATATCCAGAGATATGAGTTTGTCTGGCATATTTGAAAAATAATGTCTGAAAACTGATGAGGTAGCAAACCATGCAGCCAAATGGGTTATAATTAGAATTTTGGATTTTATTCTAAGAGAGGTGAGTAGTTGTTAAAGTGTTTTTAAAAGAACTTTGATTAAGAGAGTTTATTTTAATTAAGGAAGGGATATTCAATCAATGTTAAAATGAGAAAGTCTATTAAGATAACTTACCCAAAAGTCACAAGCAATTTTTATATCTTAGAGTAAAAATAAGAAGTGGAAGTGACTTTAAGTGGATTATTAAAAGTGAAAGCCCTTTCACTACAATAAAGGACAGCATGCTTTGGGGTAAACAAGAATACACTTTAAGGATTATTATGAGATTTGAATGCAAAGTATAAAATATTCAGCTGACTCTTTGAAAATTAATAGTAAAAAACTAAAATATGTTAATATATGGTATTGAAATGATATTCTATGGCCATTTTCATAAGAATATATCAAATACAAGACACTAATTTGACTTTTAAAATTGAATTAAGTCTTATTAATGAAGTCATAAATATTATTCCTTTAATTTCTAATCATGTATTTTTAAGACTTTTCTCAATAGTCACTTTAACCTCACAGCAAACCTAATTCTACTTAGAGTAAATCCTAGGTAGTTTGTTCAAAAATGAGTGATTTTTAAAGCAACTTTAGATTCATAGCAAAATTGAGCAGAATGTAAAAATGTTCTATCACCTGCCCTTAGAAAGAAGTAGTCTTCCTTATTATCTGTCCTTCACCAGAATGGTATATTTCTTACAATTGGTGAATGTGTATTGACACATTTTTATCACCTAAAAGACCATTGTTTACATTAGGATTCACTCTTGGTGTACATTTTATGAATTTGAAGATGTGTAATGATATATATATATCCATCATTATAGTATCATACAGGGTAGTTTTACTGTAAAAAAAAAAAAGTCTGTATTCCAAATATTATTTTGTTTCCTCCCCACTAACCCCTGGCAACCATAGATTTTTTTTTTTTTTTTGTCACTGTAGTTTTTCTTTCCTAGAATATTGTATAGTTGAAATCATGCAGTATGTAGCATTTTCAGATTGGTTTCTTTCACGTAGCAATATGCATTTAAGTTCCTCCATGTCTTTACATGGCCTGAGAGTTCATTTCTCATAGGCACCAAATAATATTTCATTTCTGCATATACCACAGTTTTTTAGCCATTCACTTCCTGAAGGACATCCGTATGGCTTCAAACTTTTGACAATTATAGGTAAAAGTGCTCTAAACTTTCTTGTGCAGTTCTCCACTCCTTTGGGTATATATCAGAAAGCACAATTCTTAAAAATTCTGGTAAAGTTATATCTATTTTTGTAAGAAACCACTATGCTGATAGAACTAGAGGGGATTATGCTAAGTGAAATAAGTTCGAAGGAGGAGAATAACAAATACAGAATTATTTCACTCACATGTAGAATATGAAGAAAAAAAGCAAAGATAAAACAAAACAAAAACTAAACTTTGTGCATTGACAGCAGAACTGAGGTTACCAGAGAGCAAAGAGAATGGGGAATGGGAGCCTCAGGGTAATGGGGGTCCAATGGGCAGAAGTAGAGGAGTTTTAGAAATTTGGTGGTAGGCACGGTGCTATCATACACTCTGAAGGAACAGGCCATGTATATCTCAAGCACCTCAGTTCATACCCTGGTGTGGGGTTCACACCAATGTGAACAACTAAAAATAAGAATAAAATAAACCACTAAAAAAGAAAAAATACATAATAAATCATGAATACACTAATTTTTTCATGTCTTTCTTTTTTACTATGTGAATCCAAAGAATGTAAAAAATTTTTCTATTTTGAATACATGGGATTATGCCAAATTTTGTCTCTTGGAGATAGTAAGAGAGCAATGATAACAATATTAAAGGGGTATGTGTGTGTTTGTATTTGTGTTTATACATGTGAGAATGTGTAAAGTAATTTGCACGTTAAACAATCTCTGTATTATATGCCCATGCATTCCATCAGCTATATACTACAACCACTTTACAAAGAAATATTTAGAATTGGTTGGAATAAATGAGAATCAGTAGACTCACTTCTAGAATATCACATTAGTAGTTTTCTTGATTAGTATTCCAGTTAGTTGTATCCAGGTCAGTCAAATTATTGTATGAAGAGGTGACTATTCATTTTCTGAATGTTTGCTCTTGACCTGGGTTTTATTTTAAAGTATTTTACCATTTAGGCCTTGTGCTGGAGCCACCTACCCTCTGTACCCAAATAAAGTAAGAAAAACTGTTTATATTCATGTTTATGTATGATATGCACTACCTACATTATCTGTTTCCTGAAGGAGAAAGACTTTTACATAAAGTTATCATAAATTGCAAATGACCAAAGGACATTATCTCTTGGTCTCTTATCTCATATTGGATTAGTAATATCTTTAGTTATGTAAGTACCCTGTACTTTCTTACCATGTATAAAAAAGAAAAAGATCAGAGACAAAGCAACCTTCTTTTGCTATGAGCCTAACCAGAATAATGTTCTTTTTACAATTGCAAAATTATCTATATGAGATTATCAGAAACAAGAGAACTTTCAAATTATATTAATAAATTTAGCATGTCAAATATTGTGTTTGTTCCTGTTAATTCAAGGTGACCAGCTCCATATATGAAAGCCAGGTTCTTGCAGCCATAGAACATGTTCACTGACCCATGCTTTAATGTTAACGAAAATTGTCATCTTGTGAAATTCTGTTGCTTCATTTGATTTTTGAATACTTTGAGGTTATTTTCCACATGGCCACTTGAGGTTGTGGACTTTCAAATACTCTGCTAGTCATTTTCTTTACAATTCAGTCCTGTCAACAAAAAAGACTTGCTGAAATCTAGAGTTAAAGAACTGACAATATTTTTCTCCTTTCACTTTGATTTTCAAGGAGTTTAAGCACAAAAGGAAGGTCATACCCTATTATAGCTTATGTATTAGAATTCTTGCTGAGTATTGACATTCTCTTCTAATAGATTTCGGTTTGCTTAAAGGAAAGGTACAGGCAGAAATGAAGGCAAGTATGTAAGCAGGCAGGAAGAGAGAGGAGGAAGAAGCATTTTTGTTTTAGCTGTTCCTCTAGTTTGCATCTCCACCCCACCCCTGCCCTGGCCCTGGGGTGTGAAACCAGTTGCTTGGGTTATAGGTGCACTGCCCTGGGACAGCTACTCCACCCAGAGTTGGCCAGAGTTTGGTTTTGATTCTTTAATTTTATCATCAGTTTCTTGTGCCTTAGCTGCCCCAAAGTTGTGTGTGTGTGTTTGTGTTGTTGCCCAAACTTTCTAACTTCTTTAGAACCTTTTCAAAGATTTGGTTCTTTTACTCAGCCAATAAATCCATCAGAAAATTAAACTCACTGTAGAGAAATTAAAAATTAGAATTCTGGACAGAAAAATAAACTAGAAAATTGTACTATGTCAAAGTTGAAGTATGTTAGCACTTCAAAATCATTTTGATGTCACCAATCATTTAAAAGTTCTTTTTAAACGATTATGTTCTCTCAGTAAACTAGTATATGAGGCACATAATCATGATATCCTACAGGTTGACCCATAGAAATGCATTAGATTTTGTTCTTAGATTTTTTTTTCCACTAAAGTAATACCTCTATAGATACCTTTTTATCTTGGATTTTAAAATAGTGCTCTTTTAATTTCTAAAATTTCTAGATGTTTTAATACTTTCAGAATTAGTAATTCTACTTTCCCAAGTAAGATACCATTTTCTACAAAAATGTTTGAAAAATTATTTTAGTGATAGATTGTGTATAGTTTAAAAGCAAACATTTCAGGAAAAAAGGAGCAAACCAATAATTCTCTTTGAATACAAAAAAGAACTGTACAATGATATTTTTTGCTCATTTTATTTGCTCACTTATTCTTTATATTCCTAGGTGTGGACTGAAAAAAGGAGTGGTTTGTGTGTGTTGTTAAGGAAGAATTCACTCACAGGGAAAAAAATCTTTTTCAGTAAGATAGGTCAAATGCTGACATAGGTTACCAAGGGTTTTTAGGTTGCTGTAAATTCCTAAACCCTAGGGAATCACTAAATTCTGAAAGACAGCTCTGTGATTTGAATGAATTAGACAGTAGTGTTTGGTACTGAATCCCTAGATGCAAATTGTGGTGCTTTTCCAATTTATGGTTCAGTGATTTTACTGAAGCAGACACAGCATATTCAAAGCAATATTGTCTTTCTTCTCCCTAAATTAAGCATAGGGACAGAAAATGAGTTTCCAAGAATTCCATTTATTACCAATATTCCTCTATTTTTTTAAAGTGAATTCCGGTGGGCTTCTATATCATGCTGAATGCACATCTATTATATATTTAACATGTTGTGTTGGGTTATACATTTCTTTTTTCACTAGATAGTAATTTTTGATAGCTAAGAACATGGTGAAAATTATTTGCATTCCAACAGCCAAGCACAAAGCAGCACATGATTCTGCAATTAAGTTGTATTAGATCGATGGAAAAAGGAAGAAAGCAAATAGGAAAGGAGAAATTCACCGAGTCATGTCTTAACAAGTTAACCATGTAATTTTAGCTTGCAGCCATAAGGTGGCAGAACTGAGATTCTGCCACCATCAAGAGATTCATTTGCTGAGTCATTAATTCCATAATTTATAAATTATTAGGAGCCTTCCTTTTCTTTTCCAAGGATCAGCATTTCTGGAGTCTCACTGACTAGAGAAGATAGTGACTATCTGAAAAGTACCTCACAAAATAACTTGATTAACAACAAAAATCTAAGTAAAGTGAATTATATTGGTGCTTAAATGGACCATTCTTTAACAAATTTTCTCTCGTATTCTTGCTTTTTAGTTTCCAGTTGTACTTTTCTTACTCTTGAGAGCCTGAATTTCAATTTAATATAATGAAAATCTTTCAGTGTAATTGAGAACATTCCTGTACTTGAAATGTTTCTTTGTTCTAAAATTTATGTAAATTTTTTTCTTGGTGGAGGAGGTAATATTTTTTCATTATTATAAAAATGACAAACATTGTGAACCCACAAGACATCATTTCAGGTATATAAATTTTTTCCTCTGCTCTTAAATGTGTTTAATATGTTAATTCATTTTTAAATGCTTAATCTTTACTGTTAGTGATTTCTAACACTTAGCTTTGAGATTTTTCTGCCCATAAGTAAACAATCAAAAAAATTTCCATATATCAAACAATGTCTTGCTAGTAAAAAAAAAAACCTCTTTAAAATTACTTTTTAAGTATTAGGAATCATTTGGCCATATGAAAAAAGTTAGCCCTAATTTATCTTTATTAATAAAATAATTTTATTATTTCTTTTTTTTTTTTTTACAAAACCATATTCATTTTATGATATTGAACTCATTTCTCAATCTATGGGTATTACACACCACACACACCACCAGAGCCCTGGTGTCCTGGTTCCCTCCTTCATACCCTCCCCTCTCCCACCCCTCTGGCAGCCATTATCTTCTGTCTGTGAGTTTTGCTGGGGTTTGTCTGTTTCTTTCATTTCACTGTATTCTACATATGAGTAAAACTATCCTGTATTTCTTTTTTTCTTTCTGACTTATTATACTTAGCATGATCCCTTCCGTTTCCATCCATATTGTTACAAAGGGGACAATTCCAT
The DNA here is from genome assembly GCA_004363575.1 of Solenodon paradoxus. NCBI lineage: Eukaryota > Metazoa > Chordata > Mammalia > Eulipotyphla > Solenodontidae > Solenodon > Solenodon paradoxus. The sequence goes on from RJWH01000026.1 coordinate 675,326, forward strand.
GTTTGATGATGTTTTGATAATGATCACTTATAGTATAGCTTGAAGTTGGGAATTGTGATTCCCCTGCTGTTCTTAAAAATGTGAGAGCTGAGTTACCTAAATTTAAAGAATTTGCTCAGAGTTCCATTTAACATATGGGACAAACTGTGACTCTCAGAACGTGTATACTAAAGATAATTTTTTGATTCATATCTGCTCATGTTACTGATCTCATTTTTCTTTCAATTCATAATGCTGAGATGACCCAGAGGAAGACGTAACTATTAGAGTTGTTATCACAATGTATGGTAGTCATTCATTTACTTGTTTGTTTAATTAAAAGGATGAAATTCCCTGAGGGCAAAGATGGGGTGTGCTATCTTTGTATACCCAGCATTTGGTAAAGAGTATGATAGGTATAAAAAGCTCAATACTTACATTAAATAATAGAATAAATAATGGTCCCCTTAACAAAGTTTCATGTTTTTTGTTTTTTTTTCTCATCTATTTTCGCTTTTATCCGAAGTCTCAGAGAAGTTTTCTTTGAGCTTCTTCTTTCAACAGATGTTATTAGGTCACCTACTGACTTTCTTCTTTAAAGTTCAGTTTTGTTTAGGGATTAGGATGTTCCAGGGTAGTATGAGGTAGAGAAGGAATCTGTCAAGGTCATTCAGTTCCTTTGTCAGTGATGGAGTTAAGAGTATACCTTGCAAAATGAGAGTCTGGTGGACGTTTCCTGAGTTTTTCTTGTCTTTAAAAAACAAGGAAAGGAATTATATTCTTCTGGCTATTGAATGTTTTGTGTTTCATTGTGAAGGTGGAACTGCTTTAAACATTTTAAAGACAAAACTCCAAATAATGAAAATGACAGAGCAGAAAGAAGAGGTTGACTACCTTGCAGTTTTCTGACTTAATAGCATTCAAAATTTCTTATTCTCTTCTATTGGGATGTATGATTTAATCAGAACAATTACCTTATCTGCCATTTGTTCACCTCTATTTATTATAAATTTTCCTGTGTAATCAAGTGTTGGTACAGCTGTGATAGAAAAATTTCTCCTCCTAACTGGCAAACAGCCAGGATCTTCCACGGAAATTAGAGAAGAGCCAGAAGCTACACACTTTGAGAATATTCAGATTCTTCACAGAGGCTGATAGGTTGTTATGCATCAAACTATTAGACTGGTCAAATATGTTTTCTGGTCAAAATGTAACAATTGTTTTCCTCAAAGAAAAACAAAACTCAGTACATATTTATTCACAAATAAATTCATTAGAAACATAGCTATAAAGAATGTGTAACATAATTTCCAATAATATTAAAATATATATTCTTTATTATAAATCCTATATAGCAAATTAAGTCTTAAAAATTCTTTGTTTTTACAAAATTTGTATAGCCATAGAAAAGTTATAGTTGCAACTGATGAATGATTGTTGTTTCCAAAATGACTGTTAGTTGATGTTGATATTTTCATTTGTGTTAAAATGAAGACAAATCAGAACTAGAAGGAAATATATTGAAACGTCATACAATTATCAATGAATGACCAACTTCTTTGATGACTCAGATAATATCTGCAAATGCTGGAAGAATATTTCCCCAGTATTTTGTGTCTTCACAGTGTAACAGGTAGAACCATGATATACTTTGAGTTTACTCTATCCTATTTACATTTCTTGTAGCACTTAAGTCTAGATAATTAATAATACAATAATCAAGTCTTAATTTTTAGTATTTGTCAATTACTATAGTATAAATAATCTAGCAGTGACTGAGTTTAAACTTCTGACATAATGTCAAAGAACAGAATTGGGGGGAGCATAAGCATCAGGAAAATGTGCAGTGACACTATAATATTTCCCTATGTGGAAATGAGAGATAAATAATTTATAAAGTTAGCGTAATTGTAAGATATACTAAAATAATTAGGAATTGATGAGGTTTGAGTACTTTAATATGTAAAAATTTACTGAATCATAAATTTATGTAATTGAATTATATCATGGCTGTGCTTAATCAACTTGCAAAATTCCTAAAAATGAAATAATCAGTTCTGGATAGCTGCTCTGGGCCAGTTTAAATATACTGCTGCTCCATAAGTTTCATCACAGAAGTGATTCATTTTCCTTATTCAATTCAGCTCTGTGGAATAACAAATTATTTAGAAACTTTTGTTACAATTAGATGTTATTTGTTTTTAAATAAACACTTCTATTGGCAGATTTTTTTTCTCTCCTTGAGAGTTAAAGCCAATATCAACTTGATATAGTATTTGAAGATTTAAATGTAATTGTTGTGGTTTATTCTGGTATAGTAGTGGTTTGGGCATCCGCCATTCACCATTCACTGGCGCAGTGCACTTACCTACCAAGAATCCGGATTCGAGTCCCAGGGCCAGAGGAATAATCAAGATGAATAACTAAATAAAATAAGTAAAGTGTTTTTCTTTCTTCTTTCTTCCTGACTTCTTGTCTCCATTCACCTTTGTTCCTGCCTGTAACTTTCTTTTTAAAAAATTTAATTTTGTAATTTTCTCATTAGTATCATATCCCCAAATTTATCAAGTAAATTACAGATTCTATTATACTTAACAATTTAAATCCCCTCCAAGAAATATGTATTAATCAAAACCTGGGAACTGGGTATTTGAGCTTAAAATTAGATACATTATTTGTGTGTGATAATATAAGTCTTATTTAAATGACATGGTTCAAAACATGAAACCTCATGCAATTCTGCATCTTTTGTTTATAAAACAATTCAGGCCTTTTTATTAAAACTTATGAACATGTGACAACAATTTTTTTTCTGTACAATCTAGGTGAATTTCATGATTTGAGATTAACTTAGTTTTGATTTTTCAGGTTTATTTCAATAAAGGTGTTGGAAAGTGATATTAACAGTTTTGCATTACTGTCATGTAATTTATCTTCTTCCAATTTATGTTCAGAAACAACATCTCATTATGTTTCTTTTCCTGTAGAGAATTCTTAGTATATATATATATATATATATGTGTATATATATATATGTAAAAAACATTTATAAATGGTTATAAAAAATTCCTTATTGGGTATGTTTTCACAAAGTCTTGATTTTATGCACTGTATTTTTTATTGTTTTAAAATAAAGCAATGGAAAAAATAGAAAACAGAGAAGTCTTCTTTAACTTTCATATTAAAACAAAGATGGTTTATATTTGAACCTGAATGAACAGCTGGTATAGAAGAAAGGATACATAAATTTGGCATTAGATTAAACAATATCTAATTTTGTTCCAAACTTTTGAGAAACACATGGGAATTAAGCAAAAGTGTCATTGAAATTGAGCCCTCTCTTATCTCAGTAGGGTCAGGAAACAGAGAAGTAATTATTTTTTCAATAGCTTCAGACTAGGATCTAGCTGAAGTTTGCTTATTCTGACTTACTGATTTGTGTTTACAGATACTTTGCAAGTGAATGCATGAGCAGCTAACTCTATGGATGGTTACGTAGGAGAAAAATAGTTTGTACTGTCACAAATTTATTCCAGTTGCTTTAGAGATATTACTGTTAATTGTGGGCAATTGGACACAAGTGTCTGGGCAATTCAAGACCAATTTTTTTCTATTACATAATTGTTCACATAATTGAGAAAAATGGGGCTATTATGCTGACCTCTGTATTTAAACACAATCTTCATTTTTTTTTTTTTTTGGGCGGAGGTGGGGGGTGGTAATTTGCAAAGACAACTTGGTAAATTATTTTTGGTATTAATTTTGTGTCTGTTTTCTCAAGTTGCTGTCTTTATAAATACATAAAATTGATATTTTTAAAGAATTTTCTGCTTCTAATATCTTGATAATAAAAATTAAGAAGTGATTATATTTCCTCAGTAATAATTTTTTCAGTCTCTTAATTTGAGAAACATTTAAATATAAGCTTAAGATTGAATAGATCTATTTCAAGTTACTTCTTCTGATTATTAATTATAAGATAAAAAGACAATGCTTAATGAACATGTTTTTTCAAAAAAGTATATTAATAATTTTAAATCCTCCCTTCCCCCAAGTAGTCCCTCTAGAATGTATCTTGATTGAAAAGAACATACATCTGAGACCCATTTTTACTTGTCAAGTCTGTTATATATGATGTGCCTGATTTTTTTCTAATAATTTCCACGGCATTTAAAAAGAGGATTTCATTTGTAAATACTAATAATTTGTCACATAATGAAATGAGAGAATCTGTTACACTGATAATCATCTACACATCTAACATAAAGGAGGAAGGCATTTTTAAGAATAATTTCTGAAAGTTCTTTTTTGCTTTTTGTTTCTGATAGGTTGATGTAAAATAAGCCAAAAGCTAACTAACTTAATGGTTTAAGAAAACGCAACTTAAAAAATTAAGTTGCAGAAGCTGCCAACTCATCTTTTTCCTGTCTTCTCGTTAAAAAACTAAAATTGTATTTAGAAAATGGACAGATTTTCCTTAACTCCATCAGCAGATTAAACTTACTCAATTGTACATCAAATGTCTAGAGCGTATCTGTCCATTCAAGTATATGTAACATACAATGTAAACTTTGCCCACGTGTTAATAGTTTCAGACTCAAGGGATGAAGATACTTTCTCTTTAAAGTAAGGTTAACTTTTATTTCAATGTATCTATGTTGGTATGATGAGGGTTGCAAGGAAGAAGTCCATTCTCAGTTTACCTAACATTTTTTAAATCCTCAAGTAACAGCAATTTGTGGGAAGTAAGTGAGAAGGACAGAACTTCAATTTAAGTCAACTTCATGGGAATACCATTATATAATCTGAGATACAAAATGGGGATTTACTCAAGATCTGGATTAGCATGATTTATAAATTCAAGAGCCACTACTAAATGCTGTTGTGCCCCGTAGGGAGCTCAGTGCTCAGAGTGTAGCCTGTGTAAACACCTCAGTCAACCCCTGGAGTTGTTAAAGCATTCCCTGTACAATACACACAAGTCTAATTAATATACATAATTGTTTTCTTAAAATAGCAGCTATCAGTTTCTCGTCTCACACGACCATGTGGCCTTAGTAAGAGCATTCAAATGGATTCTGTGATGGTCAATTTTATATGTCAAGTTGACTAGGCTAAGGGATACTTAAGTAAAACAGTCTGAAGTGCCCATGAAAAGGCTTCTAGGTAAGATTAGCATTTGAGTCAGTAAACTGAGTAAGGACAATCAATGGAGTGTATGTTGGGGTGGTGGAGGCTGGGGTGATCAATACTTTGAATGACCCAATAGAGTAAGAAGGTGAAGGGAGGATAAATTCTCTCTTTTTGAGGTGAGCTATCCATCTACTTCCCTTAGCTCTTAGAGCTCCTGGCTCTCGGGCTTTTGAACTCTGGGACGTTTACCAGTGGCTCTTCTGTTTCTCTGCCTTCAGTCTTGGACTAGTCGTTACACCACTGACTCCCCTGTTTCTGTCCTTTGGACTCAAATGGAATTATAACACACCAGCTTTTCTGGGCCTCCAGCATGCATACAACAGATTGCAGAACTTCTTGGCTTCCATAACCACCTTGGGAACCAATTCTGTAGTAATCAATCAATCTCACTCTCTTTCCTAAACACACACACACACACACACACACACACACACACACACACACACACAGGTGTATGCTAATACCCCATACTGTCTGACTTTACATCTTTACATGTGTATTTATATTTGTGTAATTATCCATTTAATTAGTGATTATTATGTGTCAGGCACAAATATTTAAATCAAATTTACATTTGATCCTTATAGGCACAAATATTTTAATCAAATTTACATTTGACTCTTATAATAGCAAAGTCATATTCAAATCTAGGTTCTCTGTCTCAGAATGAATGTCTTTCACCTATTTTTAGCTCTAAGATATTGGACAAGTATCTCAATTTCTGTAAAATACTGATAAAATGGTGTTTTCTGAAGAATGAATAAGTTACTCCATATTAAACACTTAGAGCAGTACCTGTCACTTCTTAAATAATACTTCCACATTTTTATCCCCTCCCCTCCACCTCATGTCCTTCCTCTAGTCCTGAATCAGTATGACTAGGGTTACTGTCTCATTATCAACAATCTATTTCTTTTTTCTTGATATGATTTTTATTTGTTTTTATGTATCTTCTAAGCCTACTGACTCTCTCTCTAAGTCTTACATTCAAACTCCCTGAGAAGAATCTCATTGATTCCACTTGTTAACATTAATCTAAATAATAAGATTGTTAGCTTTTGAGTCATGTACAGAAATTACTAACTTTTTAGCCAGTTGCCCAATCTGTGCTGATGATTTGTGGTCAGGATGGCAAAGTCATGAAATAACTTCTTAAAATAGGAACCAATGTATAATATATTCTACTGTTCTTCAGTACATAGACCCAATGTGTTCTAGGTTTTTAACTATGCCAAACTTTTATTACTTTCATTATAAATATGCTTTATTCACCACTCTGACTAATTGTGAAGTTGCTTGAGATCTGGGCAAATTAACACAACCAGTAAAACTCTGATCCACCTCAATATGTAATTTTCTTATTTTTTACAGATTGCAACCAAACATGATTGATATTATTTATGATTCAATTTTTGTTTAACCAAATAATTTCATTTATCATTAATATTAACTTATTATTTGTATAAAGTAATTTTTATAATGTAAATTAATATTTAGCATCTATATGCAGCATTTTGTTATCTGAAGTAATTTATAAACTTATAAATAAAGCAGTCATGTCTAAGATAAACTCACTCAAAGTTAGAAGGGGATGAAAAAATGGAAGGACGCTTGGTTCTCAGGTTTTGATTTGAATGCATTGATTTGAATTGGAAAAAGGAAACTGGAATATATAAGCTCCTAAAGATAGAGACTCAGGGTTGTAGTAGAAAGGTCTGGGGTGATTCTTGTTATAACAGAGATTGCAGGCAGAGTTGAAGATTTAATTCTTTTTCTTTTTAAAAGTAAGGTACAGGCAGCAATGAAAGCAAGTTGGCAGGCAGGCAGGAAGAGAGAGGAGAAAGATGCATCTTTATTTTATTTTTATTTATCTTTTCAGACTGGTTGCTTTCCCCTAGGCCCTCGACTCAGACCTATGTAAATGTAGCTTGCTTTGGAGACAATTGACCTAACTGCTGCTCCACCAGGGCATGCCAAGATTTAAATTTTTGTAATTTTGGAATTATCCAGGGCAAAGACACACACTGTATGCCCTTAGTAGACAGATAATAAAAGATGATATAAAACTTCAAAATAAAAAGGATATGTTCCTTAAATCTATAGAACACAGAATAGCCTTGACACAGTAGGGATGAAAATGCACTTGAGTTTCATTTTTGTCAGCATTCTTTGGAACCTCTGGGGATAAATGGAAGATCTGAAGAGATAATTAGAGTTGTTCTGGAATATATCATTGGAAGGAGCTTATAGAAGCCATCATTTTCAAAGGGTGGACATTAATGAAGGATTTTATCTCATACAAATGAAGTGTTGAATATATGTCTGGAATGAACGGAAAACAGACAATATAGACTGTCAGTGAACATATTCAAGATACCATTAAGGATGAGAGCTATGATAGGATTGGAGGTGAGACTAGAGATCTAGTACTAGAAAGGTGGTGGTAACAGACTATTAAAATTTGAGCTATTATTCAGATGACTTATTTTGAATTAAAGGGTGGGTGATTTAATTTGAGAAAGCATTAGTTACATATTGATTTTTAAATAGGTTATTTCTTGATCACATGGATAAAATGTATAATTCTATAAAAAGGGAGAGATTATAAACTTAGAAAGATCATAAACAATACAATATTGGATGGATCTGAAAATCAAATAATCAACTTTTTTTGATTACTGTTGATATTGTTTATAACATGAAGAGAGAAAAATTAATATAATATTTAATTATCTAAATATTTGACAAAAATAAACATAAGCTTTTATAGCATAAGGATTATGGTTACCACCCTGTTTTGCACATATGAAACTAGATCCTGTGTTTCTGATACAGGAAGATTGTTTTTAGATTTGTTAGAATCCTGACTTGAAGGTCATACAGATCCTTATGGTGACTTTATGTATCACTGTTCTGATACATAATGATGTTCTGATACACTGTTTCTATGCATTGATTTGTGATTTATAAACTTAATCTAAGAAGACAACATTTTCTTTGATGATAGATGTTGTGGGAGGTAAGTTGATGCATTTATATCCCCAGTTGTAGAAAAAAATAGAAAGATAATAATAACAAAAACATACATGGTAGGCATTATTTTCGATTAACCAATATTAAAATGGTGCCTAGAAAATATTAGATCTCATTAAATTTTAATTCCTTTACCTCTATCTTCTCACATGAGTAGATATTCATAGGCTGAATAGATTCTAGAAAGAAAGATGTTTGCCTGATATTTTTCTCATTAGTATCCTTTGCATTGATATAAAAACACTTGCCATTTGTACTTTCACAGGGAAATATTGGGGTTTTCAGATTATTTGTAACTTCTTTACCTGCCCATCTTCAAAGACAAACCTTTGGAAATTTTCTGTCACTTGGGTGTGTGACTGTGAAGACATTTCCCATCACAGATGGGATCTGTCTTCTTACTAACAAAATCTGCATGTCCTTTCTTTGGTCTGATTTTCAGGATTTAATTTTCTTTTGATTCTCTTAGATAATAGAGCCTAGTAGAAATTTTCAATAATGAATTGGGGAATTAGGTGGGAAGGCATATAATATTGAATTGTTTGATCATTCTTTGAAGTTTATGGAAAACTCTCTGTACAGTTTATATAGTTCAAAAGGTATTTAAATGTCCATTCAATTTCCAAACCTTCCTATACAGGGGACATTCTTATTTTTCTAATTAATAGATTTTAAAGCTTATATCAAGCATAGTTAGCTTTGAGGTCCTTTATGCTTCTGCTTCAGAAGTATTCTCTTATATGTTGACTTTGATGTCTAATTATTACAGGACAACCATAATACAAATAAATTGTTCGCCTGCTTTCATTATGGTTCATTTCAGTTCAGTCAATATTTAACTGTAATGTTTTATATAACTGTCACTATTATGGGAGATTTATTTTATCACTTAATTCAGAAAAGGTTCAGGGTGTTCTTAAAAGACTTTTAAAATATCTAATTTGGATTGTTCAAATATATGAGTAATGTGGTAATATGCTATTTAGATCATTTTAATGCTATAGATTATCAGACAACTAATTTTATCTTAAACAATAATAGTTCATTTAACTGAAAAAACAAAAGCTATGTTAGCTTTAAGCAAGACAATCTAGTATTTACTATTGTTAACAAGAACCAATTTTCTTCCTGTCACTCTTTCTTGGATTCAAATTATTCTAAGGTTGTCTCCCTTTGTTACTTCAATTGACCATGAGCTACTCCTATGGTTACATGATTCTCAGATACATTCAGCAGAATGTTGTGCAATGACTTAAGATTCACTCTGAATATCTAGTTTAGGGTTGGTGTAAGTCAATGACTATATATCTAAAGCTAAAATATACTGATTAGTTTTGCCTAAGTAATGAGCTAGATCCCTTGCTGCAATGATGGAATCAACTTCAATACAACTGTATTGTACTTTGTGTAACAAATATCTCAAAACTGGTTGGTAGAAACCATATTTATAGTTTCACTTTTTGTAGGTTAGGTATATGGTCATATCTTAACTGGGTTCTCTGCCTCAGGAGCTTCTAAAATCTGAAATCAAGTTTTCATCTGGGACTCAAGTCATCTCAGTGCACTTAGAGAAATCATATGCTTTCAAGCTCACTTGTATGGCTCTTAACAGAAGTCAGTTCCTCATACACTATTGAACTGAAGGACTCAGATTCCTGAAAATTAATGGCTGAAGGCCTTTCTCGTCTCCTTACGATATAGACCTTTGAAACACTGCAGTTCGTTTTATCAAAGTTTCAAGTCAAGAATGTAATAAGAAAAGAACTCTGGCAAGATGGAAATCATTGAATTTTTATTACCTTATTACAGAAGTGTCATTCCATCACTTTTGTCGTATTTTAGGTGTTAGAAGTAAGTTGCTAGGTCTACATACATGCAAAGGTAGAGATAACACAAGGGCATGAATATTAAGAGGCAGGGATCATTGGGGACCATGTGTTATTGCCTGTCAGTTGTTTACCACACACCCTAAACTCACTTTGGCTGCCTAACTTTTAACTATTTTACATATTATTGACAAATAATTTTGAAGTTATGTCAACTCATCAAATTTGTTTCTGATTACTTGTGTTAAAATCTCAGCTATGTGGTGCTTTTAAGGTAAAAAATATTTTTCTCCTTTCAAATGGAATTGCAGCAAGAAAGTTAATAAATTACTGAAGACAGTAGACTTGAAAATGGATTTAATTTCATTTAATAGTATATACATTTAAAATTGCTATTTTTAGATACCTAAAGACATTTTAACTGATCCTAGGCAACTATCCTAAAAATTGGATGTGTTCTTTAAATCAATTTATGCCATTCAATCTATAGCAAAATAAATGACTGATTTGTGAAGGAAAGTAAACTATCAGTCATCTGTGAAATGAAGCCAATCTCAAAATACACATGAAAAAAAATTTCTTCTGTAGTATTTGCATTTTTACCAATAGTTGAAGTTTAAAGCCTGTATTTCCACTAGCAAAGTAATAGTGGATATTAGAATCTTTTAATCCTCTCAACCCATACCGTAGAAAATGTTTTAATGATTTCATAAATGAATAAAACTATGCATCAATCCTACTTTTTTTGATTTCTCATGTCTCTGACTTTTTTCCTTCCTGGGATTGATTTTCAGTGGGGACACTGAGATATAGGGATACTCAAATTAAAAAAACAAAAAACAAAAAAAACAACAAGGCAAAACAATACCAGCTCAGTATCATGGAAGGGTTCAGAATCACTTTGTTGGAACCTAAGAAATAATTGCTTAGACTAAGTGAATGAAGTTGTTGACTGGAAATTTGTCAGCTCTAATCCTAACTTTGGCTCTGATTTCCACTGTGAATTGAGTTTACTATATAGCTCTCTGCATATACATTTTCTCAGTTATAAAAGGAAGATGCTAAAGTATCAGTTCTCATTACTTATGGAAACTTGCATTAGTGTTGCTAATGAGTTATTCCATAAATACAGCACTGAGACTTAAAAGTACCCTTAAAAAAATCCAGTTTAATTCCACCTGGACTTGATACATTTGAGACTACATTTTTATATAGTTTAAAAATTTCATCTGATTATTTCAGTAATAGTTACTAAATAGTAGTGATGTGTAGGTATTGCTTTTCAAATTCCTTATTTGGTTTATACTCTAGTGCTAAAGGAAAAAAATAACAAAAGGCAATTCAAAGCAGTGATCTTAGGTTTATGAAAAGGTTAGAAATTAGGAAACATGGGAAGCAAATTTTTCATGAGTAGGGCAATGAAGGAAGGTTTCCAAATGGAAACCACATTTGATGTGTGACTTGAAGGACAGGTATGATTTTAACTTGTGGAGATGTGTGTCAGAACTTTTACTTTAGAGGGAAAAACAGGAGCAAAGTATGGATGGCAGAAATATAGACACAGTCTGCACAGCCAAATAGCTCAGTTTGGCTTGACTTACATAGAAAGTACATACAATAAAGTACAAAAGGTTGAAGTTACTCAATGGGTTTGGAATCAGACTCTGTAGAGCCTGACAGTCTCACGAAGGGGTTTTCATGTGATTTTGTTAGAGGAGAAGAGTTGTTAATGGTTCTGAATGACAGGATTGAAAGGAGAGAGGCAGAGTTAGGCAGCTGGTGTAATAGTCCAGAAGTGGGTTATACACTAAGCATGGTTTTCCTTATAAGCAGTTGTTCATTTAAAAAAAAAAAAGCAAAAAATGAAATGACTAGTCCTGAAAATAACTTCCACACTTAAGTAGCTGACATTACTTCAAATTATTTTCTTCTTAAATTGATGTCTAATAGGTTATTTCCAGCTTTTAAGCTAGATGTCTTCCTTTTGGGAAAACTTTTTTTTTTTTTTTAAGAAAAGAAAATTGGTTGTTTTTATGCTTTTTTTTTGCATATTCTTTATTCTCATTCTTTCAGCTCAAGAAGATTTCTTTTCTCCTTCAGACACTGAATTTATAATCCTGTGATTGTGACATCGTGTCTGTTTCCATGGGAATGGATGTAATGGAGCATATTTAGTACTATGGACTTGATCCAGCTAAAAGTATTTCTAAGAGTGTGAAATGAGAGCCTGTATCAAGCCATGGGTATTGGCTCTGACTTGGTGTTGATGTCTTCATTGAAAATGTCAGTTTCTGTGAACATCACAAAGCAATTAAAATGGCACAGAAGGGGACAACTATGAAGAGGTCGTTTCTCTGCCACCTCAACTAGATTAGTTGGTTTGTTTCTAAGAATACTTAGGAGAATTTGTGTGTTACTAACTAATTGAGGTGATCCTTAAAAATCTCTCTTCCAGAAGTGTGGTTTTAACTGCAGTAGAAAAAGAAATGAAGAATATTACGGAGAAGATGTGGGATTATTCTTTTAAGAAAGTATAGTCTTGGTGCCCCCTGGTGGAGTAGCGGTTGGGTTATTTGCCTCCAAAGGAGCACAGCTACATACCCCTGAGTTGGTGTCCCAGGTCTGGGGGCAAACAGCTGGAGTGAACAACTAAAAACAAATAAAATGTTTCTTCTTCCTCTTGCTTCCTGCCTACCTGTTTTTCCTTTGAAAAAAAAAAAAAAAACTTTCCTCTTTAAGCTCTTGTTTAAAGAAATGTAAACGTTACAGAGACAGCAGTACTCAGTAGACGATGACTAAAATTCTCTAATACAAACAGTGCTAGTTTGAGACCTTTTTTGGTTCTATAGGATAATTACATGGTATAAAAATTTTTATATGAGAATAAGATTTTGGTGTTTTTTATATTTAGTTCAAGTAATTATCCTGAGGAATATCTTTGGGAAACATGTTTATTTTTAAATTTTCCAGCTTTGTTAAGATATAATTGACATATAATATTGTGTAAATTTAAGGTACATTATTGTGTCAATTTAAGGTGCACTGCATGATAATTTTATATACTTATATCCCATAGTAGAGTTAGTTACCACCTTCATCATCTCACATTGTGAGGGAATGGGGTTTTTTCCATATGGCCCTACCCCAGTGTGCCTTACTTTTCTGTGCCCTACTTCTCAGAACCAAATGGATTCATATCAAGAAATACCACAAGACATCTACTGACAGCTGATAAGCAGAGAGAGAGAGAGCTTCAAAGGTTTCAATTCGCCCACTTGGAATCCCCGGTAACCTTATATAAATGCTGCCTAACCTGTGGTCAGGGCTCAGACTTTGCTTCTGGGTCCACCTGCGTAATAAACTTGCTAAAGCTTCCAAATAGTGCCCGCTTGGTTTGTCACAGGCGAGTTGTAACAACATGATTGCCATTTATTTTCTTTTCTGATAAGAAGAATAAAGATACACTTTCTTAGCAACTTTCATGTATGTAATATACTATTATTAACTATAGTCACAATGCTACACATTAAATGATCCTCAGAAAATATTCACCTTAATCTGGAAGATTGTACACTTGACTGAAATCTCATTTCCCCCACCCCTACCTTCTGGCAATCACCATTCTACTGTTTCTATGAGTTTGACTTTTTCAGATTTCACATATAAGTGGTATCATATAGTATTTGTCTTCTCTGTATAGTTTATTTCACTTAGCATAATGCCCTTAAGCTTTATCCATGCTGCCTCAACTGGTAGGCTTTCTTCTTTTTCATAGCTGAATTATATTCCATTGTGTAATATATATATATATATATATATGCGCAAATGCGTATGTATGTATGTATGTATAGTCCACATTTCCATCCATTCATATTCGACAGGAACATTGATTGTTTCCATGTCTTAACTATTGTGAATAGTGTTGTAATGAATTGCAATGAATATAGGGGTACCAATATTTCTTTAAGATTTTATTTTGAATTATTTTGGATAAATACTCAGAGTGGGATAAATGGGTTGTTTGATAGTTCTGTTTTTTGTTCCTTTGAGGAAGCTCCATGTTGTTTTCCATAGTGGGTGTACCAATTTACATTCCTACAAACATCGCACAACAGTTTTCTTTTCTTGGCATCCTTATCAACACTTGTTACCTATTATATATTTGGTAATAGCCATCCTCCAAGTGTTAGATTACATGTTATTGTGGTTTGAATTTGTGTTTCCCTCATGACTGTAATATTGAGCATCTTTTCATGTTCATACACTTCCTCTGCCCATTTTGAAATTTGGATTTTTGTCGTTTTTATTGTGGTGTAGAAGTTCATTACATATTTTGGGTATCAGCCCCTTATCAGGTAATATGGTTTGCAAAGATTTTATCCCCTTCTCTAGGCTGTTTTCATTATGATGGCTTTTTATTTGACTGAGAAGAAGCTTTTTAGGTTGCTCTAATTTCATTTATTGATTTTTTGTTCTGCAATTTGTGCTTTAGTTTTCATATCAAAAAATATATATTACCAAATTCTATGTCAAGAAGATTTCCCCAATGTTTCATTCTAGGAATTCTATAGATCAGTTCTTATATGTATGGTCTTTAATTCATTTTGATTTATTTTTTTATATATAATATAAGATAGGATCTAGTTTCATTCTTTTGCAAGTGACTGTCCAGTTTTCCTAATATCATTTATTGGAGAGACTATTGTTTGTCATTGAGTATTCTTGGCTCCTTTTCAAGATGGATTAATTCTACATGGGAGCATTTATTTCTGGGATGTCAATTCTGTTTGATTGGTCTATGTGTCTATTTTTATGCCAGTGCCATACTGAATTGATTATTATAGCTTTGTACTACATTTGAAATTGATTGTGATATCTCCAGTGCTGCTTTTTTCTCAGGATTGCTTTGGCTATTGGGGGTCTTTTGTGGTTTCATACAAATTTTAGGACCACTTTTTTCTAGTTCTGCAAATATGTCATTGAAATTTGATAAATGTGTTTTTTGGTATAGGAATCTTAGTAGAATCATACAGATAGTAAGACAGTGAAGTTTTTGAGAGAGGTACATGACCAGAAGCATTATCAACCTGATGAAAACCTATAAATGAAGTGTTACATGGCCTTTAAATGTCTTGATAAAAGTGAAAATGTATTACAAAGACAAAATCATTTTAAATGCTTACAAACCTAATATCAGAGTTACAAAATACCTGGAGCAAAATAAGACAGAACTAAGGGGGACTGAGAAAAGCTTTATAAACATAGCTGGGAAATTAAATTAACCCTCTCAGTAACTGATTAGATAATAAACACATAATTATTATTGGTATTGAAGCTCTAAACAATACAATCATCCAACATGATCCAATTGACATTGAACAAACAGTACAAAAAATTGATAGATATACGTTCTTTTTCAGTATATAGGAAATATTCACAAGATAAAAATATTCCAGATAATAAAGTCATACCAAAGAAGTATCAAAGTAAAGGATATGTATTCAGTACATATTCTTCCATAAAGAATATGTATTCAGTACAATGGAATCAAATTAAAGATCATTAAAATAAACAAAAAATTCAAATATTTAAACACATTATTAAGTAATCCATGTGTTAAAGTAGAAATCAGCAGGGATATTGTTACATAAAATAATTTCAAACAATAGTTAAAAGAATTTATATTCTGTAACTAACTCAGGGGAAAATGTATAAATTTTACCACCTTAATTAAGGATAAGAATTTAGAATGAAAGATTTTTGTGTTCAATTTGGAGGTTAGGAAAAAATAACAAATTAAACACAGTGTAAAAGAAATAAAGATAAGAACAGGAATCACTAAGATAGGTATTAAACAATAGAAAACATTTATAAAGTAAACATTTAATTGTTAGAAAAAATAAATTAGTAAACTAATGAGACAAAAAAAAAATAGAGAGCTGACAATAAAAAAAGGGAAGAAAGAGGAAATGTCTCTACATTTTTTATAGATAATTAAAAGATAATAACTATTATGAAAACTTATGCCAATATATTTGATAAGTTATGTGACATGCACACATTCTTAGAACTACACAGATTAATAACACTGATTGCTAGAGATATAGAACATAAATATCCTCAAATTTATAAAGAATTAAAAGTTATATAAAGCATCTTCTTCCTACATAGAAAGCTTTGTCCACATGTCTTTACCACATTTAAGAAATTAATACACCAATATTACACAAACTATTTCAGAAAATAAAAAGCATTGGTAATCCTTCCAAACTCTTTTAATAAAGTGGTTATATTCTTGAGACATCAAAACAATACAGAAGACATTTCTCATGAACATATATAAACAATAATTCTTAAGAAAATGTTAGAAAATAAAATCAGTGATATGTAAAAAATATAGTACCTTATGGTCAATTTCATGAATGCAAGGTTGATTCAGTTGTCAAAATCAAAAATTTGGTTTATTACATTAAAAGCAAAAATAAAAATTTCTATATGATGGTAACATATACATGTGACAAAATTCAATGTCTGTTTATGGTATAAAATATAATAGTTACAATAAGAAAGAATTTTCCTTAGTTTCATAAGGGGCATCTAAAAATACCTAAGCAAGCATATTTTCCCTTGCAGCTAACATAATTTTTAATGGTGAAATGTTGTACATTTTATACAAAAGATTTATTAAGACAATAATTTCAGCTATCACTTTCCCATTCCTTATCATATTTTATGTCCTAGACAATACACTAACATAAGGATAAGAGAGATTAAAAAAAGCATAAAGATTGGAATGGAAGAATTAAAGTCTGTATAACTAGACAACATCATATATGTAGAACATCACAAAGCATCTATAAAATAATACTAGAAGAAATATAAATTTAACAAATCCAAAGGACAGAAGAATGATAAAAATTTGATATTTTATTGTCTAAGAAATAAAAAAAATTGGTAAAAATACAGAAGCGTTCCCAATAAAATCAAATGGTATAAATATATAGGATTAGATTAAACAAAAGATATACAAAAACTGTAAAATGAAAACTTCTAAGCATTGCTGAAGTAAATGAAAAAATATAAGTAAATAAAAAATAGATGCAAAATTCATGGATTGGAAAATTTAACATTATCAAGATGTG
The DNA here is from genome assembly GCA_004363575.1 of Solenodon paradoxus. Lineage (NCBI taxonomy): Eukaryota > Metazoa > Chordata > Mammalia > Eulipotyphla > Solenodontidae > Solenodon > Solenodon paradoxus. Next base: position 692,499 of record RJWH01000026.1, read on the forward strand.
CAATTTTTTAAGATTCAGCCAAAGTTTTAAATAGTAACAATAAAAGTTACAACAGAAACTTTTTGTCCTTTTGGTAGAAATTTAAATGGTAATTTTAAATTTATATAGAAATACCAAGGACCCAGGAGAGCTAAAACAATTTTTAGAAAGAAGAAAAAAATGAGCACATTTTCTGCCTGATTACCAGAATTACTCAATAGAAAAATATATAAATTTATGGAAAATAAGAGATCTCAGAAATAGACCCATACATGTTATCAATTGATTTTCAGCTGACTTATCAAGATGATTATTTGGGACAAATGTCAATTTTCAATAAGTGGTGTTGAAGCAGCTGGTTATCTTCACAAAAAAACAAAAGCAGAAACAAAAGAAACTTGACCTTATGTTTTACGCATATTACATTCCCTATTGGCTATAGACATAAATGCAAAAAAATGTTTTTTTTTCTATTAAAATCATCTTAGAGAGTCTTATGACTTTAGAGTAGGCAAATTTCTTAGGTCACTTTTAATTTTAAATATTTAAAAATTTGCAAATTGGGCTTTGTCAAGATTAAAAGTATCTATTTTTTTAAAAACTTCTATTTATACTACAGCATTTTATGTATAGTAAAGTACACATTATATATTACTATTTTAATAGATAAAAATTGAAGCAATAAAAAATTTAATTAAAATGTGTTCCTGAAATGTGTTATATTCATACAGTGAAATACTGCTCAGCAGTCTAAGGGATAAACAATTTATGCAATATAGAGGTATGTAGCTGTATAAATGAATCTCTAAGACATGCTTAGGGACAGAAGTCAGACACAAAGAATATGTGCAGTGTGATGAAATTTGGAAAAAATTTTCTGTAAAGATGGCAAATACTCTAGGTTTCCTGAGAAATATGATCTCTATCACAACTACTCAGGTCTGCCACTGTAGCATGAAATCAGTGGCAGACATGATGCAAATGAGCTAATGTGGCTGTGTACTAATGAGATTTTATTTTCAAAAATAAGTGCCAAGCTGAATTTGGTCCTTGAGTCATAGTTTTCCAGGCTCTGCTGTATGATTTTATTTCTATGAAATTCTAGAACAGGCAAAACAGTTCTATAATAATAGAATTCAAAGTAGTGGTAGCTTATGGTGCGAGTAGGGTTCTAAGTCAATATCAAAGAGACAGGAGAGACTATTCTGGTGTGAAGTAAATGTGGTGGGGTGATGGTTACACAGTATATACATTTGACAAAACTCATGCTTTATGTAGAAAGAAAAACAATTGAGGTATGGAGGTCAGAAACAATGTGGGGAGTGGAGGTAATTTCAAAATAGTTTGTATTACTGAAGCACAGAGCAGAACACCAAAATCAAGGGTCTGAATTTAGGAAGATTAGATAAAGGAAAGATTAGGAAACTGATTATGTGACCTAGAGACTTTAAACAGTGAATGGTATATGTTATATACCATGTTAGTATGTATATATATAATGTTATATATATCATATTATTTCTTTTAATTTTTTGGTTAAATTTTAGACTTCTGGTTTAGGTAGGTATGTAACTGAATATTAAATTCCGTTTCAGTGTTAGTTTCCAGAAAGTTCAGTTCAATTTTTGCCCAATATCCCTATTCATAGCAGAGCAAGGGTAGAATACTCAACAGTGTTTGCAAAGGAGGGTTGATCTACAATAGGTGTTGATGGGTGAAATTTGAGGACATTATGCTTAATGAACTACATCAGAGGGAGAAGGAAATAATGTATGATTTCACTCAGGTGGAAGATAAAGATATAAAACAAACTAAATCTGTAAGAACAAATGGTGACTAACATAGGGAAAAGGAAAAGAGAAATAATCAGGTTAAAGGAATCAGCTGTTAGTAGAGAGTGGTAATGACTTTCAGTGATGATCATAATGTTAGATGTACATGTATATGTCAAATTATAATGCTGTGCACTTGAAACCTATATAATTTTATAAATCTTACCTCAATACAAGTATTTTTAATAAAAATTAATACCTCAACTCCTCCCCCCACCCCCAAATATATATTTTTCATAATTCTTAGTTCCTCAGATCAAGTATTTAAAGAGTTGGGGAAGAAGTAATGTCATTTGGTGTTGGTGTGGGATGGGGGGATGGGGGAATTCTTTGAAAAGTTGCTAGAATGCTGTTAACCATTCCTGCATCCTGAAGAGGATATATACTCCTCGCATAAGCCTAGAAGGGCTTCAAGAACACAAGTTAAAGATTGTCTGTGTATCCAGAAATTATGGGCTGCTACGAAGATAGCTCTTAACCCACTCCTGAGAAAGTCCAGAGGTTAGAGACTGTGGCTGTTAGTTATTGTGATGGTCGAGTCTTGAGACATAGCAGCTTTGGGAATAATTTGTATGTCCAGAATTATTCCAGACTAAGGATGACTCTTTGTTTCCCAGGAAAGAAATTATAACCTTTTGTTCAGGAGAAATGAGGTGATCCCACCCCCAAATAAATTGTCTTTATAGACTTGATTAAACATAGGGCATTCACCACAAAATGCAGATCATGGGCTACGGCAATGGCTCGCGAGATTCCCCGGCGTTGGAAGGGCCTGAAGAACCCATAATAAACTAGAGGAAAAAAATAAGAATTATTTTGTATTGGCAAGCCTAAGAGGAAACCAATACTAAATTACATCTGTGCCAGACAAAGGAGATTTTCCTGCATTTCACCTCTTCCTCCTCTCCTTCAATTTTGAATGACCTAGGATATAGCCCACGGAGTGGGGAAGCCCGTTTAGGAGATTCGTGTGGAAAAATACAAGAAGAAACCAGCCACATTACCTTTTCCGTGTGGCATCCATCTTGAAAACAGGCTCAATTAGAAAATTCAAGATATTAAGACCAAAGGAAAAATAAATTAAATTGCATTTATGGATTTGTGAGCCTCTTGTAAAATTTTATATCCAGTTTGAAAGAGCTATGGCTATGGATTGGGAATTACTTCTTTTGAGTATCTGTATTGTAGATGAAACTAAATCTAGTCATTTCTTAAATCAAAATGTTTTAAGCACTCTTGTCTCTCCAGCTTTATACCTTGTCGTTTCTTGGATATATCAGAATTATTTAAATCCTCATACAGCTGGAGTCTTATCTTTCTTTTTGTTGTGTTAAGTAAGTCTTCAGATCCTGTTAAACAGCTTTTTCTCTTCTCTGGAGTCTATTACGATTATCATTGTTATTATTAATTATTATAGAACAGAGAAGAATTTTTTATTCTAAACCTTCAGAGATAGAATGTTAATACAGAAAAGCTAAAACTTTACTAAAAGAAACTCACATTTAAGTGTGTAGCTATACTGTTATAAGAATTTAAAATTATGTTAACATTACATCACATTATATAGGATTAAGGTCTACCTCTTCATAAATCAACACCTGTATATAACACATTCAGTTTACCACCAACAGTTCAATTCTGTCCTTTACCATATAATTGATCACTTTTACCTGTTTTGCTCACCGTTACCCACTTCCCTCTTTAAGTGCTAATTTGAGTTTATAGGCTAAAAGTCAATTTTTGCTTAATTTGATTCATTCATTTGGTTTCTCTATATACTGCATCTAAGTGAAATAAAGTGATGTTTGCCTTTCGCCTTCTGGTTAATTTCATGAAGCATATTCGATGTTGTTTCAAATGGCAAGATTTCATCTTTTTAAATAGCTGAACATTTTTCATTCTGTATGTATACAACATTTTCTTATTCACTCTTCTGTTGAAGGGCACTTTGTGCCCTTTTGTTAATACTTTTGAAACTCTCTTGAGCTGCTTTCCTCCCATCTCTACTTATTTTTTAAACGAAAGGTATAAGTAGGATTGAATGCAAATAGGTAGGCAGGCTGGTAGAGAGGGGGAAGAAACACTTTATTTATTTTTATTTGTTGTACATCTTGGTTGTTCTCCCAAGCCTGGATCATGAACCTCTTATAAGATAGGGTGGTGGTTTTTTCTCTAGCATATATGCATTAGCATCACCTTAAGTTTCATAAGAAAATACTGTTGGGATTTTAATAATAATTTGTACAATATTTATACAATATAATGATTTATACAATATAATGAGAAGAATAAACTTTTTATATGATAGTTTATCTTGCTTTTCTCTATTAGTTATTTTTGTTTTTATTTCAACACAACACGATAAACATTACGTGACATTGTTTAGTTGAATTGTGTGAAGTTGTATGGCTCCTGACTCCTGCATGTGTATGCATGCATGTATGCATGTATTGATAAATTGGAAAATTAGGTTTTATTGCAAGGAGAGAAGGATGAGAAGACAGTAGACTTTAAAAGATGGAAATAAGGCTTTTTTGGTACTCAAACATTTACAGTATAAGAATGGGGGAAAAGATAAATTTGGGAAGTATGAATGTGAGACAATTTTACTGATGTATCAATTTTAATGCTGGAATTATTTTAAATAAAAGTATTACTGTGGCTTGGCCTGCTACGTTTTTAAAATAGAAAGACTCGATGATTCAATATGGTTGTGTACTGCATAGATATAATGTTCTGAAATCCCATGTCTCCCTTCCATTATGTACATGTGTGACAAACATATGACTAACTTGAATAAATTTGGTAAATATCTTTATAAAAATGGTATTTCCACTAACCTTTCCCATTAGCAATGTGAGAATACCATTTTAGTGACATCTGCACATTTTGAAGTCGCCTCTCCGTGAGTTTTTTGACTACTTGGGGAAATGATTGGAAATTTAATAGCTGCTTCTCATCTTTGTGTGTGTGTGTGTGTGTGTGTGTGTGTGTGTGCAAGCTGCGAGATCTAATCTCAAGATATGACTTAGAATTAGCAAGAGAAAGAACTTCTCTGTCAATGAAAGGGTAATTCTTATTATGGGGTTACTAAGCATCTTTGCTCCTTACAGAAGAATTTGCAAGTATACTATTTGGGGGCATAAGTTTTCTCTAATATTATCAGGAACCCCATAAAACAAAAACAATTAGATCAGAGCAGAAGGATAGTTGTTTTCATATATGCCTTCACAATTTGTGTATATTTGATGACTGGCCTTTCCTTTTTTATATCACCAACTTTAATAAAACTTCAATCGTTACAGAATGGGAAATTTCAAAAATACATAAAAGCTGTATTGTACTAACCTAGAGTCTGGAATGATTTAACATATTTCCTTTGATATGATTTCCAAATTCTATATAAAAATAAAGTCATATTACAGAAATAAAACATGGTGTGGCATGTCTAGAACTTTTATAACTAGCCTGACTTTAAAACTCAGTGAAAAGAGTAAGAGATCAAAGATTTAATGACTTCAGGTTCTCTCAATTCTTTTTTATTTTAAAAAACCTGGTGTTCTATGGGGAAATTAGAACATTCTATACCTTGAAACAAAATCATATATTTAATCAAGTTTATATTAGTGAAGATTCATAGGTACTATGAGATAGAATTTCATTTCTTTTCATTATTTTTATTGCATTTTTTTCAAAGTAATTTAGACACAGTTGGCTAGGCCTGTGCTGAAAACAAAACGAAACAAAACAAAAAATGACAATAAATAACCTAGAGTGGAATGATTCTGAATATAATAATAAAACATATTATTAGAGAAAATAGCATAAAAGCCTATTTATCTGATTCTACAAGAAAGCATTGCTACATGTTATGATAGAGCAAAACTTCACCAAATACCTTTCTTTCCCTAGATATAAAAGTTAGTTCATTTTAGCATGGCCAGTTGTGTATTTTGGAGGAGGAATGAGCAGTGAAATTAAAAAAAAAAAATCAATTTGGTTTGTAACATATTCTAAGGTTTGATATTTGTAATAAATGTATGTTTTCATATTTCTTTTTAGTGGGGTTATTTTTAATGAGATTGTATTGTTTGTGAAAACTTAAATACCCAAGGTTTGATCAAATTAAGATTCTTGCTTAAGTGTCCTTTCTCATGAAGTGGTTTTCTCAAGTCTTCAGATGAAATGAACCACTTCTGTGACTTCTCTAATTCAGATTATGCAAATCTCAAACTTGATCATGCACTGAAATCACCTGGAGCACTATTAAACTATAGGTGGGGTCCTACCTCAGGAGCAACTGATTTAGTTGGGGAGGGGAAGTGCTCCGTGATTTGAACAGCTGCCAGTTCCCAAGTGATGCTGATAGAGTAACTTTGAGAACCATTGGTTTATATATCTTGCTTGGTCTTTAGTGTCTGATTGCTTCTTTGTTCAAATCTGAAGATTTCTGCTTCTGAGTGAATAGTTTGAGTTTTCCTCATGTTTTCAACTTCAGAATCAGTGAAAACAAAGCACACAGATTCTAATCCAGTCTTCGGAGTGTGAAGACCAGCATTTCTCTAAATTTTGCTGAATTTGTGCTCCCGTTCTGAAGGTAACTTTAAAATTCGCAATGCCTCTCAAGTTTAAGAGCCTTTTTCCTTTACAATCTCCTTAGTGTCTTTTATTCCAAGTAAATCTCATAATATATCTCCTACCTCCATTTTCTTCTTGTACATTTTATAAGTATTACCAAGATAATTTTCCTAAACATTGTTTTGTCTTCCACTATTTCTTCTTGAGTAATTAAGTGAAATATCATATATGTATATTTTGAAAATGTTAATGTTTCATGTAAGGTGTTATTGTGCTTAAAATTTATCAAATGCTCCCAACGGTTAGAAACATTTCCCTTCTAATGACCTGTAAACTAGGAAGGTAGCCCTTTTTTTAATCCCAGAGTGTGCTCACTTCTTCACAATATTCTTTAGGTTTTGTAATTGTCAATTCAGACTCTCTTCACCACATTTGTACCTATGCCAAGGAATTTAGATGCTCTGGTTGACAATAGAACTCTGGTTTGGAAATGTGGGTGAAAAATAAACTTCAAATAAATTTCGTGACTGTGAAATTTAATTCTCCCTCATTTTGCCGTTTACTTCTCAAGTTCTTTCCTCTATTCATTTCTCTAGAGAGCCTGGGATTCTCTCCTCTACAAGCCACCCTTCTAAATCATTTTGTACCTCCTCTCTGCTAAATTAATTTCACTCTTGAATTTCATTCCTTAACATACCCAAGTTCCACTCATCTTCAAACTTCTGCACTGTCCTCTACCCTGTAGGCCCTGTGGAGTTTTTCTTGAGTCCCTCCCCAAACTCCTAAAATGTTTTTCTCAACAGTTCTGCTGTGATCACCTACAATCCTTTGAGACTTAACACAGGCTAAATAAAATAGGCTATGCTGATGTTTTTTAAATTTTCTCAGGAACATAGATTAGTATTAATGTGGCTTGACCACCCTGATATCCAGGTGTTAAGCTGGCAATATCTGACATAATTAGGAAGTCTTAACCACAGACTTCCTCATGACTTTCTCTGGTTAATATTACAGGAGTTACAATATAGCCTTGGCGATTTCTTACAATACAGCTGAAGTGTTTTACTTAAAATATGCCTGAGGTTTATTATTTTAGCTCATCACTGTGGTTGGGTAACTGTTAATTATTTTAAATGGTTATATATCATTTCTAGTGTTTATATTCATAAATATTCATATATTAGAACACATTTTAATGTATTTAATCTTACGAATACATTTTAATATCTTTATGAATTCTTCTTTTCAATCTTAATTTTGAATCTGTATTATTTTCAAATTTAGGTTTGGCCCTTATATCTTTCATTATAATGTTTTCACTGTAAAAGTTCCCTAGTGAGTTTACTAATGGTAAGAATGAGGTGGTTATATAAATGGGGATTTTTTTTTTTACTGCCTTCATTAATATATAATGAGAAACAGGAGGATAAAGAAATGAAAGGAAAATAGGGCAATGATCTAATAGATTGTTCTTGGGAGGCATCCCTATTAGCAAATGTTTTAACTAGTTTGACCGACTTGACTAACAAAATTAGTGGTTAAAGGAATACCGGGATAGGACAGTGGATAGGTCTCAATTGCCTCCAAAGAAGCAAGCTGCATACTCCTTGGTTGGAGCAACTGGCCCAGGCCCAATGTGAATAGCTGAATAAAAATAAAGCTGCTTCTTCCTCCTGTTTCTTCCTGCCTGCTTGCCTGCTCATTTTCATTCCTGCCCAAACCTTTCCTTTAAGAGAAAAAAAAATGACTTAAAGAATCAAATTACAGAAATGTTTGGTTTAGTTGTTTTTCTTGGTAGTCTGCCTGACCCAACTACAAAACTATAAAATCAAAAACTCAACTGCTGCAAACATAACACATTCGGGAGTATGGATGCTATGGCAGCATTACTATATTGGAAGATTTCATTTTGTATGTTAAGGGCAGTAAGAAAGTCAGCAAACTCAAAAACATTCAACATTGTGTGCAAGAAGTTTATGACTCTGACATAACCCAGTAGGATTAGTCTGAGTTACTGACCTGATTCATGTTCTTTCTGAGTCTTGAGTTTTCTGCAGGATTAGTTCAAGTTCAAACAAGATTCCAGTTAGCCCATTTCTAATTAATCCTTGTGCAATAATTCCCTACTCCCTACCAAAGGTGTTGTTATTTTCTGCAGGCCTGTCATAATTCCTAGTGTGAAACAAAACTATAGGGAATTGGAAAACTCTGGACATAAGGAAGAGGAAAACCAAAGTTTTATAGCATTCTGAGACTTCTTGTCTTTTTTAATATAGTTTTTTTCTTTTTTTTTTAACTGAGGTATCATTATTTTATAATATATCATTTTAGGTGTGCAGATTCACTCTTCATCATATGATACCACACTATACCCACCACCAATTTCTAAAAATCCATCACCACTATTCTTTGAACCATGCATTACCCATTGTTCCCAGCTCCACCCCTTCCTATCTGATAACCTTAGGTAAGGTTCTTAGGGCTTCATGAGTAGCTGATTTAATGATGATTAGGTGGTCTAGTTTGTGCAAATGTGTTTGTCTTCTCCATGCTTTGGGAGATTTTTATTGTTTACAAACTTCCTTTTTGTACAAGAAAAAATAGCCAAAGCATCTTTGACAAAAGGTTCTGTGTCTGGCAAAATCATGTGAAACCAACCTGGAAACACCTCTTCTTGAAGGTGGGAAATCTTGAACCATTCTTTATTTTCTATATACCCTCCCCTATTTCTCTTTTGGACTGGGTCTGTTGTCTCCAAATGTCTACCTTATGTCCTCTATTCTCTCTCCCCTAGAAAATTCCCTCCAATACACATGTAATCTGTGGGATGTTTCCACAACTCTTCCATGATTTGTGCAAAAAAGAAGTTAGAACATTCTGTCCCTTGTTCCCATTCTCTTTAGTCAAGAAATTTCCTTGATGTGATTTATGCAAAAGATATTGAAGTATTAACTTTAATCTCTAATCCTCAGGTACAGAAGTAATGAGGGGGCTTTCCATGTAGAATGTGGGATTGGGAGACCTAGAAATCCAGTATGAATTCGTATCCAAGTCCTTTGGGAACTTTCATGCAAATGCGAGAAACTCACACAGTTTAGTGAGGAGATGGACAGATGTAACTCCATGTTTACTGCTAGACAGCAAAAGTTTGTGTAAAATCTTGAATTTATAGAGAGGAAGGGTAGGAAAGCTGTACCTCTATGTTGTTTGCTTGATTTCTTCCCCTTATTCCTGAACTGCAGGGGACTTCCCCCTTGGGCTTTGATGACCCTATCACTGGGAAATGTTTATTTGATGTTTGTGCTGTGCTGGGCACTTCTTTTACCATTTTCTATCGTATTATTACGCACATGTTGACCCTTTTCCCTGAGAAAATACAATAAATACTTATTGGTACTTAAAAAAGTCTGTTATGTTCTCAAAATCCAAGGGTTAATTTTTGCTTTGTTTTGTCCATTTGCTTTGTTTCTTTATATTCACATTTGAATGAAATCATCTGGTATTTGTCTTTCTCCTCTGGTTTATTTGATTTAGCATAATCCCTTCTAATTCCATCCATGTTGTGCAAAAGGCAACATTTCATTATTTCTCATAGCTGAGCAATATTTCTTTGTGTATATTACCACATCATCTTTGTCCAGACATCTGTCGATGGACACTCAGGTTGTTTCCATTTCTTGGCTTATATGAATATTGTTCTAGTGAAAATAAGAATTCATGTTCATTAACACTTGGGAAGTGCAAGTCAAAACCTAATGAGATATCACCTCACACCTGTGAGAATTACCTATATTAAAAAGACTAAAAACAGTGTTGGCGATGGTGTGGAGAAAAAGGAACTCTTCTATTCTGTTAGTGGGAATGTAAGTCGTGACAACTTGGAAAACTTTATGGTGGTTTCCTTAAAAATTAAAACTAGAACGATCATATGATCCAGCAGTTCTTCTTCTAGGTATCTTTCAAAAGAATATGAAAACTCCTTGTCTTTTTCATGAACACATTTACTCATGAATAGAGGACTTGGAAAATAACAATCTTTTCAGTTATTTCACATACTAAGTTCTAAGATTCCATGAATTCCTATATATTTGAAATGTTTTTTAATTATTAAAACAGGTTTGAAAGCAAATTTATTGAAGCAAAGAAAGATTAACTCTAAATAAAAAGAATGACCTGTGAAGTCATTTTTTTTTTTTTTTTCAGGGAGACTTAAATTCTTAGTTTGAAAACTCAGTACATTTTTATTTGAATAAATAAATTCTAATTAACTATAAGGTGACTGTCTAAATATATTAATACATATCTGTATTAGAAAGTAATAAAATAAGCAAATATTCATCAATAGCATATATTTCCATAAAACTTATTTTTCAAAATTAACTTCATTAATGGAGTGGAAAATAAGTATTAATATAGAAAATGTTTCCCAAAGGATATCTCAAATGTATTACAAAAAATAAATTGACCTAGCATAAGGTTTGACTGAGCAACTTACTCATGGGAATTCATATGTCAACCTTTTAGATCTAGAAGTTACCCATGTGACTCTAAATTCTTGAGCCCATAATTCTTTACCTCTTACCTTTATCACTTTCCCTCTGTGTTAGTTTGCTTAGGTTAGGTGGCCATATCAAAATTCCATTGACTAGGTTATTAAAGAATACTTTCTCACAGTTTTGGAGGCTAAGGCAAGGTACACTCTCTCGTGGTTTCTGGCAGATGCTGTCTTCTTTACTTCTAGAGGGCTCATTTCTCTGTCCTCACTTGGCCCTTCAGTTAATGTGCATGGGGACAGAGTGAGCACACTCTCATGTCCTTTCTTATGAAGCTACTAATCTCTCATATCAGGGTCTCTGTTATTATGACCTCATTTAACCTTCATTACTTGGTTTCTTATTAAAAGGTACCAGCTCTAAATACAGTCACAACTCGGGGTTAGGGCTTCAATAAATGAATTTGGGGCCGGGGGTAGGGAACACAATCTTCCTAATATCTTTTATTTCACCTTTCTCAGTTAATAGTTTTCCTCTTATGCTCTGTGACTACCTAATTTCCCTTTGCAGCTAAATTTGCAGCAATATTTTTTTCCTCCTGGCTTTTCTACTGTTAAATTGAACCAGACTGCAATTCACATTCCACTTGTATAAATGCTACTTTAGATGACAACTTCAGTACTCTTAAATTCTAGGCGTCTAGTCTCACTTTCTTATAAAATCTATTTTTCTTTACCCTATCTTCATTCTATTTTGGTTGGAGGAGGAAGAATAATAGATAATTCATACCCCCCAAAGATGTCTGTATTTTAATTCCAAGAACCTGTGAACATTATATTATATGTAAATAGGAATTAAGGTTCAGAGGGAATTAAGGTTATTTTCTCAGCTGATTATTTAAGTTAGATTATTCTAAATTATCTGGGTGGGACCAATGTAATGACAGATCCCTTTAAAGTGGCTGTGGGATGAGAAGAGGTAAGAGTTAGAGATGTTAAATATCTGCTGACTTCAAAGATCAAGGAAAGGGCCACAAGTCAAGAAGTGTGGGTGACCTTCAGATGCTATAAAAGACAAGAAAATGGATTATCCCTATGCCTCCAGAAGGAACACAACCCCTAAAATCTGGGTGTTAGCCTTAGTGAGACTCATTTCAGACCACTAAAACTGAGTTGTCTGGTAATTTAAGGCAATGATTTTGTTGTAACTTTTGACAGAAACAATAGGAAATAGTGTAGGAGACACAGTAGATATTGTTGCTAAGTGATTGGGATCTGGATTACTGAGTCTAGATGGGATCAGTTTATTTTAATTTAATTTTTTTTAAAGGAAAGATGCTGCCAGGTAGGCAGGGAGAGGAAAAAGCATCTCAATTATATTTTTATTTAGTTGTTCACACTGGTTTCTTCCCTTCTGGCCCAGGCTTGAACCCAGGGGTATATGGCTTTGGAGGTGATTGACTTAATGGTTACTCCACTAGTGTGCAGCAGGATGAGTTTCTTAATCTCTCATTCCTAAACACAGAACTTCCTAGAGAAATCTAATTCTTGAGAGTCATAGCCCATCCTGTAAGATAATATGTTCTTTTTATGTTGTGATTAAATATCCTTGGTGGCTTTGAGATTCAGCTTTCTACTTCCCAGAATTCTGCTCCTTACAGTTTGGTATAATACAACATATGTGTAAGGATTTCTTTAGCTGATAATTTTTCATGTGTTTGTTACCATAAGAAAAACTTTGAGTGGTTCACCCAGGACTTATGGAATGAGAATCTCTGGGGTTGGAACTTGCATCAATATTAAAAAATAAAAACAAAAACAAAAACCATTTCAAGTGCTTTTACTATATACTAATATTTGAAATCAATTGATCTAACTTATCATAAGGTATATGAAAAGAGTTTACACTAATACTTTAGATGCTAATATTATACTTAACAATAAAATAATTTTGATTGGATAGATATCTAGAACCAAAGTATTTACTTCTAACTTACAATTAAAAACTATTGATCATGTCTCTGAAAAGCAATTTCTCTCTTACAATATCCTGGACATTACTTGTTTAATAGTAATTTTCTTTGTTTTGGATTATTTTAGAAAAAAATAATTTTCATACTTGCTTTGAGATTCACTTTCACTGTTGCCTAATATATTCTTATGCTTTCTAATGTGGAGGATAGGCCTTTGAGGATAGGCTTTGAGTATAATATTCATTTCTGTCATTCTTTTTTCAATATTTTTTATAATTCCTTAGTCCAGGGGCCCCAAAACTATGTCCCACTGTCTGTTTTTGGAAATAGTTATTTTTAAATTAATTTTATTGAAGGAATATTGCATCATAGCATGATACAGGCTTAATATGTACCTTCCAGTTCTTCCTTTACCATAACACACACAGCCCTTGCATTTAGCCACATTCATGCACTTATATATCTCTTTTGCCTACTCTATTTCCATAGCCTCTTGAATTGCTATTACAGGAACTTTATGGCCTAACATGTCTAAATTATTTATTATCTGGATCTTTTCAGAAAGTTTGTCTACCTTAGTCCATTGGCAGATCCTCTTTTTAAAATTTATTCCCTGTCTAATTTTTTTCCTTCATTCAAATATGATATGTTTTGTCTTAAGCAAAGTGAAATGTTTATGCTAATTGGCTAATTGAGAAAAAGAACGATTAGTTGAGGCCAATAGTAAAATATTGCTAAGTACTCTGGTGAATAATCACAATAATTATTTGTTTAGGGATAAGCATAACTAGAGTACTCCTAGTGTGAGTCTTAGCTATCATGTAATATATTATTAATTAAATATTAGATATTAATTAAAGTATAAAGTCGCTTTTATAGTTTATTTTAATTTTCGTTAGAGATTTTTATGAAGTAATTAAAATTTATCTTTATTATTAGGATATCTTTTAACATATTTTACACTGAAATTTTATTTATTTGTGTCAATTGCATGATGGTGGTGGCTGGCACAAAGCTTACAAAGCCAAATGAATTTCTCTAAGGCAATGCAAAACCTCAGGTTGGCTGCAGTATTAGTGGCAATTGGGGTGAATTGGGAAGTGAAACTGGAGCAGGAGCTGAGACCATCTCATGGAAACTCTCTTAAATACAAGAATTTAAATTTTATACTGTAGGTGACAGATTCACTGAAAAGTATTTTTAAAAATGTATTAAATTATACATTATGTGTTTTTAAAAGGAGTTTTAGAATGATTATACAGTTTTTCACAATATCGGTTGATATAGCAGGAGAATTATATTCTTGACATCCTACATATTCAACCTGAAACTTTACAAATACCTTCTAAATAAACATTCTCTAATCTGAGGCTAAAGGCCCAAAGTTCATAAGAAAGTAACAGAGTAAGGATACATATCTATGTTATTTTCAACTTCCATATTTTATACATGGTACCCTAAGAACAGTCTGTGTACAGTTTGTAGGATAGAAAAGAGATGAGATGGGGGCATGGGGATTAATCAGGACAAGGAGAGCTGTTGTACTAATACCACGAACAATGAATATTTCTCTTCCCTTCATATTTAACTTTTTACTGTTTTCTTCCTTCTGGCATAGTCAGCAAAGCAGCCAAATACATGAGGTCAAGGGGAAGGGTTTTCAGAACTATAGGAAATATAATACAATCAAAGATGGAGAAGAGTTGAATAAACACTTAGATATTAGATAATGAGGAACTGATATGAACTCATGTATAGGTACACACCCACAAATATAATATAGATGTAAAACAAATGCTTCATAGTTCTGAGAGGGCCTAGAAGCAGTAACATCAACTTGCTTTATAAGTATGATCCTTCATTAAAGAGGAAATGATTTATTCCAGGATGGGGTCAGGGAAGGTCCTAGCTGTTCCTTAAACATATTATGCAAAAAAAGTATGTAAATTTTCAAAAACAAGATATAAAGGACAAACTAATTAGTGTGGAGGTATTCCCAGTGGTTATGTAGAAGATGATATGATAGTAAGGGTTACCAGTTCACAGCTTACTAAAACTGCTACACTGAAGTCATCACGTGTAATTCCTCCCTTTCACTGCCCCAGCTATACCCAGCCTTTGAACCAGACCCAGGGCTGAAAAAAAAAGTTAATTGTAAAATATTTAAATGTAAAAGAATATGAGAGTCTAAAATAAGTAAGCTTCAAGGGACATGAAGAAGATGCATTGGTGACAGATAAGATTTGGTAGCTAAATGGACATTAGATTAAGAGAGATAGGCTGCTGGGAATGCAGTCATAATGCAGAAGTTCCACTGGCTGCTCAATTCACAGAGAGAAGCAAACATACAAAACTTGCCAATTATGCTGCAGCTCTGCATTCTTTGTACTTTAATGATCACCCTGGAAAACAAATTATCAGCCAAGTTTAATTTTACAAAGCGTTGAGACTATTTAAACAGAGTCAGATTTATTCAAATGTATAATGAATTTCTTTGTTCAGAACAAAATCTGTGGCTCTTTATTTGATGGAAAAATTCTTCTACATAAGCATATTTCAAATGGATAAATAGCCTAAGTGTGAATAATGTGGTTTATTTTTGTATATATAGTACATACTTTCATAAGAGAATGTATTTTGCCATAATACATCTATATTTTGTTGAAATAAAGATAATACTGAAATGAAAATAAAGTATATTTTAGGAATACAATGATCTTATTTATTGTATCAAATTCAATGTAGAATGAATGTGATGGACTCCCATGAGCTTCAAATGTCAAAAGGAACAAGTTACAGAGCAATGATTTTAGACTAAGGAGACTGAGGATAGTGTTTTAAAGAGGTTCAATTACACGAATAAATAAAATGTTTTTAAGTGAATTGATATATGTAATATGACTATTACTCACAATATCTTGAAACCTTAGCATAAACAATCCAATTATTTCAGTATCTCTGCTCAGGATATAATGCTGATATCTGTCACCATGGGAGGTGCTGACATTTTGCTGAAATTTTATGAGAACTCCTGCTGTGGATAGGAAATGCTATTTCATCACAATGAGAAATCAGAAGTCAAATACTCTGTATGGGAAGTTCTTGTCAGCTCTATTAACCTTTATTAAGATAGTCATGAGTTGAAGGTAAAAGTGACTTGAACCGAGAATTGGAAAGTCTTGTTAGAATTAAGCTCTCTGAATTTACTTTAACTGATTACAGTCATAGGAATCCAGATGTGAAATTTTATTTCTTTACAATTTTATAAAGATGGATTTTTTTTAGATTTATTTCCATGTATAGAGTAGGGAAAGAAGGAAACAAAATGGTAACTATTTATAAGTTTTAATTTTAGTGTGAATCATCTTAGGTGTGTCAAAGTACACAGCCTATACGACGGCAACAGTAAATCTGGATAATGACAATGTTTTCCCAGTGTGTCTGCACTATGGGCAGAGGGCAAATGGATATATAGACAAGATGGGAATGAGCTAAAGGTGAAAAAAGGAAACTTCAACCAAGAATTAGAAAGTCGTATTGGAATTCAGCTCTTTGAATTCATTTTATTTTGCGTATACATGTGTCTGCATGTTTTTGTTATAATCATGATTATTTCTTGATTCTTAAAACACTCTGCATTAGTCTTTTGTAAAAAAAAAAAATTGCTTGATACTAGTTAAAATGCTAAGCAGGTAACTTAAAAATAGGATATTAATAATTACAAGTATGTTGACTATAATACATACCAAATAACACCAAAACTTAGCAACTTAGAACAGTAAGACCTTCTGTGCCATATTTTTGGGGGTCAGGAATCCATGGACAGCTTAGTTGCTGCTTCTGACTCAGTCTCTCACAGGGTTGGAATCATGAGATGGGCTGGGTCTACAAACATACCTGTGAAGAAGACACCAAACTCTCGCATATGTCTGTTTTCAGCTGTCAGATATGCTTGCTTGTTGTTGGGAGACCTCAGCTGACTGTTAGGGCTTATGTAGAGGAGACTCACACAAAGCAGTTTGTTTCCCGCCAAATAAAGTGTAAGAGTGTGTGTGTGTGAGTGTCAGTGTCAGAAACAGATTAACCAAAGTTTTATAATCTAGTCTTAGAAATGACATCCAAACACTTTTGCAATGTTAATTAGTAGCAAGTTACTAGGTCTTTGCACATTCAAGGGATGGAATTACCAAGGGCATGAATAGTAGGAGGTAGGGATCATTGGGAGCCATTTCAGAAACTTTCCACAATTGATGTGTGGTTGGTAGGTAAATTCCTTGATCACTCTAGCATGAATCAATACCTGGCTCTAGCCTATAGGCAGGTTTAATCCATTGCTTATTTCCTTCCTGCATCTCTTTCCTTCTATTCCTAAAATATATAATTCAATATGGTGGTTATCAAACTGAGAATTTCAAAAGAGCACACAATTTCAGTTTTATAACTTTCTAAGTTCCTTTTCCTAAAGTCATTCTGTGGGAGATATTCCTGAGCTCACAATGATCCTTTTCCCTTAAAAGAAAGATGACCACCATTCTTTGTCTCTTTTGACAATCCCTAATCTTTTCTTGCTATGTTGCATTGGATCTGCGTATAAATACATCCATTGGGACAAAAACAAAAGAGAGCATCCTTTAATGATTAATTAATGCAGTCGAAAGACTAAGGTTCTCTACCATTACATATGCATAGTTTTTAAAAGTGAAGCATGATTTTTGCAAATTGGATATTTTGGTCTTTGAGAGATTCTAAATTTAGATATATTGTGGTGTATATTCTTAAGTATAATGATAATTTGCTTCATCTTGACCATTGTAATCCTACCATCATTTAAAAAAATTTTTTTTTCTGGAAGGAAGATTAGTTCTCTGTGGGCAAAAATTACTAATTACAAAAAAGTAACATTTTCAAGTGCTTAAACGTAACTAATTCTCAGTTATCCCAGACACTCATCTCTGGAATGTATAATTAGCTGCTATTAAAAATCACAAAATGCTGAAAAATATTAGTAATGCTAATTGTTTTCAACTAAAGTGTTTTCTGGTGTCACAAAAATGATCCAGGTATGCTAGATAACTCATAGAGATAAAATTTGTATGTTTTTTTCTGAAAGAAAGATCCTTTTTTTAAAAAAAGGAGCACAAACTGATTTTATTAAATATTATGAAATGTGTTTCAGTAGCAGAAAACATAATTTCTTTTGCATAATGGCTAATGTTTTTTTTTAACATTTTTCTTTTAACAAAATATTAATTTTTAAATTACTGGACTCAATATTTTCAAAACTCTTTTCTTTGTATTTTCTAGATTTGTTTTTTTTACCAAAGAGAAGATCAATAAACAACAATCGAGCAACACTGTAGACAAAGAGACATTGGTAGAACATTTCACTCAACAGCAACAAGATATACATTCTTCTCAATCACACACAAAACTTTCTCCAAGACAGATCACCTGCTAGGTCACCTAAGAAGAATTTCAAGATTTTTAAGGTTAGCATTATTGTAATCCTTTTAAATTCAATCATTCCATGTACTTTACTGACTTCAATGTAGAAATCAATTGCAAAAGAAAACTTGAAAATTCACAAAATATAAAAAAAAAAAATTAATAGTAATACTCTTGAAAACCCATTGGATCAAAGAAGATATCAAAGAGGAAATTAGATAGTACCTTGAGACAAATGAGTCCAACAGTACAAGCTGCACTAAAAGAGATCTGGGATAAATCCCTACTATAGTCTCCCCTTATCTGTAGTTTATCTATTGTCAACTGTGGTCAAAAATGATATATACAATAAAATATTTTGAGAGATAAAGCATTCAGATAACTTTTAATTTGGTTTATTGTTATAATTATCCTCTTATTAGTTATGTTGTTAAAGTTACTTTATGAAGTAGGCATAGTAAGGGATTATCAAACATATGTGTATATAAGGAAAATAGTATATAAAGGTTTATGTGCTATCTTCAGTTTTAGGCATTCACTGTGGGTCTCGTACTAACTCTTGTATGAATAAGGGAGGACTACCGTATATTTTTTAAAAAGAGGAAAGATCTTTAAAAACCTAACTTTATATCCCAAAAGCTATAGCAAAAGATCTAATCCTTAATTTTTCATATAGAAAGAAACAACAATGACTAAAGTATAAATAAAACAAAAAATAGAAAAAACTAAGAGCTAGCGTTTCAACAAGATAAAATTGGCAAATTACTTTGCTAAATTAAGAAACATGCAAAATCAGAAAGAAGAGACATTACAACTAATACCACAAAAATAGAAAAGGGTGGGACGACTATGAAAAGCATATGCCTTGGGCATGGCCTGGTGGCCTAGCGGTCCAGTACACCTGAGAATAGTCCCATATACACCCCAAGGTCCCGGTTTCAAAAACTGGGTTTGCGGGGAAGAGCCAATGTGAACAACTAAATAAAGATACAAGTGCCTCTTCCTCCTCTCCCTGCCTGCCACCCTGCTTGTCTTTATTCCTGCCTGTCCCTTGTCTTAAAAAGAAAAAAAAAATTATATATATGCCAACAAATTACACATTTTTGAGAAATGGTTCAATTTCTGGGAATATACAACCAACCAATGCTAAATTATGAAGAAATAGAAGGTATGAACAGATCTATAATTTGTATGGAGATTCAGTTGGTAATCAAAAGCTTCTCACAAAACATCTGTGAACTTGATGGACATTGGTGAATTCTGAATATTTAAAGAAAAATCGTTGCCTGTTCTCACTCTTTCAAAAAATTGAAACCATGAGACCAGCATTATGCTGCTGATAAAGCCATGCAAATATACCTCAAGAAAATAAAATTATAGGCAAATATTACTGATGAACATAGATGAGAAAATTGATCATATATCATGACCAAGTGGGATTTATCCACGGGATAAAAATTGGTTCAACATATGAAATCAATTAATGTATTTACCACAGAAAACAGGATAAGGGGTAAAAGTATATGATCCATGTCAATAAATGAAAAATAGCATTTAATAAAATTCAGTTTTCATGATAAAAGCTTTGAAATCTAGGAATGGAAGGAAATTATCTCAACATAATAAAGGAGGTCTATGACACCAATAGTTAACACCATACTTGATACTAAAATACCAAGTTTTTCCTCTGAGATCATGAACAAGACAAAGGTGCCCACTAACATGATTCCTATTAATTATTTTACTGGAAGACCCAGCTGTAGCAACTAGACAAGAAAATAAATGCACCTTAATTGGAAGAGATGTAAAATTGTCTGTTTTCAGCTGACATGATCTTATATACATAAAAACTTAAGGACTTTATAAACTAATAAATAGTGATTTCAATAAAGTTGCGGGGTACAATTTCAATAGACAAAAATCACTATGTTGTGTTTTTATACACTAACAATTATTTGAAAAAGGAAATTAGGGAAATAATCCAATGTAGAGTAGGAATAAAAAGATTGAAATAAGAATGAGCCAAAATGGTGAAAGACTTATATACTGAAAACTACAAAACGTTAGAGAAAGAAATGAAAGAAAACATGAACAAGTGGAAAAACATTTTGTTTGTGTATTGAAAGACTGCTGTGACCTGCGCGGCTGATCTAAAGGGTCCTGGAGAGGAGGCTACAGGAAGCTAAAGAAAGACAGACAGCATACATCTAGAAAAGCATATATTCGTCAAGGCCATGCCTTGGTGGCTTAGGCAGTATGTCAACACCTGGAACTTAGACCATGTAAAGTTCAGGATCTTGCGTTAGTGATTTGGAACTAGGGGAACAACCAGAATGAGTCAATAAATAGAAATGTTTGTTCCTTCTTTCTCTCCCCTTTTCAGAATGCCTTCATTCCTGCCTACTTTTCTTTAAAAAAAACAAAGGCAGTAAAAATGTGGAGAAAATGGAACACCTGAATACTGTTCATTTGGAATTCAAAATGGTGTAGCTACTATGGAAAACAGTGTGGAAATTCCTCAAAATATTAAAAATAAAACGACCATTTGATCTAGCTTTTGGGTATTTATCCAAAAGAAGTGATATTAGGATCCCAAAGAGATTTTGGTACTTGTAGGTTCATTGTAGCACTACAATAGCCAGGATGTGGAAATAACCTAATCATCAACAGATGAATATATAAAGAAAACATGCTATATGTAATTATAATAGATATGTATATAATGCAATATCATTCAGCCTTAAAAAGGAAGGACTTTTGATGCATTCTATAGCATTGATGAATATTGATGACATTATGCTATGTGAAATAAGTCAGTTACAAAAAAGCTTATACTTTATGATCCTCATATGAAGCATGTAAAATAGTAAAATTCATAAAATCAGTAGAATGGTGGTTTGCAGGAGCTGTGGGGAATTGCTAATCAAGGGTCAAAAAGTGTTAAATAAAATACACGCATGCCCCCAAAATCCTCACCTCATAAATAACTTTACTATTAACTTCTCAGTGTATTGATTTATTATAAAACAAAAATAAGAAAAAATATGTTTTTCCAAATTATAATAATGGATACATTATATTAGATCTATAACACTTTATTTTGATGTATTACCTTTTAGCAATATATTTAGTTATTTCTAGTTATCTGTTTTTTTGTTAAATTCACTACAAGTGAGAATGAAGTTAGATGTCTTTTGACATTACGTAAAATTTGATGAATTTGGCAGTCTGGAGTGGTTGTGCCAACTTGTTTGCAAGTAAATATTTAAAAATGAACTAAATTTACAGAAGCAAGGTTTTGTTTAAAATGCATTTGTCACATTAAAATGGGAAGACTGCACACAATGCTTATTTCCTCCCTTAATTATAAGTTTGACAGAGATAAAATGCATTAATCATGTTGCTATAATTAGTATTTAGTATGTTAGTATAAAGTAATATATGTTTAGTGATAGAAAGGTGTACATTTTAAATATTGCAGATTAAAATAGTATTTTCTAATTGGAAATTAAATCAAAACCAAAAAACTCATCATGTTGAATTTTTTATATTGTCTTATAGAGGGCATGTGATCTAAATCCTTTTTAAGCTGATATTTATCTTATTTTTATAGTAGTAGCAGATTTGCAACTATTTGAGTGGAAAGTATGGAGTTCTCTTATACCCTGCACTATCATACACATAACCTCCCCTGTTATCAACATCCAACACCACATTAGTATCCTGAATAATTTTTAACCATCTGAAAATATTTCAGAGTTGGATTTTGAATCAGTTTCATTGAATCACTGCATTTGTGTATATTTCTATAGAAATACTTGTCATATTATAGCTAAATCATTGGTTGTCGCTTAAAGGTCTTTGAAGAAAATTCATGTTATTTCCCTTTTTAGTTCTAAAGATAAAACCCAATGTTTAGTACAATGTCTGACACA
This sequence comes from Solenodon paradoxus, assembly GCA_004363575.1. Classification (NCBI taxonomy): domain Eukaryota; kingdom Metazoa; phylum Chordata; class Mammalia; order Eulipotyphla; family Solenodontidae; genus Solenodon; species Solenodon paradoxus. The sequence continues at coordinate 714,733 of RJWH01000026.1, forward strand.
TTGAAATTATTAAAATATTATTTTACTTGAATTCAATAAGTATCATCCTTTGTTAGGCATATAATTAATACACTGTAGCTTTTAGTTCTAGAAACAATCACATCTTAAATACTACAACATATTATTTGAAAATGAAAAAAGAAAAATGAGAGAATTTAACTGATCTGCGTGGTTACATGTATAGTCGTTAGTAAATTCAATTAACACTGTAGACATTTTGTCTAAAGTCCATAGATTAAATACAGTATATATGAAATGTGAAAAAAAGTGTGTCAAAATCTACTTTAAAATTTAAATATTCACCTTAGTGATCATGTAATATTCAGTCATTTTATTTAAAAGTTGTAGTCAACTTCTCTTATCAGTAATAATTATTGTGATATCATAGCCAATTGTAAATTAAATGAGTTGCTTATAACCAAAGGAATTTAAAAACAAATTTATTTTGACATTTCAAAATTTTAGAGTAAATATATTTGATATGGCATGCACTTAGCTATCAATATATTTGTTGTAATGTGAAGAGGGTGCGTCACTGATTTTAATAATTCTCAGTGCTTACCAACCACTAAAATGTGCCACTCAATTGGTAGAACTATCATTTTCATTGCTAATTTTCAACCATTCCTTCTGTGAAGACTATTAGGCAATTAAATAAAAATAGATGGACTTCATTATCAAAAATTTTTTTTAATTCTGTTGAGGCATAATTGCATCATAACATTATATAGGTTTAAGATGTTCATTGTCCTAGATCAACATGTGTGTAGAATACATTGTTTGCCACCCGAAGTCCAAATTCTGTGCTTTACCATTTATTTGTTCCCTTTTACTCAATTTACCCATCCTGTCTTCCTTTATTATAACTACTAATGTGATTATATAGACTAGAAGTCTTTTTGATTTGGTTCATTTGTTTGGTTTCTTTAAATACCAAATTAGTGAAATACAAAATTTACCTTTCTGACTTATCTCACTAATCTCTAGGCCCACCCATATATAAGTGGCAAGATTTTATCTTTTAAATAACTGAATGCTGTTCCACTGTGTATAAATGCTTCTTTATTCACTTATCTGTCCATGGGCACAGAGGTTGTCTCAAGGTCTTGGATATTGTAAATAATGCAGCAATAAATATGGGGTTGCATAAATCTTTTTGAATTAGTAATTTTTAGGTAAATACCTAGAAGTGAGATATTGGGATCATATGGAATTTTTGTTTACACTTTTTTGAGGAGTAACACTGCTTATCAATGTATACTCTCACTAATAGTGTAAAAGACTTCCCTTTTGTCTGCATCCTTAGTAATCTTTTCTAGACTTAGGTAATAGTTATTCTCACAGGTGTGATATCATTGTCCTTCTGATTTTTATTTTCTTAGTTACAGGATATGTGGAACATTTTTTTATAAGCTTGTTGGTCATCTGTATGTTGTCTTTGGAGAGCTATCTATTCAGTTTTCCTGCCTGTTTTTAATTGGATTTTTTTCTGTAAAGTTTTAATGAATTACTTATTTATTTTTATATTAACCCTTTATGTGTATGCTGAGTAATTATCTTCTATTCAGTAGGATGTCTTGTTTTGATGAGGATTTTTTGTGTATGTGTGCAGAAACTTCTTAGTATATATCTTTGTAAAAATGTCTTCAAATTGTTTGCCCCCTTAAGTTTTTGGTTACTTATCAGTTTCTTGAGTTGTAAGTCTTTTTTGATATATTCTGAAAAGTTTGCAATGTCATATATATGATTTGCAAATATTCCTGCCTTCCATGAATTTTTTGTTTACTCCCTTGATTGTGCCCTTTGATGCACAATGTTTTTAATTTTAATTATATCCAATTTGCCTATTTTTTTCATTGCTTATGCTTTTATCATATTATATCTAAGAAGCCATGATCTAATCCAAAGTCACAAACTGACTCTGGAATTTTTCTAAGAGCTTTATAGTTTTTAATTCTTATATGTATTATTAATTTTTAGTTAATATTTATATTGGTATCAGGTAGGTTTGCAAATTCATTCTTTTACATGTGAACAGCCATTTATCCTAGCATATTTATTGAAAAAATTATTCTTCCTTCCACTGAATTGTGGTAATCTTGTCAAGTATCAATTGTTCATAACGACACTTTATTTCTAAACTCTATTAATCTCTATATCCTTAATGTCAAACCAGGCTCTCTTTGTTACTGTAGATTTATAGTATCTTTTAAAATTAGGAAAAATAAGCTCCCTAAGCTTGTTTTTTGAAGGCTTTTTTTGTTTATTCACCTTTCTTTGCATTTCCATTTGAATGTTAGAATCAACTTGTCTGATTCTTCAAAAAAGCCAGGTGGGATTTCATGAGAATTGTATTTAATTTGTAGATCAATTTGGTTAATATTGCCATCTTAATATGTTAAGTCATTGGATGGCTTTCTATTTATTTAGATCTTTAATTTTCTTTCACAATGTTTTATAGTTTTAAGTTTATGTCCTTTGCGAGTTTTATACTTCTCTTGATAAACTAGTTTTACATATCTTATTCCTTTTGTTGCTTTTATAAGATAGTTTCTTAATTTTTTGATCATTATAATTGTATATAATTGATTTTTGTTTATAGATCTTATACCTTTTCCAATGATGAACCTTATTAGTTCTTACTGATTTTTCAGTGGAATACTTAGAATTTTCTATATGTAATATTTTGTCACTGACAGAGATAACTAAACTACTTTTCCAATCTCAGTGTCTTCATTTATTTTTCTTGTCCATTTGTTCTGGATGACATCTCCAGTATAATGTTTAATAATGTAAGAGTAAATATCTGTGTCTTGTTCCCAATAATAGGTAGAAAGTATTATTCTAATATCTTTGGGTATGATGTGCACATAGCTTTTTTTTTTTCTTTTTTCTTTTTTGTAGAAGATCTTTATCAATTTGAGGATTTGAAGAGTTACTTTTTATTTTTTGTCTCTGCATATGTGTGTACACATATGTGCGTATGTGTGTACAGTTACGAAAGGGTATTTATTGGTTTTGGTCAACATCTTTTATGTGCATCTATTGAGATGTGCATATAATTTTTTTCTGTTAAAATTATTACCTTCATTTTAGGATATAAAAACTATCTTGCAGCCCAGAGATCAGGACTTTGTCTCAAAAATAATACTCTTTAGATATTGCTAATAAATTTTTTGTGGGTTTTTGCATATATATTCTTAGGAGATAATGATCTATAGTGTTTTTTCTTTGTAATGTGTTTGTTTAGTGTTGGTATCATGGTTAATACTGGCCTCATAACATGACTTTGAATGTGTTCCTTCTATTTTTTAGGAAGAACATTAAAAAGATTGTAATTTATAGTTCAAACATGAAGCCATCTGGGCCTGGGCTTCATTTATTAGATGTTTTAAAATTACTATTTTATCTCTTTGATATATATCTATTAGTTTGTATAACTTGGACTCAGTTTTGATAATTGTCTTTCTAGGAATTTATTCAACTTTTATTTTTAAGTTGTCTTTTTGATTTAGTGATTTGAAATATATCTTTTTTTTCTAGTCATTTTGGCTAAAATTTTATCAAGTTTGTTGATCTTTTCAGAGATTCATCTTTTATTTATTTTTTCTCTGTTGTATTTTTGTTCTCAATAAAATAATTTCTCTTATTTACTTGTTGATTTTAATTTAGTTCATTCTTTTTTCTAGTTCTTAAAATGGAAGACTAGTTTACTCATTTGAGTTTTTTGATATGCATTTATAGCTATTATCTTTCTGATATATTTTATCTACCCATAAAGTTTTATATATTGTTTTTATTCTGATATATTTTATGATATATTCTGATATATTTTATGTTGCATGATACTTTTTCCCTTGATCCATTGATTTCTTTTTAGTTGAGTGTTGCAAATTTTCTTGTTAATTTATAATTGCATTGTGGTTAGGGAGCATAGTTTGTATGATTTCAATATTTTAAACTTATTTAGGCTGTTTTATGACCAAGTATATGATCTATTCTGGAGGATCTATAGATATCTGTTAAGGACAGTTTGATTATAATGTTGTTCAACATTTTTATTTCTTGATTGCCTCTCTAGTTCTATACAATATTGAAAATGAGACTATGAAGTCTAGCTATTGAGTTAACTATTTCTCACAATAATTATGTTTTGCTTCATATTTTTGGGAACTCTGTTAGGTACATTTACATTTTTAATAGGGTCAGTCCATCAGGAAGTTATACTATTATTTTAAAATACTTTACTTTGCATGTAACATTTTGTCTTAATGATCTTTTTAGCTAGCATATTGTACTCAATATCATTTGACATTTTTCTGTTGACCTTCTGTTTTTTCTCCCCTCTATTTCCCAATTCCTGCTTTTTGTTTGTGTCTCCTTTGTTGTACTATTTTTTATATAAATTGAATCACTGTTATAAATTCATCATAACAGTTTTATAATTGATTGAAGATAGTCTTTAAAATAGAAGGAAAGAGACACAATAAAAATAGGTTGTGCTGAGTCTTATAAACTTATGTGGTTTCTTTTATTAGTACTCTATTTTTGATATGGATTCAAAATTGTCATCAAACACACTTTCTTGAGGCTTAAAGATGTCTCTTTAGTATTTCTTATAGAACACATTTTTCTTTAACAATTAATTCCCTGTTTTGTTTAGCTGGAGTATCTTAATCTCTGCTTTATTTTTTAGGAGAGTTTAATGGATATTTAATTCTTGATTGACAATCTTTTTCTTTCAAAATCATAAAGATGCCATATCATTGGATTCTTGGTTTAATTAATATTTTTAATGAAAAGTCAGCTATTAATCTTATTGAGGACCCCTTGTATCTAGTAATATCATTATATTATTGCTTTCAAGATTTTCCCTTCATCTTTGACTTTTGACCATTTGCCTAACATGGTTAATATGTGAATCTCTTTCAATTTATTCTATTGTACTTCTTAAAGGATTATATTAATATTTCTCAATAAATTTGCTAAGTATTTTGACTCTTCAAATATCTTTTTCATTTTTGTTTCTTTTTAGTTGTATGTTTTTATACATATGGTATTCCACAGTTTTCTGAAGCTTTGTACATTTTTCTGCATTATTTGATTCTGCTCCTCTGAATGAAGACTATATCTTGAGCTCTCCAAATTCAAATTTTCTATTTCTATCAGTTCACATACTTTGGTGAATCCCCTCCAGTGAACTTTTTATTTCAATTATTGCCCTTTCAACTCCAGGATTTGCATGTGGTCTTTTATTATAACATATGAGTATTTATTTTGAGTGATATTCTTTATTTAATGAGATAGCATGATTATACTTTAATTATTTTGGAGTAGTTTCCTTTTTTTTTTTAAACATAGCTATAGTAGATTCTAATAGTTTTTGTTATTAATTCTAATATCTCGGTTCCTC